>CM063112.1:44270738-44890738 GCA_031841125.1 Acanthococcus lagerstroemiae
ACAGTACATTTAGACATGAATTTTTGTTACATTGTAAGTGCAGGCATGCATATGTATTTTCTTATGTGCTGCTGTTTTGCTCGAACGTTGCAGGATTGTTCAAAAAAATGTTCGCATTTATTTATTGCTTTAAAAATGCCCTCAGGTACATCTTCAGCTTGTTGCACTCCTCGACGAATAATCTCGAATGCTTGGAGAACTTCTTTCTTGGAAGGACAGGGGGCATCGGCCTCTTCTTCGTTTTCCGCTGTTTCTTCTTCCACCTGGTTATTTCCCATAACAGACTCCAGAATATCAGCATCCGTTGGGTATCCGGCTACAACAAGGTCTTCGTCTACTCTTATAAAATCGTCCAATGTTATATTGTCCTCCAGTACACTCATTCCACGCAATTCATCCCAGCACTCTTCAACCAAATGTCGCCCGTCACTTTCCTCTTCCATTAGGGTTTTCATAAATCCGGCCTTTCGAAAACAGTTTCTAATGGTTGACTCAGACACATCACATTGCCATACTTTGGACAGCTCTGCAATGGCTCCTCTCAGATCAACAACTTTGTCAATAGGCTCACCGTTTTCCAATCGTGTAATGATTCTTCTGAGAATTCGCTTTCGGTAATGCATCTTCAAATTTTTTATGATGCCCTGATCAAGTGGTTGGAGTTTAGAAGTGGTATTTGGAGGAAAGAAAATCAGCTTTACATTTTTTGTTTTCTTACCAGCTGCAGGTGGATGTGCTGGGCAGTTGTCTACTATGAGGACAATCTTTCTTTCCTGGTAAAAAAATTCGTTATAGAGAATATATTGTTCGTTATAGAGAGACTTTTTTATATGTAAAATTTGTTGAAGTGGGAGGGACTGAAGAAAAATTCGTAATATAGAGGAATTCGTTACATAGGAGTTCGTTGTAAAGAGTTTCCACTGTATATACATAAAATAGGTTTTTATCTCTGTAATACTTCCTTTGTAAGGGGGAAAAAATATAATAATAATAATAATATAATGATGTGGTGGGACGTACGGCGAAGCACGCATGTCAAAGTGGCCCCTTAGACACCGCACCCCCAGCACCGGAAACTACCCTTTCGGGCATCGCATCAGTGTCCAGGGGAACGCTTTGGGGCCGTGCCCGAGCCCCCATTTCTCCAGACCGGAACGGTGCGCGAGTTCTACAATTTTTTATGCGCATATGCGTATTTCATCTGCATTCCCAGAATAAAAATAGAAGCCCTAGAAAACCAATATCTTTATTATTGATTTTTATACCGAAATAGACATTAAAGTTCATAAAATATGCAAAAAAAAAATCAGACCTCATAGACCACAGTTTGTAAATTACGGTTGAATTTACCAACAATGAGTTTCCGAACCTTTAAAATCTATAAAATGATGTCTATATTGCATTACTAGAAATCTTATATTTCGAACCCCTGCCATATCTCAGGGGCTACAATGTTTAATTTACAGGCAACCTATACAAAAATCAAGCGCTTTGACCTTCAAGCCACGCACACCGGTATCCGATTCAATGATTTGTCCGACTGAAGGTTCGAAAAGTTGCATTTAATTAAAAATTAATTTCTGATAGGTACTGGAAAAAAAAACCCACAAGTTTCAATGTGTTATGAAAGGAAGAGGAAGAAATAGTATGGGTGGTTAGAGGGGGATGCAAAGAAACAAGTTCAAAGGTATAGATTAGCATTCTCTCTGTTCGTGAGACTGTGTTAGTGCATGGTAGTGTACAAGGGAATTTTGCAATTCCCTTTCTAACACTCCTAGGGCAATTAAAGAAAAATGAAATAAGAATTTTCTCGCGCAAAATCGCCTCGGAAACATTTTTTGATGAAATTATTATTTCTCGACATACTACCGAAAATTTGATTTTATGGTACCTTTCACCCTTCTGAAGAAAACGGCTTTAGGATGCTCAAGTTCCGAGGGACTTCTATTTGATCTTCGGTCTCAGAATTTATCTAAATCAATTTTTACATCAATTAGGGCTACCTGTACTGATCCAATTAAATCACAGAAATAAAAGAATTAATTAATTTTGTTATGACCAAATTATAAGCTCTTCCTCAGAATGACATATTATGAATCGGAAATCCAATTGTTAAAATTCGTTAACGAAGATTTCGATGCATCGTCTAACGTGAATAAGTTACAAAATGGTCTGGCTCCGCAATCTGAGTAACTCCAATAGTGGCGGGAGGGGAAGGGGTAGCTCCAAAGATGACTAAATTCAAAATAAGGAATGGTGAGCGAGATCACGGAAAAAATTACCTCTGGTAACCATTGAGACCACTTGCTGAAAACTGATCTCAGGTTACCCCCAATATCACAATCTCTAGATCTCCCCATCACTATTCTTCAAGAATGACCTCAGCTCACCGCTAAAATCACTTGCTGAAAATTGATCTCAAGTATCATCGATGTTCGATTATAATAAAAATTCTAGAGTGATGGCTTTTCGTTTGCATGTGCCTACAGGGTTGTCGACTTTTACGATTGATGATCAAATCAGCCACTGCCTTTAAGGATTCCAAATTAGATAAAATATGGTACAACGGCCTGGAGTCACGTAACTGGACTCAAATAATGAAGAGGGTCTGTTTACTTTTCTTTCTTTTTCTGGTATTGGACATAATACGGGTCCAAAAATGGTTATCGTTTGTTTACTCTATCTAGTGTGCATATCGATTTTTGTGCTCTTCCAGCTGACCTTTTGACGGCAGACGAACTCCAAAAATTGACCAGACCGCTCCAGAACAAAATAGTCAGCAGTCCTGGTACTTACTTGTTTATGCCGTCTGCAAGCTCAATTATTGCTCTCCCCAGATCGCCTCAAGATCACTGACTCACATTCAAGCTGTGAAAATATCGCACTCTCTGGAATTTTTCCATAGCGGCTGGCACTCCCAATTCTCTCACTCATCCCACGAAACTGAGGTAAAAATAACACGAAATCGCTATTTACAGGGATGAATACGCTGATAGAGGAGCTGCAATTACTCAGACACCAAATGGACGGCATATCGGAGGCAGAGAAAGACGTCCAGACGTATAAGAAGTTCGAAGCGCTCAGGTACTTACAGAATCATCGGCTAGTAAATACAAATATGACACGATCGAAGTTAAGTAAAACAAATACACGAGGAAATCTTCAACAACAGAAGTAAACGTAACACTTTTTTGGTATTAGGTATTCCTAACTTGATGCACTCAAGAAGGAAAATTCCAATGGGATTGAAAATATCCGACAGAACAATCACGGCTCCCGCTGAATTGAAATTCAAATGAACTCTCGTCTCCGTATGAGTATTTCGAGCAGGACTGTAAAGCCACCACCTTCTTCAGAGCCTTGGGTCTAACCTTAACCTTGAGAAATTTGGTGGCTCAGAACCGCTTGCAGCTCTGGCTCAAGCTCCTCACCTCTGCCCTCCGAATCCTGTTTTTTTTTCATTCGTTCGGGTCTAACTCCGATTTTGACCTTGGCAAATCTGGATGCTCCAAGCCGTTTCATGATTCAGACCCCACATCCGATTTTGAAGACATAAATTTTAAAAACATCTAAGGTTTGCAATTATTTATCAGATTCCTACATCAGTCCCTTCAAGTTTTTAAAATAATGGATTTTCACGCAGCCATTTCTCACCAGTGCTTTCGTTTTTCAGGGGTAACACTTCGGCAAAGTCGAAGCAACTGAATGAGAGACTGCAGTTTCTGGAAGAGAACTCGCCGAACAGTCTCGACTACCTAATTGCCAAGTTGGAGGCTGAAGACCCGCGCCGAAGAATCCACATCGACCGTGCCGGATACAATACGTACACGAAGAAAAACCTGGACCCTATAGATAGTTCTGGATTCAGCTCATTCGTGAAAAAGAATTTTGACCCAATAGATCGATCGGGATTCAGCAGTTTCGTAAAGAAGAATCTCGACCCCATTGACAGATCCGGATTCGGAGGTTTCGTCAAGAAGAACTTCGACACGATCGACAGCTCAGGATTCAGTTCGTTCGCCAAAAAGAACTTCGACACTATCGACAGCTCCGGATTTAGTTCATTTGTAAAAAAGAATTTCGATCCGATCGACAGTTCCGGTTTCAGTAGTTTTGTGAAGAAAAACTTCGACCCAATCGACGCATCCGGTTTTACCAGTTTTGTGAAGAAAAATTTCGATCCCATTGACCGATCCGGCTTCAACGAATTTACGAAGAAAAATTTCGACACTATTGACAGTTCCGGTTTTAGCAGTTTCAACAAAAAATCTTACACGAAGAAAAACTTCGACCCCATCGACAGGTCCGGATTCGGTGGTTTTGTGAAAAAAAATTTCGACCCGATCGACCGCGCTGGTTTTGACAGTTTCGTTAAAAAGCGAAGTTTACCAGAAAATGAAAGACCTGACAACAAATAATTTACCATTTAAACGACACCGGTTTTCTCCAAGAAATAAACCTAAAACCAGATAACAATTCAGTTAACTAATCGTTACAGAATAATTTCCTCATGTTTTGTAGATACTCCGTTAAAGTTTAACTATTATTAAAGTAACATTGTAAGTACATCCGTATTTTATAAATGCTTTTTATTTTAAAATAAAAGTTATTATTTACAGGATTTTTATTTAATGCGTTGGTATTCGCGAATCTACTTCCAAGCATTCGGGATATTGTACGCCAAATTGACAGCTTCGTTGTCCAGTTCAGCATCTGAAACAATAACCAAGAAGTTCAGTTCTATGCACGAGTGTCATACAAATTTCATACCCTACGAACATCAACTCAGTCAAACAAGTTGGTTACTCATGGCGTAGTGCTTCAGACCATAAGTTAAAATTAATGAAATAATAAAGCTGATTGGAGTAAAAGTAATCAATCGATCAAGTTACTTATTCTCTTTCCCATCAATCATCAAGCATAAATACACTGACTCACAGCTCGATATAAGAATAATCAAAATAAAATCTGCAAATACTGTGGACTGAATTTTACTTCAATCGATTCAATTACATTAGTTCAGTGAAAAGCCCCATCTGAGGGTAAAAATCGAAGAACGGTTGTTATATGAAACGTGAGTAATCGAGAAACTGTTTCGCATACCATAGGTGCTGGCCAGGTTATACGGAAAGGTAATGTAATAATCACAGGCAATAGACGATGGTCCTTGAGCAATACCATGGACTTCTACCAACCCAGTGACGGTATCTCCGAGTGGTGACTGAAGATGAACGGAAACATTGCGCTGATCACTAGTAGTAATATTGAATCCCGTATTTCCGGGGTGAATCTAAAATTCGCCCACAAAATTGAATAGTTGAAAGGCACATCTTAGTGTTATAGTTCCGAATACAGGCTTAGCTTACCATTTGAACATTTCCAATTAGACTGACTCGTTGATTCAGGCACTTCGCCAGCAAAGAACCATTGACTCGCATATTGAAACCGAAACACTGATACCTGACGGACAGTACTCGGATAGTTATTAATATGATTATATTAACGACTGAATAATTAGATAACTACGTCAATAAATAAAACTGGAAATTGGAAAAACAAGCCGCAAATTATTTTTCGACTGGCTCAAGCGGGAATACTTCGTTTTTCCTTGTACGAATTATAGCTAGTGATAACAGCGCTGTTGCCAATAATCATCATTTTTCATCAATAAATTTATCAATACCAGTGAGTCTAAAAAATAGGACTTAAATTCAGATTGCTACAAGGTACTTTCTCTGAATTTCTTTGTTGTTTTGGGATTGGCTCGGTTTGCCGGGGGAGACGGGAGAGTCGGTGAAGCGCGTCCTTCGACCATACACAGCGCGTCAGTCGCAAAGACATTTGTGCGTAGTAATACTCGAATGCGTGACCTACGCGTTAGGCGCAAGTTATACTATGATTTTTAACACGTGTTCCGTTCGTCATCTAGCTAATATTATTTGTCTGTGCAAACATTATTCGTACGGTTCGCCATGAGGTAGTAGTGGTACTGATAGTGGTATGAGTCAGATGAATTCCGCAGGTAGTTTCTAGTTTGTATGTTTCTACAATTTTGGAAAGATCCGAAATGTCGAATAACGAGTAAGTTTTTCAATATAATTACCTAGTAATTCAACCATTCAACCTGGTCAAATGAAACCACGGTGTTTCATTTCAGTTATGTAGATTTGTTTCGAAGTTCAGTGGCCAGGACTTACAATGCTTACATTTTTCGTATCAGTTTGTTGTACGATGCAGTTTTCGCGTTCTTAATTCGAGATAAAAGATAAATGTCGAGCGAAGTTTAGTATTCAAATATCTTATTTGAGGACCTTTCTGGCGTTTCTGGCAGAACGAGCCAACGAGCTCCGCACATCAATTTTTTCTCGGCAAGTTTGCGTGCAAACTTTTGAAACAAAATAACTACTAATAGAGTAACGTACTGTAAAAATTAGTTATTATGAAAAAGATTCAGCGTACTTTAATCGATTAAATTTGTTTTTCTTCGCTGACGATTATATTAGAATATTGAACTGAAAAAATGAAAAGAAAAAAGTTCCTTGAAGCTCGTTTTTGCATTTTCTGCTGTATCTGTTCTAAGACAGCGCGAACCGGTAATTCAGTGCTCAGAATTCTGTGTGTTCAACGTCAAATAAAACGATTAGATGTGCGATTGTTGAAAAAGTAGGAAATCGTGGATACGAGTATTAGAAAACACACAGATTCTGTACTTCAACAAGCTATCGCAGTATATCGTCTTCACAAATATTTGGTAACGTGATATTTACAGATTTCTTCATATCACTCAGTTTCTTCTTCTCCCACGACACATATGGATCAGCGTTACACACTTTTATTTTTTAAATATACCGTTCAAAAACGAAAGATTTTTGTTAATGTAGACCATCTACCTATTCGGAGCTCTCATGGTCTGTGATAATTCTCAGTTACAAAAACCTTATTACCAAATCTTGAGTGCTTAAAACGCTGAAATTCGGTCATCGTGGTTAAATTTGTTCGATGTTCAATTTCAGATTTCTGCTATCATAACACCCAGCGAAAACAAAAACTGCACCATAGTACAAACTGATAAGAAAACTGTAAATATTGTAAACGCCCTATAAGGCGTGGAGTACTATTGTGAAGCCGAGTTGTACAGAAAGAAAGTGTTTCATTTTGTACCATAAAAACATAATTATCTTACCAGCGAAGACTGGAACTTATAGTCGTAATAAATAGCGTTTTGGGCATTGAAAATCATTGTTTTCAGCATTCAGCCGGTCATAAAAATGCTGTTTATGGCACTAAGAAAAGAGAAATTTCATGACGTCTTCCCAACCTTAGGCGGAGTTTTTGATTACATACTTCTTTTTTCGTACTTTTTTAGTGTATTTTTTGACTTTTGGTGAATTCCTAGTCAATGTGTCTTAGTTTTTGACCCATGACCTCGGGGGCAAGCCCCTTCTACCCTTGGAGAAATGAGCAATTAGTGGGGCAGGGTAGGCAATTCGCAGGTGACTGACCTTCCCGAGGGTAGGCTACCCCTGGAGAAATGAGCAATTAAGGGGCAACCCGCAGTGTTGCTTTTTTCTCCCGGAGATGGTTGTGATGGCGGCGGATTTTACTTTTTTAGTATATAGAAAGATATTTATTTATTTATTTATTGAATTGATTTATTGAGCCCCTCCACAACAGTCCAAAAAGGCCAATTACAGTGGTGGGGCTTTCATATACGGATTACAATTTTTCATATAGCTATTAAAAATTTTAAAAAAAGAAAAAATTGTAACAAAATTGAATAAAATAATAAAAAATTAAAATAATAAAATAAACATTGGTGTAAGACCAGGAAAACTACGATATAATAATGTAGTGACGAGACTCGAGTGATGGAGAGATAGATGGGCATTTGCATTTGATAAGAAAAGAAGAGGGAAAGAATGTCGGCAGATGTCTTTTTATGTCTTATTTTGTCGGTTATGTCTTAAAACTTGGGGATCTTTTATGTTAGAACAAATTATGTCCTTGAAAGTAGCTGATCTGCCCATTTTTAGTATATCTAGAGAGATATGTCCTTGTATGTCTTATTATGTCGGTTATGTCTTCAAACTTGTAGATCTATTATGTTAGAACAGATTATGTCCTTGAAAGTAGCTGATTTGCCCCTGAAATTTTCCTGATTTTTAGGTAGGCAACCCGCAGTGTTTTTTTTTCTCATGGAGGCGGTGGTGGCGCTCTATATACTTCGTGGCCATCCTCCCTCTCCAGTAGCTCCCACCTCCACCGAGGAGGCCCACCCGGGGTAGGGTACAACTGGTGAAACGTGAGATTAAGGTACAGGGGAGGTCACTAGGATTTTATCCCCACGGAGGGGAAGGAGGAGGTGGTTTTTACTGTTTAGTGTATAGAGAGCCCTCCCCCCAACAACCCCCTTGTTCCTTGACCACGACCCTCTCCCTCATTGCGACTATCCTCGCCCTTTACCGTCTATTCCAATCCCCCCCTCCCATGGGCTTCCTTCGCGACCTTCCTCCCCCAAGCTCCCTTCTCCACCATGAACCCTCTCCCAAAGGTAGGCTACCCCTGGAGAAATGAGCAATTAAGGGGCAGGGTATGCAACCCGCAGTGGGCTTTTTCCTCCAGCCACGCAGCCGCCGCCTATGATTTCAGAAAAATTCTCAGTGAACAGATCTAATGAGATGATGATGACGTCATAAGGACCTGAGATCTCAGAGTCCAAGGTAGCTGGTCTGCCCTATTCATGAAGACTATATCTGCCTTTATACGTATCTTAAGTTAGACTGTGTGTTATATGTTATATCTTGCGACTTGAGATCTTGGAGATTACAGGTAATTATGTCATTATATGTCTTTTTATGTCGGTTATGTCTTAGAACTCGGGGATCTTTTATGTTAGAACAGATTATGTCCTTGAAAGTAGCTGATCTGCCCCTGCAATTTTTCTGATTTTTAGGTAGGCAACCCGCAGTACTTTTTTCTCCCGGCGGCGGTGGTGGTGGTGGAGGCGGCGGATTTTACTTTTTTAGTATATAGAGAGTTAAAGAATGTAATCTATTTAATGCTCTCTGATTTTTCAGACCATCGTTGTCATTTACCATCTAAATACGACCAAAATTGAAATTATTGTCAAATTTGTTTTGTACCCTGATTTTGTCCCCTGGGGACGAAATTAAAGCCATTTAATAAAATGGCCAAAATGTCACCAAAACCGAATTTATCAACCTTTGGAACCAATTATTGGATGCCCACATTAAACTTTACCAAATACTAGAACCCCCGCTTCCATTGCATGGGCCTCAACTTCAAGTATGAAGTAAATAGATGAAAGGAGGGAGGTGAATGAAGCCCCATAAACGATATAACTCTGTGAAGTGGTAAAGTAGCTGAAGAAGATGGTTACACTCACATATTAGCTTCTTAAGGTCTATGGCGTGGTGGGACGTGGAAAATAACTATTACAATGAATTCTGGAACTCAGGCGAAAAAACTGCAGCATATCTAACGACAAATGCTATGAAAGTAAAAAGGTGGTTAGGATCTGGAAAATTATGGCACCAGGGGAGCCGGAAGAGGCTTCAATTTAAGAGTATCGATAGATAACAATATAAGGTCACATATTTGAAAACAATGGACGCTTTCATAAAGTGATAATAATTATTATACGGGCTTTATATTTTTTTTTTTACATTTTGTGGATTTGTTACTCTTCCCTCAAAATCTCAGAAGTCCCTTTCATTTACCCTTATCCACATTTGCGAAGGAGAGGGGAACCGAAGAAAAACCCGATGGCAGGATATCCCAGAAGGTGAATTCATTGGTTCTCAAATTTTCGTTTCATTACTTCCTTCCTCATAAAATTCTTACACTGGGAAAAGTAACTAGGCTGAATAATTTCTCATTTTCGCCTCTGTTCGCGCCGATTTTCAGATTCTCGCGAACAGGATGAGATGAAAACACGAAACAGCCGATATTGGGAGATGTATAGGGATTGGTTCGCGTTTCGTCATATTTTTCGAGAAATGGTCCGTGAAAAGTCACGAAATACGTCAAGTGTACAGCCGCCTTAATTGAAAGATGTAGACGCGAAAGGAGTACCATGAAAACGATTTCATCACACCAACACACTCTGTACTACTGCGATAGGTCTAATTTTTGACATGTTTTCTATCAAATGTGGGCCTTCCTAAAACAAGATCCTAGATCCACCCTTGGCACTTCAGCCATGTTCCTAAAATAGACTTTAAGCTTTTGGTTGGATCAATATGGTTGACGTTGGGAAAGTCGTCGAAGGTTACGTTTGGTAGATTTTTTTTTGTTAGTAAAAACCAATTGTGATTTAGGAATTTAACAATTGCTCCTCCAGCAGAAACTCTTTGCTACGGCCCTGAAGTCTGCTTCAAATTCGTCCCAGCATTTGTTAAAATGAAATTAAAAAATGGAAAAATGTTACCTAATACTTCTATCCCTTTCCCATGACTTCATATTGGTTCATCATCAAGAGGCAGAAGCAGGACTCAGCTTTAAATTCCTTTCAAATTTTGACTGACAAAAAAAAAGTAAGAACTGGTTTTATTTTCACCGATTTCGGCAGATAAGTCTACAGAATATATCATGTCTTTTATATGGCGAAACAATTTTCGGAGAGCTTCGGCGTTGGAGTTGCATTCATTCGGCCCCCACCCACCCCGACAGACTGGAAACATAAGCCATTCGTTTGTGCTGAAAACCCTGTCGTTTGTGCTGCCCCTCGTCCTAAAATATTATATTTCGGGAAATTTTTATTCTTGATGACTGTAGAAACTGTGGCACTCCCGCTTTCACCTAGGAGATGAAAAATGCACGCAATCATTTGTTCTTCGCTGGGGCTGAAACCCTGTCTTTTGAGTTGCTCCCTTCTGGAGTTATTTGGGAAAACGTTCGGGGGGTTGTTGAAACAGGAGCAGCGAAGCGAAGGAATTTTTTTAAAATAACAAATAGGGTAAAATTTGTTTGAAATACTACAGAATTTCGCAGTCGATTTTTTTACAAAATTCCCTGACTTTTAGGTGAAAAATGCTGAAAATTCCAAAATTTCCTGACTTTTCCAGGTTTTCTAGATAATGGACACCCTGAATGTGTACTGACATCGTCGATCTCTAACAGATCGCTAATGCTAATGACATACGAGTATGTTAAAGCAGAGTGTAACAAAGGAAGTGTTTTTTCTTGCACTGAATCCTGTTCAAACAAACATTAATTTAATTTATTTTTTGTGCGCGCCATGTTCTCACAACCAATCATTCTTCCTTTAATTCATTATGAGCATTTATGCTGAACGTATTATGAATTATATAGAGTATATTTTATGAAGTTCAGCTAAGTACGATTTAATAATTTTACTCTGACAGACGACTAACTATCTCACCAAACGGTTACCAAACTATTGATCAGCACGTCTATAATAACAATGAAATTAATACAGAAAAGTGTGGTTTGTAATGATCTGTATGAAAGATTATTACTTTTTAACGTTAAAAAGTAATAATTCTTAACGGGATATCTCGAACTCCATTTTGAGCAGTTCTAATCCAGATGCAATAAAATTGATAATGGCTTTTCTAATGGGAAATTTAATGTACAATTTATTGCAAATAAAAAAATAGTAGCTTAAAAGGGCAAGTTTTACGGGAAATTGAAAACATGTGTAAATTTCTGATATAATTTGTATTAAAATTGAAAAATTGATTTCATGAACACCTTGTTGAACCCATCCCGACTTTTTTTTTTCTGTGGTTACCACAACTGTCCTCTACTATTGCCTAACTATTTTCCGATGTATCTCCAGTCGTGAGAAGAATAAATAAAATCCTAGATAGAGAACTTTTCAAAATTTAACCATAATTCAGCCCCTTCAAAAGTAGAGTACGCAAACATATTCACATATTGCCGGGGTAGGTTGCCTACTTGTCAGGTGGAAGGGGGTCATTGCAAAAGAGACATTCTGTATATGTAACAGTGCAGGTAATAGGGTCCCAATTTGTCGACTTGGGAGTTATGAGTACCTACATACACTAAAATTTCTGAGACCTTGCGGAGTTTTTTAGCTCCAAAATTAGCTAAGATATGGGTGCCTAAAATTGAGATTTCAAAATACCTGACTTTAAAAGCATGCAGTTTTAAGAAGAAAAAAAAAGAAAAAAGAAAAAAAAACCGAAAAATTATGCAGAGACACATATCTCAGGGACAAATAAAACTACTGGATTTCACAAGGTATCAGGTAGTCAGAAATTTTTTAAAGAATTTCGTCCGCAAAATGGAATCTTTACTTGAAACTAATACGAAATGAAAGAGTTTAATTTCCGGTGATTATAAAACTAAGACTAGCAGGGGTAAGATGGAGAGGAGGTGGGTTCACGTTTTTGTCTGTAATGGACGAAGGCAGACAGAGAACAACCTACCTCGCAGATAGCGAGGTAGTAAGAGGGTGTTTGCTGAAGCTGAAAACCTTCCAGCTGCCAACGTCTGGCTTCTCAAAATTATCCTAAAACTGCAAAAACTTCCGGCTTCTACACATCCCTGGCAAACAGCGAGATACCATCGCAGTTGACGATATTGCCTAATTTTAACTGGTTTGACCTTGATTGACTCTAGAACTAGGATTGACGAAGCGGGGCCTTCCTTATTCCCTGCGCTGCGACATATCATGCTTGTACATTCAGATCATCAGAAAAAAGTTTCATATGATTGATTATGGATTACATGTTCGGCTTTCATACAGATCATTACAAACCACACTTTTCTGTATTAGTTTCATTGTTATTATAGACGTGCTGATCAATAGTTTGGTAACCGTTTGGTGAGATAGTTAGTCGTCTGTCAGAGTAAAATTACTAAATTGTACTTAGCTGAACTTCATAAAATATACTCTATATAATTCATAATACGTTCAGCATAAATGCTCATAATGAATTAAAGGAAGAATGATTGGTTGTGAGAACATGGCGCGCACAAAAAATAAATTAAATTAATGTTTGTTTGAACAGGATTCAGTGCAAGAAAAAACACTTCCTTTGTTACACTCTGCTTTAACATACTCGTATGTCATTAGCATTAGCGATCTGTTAGAGATCGACGATGTCAGTACACATTCAGGGTGTCCATTATCTAGAAAACCTGGAAAAGTCAGGAAATTTTGGAATTTTCAGCATTTTTCACCTAAAAGTCAGGGAATTTTGTAAAAAAATCGACTGCGAAATTCTGTAGTATTTCAAACAAATTTTACCCTATTTGTTATAAAAAAAAAAATTCCTTCGCTTCGCTGCTCCTGTTTCAACAACCCCCCCCCCCCGAACGTTCTCCCAAATAACTCCAGAAGGGAGCAACTCAAAAGACAGGGTTTCAGCCCCAGCGAAGCACAAATGATTGCGTGCATTTTTCATCTCCTAGGTGAAAGCGGGAGTGCCACAGTTTCTACAGTCATCAAGAATAAAAATTTCCCGGAATATAATATTTTAGGACGAGGGGCAGCACAAACGACAGGGTTTTCAGCACAAACGAATGGCTTATGTTTCCAGTCTGTCGGGGTGGGTGGGGGCCGAATGAATGCAACTCCAACGCCGAAGCTCTCCGAAAATTGTTTCGCCATATAAAAGACATGATATATTCTGTAGACTTATCTGCCGAAATCGGTGAAAATAAAACCAGTTCTTACTTTTTTTTTGTCAGTCAAAATTTGAAAGGAATTTAAAGCTGAGTCCTGCTTCTGCCTCTTGATGATGAACCAATATGAAGTCATGGGAAAGGGATAGAAGTAGTAGGTAACATTTTTCCATTTTTTAATTTCATTTTAACAAATGCTGGGACGAATTTGAAGCAGACTTCAGGGCCGTAGCAAAGAGTTTCTGCTGGAGGAGCAATTGTTAAATTCCTAAATCACAATTGGTTTTTACTAACAAAAAAAAAATCTACCAAACGTAACCTTCGACGACTTTCCCAACGTCAACCATATTGATCCAACCAAAAGCTTAAAGTCTATTTTAGGAACATGGCTGAAGTGCCAAGGGTGGATCTAGGATCTTGTTTTAGGAAGGCCCACATTTGATAGAAAACATGTCAAAAATTAGACCTATCGCAGTAGTACAGAGTGTGTTGGTGTGATGAAATCGTTTTCATGGTACTCCTTTCGCGTCTACATCTTTCAATTAAGGCGGCTGTACACTTGACGTATTTCGTGACTTTTCACGGACCATTTCTCGAAAAATATGACGAAATGCGGACCAATCCCTATACATCTCCCAATGTCAGCTGTTTCGTGTTTTCATCTCGTCCTGTTCGCGAGAATCTGAAAATCGGCGCGAACAGAGGCGAAAATGAGAAAGTATTCAGCCTAGTTACTTTTCCCAGTGTAAGAATTTTTTGAGGAAGGAAGTAATGAAACGAAAATTTGAGAACCAATGAATTCACCTTCTGGGATATCCTGCCATCGGGTTTTTCTTCGGTTCCCCTCTCCTTCGCAAATGTGGATAGGGGTAAATGAAAGGGACTTCTGAGATTTTGAGGGAAGAGTAACAAATCCACAAAATGTAAAAAAAAAAATATAAAGACCGTATAATAATTATTATCACTTTATGAAAGCGTCCATTGTTTTCAAATATGTGACCTTATATTGTTATCTATCGATACTCTTAAATTGAAGCCTCTTCCGGCTCCCCTGGTGCCATAATTTTCCAGATCCTAACCACCTTTTTACTTTCATAGCATTTGTCGTTAGATATGCTGCAGTTTTTTCGCCTGAGTTCCAGAATTCATTGTAATAGTTATTTTCTACGTCCCACCACGCCATATAAATCATTCAAACACCACAAGGGAGGGGCTAATTCCGGTTAATCTAGTTTTCCTCCAGTTCCAATTTCTTTACAAGATTCTAAAGTCAATTTTTTGGACAGGATAGCCAACCAAGCTCTGACTCGCTGATTTCTAATATCGCCTCAGATTTTTATCCGACCCCTTTTAGAGCACTGTCGTTTTATGGAATCAGCTTCTCCGGCGAAAAATTGCACGAAGTATCGAAATTGGGGTGGTTTTGTGTCGCCGATTTCGAATATCACTTCCGATTTTTAATCTGGACCCAATTTAGGCTCCTGTGCTGTTTCAGTTGAAAAATATTCACGTCGTTATTTTCTATTAGCAACACTTTGAATAAAGAAAACTGTATTTTTACCCTGTTCGGTGGCTTTTATTAGAAAGGGTGAATTCCGAGTCAACCGTTGCTTGTCTTACGTTCTTGCTACCTCATTGGTCGCGCCAGAAAGGATGGGATCCAAAAATTACCCCTAAAATCGAATACAGCGACCTCGAAAACCTATAAACCGATGTTTGAATTTTATTCTTTCACCCCCCCCCCCTTCACGATCGGCATTAAGTCATACGAAAAAGAAAAAAAAAATCGATGCGGTCGTTAATTGACATCGCACGACGCTGCATCCCATAGAGTGCGTTTTCATTTCCATCATCAAAGTGTCACAGCTTCATAAGCTCACAGTAGTAAAAAACAAGTTTGTGAAGTGATTGACAATATTCGAAAAAATTTGATCCCCCCCCCCCTTGCACGTGTAACTTGTATTTGAAGAGTCTGGAAAACTGGAAAAATTGGTCTGGAAAACCTGGAAAAGTCAGGGAAAATCAGTTCCGAACAAGAATGGACACCCTGACATTGCAGCATCCTAATAAGCAAACATAATATTGCATAGATTTCTGAGCCCCTTTGTCAGTTATTTATATAATAGATCTAGCAATACTACTTATGTTTTGTATCCTCTTAATTCACTTATACAGTGACACTTGCGTTGCATCAAACAGTCTTCAAGAAGTTTCAATCCTGCTAAGAAGAATTGATGAGCAGGACTGGACATCCGGCAGTCTGGAAACGGATCAGACATGTGTGAGTTGATTAAAATTATCGAGTTTAGGCCTATCAAATACCGATATGTAATAGTATAT
Source organism: Acanthococcus lagerstroemiae (assembly GCA_031841125.1). NCBI lineage: Eukaryota > Metazoa > Arthropoda > Insecta > Hemiptera > Eriococcidae > Acanthococcus > Acanthococcus lagerstroemiae. The sequence continues at coordinate 44,286,717 of CM063112.1, forward strand.
TAGTATACAAGGTGCTAAAGTGAGCGATTAAGTTCGAGTGTGCGAGTTTACAAAACGAGCCGTGAGGAGAGTGAAGTAAAGTTGAGTAAACGTACGAGAGAATCGCTCACTTTGGCACCGTTGTATAATACAACGTTTTAATCTGCGGATGAGAGAAAAGCACAAACAAGAACAAAATTTAATCTGGAACATCAAAAATACAATAAGTTATCACGTTATCCGTCATCTTTGAGCCTTCAGTATAGAAACGCGCATACGTGGAAACATAGAACAGCTGTTTTGTCGAACTCATTAATTCCCTAGACATTTGAAATTTCATTAAAGCCCACTTACAGTGTCCAAGAAAAGAGCCCTAGTAGTACATACATGAACATTCAAACCCTTTCTTGTGTCACTTCACGCTTCTATTCTTTAAAACCATGACACACTTAAACAGTTACTTCAGCTTCTAAAAACTGTGATTAAAATCATACTTTACCATCATCTGTACAATAAATAGCTTTTATTCTACAGATGATGGTAAAGTTGATTTTAATCACAGTTTTTAGACGTTAAAGTGATTGTTAAAGCGCTTCATGCTTTTAAAGGATAGAAAAGCGTCATTTGACACAAGAAAAAGGTCTGAATGTTCATCTACCACTAAGGCCCTTTTCTTGGACACATCGCAAGTGGGATTTAATGATATTTTAAATGTCTAGGGAATTAATGAGTTCGACAAAACCGCTGTTTCATGTTTCCGCGCATGCGCGTTTCTACACCAAAGGCTCAACGATGACGGATAACGTGATAACTCATTATATTTTTGATGTTCCAGATTAAATGTTGTTCTTGTTCATGCTTTTGTCTCATCTGTAGAATAAAACGTTGTATTATACTATAGGTACACAGGTACAAAAATGAGAATGAAACCAGATTCTAATTCTTCCTAATGAATTTAAGAATCCGAATTCTAGATCATGTTTTTCTGGATTCAGATTTTTGTTTTTTGATTTTGAGTCCAATTTTCAATGAATTTGAATATTTGTGTGGCAGTAGCAATGGAAATTTCAACATAAGGAGGGGGTGGGTCATTCTACCAAAACCTTGTTACTTTTGTCCCAGCTAGATATCTGGCAATGTATAAACAATAAGGTCCTCTAGTGCTGTATAGGCTCAGAGGATAATTTATTGTATCTTTTTTATTAATTTGAAGTATCGCGCCCCTATCCCTATTGTGGAAATCTCATTTAAATGCTCCAAAATTCCTTCAGCGTGGCTGTCCCTCACCATGGATTGGACTTCAAAAAGTTTTTTGTAAATATTATCGCTGCGTGTTCGGCTAAACTGATGCGTGTGTATAGTTTTTGTGAGTACAGTGAACAAGTTGGCAAGGCAGTACGTGTTTCAGACTCGATCAGAATCAGTACAGCCATATTTGAAAACGTGTCCCTCGCTTTTTTGTCCTTCATCGTGGTCAAATTTGAACAAATCAGAAAAGAGACACAGAGCAAATATTTTTGATCTTAGAATAGCCAACCTGTAGTACTTTTATCAGTCAGGTGGTGTGCATATATGACTTTTTGCGAATTCTGAATGGATTGCCGCTTAATTTAAGAAAAGGGCTGGAAACAAGAGATTTTACCAACAGAAATTCCTTAAATGTGGCGCATCTCTCTATATACTAATAAAGTAAAATCCGCCGCCGCCAACGCCGCCACCGCCACCTCCGGGGGAAAAAACGCACTGCGGGTTGCCTATCTAAAAATCCAAAAAATTGAAGGGGCAGATCAGCTACTTTAAAGGACATAATCTATTCTAACATAAAAGATCTCCGAATTTTAAGACATAACCAACATAAAAAGATATAAAATGACATAATTACCCATAATCTTCAAGATAACACCTGCCTACCCGGCCCCTTAATTACTCAATTTTCCAGGGGAAGCGATTGTGGAGGAAGCTCCTGAAGGGGGAGGAGAGCCCTTGGAAAATTACAGGGGCAGATCAACTACTTTCAAGGACATACTCGGTTCTAACATAAAAGATCTCCAAGTTGTAAGACATAACTGACATAATCAGACATAAAAAGACATAAAATGACATAATTACCCATAATCTTCAAGATCACAATTCGTTGCAGGTTGCCTACCCAGCCCCTTAATTGCTCAATTTTCCTAGCCTACCCTCAGGAGGGGGTTCATGGTTGAGAAGGGAACTCCTGAAGGGGGAGGAGGGCCCATGTGGGGGCGTGGGCTGTGGACAAAGATGAAGGCCCTGGGTGGGGCGGGAGTAAGAGGACCTGGTGGAGGAGAAAGTCCTTGGTGAGAGAGGGGACCTTGGAGAGAAATGGCCGCGGTGCGGGAGGGTCTGGTGGCGGGGTGGGGTGGGGTCTTGAGGGGGAAGGGCGCTCGGTGGAGGGGTGGTTATGGTAGTGAGAGCTCCTGGGGGGATGGTCAGGGATCTTCAAGGGGGTTGGTAGGCCATAGTGAGGACAGGGGCTCTGATGGGAGATGAAGCTCAGGGGGTAGTGGTGGGTGAGTGGTCCTTGTGGCGGAGGAAATCCTTGATAGGAGAGGGTGGTCATTGATGAAGGAGGAGGTAGTGGTGGGTGAGGATCCTAAAGGGGCAGTAGAATTTTGGTAGATAAAGGCCCGGGGTGTAAGAGGTACTCATGGTAGAGGAGGGAGCTCCTAAAGGGGAGGAAAACCACGATGGTGGTGAGGACTGTAGAGGGACGTAAGGGCCCCGAGTTGGGAGGGGGTAATAGTGAGGAAGGGGTCCTATTGCTGTGGAGAGGGACTAAGGCCGCTATTTGAAGGGAGTAGAGGCTGCGGACTGCCTACCCTGAGTCACTAATTACTTATTTCTCCATGGGTAGCCTACCCCTAGGAGGTGGTTCATGGTGGAGGGAGCTCCAGAATGGGAAGGAGATCCATGGGTGGCGTGACCTCAGGAGGGGATAAAAGCCCTGGGTGGTGTGGGGCGTAATGGTGAGTAAGAGGTCCTGGTGGAGGAGGAAGTCTTTGGTGAGAGAAGCGACCGGAAAGGCAAATGGAGGAAATGGTGCGGAAGTTTCTGGTCCCGGGCAGGTAGTCTTGAAGGGAAGGGTTCTTGTGGGGGAGTGGTGGTCATGGTGGTGAGAGCTCCTGGTTGGAGGACCAGGGTATCTTCGTGGTGGTTGAGCGAGGAGGCCATAGGGTGATGGAGCCGCAGAAGGGGAAGGCTGTAGAGAGGAACTAAGGCCGCCATTATAGAGGTTGTAGTGATGGGTAAGGAGGTCTTGGTGGGGGTGTGGTATGTGAACCGAAATGAAGGCCATAGTGGTGTGGGGTGGTCGAAGGTCTTGGTCCTAATCGAGGGCACTCGGGGTGGAAGTGGGTGATCGGGGGGAGACTAGGTGGAGGACTATGAACATTGTGGGGGAGGAGTTTGTGGCTGATGAGGGCTGCGACTGTTGTGGTGTGACCGTGGAGGCGGAGAGCAACCATGGTGAACGAGGGGGTCGTGGTGGTGGAGAAGGAGGAGGAGGCTCGTGATGAAGAAAGGATGGAAGGGGGTTCATGGTGGAAGATTGAGGACCGCTGGTAGAGGGGGAGTAAAAGAAGCACAAAGCAACCCTCAACTCAGGAACAAAAGTTTCAGACCAAACACTGAGGACTGTGACGGCGGGGGGGGGGGGGGGGGGCCGCGAAGCGGCCAGGGGGTGAAGCCCCTTAGTTATAACTTATTAAAAAGAATAATGGTGAAAAAAAATGCATTTAAAGTTCTATTTACTAAAGAATAGTAACGAAACTATTAGGAATTATGTTTTTATAGGAAATTTCATGCATATAATTCAGTTGTATTATCAGTTTTACCAAATAATTCACCCAGAATTAAATTAACAAAGACTAGGGGGCTTCGCCCCCTGGCCGCTTCGCGGCCCAACCCCCCCGCCATCACTCGCTTCGCTCGTGCCGGCCTTACTCGGCGCTTCGCGCCTCGTCCGTGTGGTCTGAAACTTTTGTTCCTGAGTTGAGATTTGCTTTGTGCTTCTTTTGCTCCCCCTCTATCAGCAGTCCTCAATCTTCCACCATGAACCCTCTTCCATCCTTTCTTTATCACGATCCTCCTCCTCCGCCACTACGATCCCGTCGTTGACCATGGTTGCTCTCCGCCTCCACAGTCACACCTCAACAGTCGCAACCCTCCTCAGCCACAAACTCCTCCCCCACAATGGCCATAGTCCTCTACCTAGTCTCCCCTGATCAGCCTCTTCCACCACGAGTGCCCTCCATTTGGACCACGTCCTTCGACCACCCCACACCACTGTGGCCTTCATTTTTGTTCACATACCACACCCCCACCGTCAAGACCTCTTCACCCATCAGTATGACCTCCCCAATGGCGGCCTTAGTCCCTCTCTACAGCCTTCCCCTTCTGCGGGTCCATCGCTCTAAGGCCTCCTCGCTCAACTACCACGAAGATCCCCTGGTCCTTCAACCAGGAGCTTCCACCACCATGACCAACCCTCCTCCATGAGAACCCTTCCCTTCAAGACCATCTGCCCGGGACCAGAACCTTCCGCACCAGGGCCTTCATTCGCCGTCCCGGCCGCCTCTCTCACCAAGGACTTCCTCCTCCATCAGGACCTCTTACACACCATCCCCCCCCCCGAGACCTTTATCTTCCTCTACAGTCCCCGCCACTGCCGTGGTTTTCCTTCCTTTCAGGAGCTCCCTCTTCCACCATGAGTACCTCTTACACCCCCAGGCCTTTATCTACCAAAATTTGACTGCACCTCTAGGATCCTCACCCACCACTACCTCCTCCTTCATCAATGGCCACCCTCTCCTACTAAGGATTTCCTCCGCCACGAGGACCTCTCACCCACCACTACCCCCTGGGCTTCATCTCCCATCAGAGCCCCTGTCCTCACTATGGCCTTCCAACCCCCTTGAAGATCCCTGACCATCTACCCAGGAGCTCTCACAACCATGACCACCTCTCCCCCGAGCGCCCTTCTTCCTCAAGACCCCACCCCACCGCCAGCCCCTCCAGCACCACGGCCATTTCTCTCCAAGGTTCCCTCTCACACCAAGGACTTTCTCCTCTACCAGGTCCTCTTACTCCCGCCCCACCCAGGGCCTTCATCTCCGTCCACAACCCACGCCCCTACAGGGGCTCTCCTCCCCCTTCAGGAGCTTCTTCCACAACCATGAACCCCCTCCTGAGGGTAGGCTACCCCTGGAAAATTCAGTAATTAAGGGCCGGGTAGGCAACCTGCAGCGACTTGTGATCTTGAAGATTATGGGTAATTATGTCATTTCATGCCTTTTAATGTCTTATTATGTCGGTTATGTCTTAAAACTTGAAGATCTTTTAGATTAGAACAGCACTACCTCCAGCTTCCTCAATGGCCACCCTCTCTTATCAAGGATTTCCTCCACCATGAGGACCTCTCACCCACCACTACCCCCTGGGCTTCATCTCCCATCAGAGCCCCTGTCCTCACTATAGCGCTCCAACCCCCTTGAAGATCCCTGACTATCCACCCAGGAGCTCTCACAACCATGACCACCCCTCTCCCATGCGCCCTCCCCCTCAAGACGCCACCCCGCCACCAGCCCCTCCCACACCACGGCCATTTCTCTCCAAGGTCCCTCTCTCACCAATGACTTTCTCCTCCACCAGGTCCTCTTACTCCCGCCCCACCCAGGGCCTTCATCTTCGTCCACAGCCCACGCCCCCACATGGGCCCTCCTCCCCCTTCAGGAGTTCCCTTCTCAACCATGAACCCCCTCCTGAGGGTAAACTACCCCTGGAAAATTGAGCAATTAAGGGGCTGGGTAGGCAACCTGCAACGAATTGTGATCTTGAAGATTATGAGTAATTATGTCATTTTATGTCTTTTTATGTCTTATTATGTCAGTTATGTCTTACAACTTGGAGATCTTTTATGCTAGAACCGAGTATGTCCTTGAAAGTAGTTGATCTGCCCCTGCAATCTTCCAAGGGCTTTCCTCCCCCTTCAGGAGCTTCCTCCACAACCGCTACCCCTGGAAAATTGAGTAATTAAGGGGCCGGGTAGGCAATCTGCAGCGACTTGTTATCTTGAAGATTATGGGTAATTATGTCATTTTATGTCTTTTTATGTCTTATTATGTCGGTTATGTCTTAAAACTTGGAGTTCTTTTATATTAGAACAGATGATGTCCTTGAAAGTAGCTAATCTGCCCCTGCAATTTTTCGGATTTTTAGATAGGCAACCCGCAGTGCGTTTTTTTCCCGCGGAGGTGGTGGCGGCGGATTTTACTTTTTTAGTATATAGAGAGATATAGAGAGATAGAGAGATAGAGAGATAGAGAGATATCTTGTGACTTGAGATCTTGGAGATCATGGGTAATTATGTCATTATATGTCTTTTTATGTCAGTTATGTCTTAAAACTTGGAGATCTTTTATGTTAGAATAGATTATGTCCTTGAAAGTAGCTGATCTGCCCCTGCAATTTTTCGGATTTTTAGGTAGGCAACCTGCAGTGCGTTTTTTTTCTCCCGGAGGTGGCGCTGGCGGCGGATTTTACTTTTTTTAGTATAGAGAAATGTCTTTTTTTATGTCTTATTATGTCGGTTATGTCTTAAAACTTGGAGATCTTTTATATTAGAACAGATTATGTCCTTGAAAGTAGCTGATCTGCCCCTTCAATTTTTCGGATTTTTAGATAGGCAACCCGCAGTGCGTTTTTTCCCCCGGAGGTGGCGGCGGCGGTGGCGGCGGCGGATTTTACTTTTTTAGTATATATTTTAGTATATAGAGAGATAGAGAGATAGAGAGATTATGTCCTTGAAAGTAGCTGATCTGCCCCTGCAATTTTTCGGATTTTTAGATAGGCAACCCGCAGTGCGTTTTTTTTCCCCGGAGGCGGTGGCGGCAACAGATTATGTCTTTGAAAGTAGCTGATCTGCCCCTGCAATTTTTCGGATTTTTAGATAGGCAACCCGCAGTGCGTTTTTTTTCCCCGCGGAGGCGGAGGTGGCGGCGGCGGCGGATTTTACTTTTTTAGTATATAGAGAGAAAGGAAATGCCACATCAAAAATTACTGGAATATTTCACACAACAATTACTATGGATCAAATCGAATCTCTACATTTGGGAAACTGAAAATTCTTTTACTATTTTCTTTTCATTTTGGCCCAGGAGCATTTTCCTCCATTATATTTGAATTTTAATGGGAGCTGAGAAATTAGTAATGGATTTGATCTAATAAACGATATGGATTCGTGAAAATTATCCGAATCTTTTTAGTAGATTCGTCAGATTTGTACCTTTTTTTTTGTCTCTTTGTGAATCTCACACTGAAAGCCCATAATTTTCGGGGGGGGGGGCGAAAAAGAGAATAACCAAAAACGCGGTGGAAAAATATGATTATTTTCAACTTTTAACTGAATTTTGAATTAATTACAATGGCGGATCCGAAGGAAATGGAAGATGACCCTGGAAAAGTTGATTTGGATACCAGAACCAGTCAGTTCCTGTATTCGAATCCACAAATCCACTCCTTTTATTTGAATCCGATTTGAATCACAGCAAACGTAAATCATTCTTGAATCATAATCAAATCAAAAACAAAAAATAAAAAAACATTTTTTATAGTCCAGTTTAGTGCAGTCAAAATATTTCAAATTAATCAGAAGTTGAATAAACCCACAAAACGAGAAAAAACAACAAAAATCCGGATTTTGCCCAAAATTTTCGGACATTATTCAGAAATTTGGATATTTTTTGCCGAAGGTTCAAAATCCGGACACCTGGCAGCACTGATACGAGTTCGTTGGTGTGCGGCTGGAAGAGTATGTGCGTATAACTTCTATAGCCTAAAATTCCTTCAATGTGGGCTGCCATTCCTTCAGCATGGTCCTAATAATTTTGAGCCCTCTCTATCTCCTCCCCTAGGAAGTATGCTGTTGGTTCAATCTCATAAATATGTTCTATTATATGCATATAAATGATTTCTATGAAAAAAAAGTAATAATGTAAAAAAAAAATACACAAAAAAAAACATGAATTATCAAGGTTTTGGTAGAATGGCCCGGGTATGCAAAAAAGTTTCCAAATATTCAGCAAAAGAAAGGTTATTGGTGGGGACTCCCACTATGTCCACATGATTACGCTTTAGATATGGGGTTCTGTGATTCAGTGGTTTTGGCTTAGGTGGAGGGAGGAAAAGAGGAGGTGAAGAGATGGGGGGAGGGAGAGAGAAAGAAACTTCTTTTAAGCTATTTCTTCTTCAGAATATGATTTCTTGAAGTTTCAAGATTTTTCGGGTTTCTGTATTCTGTGCTTCATCTGATTTGTTAGCAGTAACACTTTGATTACGGGTTTGTGTAGTCATAAACTATTTGTAAAGTTTTTTTCTTCTTTTTTTTTGTGAGAAATATATTGGTAGCTCCGTAGTATAAAGGGAGGTTACTAAAATTTCATAACATCCTCGTTCTTCGAAGTTGTTGTGTGCGCTAAGGCCCTTTTTAATACTACCTTATCACTTGAGTACAAGTCTATCTTCTAATGTATATCAAAGCCTGTGGTTACATTACAAAATTTAAACAGATAATTTTAAGGAGTGATACTATGCTGACTATGAAACTTCGTGAAGAAATGTCAGCAATACCCATTTGTGAAGTAAATATTTGCATTTATAATTTAGGAACAAAGGTCGTTAAACATGGAAGAACTCGACACGGGAATTGTTTATATAAAAGAAGAACTACCAGAAACTGATTCAGAGTTCAAACCCAATACGGTATGTTCTTAAAAAGTTATATGCTGTTTATGAAACCAACAATACCTATTTGGAAAGTTAATACGTATAGTGAACACTTTCCATAGTGAACTCGTCTAATCTGAAAAACCTGTCACTGTGGAAAGAAACATTAGGTCCGTTGAGAAAATCTGTATATTATTTCAATGTATAATCTGGAAAGCCTGTCTGACGTGGGAGTGGAAACTGAAAATGTACAAAAAACCGTAAGATGAAAACTGGCACGTGTCTTTTATTGATTTTTCCACGTTAGCACAGGTTTCTTTAAGGGCAAATCATTTTGTTCTATTATTTACCATAACTTCACAAAATTCTTTGCCCATTTACTTACTGTATCATCCTCACCAGAGTAGTGTTCAGGTTTTCGGATGTTCTTTGTACAGTAGTCTAGGTGGCTCTCTTCGTTTTTTTCTTTCTTTTTTTTTCTCGCTCACTTGTGTAACGTGGAAAACCTGTTAGTATGGAAATTTTTGAGGTAGTTTGTTGAGTTTCCGCTAGAGACAGTTTTCACTGTAATTACATTTATTATTCCAGGAAGGAAGGCCGTTGAAAATAGAAGAACCTGATTTGGAAATTGATTATGTGGAAGAAGAAATGCCACAAAATTATTTGGAGCTCAAGCCTAATACGGTAAATTTATTCTGGAATTCTTAATTTTCGGCACGCGCTTATTTCGGTTACATCTAATACATTTCTCACTCTGTAGGTTGCTCTACAAAGTCTACAGGCATATCCTGATAAATTATTGGAGAACACTCAGTACTCCATATTAAATCACCAAAGCAGGATTCTTCCTACTAACTCTGGCATTAAGAATACAATTTGTAACCAAACTACCAATGGAGTAGAATTGGAAGCAAGTGCGTCGTCTCTGCGTACAGGTTCAGCGGGAAGACAGTTAAAAGTACACATCCGGAGCCATAATAATGAGAAACCTTCATGCTCAGTCGGCAGTCGCTCATTCTTTCGAAAGCAAACCTTAAAACTGCATATTATGGCAGTTCATAATAACGAAAAACCTTACTCATGTTCCATCTGCAGTCACGCATTCTCTCAGAAGGATAAATTAAAGCAACATATGACAGTTCATACCAATGAAAAACCTTATTTGTGCTCAATCTGCAGTTGCTCATTCGCTCAAAAGCAACGCTTAGAACAGCATATGATTACGATTCATAATTATGAAAAACCTTATTCATGCGCAATCTGCAATCACTCATTCGCGCGAAAACATTACTTGAAAGCCCATATTATTGCGATTCATAATAATGAGAAACCTTATACATGCTCAATCTGCAATCGCTCATTCTCTCATAAGCTGAGCTTGGAGTACCATAGCAGAGTTCACAGGACTGAAAAACCTTATTCATGCTCAATGTGCAGTCGCTCATTCTATCATAAGCAGAGCTTGAATTGTCATATCATAAGTCACAGTAATGAAAAATCTTATTCATGCTCAATCTGCAGTCGCTCATTCTGTTATAAGCAGAGCTTGAATCGTCATATCACAGGTCACAGTAATGAAAAACCTTATTCATGCTCAATCTGCAGTCGCTCATTCTCTCAGAAGAAGACATTAAAGCAACATATGCCAGTTCATACTAATGAAAAACCTTATTCATGCTCCATTTGCAGTCGCTCATTCTATCATAAGACGAGCTTGAATCGTCATATCACAGGTCACAGTAATGAAAAACCTTATTCATGCTCAATCTGCAGTCGCTCATTTTCTCAGAAGAATACATTAAAGCAACATATACCAGTTCATACTAATGAAAAACCTTATTCATGCTCCATTTGCAGTCGCCCATTTTCTCTAAAACGTTACTTGAAAGCCCATATTGTTGCGATGCATAATAATGAGAAACCTTATACATGCTCAATCTGCAGTCGCTCATTCTCTCGTAAGCTGAGCTTGGAGTACCATAGCAAAGTTCACAGTAATGAAAAACCTTATTTGTGCTCAATGTGCAGTCGCTCATTCTATCATAAGACGAGCTTGAATCGTCATATCACAGTTCACAGTAATGAAAAACCTTATTCATGCTCAATCTGCAGTCGCTCATTCTATCATAAGCAGAGCTTGAATCGTCATATCACAGGTCACAGTAATGAAAAACCTTATTCGTGCTCAATGTGCAGTAGCTCATTCTGTTATAAGCAGAGCTTAAAGCGCCATATGGCAGTTCACTGTATGGGAAGTAGCTTGCATGCGGTGTATCCTATGGAAAAATCTGTAAGTACTATTTTGAAGGTTAGCACTTATTACTATGTTCTGTATTGAGTAGATACACATTTTTGTTTGGAGGAGCAATATGGAATATTGAAGTTTGCAGAATTTAAAATCTCTTGTGCCACTGTTGATCAACTTAGGAATATGAACTTTGCGGTACTCCTAGAGTTAAAAATTTAGTTTTCAGAAAAATCTAAAAAAATGATTTACTTTGTTTTAAAAGACAGTAATTTGTGAAAAATATTCCAATGAAAAACACTTACCCCATGGAAATTAAACATCAGATTTTTGAAGTTGAATTTTTCATTTTTTTAGACTACGTTTTTCCAAACTTCTTTTAAACTACTTCTCTTCAGAATATGAGTCCTTAAATTTTCAAGATTTTTCGAGTTGCTGTATTCTGTGCTTCATCTGATTTGTTAGCAGTATCTTTTTAATTACTGGTTTGTGTGGTCTTACATTATTTGTAAAGTGTTTTTCTTTGAGTATATATTTGTTGCCTCATAGTATGAAGGGAGGTTACTAAAATTTAATAACATCTTTGTCCTAAAAAGGTGTTGTGCACGCTAAGCCCCTCTTTAATACGACACCATCAATTGAGTTGTAATGTATACTAAGGCCTGTTGTTACTTTACGGAATTTAAACATAAAAAATTTTAAAAAGTGATATTATGCTGGCTACAACACTTTGTGAAGAAATGTCAACAATATCCATTTGTGAGGTAAATATTTGCATTTATAATCTAGGAACAAAAATCGTTAAAAATGGAAGAACTCGATCTGGGAATTGTTTATAAAAAAGAAGAAATACCAGAAACTGATTCAGAGTTCAAGCCCGATATGGTACGTTCTTAAAAAGTTATATGCTGATGATGAAATCAACAATACCTATGTATTTGGAAAGTTAATATAGTCTTCCAATTATCCGACCTAATTGGGGCTCAGGGGAGGTCGGATAGCGGAGAAGTCGTATTATCCAAAAGGTGTAATACAGTAGTGGTAGACACTATACGGCGATTCATTTTCCATCAAAGTTACATTGAGTCTGTCTTGTATTGTGATGCGTCAACCAGTTGCTAGTGGTAGCCTTTGATTATGCTTATGCATACCTGGTACTTATTCAAACTTACTTTAGTCTACTGTACTGCACCAGCAATAAGGTATATGTATAGGTCTGTATAGTGTACATATGGGCTTATTTATCAGCAATGGAGTGCCAATGTACGCATGAGCAATTGAAAAAAATGCAGAGGTCAGATAATTTCAGCCTGATGGGTCGGATAATCCGGCAAATAAGGTCGGATGAATTTGCGTCCAATAACCTGAAAGTTGGATAATCTAAGGCCAGATAATTGAGAGCCTACTGTACAGTGAAAACTGTCTATGGTGGACTCGTCTAATCTGAAAAACCTGTGACTCGGGGGAAAAAACATTGGATAATTTTAAAAAGTGATACTATGCTGACTATGAAACTTCGTGAAAAAATGTCAGCAATACCCATTTGTGAAGTAAATACTTGCATTTATAATTTAGGAACAAAGATCGTTAAACATGGAAGGACTCGACCTGGGAATTGATTATATAAAAGAAGAAATACCAGAAACTGATTGACAGTGCAGGCCTAATACGGTACGTTCTTAAAAAGTTATATGCTGTTGATGAAATCAACAATACCTATTTGGAAAGTTAATATGTATAGTGAACACTTTCCATAGTGGATTCGTCTAATCTGAAAAACCTGTCACTGTGGAAAGAAACATTAGGTCCGTTGAGAAAACCTGTATATTTTAATGTATAATCTGGAAAACCTGTTTGACGTGTAAGTGGAAATTAAAAAAGTACCAAAAACTGTAAGATGAAAACTGGCACGTCTTTTATTGATTCCTCCATGTTAGCGCAGGCTTCTTTAAGGGTAGAATCATTTTGTTCCATTGTTTACCATAACTGCATAAAATTCTTTGCCCATTTGACTTACTGTATCAACCTGTTCAGATGTTCTTTGTAGAGTAGCCTACGTAGTTCTCTTCGTTTTTTGTTATTTTTTTTGCTCACTTGTGTAATGTGGAACACCTGTCAATAATGAAAATTTTGAAGTAGTCTGTTGAGTTTCCGCTATAGACAGTTTTTATTGTAATTGCATTGATCATTCCAGGAAGGAAGGCCGTTGAAAATAGAAGAACCTGATTTGGAAATTGATTATGCGGAAGAAGAAATGCCACAAAATTATTTGGAGCTCACGCCTAATACAGTAAGTTTGTCCTGGAATTCTTCATTTTCGGCACGCGCTTATTTTGGTTACATCTAATACAATTCTCACTCTGTAGGTTGCTCTACAAAGTCTACAGACATATCCTGATGAATTATTGGAGAATACTCAGTACTCCATATTAGATTCTCGAAGCAAGAATCTTCCTACTAACTCTGGCATTGAGAATACAATTTGTAATCAAACTACTAATGGAGTAGAATCGGAAGCAAGTGCGTTGTCTCTGCGTACAGGTTCAGCGGGAAGTCAGTTAAAAGTACACAGCCGGAGCCATAATAATGAGAAACCTTCATGCTCAGTCTGCAGTCGCTCATTCTCTCGAAAGCAAACCTTAAAACTGCATATTAGGACGATTCATAATAACGAAAAACCTTACTCATGTTCCATCTGCAGTCACTCATTCTCTCAGAAGGATACATTAAAGCAACATATGACAGTTCATACTAATGAAAAACCTTATTCGTGCTCAATCTGCAGTCGCTTATTCTCTCGAAAGCAATGCTTGAAACTGCATATTATTACGATTCATAATTCTGAAAAACCTTATTCATGCTCAATCTGCAGTCGCTCATTTTCTCTAAGACGTTACTTGAAAGACCATATTATTGTGAATCATGAGAAACCGTATTCATGCACAATCTGCGGTTGCTCATTCTCTCGTAAGCTGGGCTTAGAGTACCATAGCAAAGTTCACAGAGATGAAAAACCTTATTCGTGCTCAATGTGCAATCGCTCGTTCTCTTATAAGCAGAGCTTAAAGCGTCATATCGCAGTACATAGTAATGAAAAACCTTATTCGTGCCCAATCTGCAGTCGCGCATTCTCTCATAAGCTGAGCTTAGAGTACCATAGCAGAGTTCACAGGACTGAAAAACCTTATTCGTGCTCAATGTGCAGTCTCTCATTCTATTATAAGCAGAGCTTGAAGCGTCATATCACGGTTCACAGTAATGAAAAACCAAAAGTTCACAGGAATGAAAAACCTTATTCGTGCTCAATTTGCAATCGCTTGTTCTCTTATAAGCAGAGCTTAAGGCGTCACATCACAGTTCACAGCAATGAAAAACCTTATTCTTGCTCAGTCTGCAGTCGATCATTCTCTCAAAAGCGTTACTTGGAGAACCATATTATTGCGATTCATAATGACGAAAAACCGAATGATGCATGCTCGATATCTACAGTCGCTCATTCTGTGTAAAATGGTACTTAAAACAGCACAATAAGATTCATAATGAAATGGAAAATTCATAATGAAATGGAAAACTTCGTTCATGCTAACAGAGGACTTGAAGCAGCACGTGAAAATTCACAATGATGGGAAACTGTGTGCTCAATCTGCAGTCCCTCGTGCTCTTGAAAAATCACTTGAAGAGGCATATTATTAAGATTCAAAATAATGAGAGATCTTCTTCATATTCAATCTCTAGTCGCCCATTCGCTCATGAGAAGAGTCTGAAAAGTTTTATAGTGCGACCTAATAATGAGAAACCTCATTCATGCTTATTCTACAGTCGCGTATTCTCTCAAACTGGTCACATAGAGCAGCATATACTTCGGTAGAATATCTAATAACGAAATCTAGACTAGTTCATGTTTAACGAAAGGATCCAGATTCGCCTGGTCAGCCTGAGTACCTAAGACCAACTCACAAGCGCAAAATGTCCAAATCAAAAAAAGGGAGGGAACCTGGAGGGAAAATCACAGTGGGGAGCCTTAGTGTAAGAACTTTGAAAAAAGAAGTGAAAGGGGGAAAATGGACATACTAGACATTGCTGAGATAAGAAGGGAAGGATATATTATAATAGAAACAAAAATGGAATTCTGTTCTGATATTTTGGACAGACGGGTGGATAAAAAGGGGTGAGTTCCATAATCAACAGGAAATGGAAAAACAAAATCGCGGAATTCAGGGCCAAAACAGATAGAATTGCAATGATAACATTAAAAACATCTCAGCTGCATCTTGTTACCATCATACCAAGTGTATGCCCTCACGTCAGCCTCCAGTGAGGAGGTAGTAAATGAATTCTATGAAGCCCTTATGAACACAATCAACCTTCAAAAAATCAATAGATACAATGTTATAATAAAGCAACTGGCGTTATATTTTTCTGATGAAGAAAAACTCATCCACCTTTCTCTCTAGAAGAATTTTTTACTTTTCTGAAGAGGGAAGAAGAAAACATTCAGTTTTCTTTTCCAAGGGAGACCGAGAAAGCAAAGGAAAACTTTTTTTTCTTATTAGACGAAGGCAATATTTTTGTGTTACTGAGAGAAACTGAGCAATGTTTTTTCTCCTGTTGAAGGACTGAATAGAATCCTCGGAACTTAGTAAGAGGAGAAAACTCTTCTTCATTCCCCAGAAAAAGTAATGAGTGTCTTCTCTTCTTTTCAAGAGAAAAATCTAGGTTACCCTCCTTTAGGAAAACAAAAATGAAATAAAACTCTGTATTTTTAATTCGGAATGAAAAGCAGTTGATCTTGAAAAACGAAATAGACTGTCCCTTTCTTTAGTGAATGAGGGAAACCTAATTCTTGTAAACATTAAAGTAATTCAACAATCCCATATCTGTGCGGGGAGAAGGAAGCCCTCTCTTCTAGAATCGGCGCGTTACATTCTTGTTTATATCAAAAATTCAGAGTCCAAATCTCTATAGGGGTACGTTCTTGTTTAGAAAAGAAAAGAGATTTTTTCTACCTTCACGGGGGGGGGGGGTGTCAATCAAAAACGAACACGAAATTCCTTCTTATTCTTTAAAAAAACAGTCTGTGTTACTGGAAGAAAAAAATCTATCCCCCTCTAGAAACTCGGCCAAATTCTGTGAATTCTGAATAGAATGTTTTCCTTTTTCGTTCTCTGCTGAAAAAGTAACAATTTTTTTCCTTCTTTCTGCTCGAAGGAAAGGGTAGGAACCAAGTGGACCCTCATTCAAGAAAATAAGAAGAGGACATTTGCATCTTTTCGTCAAGGAAAAAAATTGCTCCGTCTCTTGAGACATGAGGAGACTCTTCTGGGGAAGCGGGCAAATATTCTGATTGAAGTCATTCTTATATCCATTCCTCTTAGAAGAAAACCACTGACGCTTTACTTTCCTGAGTTAAAAAAACTCTTCCATCTTTCGCCCAGAAGAATTTCTTCCTTCTCTTTAGGGTGAAAGAGAAAACATTCAATTTTCCTATCCAAGTGAGACAGAGGAGGTGGACAGAGTTCTTATAGCTATTGAAATCATTTTTCTTCACTTAGTTCTCGCGTTCTAATCCAAATTTCCAAACCAAGCAAGAGACACATTGCCATAAATGGCCAATCGTTGGTTAAGAAAGGGATAACCCCCTTCCCTCACAGGGTCATGGGTATAATGGGTTTTACCTCAACTCCAGAAGGGCGAAACAACTTGAAATAAATTTTCGAAAGTAAAATAAAGGTTGTTGGAATTTGTTGAAAGTTATGTAGAATTATAATTATTGCAAAAGAAAATCAATATGACTTTATAGCATCTTTAAAAAATTTTTTTTCTTCGTGGTGCTGTTTGTGTCCTGCACTACACGTAATGCCGGCTATGGATTTTACATTTTTTCCGGATTCTTATGTTTCATATTATGTATTGTAGTTTTATTTACTAATATTTGTAGATATGTAAGGTATATAATTTTTATGTTGATTCAGTTAGATGAATCTTCGGAAGTGCAGCCATGGATTTTGCATTTTCCCCGATTCTTATGTTTTATATGTACTGTAGCTTTATTTACTAGGTAATAGATATGTAAGGTATATAAAATCTATATGTTGATTCTGTTAGATAAATTTTAGGAAGTGCTGTTTTGTTTCAGAGGTAGAATTTTTTTCCTAAAAATTGTTCTGTAAGAGTAACACGAAAATATAGAATTTTTTATTATTAGTTTTTAATGAATGTATAATATGTATATGAATTTGCTGTAATATGGCTCTGTTCAGCGACTCGAAGCATGAATGTCGAAATGCGTTGATCTTGTTATGCGTACTAAATACTATCAATAGCTCAAGACCATCGGAAGTCGAGAATTTGAGATGATACCACAGAATTGTATAGTAAAGATTCTTATGGTGAAGATATTATAACTTATAAGAATCAAAGAACCTACAGTTATACACGTATCAGTTGTGGTAGATTAATTTCGAATGATTAATGTCAATTATGAAATACAAACTTATGTTGAAAAAAGTGAACTGTTGTGGACATTCTGCAAACTGATGTATGCCCGTTAATCCACCGTGAACTGGAGTAATACCTAAGAATCTTGAGTAATACCGGACACTGGTGGTAATATTGGCCATACATTACATCTTCTACAGGAGCGCTAGTATAGTTATCAATAAACAAGTCATGAATGGTTGATGCTACCACTGGTGTCCAATATTACCCGAGTTGACGGTATTCTAATTATACTTCTGATGATCTTGATGGTTATGCTTGTTCGAGTTGTAGGACTGCATTTGAACAGAAATAAAATACCTCCTTTGTCTTTAGTATATAGGCAGATTGTGAATATTTCTGTTAATCTTGAATCAAGTTTGGGGCATGTTGAGCACGCTAGGAATGAAAAATCAGCTCATGAGAACCTAGTTTTTACTGATAACATTACAGATCGGTATCAGGTCGATAATTATTATTTATTAATTTTCGTATCAAAAAGTATCAATTGTTAAAGACTGTCGAGAATCAAGATGTGTGTGCTTTCTTGCCGACCCTTCTCGAATAGCGAGGCTATATTAGGTTTATATTCCTCGTGTACCACCAATGGTACCTAGGGTACCACAGCTGAAGACCGTTGCTATAGTTGAAAGAGGTGTGTCTACACATACATACGGCTAATTAAAAAAATTAATGGGACGCGTTAGCATGTGGGTATTTTAGGTATTTTACTTAGGTATCTGTTTATATTCTACAGATTATTATGCCTTACATTTTTTACAGCGCTTATTTTGCTCGGGATAACTGAACCCCTGGCCTCAAAATCTGCCTGAAAGGAACTCCTGATTCAGTTGAACATAACAAGTGTTTAAAGTGAGTTTTCTTCTGATTTTGAATTACAAAATAAATAAATAAGTGAAAATTGGAGTCTTAACTGTTCAAACATGGCATATAACATTTATAAACAAGAAATTTTGGGTTAAAAAAAACATGTTGTGCACCTTTTATATACCCCAGCAAATAATGGTATGGCAGTTGTTCTAGTTAGTTTGGGTGTTAAATTTTACAATCCATTTACCATAGATTCACTCAAAATGTAGTTTTTGAAAAATTGAAAGGAAGTGGCCTAGTTACTCCAAATATAGTTACTCTGCTGAAGTAAATTGTTATGGTAATTTTCAGACATATCTATACAAATGAAACAAATATTTTTCTTTAAATTCTATATTGATCCTGTAGGCTCTTACCACAACGTTGAAATTTCAAAATATACAAACATTTTTACATCACATCTTGACATGTTTCGCCCGCCGCAGATAGTAAATGACTTTCGATTATCTTTTTACAAGCGAAGCACTGGTTCTTCTTTAGCACCCGATGCAAAGACGAACAAGTGATCTGCAGATTTTTATTCAAGCCCGGGGGATACTGAAACTCTGACAGCGAATTAAGGTCGTAGGTTTTCAGTTTGTCAGCGCCGTTCAGCACCGAGAACCCGCTGGTCTTTGTGCACAGAAGCAATTTCTTGTCATGCGATTTGGAAATCAGCTGGTACAACCCATTTGAGAGTAAGATAATGTAGTACTTAGTCGTTTCGTAAAATGATTGCAGATACGGTAGCACCGGCAACCAGTCGGTATTTTCCGCTGAGTTGTCCCTGGAAACGCTGACTTGCAAATCGAATAACGATGTCAGCAAGGCTAATTTGTCCTTCACTGCGTCAGAGTGCTTTGATACGCTATAAAACTTGATTTGCCGGTCCGATACAACGTAGTATAAATTCCGGTGGTTCGGCAATAACACCAGCACAGTTTTATCATCGTATAGCATCCCAGTAGTCCCATCATTCAATATATAACCGATATTTCTATTCTGTTTCACCACCTGTTCAATCCACACGAACGGGGCTAACATAGGGTATTCAATATCATGAAAATTTCCTGTCTCCTGCGATTTCGTGCTTGGCTGGCTCACTAAACCAGCGATGTAGTTCTTGTAATAACTCAGAAATCGTCTGAAGCATTTGTTCTCGCAGTACTTCGTGGTCGTCACTAAAACTTTCTGTGCTATAGAAGTGCTCGGTTTCGCTGGTACAATGAATTTGGGTTTCTCAACCAGGGCTGTAACAGGCAGCGTACTCGGAGTGAATCCATTTTTATAGAAAATATCGTTTAATATTCTCCTGGCGTCGGGTCTGGTTTCTGGGTTCTTCTGCAAGATCATTTGTACTAGACAGGACATTTCTTCTGGCATGTCAAAAGGCAAAGAGAACGCACAATTCTGTATGTTGCTGTAAAGCATTTTTTCATCTTTCCCGCGGAATGGTGTTCGTCCAGTGTACATGTGGAACAAAAAACAACCTACCGCCCAAATGTCGACCTTGTAGTTGTACCTGGCTACAGACTTAGTAATCATTTCCGGGCTGATGTAGTTCGGAGTACCGTAAATGTGTCGCTTATAAATGGACATAGACCTTTCGCAGTTGACGGACATGCCGAAGTCGGAGAGCTTTAGATTCATATTCTTGTCGAGCAACATATTCTGAGGCTTGATGTCCCTGTGCACAATGTTGTTGGTATGGAGATATTTCAACGCAGACAGCAATTGCTTGGAGAAGTAACGGACTTCGTAGATGGTGAGCTTACCTCGACGCTGTATCAGTTCGAACATTGACTTGTGTGGATAGTACTCGGTAACGAGACAGTAATTGACCGATGTTTCGATGCATTCTACAAAGTCGACTATGTTCTTGTGCTGGAGCTTCGAGAGAATTGTGAATTCTTGGATATTATGTAGGCCTAGTTGTTTTCCCATCTGATGTTTACTTTTTGGTATGAACTTTCCGCAGTAGGTGTGACCATCTTTTTTCAGGATGTAGGATTTGGAGAACGCGCCTTTCCCTAAATAGTTTTCCCGAACGTAAGCGTTATTATTGACATCGCGAATTACAAGGGTCATATTTTGAACGCGTGAAAATATAAATACCTGTAATTTTGTTGAAGGCGGTTTCAGCGCGAGTTTTCCAAAAGTGAGCACGCGCATGTTTTGGTGGACGCATATTTTTGTAATCTGAAAAATGAAAACATCCTTGTGATACTTAGACACAAAAAAGTTCCGATGCGCCGAATTTATGCAGTGTGCTCGTAGGATCTTTTTCTGATCCGGAGAGGCGGATGCAAGCCTAAATTTGCGACGACCCAAAAATATCGCGTAAACGAATAAAAAAGGGTTCCACTACTGTTTTCCGAACAACTACTGAATTTGGCAAGAATGCCAAATAATCATACAGTAGGGGGAAGCGGGAGACTGGTCACCTCAACGTTTAGTAGACCTTATAGGTAGCTTCTTTTATATTTAAAATATAGAAATGAACTAGAATGAAAGCAGCCCTCAAAACAAATGCTGACACGCCTATAATCCGTCGTTTTTTTTGATATGACATTATGATCGAGTTAGGAAACTTCAATACAGAAGTTTTGAGTTACCTATCTACATATCAACTTCTGAATCTATTTATGCATCTACGTCGATGTAAAATGCTATCCAGAAGTCAATGTCGGCGTGGTAACTCGACTTGGGCATTGAATTCTGTATCAAATTTGAGCGCAGTACAATGTTATAAAAATGATTGATTTTGAATGTTGACAAGAGTCAATTTTTGACTGTGTTTTAAGGGAAGTTAATTACTCAGTTGCGAGAGGAAGAGCGTTTATAAAACCTATTGGTCTGATACTGGAAGCTTCCTCGTTTCCTGTAGGTATGAAAAATATGAAGCAGCGAATAACTAGGAGTGGACTAAGGCTGACTGCAAGAGATTGTTGGGTTATATTTTTCTACAGACTATAATTTCTAAATATTAGTCACCACAACAACAACTAATTGAATCTGAAAAGGTTTTAACGTTTTAAGCCCTGATTATTGGATCATGACAACTCATGCAGCCAACAAAAGAAATTAAAAATTTTGATTTATCTTTAGCATTATTCAAACTGAATTTTCTGTAGTTGTTTTTCTCTAATGAACGGTGATTTTTCTGATCGTTTTTCCATTTCTTATCCCAGAGGTAGCTCAACGCTTCCAGCAGTATTTCCTGTCCTCATCAACAGTATTTGATATGTGAATAACATAACAGCTCCCATTATGTTCTAATGACCCAACAGTAATAATGTGATAAATCCAACATCAGCAATCACCAATCAGTTACTCTCAGTCACCCTTTTTATCCTTTCATTCCCCCATGCCAGGACTTGGAAGCCTAACAATAAAACTTCCGCTTTCAGCTTAGCTTCCAATTATAAGAATTTTTAGCTTCCGGCTTTAGCTTTTATACCGGGCCAGGTTTTTTGGATTCGGATTCCGGTTTCAGATTCCACAAAAATACGGTTTTTTTCGGCTTTCGGCTTTTGACTTTAAACTTCTATAAACGAACTGAGTCAGGACATCAGGGGAGGCTTACCAGTTACCGGCCTTACCGCTTACTGTACTGGCTTACTGGTACCAGATGAGCACCAAAGTTGTTGTTTATTTTGGCTTTGGCTTGTTATCACTTATTTAAAACATAGAAGCCGAAAACAAGCTGAAAACAATTTTGCTTTTAGCTTTCAATTTCCCAGCACCGCAGTACATTTTTTGGATTCGGATTTTGCTTTTGGCTTCCTCAAAAATACGGCTTTTTTGACTTTCGGCTTTCAGCTGACTTCCAAGCCCTGCCCCATGCGCCATGCAGCCTCGTTTGTCGTTTGCGACATTGCGACGCGTTTGCGTTCCCTTACTTGGTTTACACGGGGACACTTTGGTGTCTAGACAACAAAGTTTCTTGCTAGTTGCTTCATGCAAACAGGCGAGGAAGCAAACTTTCTTCAGGAAACTCAAAGAAACTAGAGTTGAGACCTGGGCAACTTTTTTTGTTAGTGTCCCAATAGTTTCTCATCACGTGACTGCTACTACAATTCTGAATGGTTTATTGCCTAGACACCAAAGTGTCCCCATGTAATGTCTTGCGTGTAAACGGGATGGTGCTGAGCAACTAGCAAGGAACTTTATTGCCCAGACACCAAAGTGTCCCCGTGTAATGTCTTGCGTGTAAACGGAATGGTGCTGAGCAACTCAAGATTCATATATTACCAAGGTTAGCTCGATTGCCAAGGGGCAACGTTACAGAAGTTTTGAAAGGCGTGAGCTCCTATTTAAACCAATGTATTTTTCGTAAACTCAACCAAAACAATTGCAACTATACTCATTGAAAAGGAAATAACAAAAGGGCTACAACTTTCACTCTTATAAATTTTTCATATAAATGAGTAATTTCCGAGAAAACCGCGAAAGAACGGTTTTCATCCATATAGGTATATGAATCTTGTGAGCAACTAAAGTCTGGTCCAGTGGTCCCGTTAAGAAACATAACTGGCTTCCCGCAATACACATCGATATAGGGTATCTATTTTGGAGTTGGAGTCTGTTGTAGTGGAAGGACGAGTTTAAGAACACGTTATCAGCACCGTGAAAAAATTATGTCTCTTCACTGGACCACTTTAGCAAGAAACTTGTTTATTGTTTAGACACCAAAGTGTCCCCGTGTAAACCTTGCTGGGAAAAAGTAAAGATTAAAATGGCGGATGAGTGAATATAGGACGGTATACCCATATGAAGTTTGTATGAAAATCCGCCAGATATCAGCCACGAGCCCTACAAACTTGTTTCGTAGGTAGGTGAAATTACTCCAGGACAAAGGATCGTAAAACCAATAGGTTGTAGCATTTTAGGTTCTTTTTCTCAGGCGTATATTCATAAATCATCCTTAATTTCTAGAAAACAGACCTATACACATGTGTTTATTAGGACCTTTTTCTAAGGCATTGCCAGGTTTCTCATCTGGCAACGTTGCATATCACACACGTGCTGCACTTTGAATCAGAATTCTTGTTTACGTTTGAGTGAGATAAGATTCGAGATCTAGTCGAATAATTTATGTCAGTTTGTAGTTTCTAATTATTATTTCTTAAGTGCTTCAAAAATGGATGATAAAGATAGTACAGACTCCCAGCTTCAGATTCAGTTGTTCACCAAACAAGTACAGTAAGTTTACCTTTATTGATGAGTTACATTTATAATGTTCAGTGGCATGTTTGAAATTCGTGCTGTTGATATTCGGATTAGACTGCGGTTTACATTTAGAATACAATCCTGATCATATTACTCGCTATAAAGCACCGGTTATGTCGTATCTGTTTGCAGGTATGCGGTCGATGACACACTTTATTGTGTACCCACCAATATAACAACAGAAGGCCTGAATGATTTATTGAAAAAATTGCTGGAAGGTTAGCATTACTCTTCGTTCTTGTAGCTTTAGCTTCGCTAGACGCTTCGATAATTGATGTTTATTTTAATTTTGCTGCCGTAGTTCTGATTAGTAATTCTGTTAGAATGTCACGTAGTGGAACAGAAAAGGGAAATTCTGCTTTGTCTATTCTGTTATCAATTTTGTTTAGGCGTAATGAAGGCATGGTGGTTCCTACCTTTTCAACATTCCGTTCCAAGCACGTATGAAGTTTTCTTCAATATCGACTGTTTTCATTTGCAGGACAATCTAGAACTTTTCCGAAGCAGAAATTTGACTTCCTGATTAACGACGATGAAATTCTACGGGACAAACTGGGAGAACATCTTACCAGTAGGAAAATACCCACTGAACACGATGTTCGTGTCGAGTATATCGAAGCCACTCCGGCCCCAGAAGCCCTCAACTGTTTGAAGCATGACGACTGGGTATCTGCTGTTCATGCTACTAATAAGTGGTAACTATTTAGTCTTTATAAAAACTCATTATTTCTGATCCTGTTAAAAGTGAAGTTCTAAAGAATTGGAAGTATTTGTTCAACTCCTAATTATCGATTAGATGAGTAGAATTTGGAACGTATTACTTGTATTTAAGTTCATTGTTTACCTCGTGTTCTGAAGGATCTTGTCCGGATGTTACGACAATTCATTGCATATTCGGTCAGCCAAGAAGAAGCATCTGGCAACTATGTCTTCAGATTCTCCTCCAATTATAAAAATGTCTGCGCATTCCGGACCTATCAAAGGTGTTTCGTGGCTTGATGACCAATCCCCTCTTGCTACATTCGTGAGGTAAATATTTATTCTCATGAGAATTCTGACTTTAATTGCCTTGTAAACTTTGTCAGACTGTCTATGTAGCCAAATTAGATTTACAGTTAGTGTCTATGGAGAACTTCGCGCTACCAGGCATTAATATTTTATTCAGGTATTTATCCAGTGTATGTGAATCAGCTGTATTGACATTCAAATAAGTAGATACAATTTATTGGCTCGTGTAGGTTTTCAAAATTGATTTTTATACTATGATATTAATTTCAGCGTTGCTCAAGATCAGACTGCACTTCTGTGGGGATGGGATGTTGAGAGTAACAAAGCTCATCCTTTGTACGTTTGTCGTGGACACGAAAGATCCGTCAATGCGGTGGATGTCAGACCTTCAGAATCATTGTTTGTTACCGGTGGTTGGGATTGTACTCTAAAGATTTGGTCCGCTGGTAGGTTATATATTGTTGGAACAGTTCGATTACTCCTTAGATCCAGGTACAAGAAGCGGTTAGTAAAGATTGCTTGAAAGAAGTTAATAAATAATATTTTATATTTACAGATACTTCTGTTTCGGTAAACGACACTGAAGAAGAATCTTCGTCAAAAAGACGGAAAGGGGAGAACGGACCATACACCAGGGTATATCTTTCTCAATCCGTAGTGCATGTCTTCGAAGTATATTTTCAAGGAAAGTAATATCGATTTCGTTGTTGTAGATTCCCAAATCTACGATAAAAGGTCACCGCGAAGCAGTATCCAGCGTGCAGTGGATTGCTGACGATGAAATCTTATCTGCTTCTTGGGATCACACCTTAAAGATATGGGATGCCGAATACGGTGGCATCAAGCATGAAGTTACTGCCAATAAGTCAATCTTTAACGCTCATTATTCGGAGAAGAACCGCCAAGTTGTGACTTGTGGAGCTGATAGGCATGTGCGATTGTATGACCCGAGATCCAATGGTGAGTCTTTTATGTTGATAGAAATGTAATATCATTCTTTGGTTTACGATAAACGTGTTTATTAGCTGCGATTGCAAAAATTTTAACTGGTAATATCGTGTGTTTTATAGACGGAAATATTCTAAAGAAAACATACACGAATCATACACAGTGGGTTACAGCGGTGAAGTGGTCGACCACTGATGAAAATATATTCGTATCTTGCAGTTATGATGCAGTTTTAAAATTATGGGATCGTCGATGGTGAGTTTACATTTAAGATGAATATGTTTGCCATTTGTGATTAAGGTTGAGACCAAATTAGTTTTGTTTGTCGGTTGATAAGTTTTCCATCGTACCCCACATGAGAGGAACTTATTTTTCTGGTATCAATTCAGTTGTAAACGAGGAAGCAGACTCTTAAAAATTGTAGCCCCGTGGAACGGTGGGATAACATTTTTTAGGGTGACTGTGATATCTTATTTCACCTTTGATTTGAACTCAGTCTTTCGCTTGCTCACATCAAATAATACAATTGCATACCTATCACATTATTCTCCCTCAGCACTACAGTATTACCCCTCTTTTATATCAGGTTCTTGGTTGAGAGGGGGTGCTTTTGTAGTGTCTCAGTTCTTACCCCGCCGTGAGTAATAATCTTTAAACTTCTATAGATTTACTCTTGATGCTGGCTGGAACTTGTTCGATTTTTAAATGACAGTTATTTCATAATTTTCAGTTGTAACGCCTCGTTGTGGGACTTGCCTGGAAACGAAGATAAGATTTTATGTTGCGATTGGTCAAACCCTGATCTTATTATTTCGGGAGGCTGCGACTGTACGTTAAGGTTATATAATGCAAAGAAATAAATTTGTGATCTTCGAGCGCGTGCAGTTTCTCAAGATGCTGATTCGTGTGCGGATGGCTGCGTAGACCCTGCCGCTGATCGTCCACATACTTTTCTACTGCTGCAAGCAATAATTTTTGTTGAAGGTCCCACTCTGGAAAGGATTCCAGGTGAACGTCTATAGTAGATGGTGTTACGAGAATTGCTCGGAATCATTCGCTGCTTATCTTTCATGCATTAGAGGGCTCAGTGTATAAAGTGGTTTAATCTAGATCTTTGCATTGACAAGATCATGTTGGCTACGATTAACAGTCTGTCACTGCAAAAAATGAATTTATGATGTGCTCGAAACAGTCAAAACCCGACCTTATTAAAACAAAACAAAAAAAGATATATTGGTTTGTTTCTGTGGATTACAATTTGCTGAATAAATTCATTCGAACTTTTCGAAAAAGTAAAAACCAATTTTGATGTTTCCTTTTCTTTTTAATATTGAGATGTTTTTTGTAGGGTTATTAGGCTAATAATTGCGGCGTCGGCTTCAGTTTCGCGAAATTTTGATCATACTCTTAATTTAGGCTTCGGTTGCAGCAAAAGATGAGCTTTTTTAACGTGATCCTGGAATTTTCTCCCTCCGGTATTCTCATTTCTCACTTTGTCAATCCACATTCCCACTTCTCTCATTTCTTCCACCGCGATCAGAACAAGCGGAACGGGCTCGAGCCGAAAGCCGAAGCAGTATATTCCAAAATCGAAATTCTAAACCGACAGCCGAAATTGAGGCCCAGGGGTGATAAAACTTAGCCATTACCCTTAGCTTTGAGCCATTAGCCGAATACTTTTGGTCAAAATCAGCTAGCTGTTAGTCAGCTATTGAAGAAGAATACAAACATTAGCGTAATCGTTAATTTTTCTCTGAATCACTAATGAAAAGCTAATCAAGCGCTGTTGCGTTTGGCGTTTCGTCATTTTGAATTCTGAACATCTGTACCTGATCCACCTAATAAAAAAGAAAAAAATCGAATCATCTGGTAATAGTAACGCTAAAATTGGAACAGTTGGTGAAATTAAAAGTCCTGTCACCTACAACGATGGGAACTACATCCGACGGCAGGTGAAACGTTTCAGAAATAAATTCTTCGATGATATAAGCGTCAAAATTTATACCACCAATAGCGGTATTCGTAGTATTTCTGTCATTTCCAGTCAGATTATCCGCTACAGAACATTCGGGAACATCCAATACTAGTACCTGCTGTACTCGCATTTGCGCTATTTGTTATCGGATTATGTGGAAAAGTACCTATAGATGTAGAAGAGAAAAGTTAACGGTCTAATATTCTTTCATTTGACCAAAAAGCAGGTTTGAAGAATACGTACTTTCGATTTTTAAGGGCGGTAATGGTGAAACATTTTCAAAATTTATAAAATCCTGGGCAGTTTTGCAGATTGATTATGACTGAACATCAAGAAGTTCTGGACAAATGTTTATAGCGGTGTTGATGAATCCTGCAGTGCTCTGTTGGTAGCGAGTCGAAGCCTCGTGATAATTTGCAGCTATTAATGTTTTTTTGTTTGAACCTATTTTGTTCGTTTAAATGAAAAGTACATAGGACCAACTTTACATTATTTATTATTTCCCTTTTTTATTTTTGTGTACAGCAAATCCTTTTTAGCACCAGTTTGTCGTTGCTCTTGAAGAGCAAGTTGTTCACTTGCTCTTGTTCACAATTTGGTGAACTTAGTTCTGAACTAGTTAATCTCCCCCAAAAAAGAACAAGAACTAGTTCACGATTTTTGGACCTGATCAACTTGTTCATTCTTTGTTCATCTATTTCTTCGTAATTTTCTTTTTTTGGCTTTTTCTTGTATATTTCCACTTTCCAGACCTTCATAATGGTTTCAGAGTTATAATTACAAATTATAACATTATTGAATTTTTATTTGGTGTTTAAATTTTATCAACAATCTCATAGGATTTCAATAGGGATTTTAAAAAAAATTTTTGGGGCAACAGCCTAGTTCTCAGTTGTAGGCTATTGCCAAAAAAAATTTGCTCGCAATTTGTTTGAACAAAAACCCTATTTTTAAATGAGCAAGACCAAGAGCAAAGGTTCTTCTTAATGAACAAACGATGAACTAGATCAATTGGAAGACCAAATGAACAAGAGCAAGAACTAGTTCACTAAAATTGGAAAAGAGCAAGAGCAAGTTCATTAAATAGTGTACAACGCCCATCTCTGGTTTCCTTTGATCCTGGAGAGCTGATGAGTAGTACGCTAGTACCCGTAAATTTTCTCTTATTTTCCCTTTGAAGTGATGCCCATACTGTCAACGCATATTTCGGCGTCTCAGCGCACAATTATTAATTAATAACTATCTCATATTTTGTTAAATCCACGTATATTTTTTGCGCATATTTCACGTGTTCTCAGCTTCTCAGCCCATGAAAATCGCAGCTCTACGTATCATTATTCACTATCACCTTGTCGTGCATACTAGCGCTCCTAGCGGTCTATTGAGAGAGCCTCATGCGAATCCTCCATCCGTATTTATCCACTCTGTTTTTCGTTTTCAATGTCGATGGCTTTGTATTTGTTGAATAGCGTCTGTTTGATGGTCGGTGTGGTGAAGGGATGTGTCTTCGTCTGTGTTTCTGCGATGCTCATGGCTCATTACAATGTACAAACACACACATCGCGAAGTCGCGAACACTGTAATCGAAGCGCGACAGTCTAGTGCGCTATGCGACTGCGGTTGGTGGTAGTTTTGGTGTGCGTTACGTAGATTTGTGTTTAGATACCTGTTGCATATTCATAAGATTTTTAAATGCGGAATGGTGAAGTGAATGTGTTTTGTTGTTTTAAATCCAAAAAATCGAACGATGAATTGAAAATGGGTAACTCGCAGAGCAGCAAAGGCGAATCACCACCCTCCGTTGAGTTGCCGAGAACCCACAATGTACGGCTCAGTCTCCGTACCACCAAACTGCCGATGCCCGATCAAAATGAACTCGAGAGGAGATTCACCAAAGTCTTGGTAAGTCGATTACACATTACATCCAACCTTACAGCTTCTTCATTCCTATTCAGGGACTTCGATTTACTCGGAACGTATACTTGGAATGCGTGAGCCGACAGCCGATCCGCGTTATATAATTGAACGCCGATGTACCTGAAGGATATTGATTGCTTATTATATAATTCGACGTATTGTCAAATAAAAGCTCGAATTTCGGTTGAAATATCGAAGCGAATGAGTAATTTAGCGTCGTTCATTGTGTCCACCGAGTCATTGAAATCTGCGTTAACATGTAAATACGCGCGGTCGTAATATTTTCGATTGCTTCGGCGTGTAACGGCAGTGAAGTCTGCGATACCGCAATTATTCGAATTTCAAGCGTAAATAATTTCATTGCTAAACAATTATTCTGGGTTGACTACGAGCAATGTGGAGAAGGCTTACATACAGTGCCGCGCTATGGCAGTCGTGTTTACTCTGCACAGCTGAACGATGCGATGCAATTATTTGATAATTTCTTGCAACAGAATTTGATATGATGTATTTATAGGCATGGTTCGTTCGATGATACCCGGTAGATCAAAGCGTCCGAGTTGGTAAAGTAATCGGGAAAACTGAGCTCCAAAGTTCACCGGTCTATTCTTACTCTCTGAGTAATCACCGCATCCGGTATCTCGTCCGCATTCGATGTTACACTTGTCGAACCAAACTCGGTGAAAATAGTTTGTCACTCGTCTCTTCCGGCTCGAAAAGCATCCCTTCGGTTTACTGAAGCAGTCAGCAACTGAGAACACTCGAGAGTAAACAAAACTGTCTCAATTACAACAAATATTTGTGTACGGCGCCGACCGCCCTCGTACTGTTTCAGTACACCAGTAATTCGTGTTTGTAATCGTGTTGGCAACATCATAGATCGGCGCTCTTTATGCGAAATTAAGAACACGTTTCTAGTATTCAAATTTATGCGAGAAACGTATACGACAAGGTTTTTACTGCGCGATTAAGATAAAAAGGATGACGATCTCGGTTTATTCAAATCGGTTTGCCTCCGAAAGGCAGACAGCTGCGGCTTTCTGTCATCCTGACCCCGAACGCTGGTGCCTGTTTTGCAATTTGCAGCGAAAGGCCCTATTGTTTGTAATGCCGAGAGGACGTTGTTCTCGTGATGGACAGCGTCCGGCCGAAGGGTAGAGGAGCTGGCGAAACACGTGTCTCGTCATTTTGCATTCTCAAGAGACCAGCATGCGGTTTGGATCATCTAGAATCATATATCAGAGTCGGGAATCGAGAGAGACGACCTACAGGTTTCGAAAGAAAGAAAAAAATGGTGGCATTACCACGTTCAAAGGTTGTCCGGTTGACGGTATCATGTGTCGGCTCAAATCTGTGGTTTTGTCTTCCTCGAATACTCGAGGCGGGAAGAAAGCGAAAATATAATTGCCAACTACCAGGCCAAACACGATTACAGTTCTATTCCGTACTCTAATTATAAAATACAATCTGGTCGCAGTGCAGATACCTCGCTTCTAATCTGTTAATCAGCTGATGCAATTTATTCTTCTCCCATTCTGAATTCTGTTCTGCAATTTAGAAGATGAGAGGTCGTCGACGAAATGGTATTTTCCAGGAAGACGCCGAAGTTCGTGCGTTTTTTGCATCGTTATATTCTTTCCCTTTCGACGAGTGGCAGGTTTTAATTGTTTTATTACAGTTACTGGATTTAATTTCGTTTTCATTCCGACTCTACAGTTGGTGTAATTAAATTCATTTTCGTTTCGGAGCCGACTTCCTTTTGCTCTGTTTCGACGGCGTTGTTTTGTAATAGGCCGTTGAGCCCATTCCAGACTTAGAGACAAAACTCACGTCAGATTTTTGTAGGTTGGTGAAACAGCAGGCATTATGGTATTCTCGTGAACTGACTCAGCAGCAGAGGTGGACAAAACTTCTGATTCATTTCAGAAATGAGTTGAGTTTCAACTCTAACTCATTTGTAACTCAGATCATTTTAAAATTTTCAACTATCAACTTTGTTTTCAAAACAGAAAGCCAAATCCCAAACGTTTTAATTGAGTGTCGAAATGAAAAAGGACATGAGCCAGAAAACCTTGTTATGAGAAAACGCGAGTCAAAGTTTGAACTTCTGTTTGCAAGTTTAATTTCTTACTGTGCATTTGTTTGAAAGTTTGTATATTGGATATTACAAATCACTTTTGAAAATCGTCCTGTAATCATTGCATATTCTTAAAATAATTTGTTAATCGGAAATGACTTAGGCTCTTTTTACCCGCGCACAGTGACGGATACAGGGGGGAGGGTGCCCCGAGGTATTTACATCTGTCTATAGTGACCTAGAACTACTATGTTTCATCTATAAGTTCTTCATTCGGACCCCCCCCCCCTCCTAAAATTATTTTCTTTATCCGCTACTGTCTAAGCAAAAAATTCTCGACATTTCAGGCTGCACAGAACATCTGAAGATAAATGTAGAACTTGGAGAAATAACTGCATTACACTTTGGTTCTAGAAACACGTCAGAAACATGGATGTAGCCGGGGGTGGGGCAAACTGAAGCGCTTGCCCCAGTCAGCAGAGACTGAAATTATATAAATATGACTGCTTGGCATTTGTTGCGTGATTACGCGTGTCTATACAGGGTGTCTCTTCTGCAATGACCCCCTTCCACCAGGTAAGTAGGCAACCTGCCCCAACAATGTGTAGATATATTTGCATGCTCTGACTTTTGAAGGGGCTGAATTATGGTCAAATTTTGAAACCTGTCTATCTTTGACATTTTTTGTTCTTCTCATGACTGGGGATGGACAGGAAAATGGTACCAGTAAGTAATAGTAGAGGACAGTTGTGGTAATCATAGGAAAAAAAAATGGTTGAACCGGTTCAACAGGGTGTTCATAAAATCAATTTTAGTTCAAATTGTATCAGAAAATTTCCACATTTTTCCAGTTTCCCGTGAAAAGAAAATACACATGCGCTGGAAGCGTCTACTATTTTAGTAATTCGATGGGCTAAAATATGTTTGTTTGATCAATTTTTGCAACATATTCTGTAAATGTTTAAATATCCCTCAAAAACAATTACTTTGTAAAATTTTTAAATGTACGAATAGGAATAAATTCCTTTGATTGAACATGTTTTGATCCGTAAAGCACGTGAGGTATTGGGGTGGGGAAGAAGGTGCAAGAAGAACTTATTGCTTATTAAAATTTAGAATCTTGAAAAAGCAAGTTTTATGGTCAATAAAAAAATATGTGTGTCAATAATCTTGACTAAGTGAAATTTATTTTATGAAAATCATGTTCAACCACTTTCCATGATCTTTAATTTTTCTCTGTGTGGTTACCACAACTATCATCTTGCACCTCCTGCCCATCGTCATGAGTCAAAGTTTGAGGATTATAGCGAAAATGTTACCAAAACCGAATTTAGCGACCTTTGGAACCAATTATTGGATACCCATATTAAACTTTTCAAAATACTAGAACCCCCTCCTCTTATGTCATGGGCCTCAATTTCAAATATGGGGTAAATAGAGGGAGGCGAGGAAGTCCCATAAACGATAGAACTCTGCGAAGTGGTAAAGTATCTCAGAAGATGATTATTATTGGAGCCCGGATTCCTCGGAATTTCGGCCGTCGTTTTGCGTAACGATAAAGAAGTGCTGATGATGTATGAGCACGTTTCATAGCGAGGGGGGCTCAGAAAAAAATTTTTATTTTGCCGGAAAATGCCGTCATAAATGCAGGAAAAAACCGAAAATGCCCATTTCAAACAACACAGTGGCGGGGGGAGGGGGAGAAAAAAGATTCGTTTTCATACAATGAGTGCGATTCTTACACGAATGTACGTGATTGCACTGGCTTATCTAAGAAGAAGATATAAGGGCATCCTACAAAGTACGTCTCGTTAAGATAACTCCTGCCTCAAGTAGGTCAACGTTTTCATGGAAATTGAAGTTGATTCTGAAATTTTCAAATTCTTACACAGCTAGAGCCTCTAATATCCTCAAAATTATTCTTTGAATGGGGGTTTCAAAGGTGGCTGGATCAGTTTTTGCCTCCCCCCCCTCACCTTTAAGTGTTATAGGAGGCTAATTTTCAAATTATTTTAATTTCGAAGTTCTTATGTTTGGAAGAAGGGTTTAAGGGTTAACCCAATAACGTCGGTAGATGTAGAGCGTTCATTCTCGCAATATAAACTCCTGTTAAGTGACAGAAGACATGAATGTTGAAGCTCATATTGTAGTACAACACAACTCCCCATCTTTGAATTAATGAGACACGACGAAAATTAAAATTAAATTTTTTACTATTTTTGCGATTTCTTCGAGCATTTTCCGGAATTTTTCTGCGTGTATGCCGAATAATGCCGAAAATCTTACTTTCGGCGCCGAATTTTCAATTTTTAGCACCGAAAAATCCGGGCTCTAATATTATTACCTTCATAAGATCTGTGCATCTGTGTTAAAAAGTAATACACATAATTCTTGACGAGGATATCTTGAACTCCATTTTGAGCAGTTCTAATCCAGATACAAGAAGATTGCTAATGACCTTTTTAATGGGAAATGTTAGGTACAATCTATTGCAAATGAAAAAAAAGTCGCTTAAGAGGGCAAGTTTCACGGGACATTGAAAAAAAGGTGAAAATTTTGTGATATAATTTGTACTGAAATTGATTTTATGAACACCCTGTTGAACTGGTTCCGACGACTTTCCCCTGTAGTTTCCACAACTGCCCTCTACTATACGCTTACCTCCAGTCGTGTGGAGGAAAAAAAATTGAAAGCTGGAAAACTTTTCAAAATTTGATGTCAGTCCCTTCAAGAGTAAGAGTATGCAAACATATCTACATATTGCCGGGGTAGATTGCTTACTTACCAAATGGAAGGGGGTCATTGCAAAAACCACCCTGTATTAGTATGATTTTTTTTTTTTTTGCCCCAGAACGGTAAAAAGTTGCATGGTCAAAAGTATCAACAAGAAACAAGGAAAACATTTTCGAGCCAGAAACTTGAAATGACAACTGTGTTCAAGAGGTAATATTTAATATTTGAGAAATACTCCCACACAGTACTCCGATTACGCCCATAAGTTTTCCTAGTTTTAGGTGCGGACGGACGTACACACTGGGCAATGTAAGCATTTTGACTCTGTTTCGTTTTACAGTTCGCAAATAATGAGCTCTGGATTTCCTCATTTTCTCTTTTCTAATTTACTCTCGACCCGAGCCCTGGAATCCGCCCTTTCGAGCATTACCTCAGAGAGGCTGTTAGGGCTGTCTCAGCCCTCTTCCCATCTTGCCGAAAAAACCGGCCTTGGTCGAAATGTGACGAATTGCTACGTGGGCTCGAACCCGGGATCTCCGGATTCCGAGACCAGCGCGCTATCCACTCGGCCAACTAGACCCCTTAATGATCCTTTCTTCCTTCACTCCCGGACTTACTTGATTCGCATGAGCAGCGGCAGTAGAAAGACATTTTAATACGGGTAACTTATAGTAAAATCACATAACCAGCGCGGGTTTCCATATTAAAATAAATACAAATCAAATTCTGCGGTTGCAAAGCCTTCAGAATGCTCATAGACGACAGATAGTGACACGGGTTTGGGTGCATTCGAAAGCGGAATGCGTGCTGCTTCTTTTAAGCCCATAATAAAAATAAAAAAACCTAAGTCGATTTAGGGTCTTTCTCATTGCGCGCACTCAATTGCAATCGGGGCGGCCAACGCCAAAATTGAGACCGAAAATAATGTCTATAATTATGTTTGAGCTACTAACTTGGTAAGTTGATGAAGTAACTCATCAAATCATTTGATGAACTGGTATCTTATCAACATTAGTCATAACTCATCAACTTATTAAGGTAACTCACCACGCATATCCGATGGGTGTTAGTTGATTTCCAACTCTTTCATGTACAAAAGATTTGACTTATTTCGAAATGAGTTTGGCCCATCTTGGCTCAGGAGCTTCGATTATGGTGAGGACAAATGTTCGAGCATTAGTGATGATGATGATGATTGATATATTCCTTATGTCTCTGGACTTGTAGGTTGCGACTTTCAACTTTTCTCTCACCTGTGCTGATCTTTTCATTTCTGAGAAGGATTTATATTTTGTATCCTTCCTTATTTGCTCTTCATAGCTTACGCTTTGCTCTCCTTTCTAGTTCTCTGACTCAACCTTTCCCTCTAACAGTAATATCAATATCCCTGGATGTTTTATACTGTGACCAGACACCGGAAATTAAGGTCGTGATAATAGCGTTTTCGGCATTTAAAAAAAATCGTTTTTGGCATTTATCTGGTCGTAAAAATGCCGTTTTCGGGACTAAAAAAGCCAAATTTGACTACTTTTTTCCAATTATAGTAGAGTTTTCAGTTATTTCTTTTTTCGTACTTTTTAAATGTATTATTTGTTTTTTTTAGTCAGTTCTTTTGGAGGGTTTGCTAGTTTTTGGCCAATGACGTCCTGGCAAGGAGTACTCAGTGTTACCATCTCTCACGAATTTTTGAAAAAAACTGGCATATAAAGAGGTGTAAGCTTCGATGTTTTTATTCTTGTGACACAACCAAATCTCAAGAAATTTCATGAAAGAGATTTGGCAACACTGGGTACTACTGCCTTGCAAAATAGAAAATCATTCATAAAGGCCTCCCCTTCTACTGCCCTCATTTTTCTTCTCAAAAATTTCGTCTCCCCCTGTGACATGAGGCTGGCCAGGGGTTTGACTTATTTTTTCTCCCGTTCAAAATTATATTAGCACCGTATTGTTTTTGATTGATTTTTGACTGAAATGGAACATTCTATAGGATAATACGATGTTTGAATTATGATATTGAAAATACGCACTTTTATTGAAATAAGGTGAAATGCTTCTTTGGGCTTATAAATGAAAGGAAACTTTGGGCATTATTGCATGAAATTTTACCAGAATACAATACGAGCTTTGAAATCTTGTGTACTCGGTTGATACACCGTTCGGTTACACGTTTTAAAACCGAATGAAAGATCACTCACATTCTAAGAGCTGAGCGTACAATAATGACTCGCAGCAGGTATACCCATGGCTCCACCAAACATTCACATTGATCTGCTATTCCACCAATCACAGGTAGTATGGACCGACCATTCATACGTCTTCCTTTTGTTTTTTATCAAATGTAAAATGTTAACTCTGAAATTTCTAAGAAATTGACCTCTTCCCATCACGCTTTCTTTCTGCAGGTTGACCAGTTTTTTTTTCTTTCCTCCCCCCCCCCCACAACCACCGTTGTTACTTCCTATTTTTCCCGTTTTTACCTTTTATGATCTTTTTCTCACTATAAAGATTCACTATGAGTGAACCAACGTCTTATTGTTGTTTGTTGTCAAACCTACCTCTTGTACAAGTATTTTCGTTCTTTAATGGAAGAGGGAAACAAACGGAAATGTGAATGAATACTACAGCCATCTTGAGCGAGAATTCCAGTGTCTTGAGGCAAAAATGTTCCTCGAAATAGTAAAACACCGTGTTTTTGGTGCTGAAAAGCCTGAAAAGGCCCTGCTAGTATGGGCGAATCGGAAAATGTTTTAACCAGAACACGTTTATCTCTTCACACACAAAAAAAAATCATAGTCACAACATCCGGCCTCTTTTCAAACTCCCTTCATCACCCCCTCCCCAACCGCATTTTTACATTCAAGTAAATTCATTATTGAATATGGGTTCAGTGACCTTTCTAACCTATGAAATAATACTCATTTTTTGCTTGTTATTTTTCCTCTTATGTGCCCTCTCACGAATGCCTCGGTGTGAAAACTTGGGTACAATAATGATCAGAAATGAATCTGACGAGACCTTCCAAACCTATGAAACGATATCTAGGTTATATTTTACAACATTTTTATCCGCGCTCCTAGGCCAGGTACCACAATTTTCAAACTTAAGAGTTGAATCAGCATCAAGTTCAGCGAAGTTGGAAACCCCCGTAGGTGATACCTTGATTTGTTTAGTTGCAGTGAACATTTCTGAAAATGATAGAACACAGAAAAGCATGAAGTTCAAGCGTGGTTTTTCAGGATTTGTGGTAGGGGAGAAGAAATTTTCGGTATCAATAGAGCAGCAGGTAGAGAAATATGACCGTGGTAATTAGCACTCTGGCGGTTTCGGAAAAAATCGCAATTTAAAGTTCTTTCATACGACATGTGCTAATTATGCGGTAGTATGAAGAGTTATTTTGCTTATTTTCCCCCTCATATTTTAGTCACTTTTTAAATTCACCTATTCATTTTTTTCACTTCTTTGGACAAAAATTCTACAGCCACGACCTTCTAACCTCATCAATTTCGTTGCAAACCCATGGAGAGAAAATCGGAGAGGGCAAACAAAGAGAAAAATGAAGAATGTGCGACTTTTTTTGGACTCTCCTCGGAAATTAGAATTTTGCCCCCTCCAACACCGCCCGCCACCTCGAAAAAAATCAGACGAGGAAATACCTAGACCCGAAAGGACTTCTGGCACGGGGAAATTCCCTTTTTCTTCCCTTTTCTCCAGCCCTGATTCACCATACAGTCGTTTTCAATTTCCAGATAATCAGTAAACTTATTGCAATTCTGGTCCTCCCGTCTGATGTCGGCACATTATCTGATATTGTCTGTACGCAAGAAAAACATATTCAAGTAAACACAAACACCGTTAAGCTCTTTTTTTCTTCAAATTTCAGCAAATCAAACCATTGACCAAACTTGGTCTTCCGGGCCGGATGTTACCTGATGCTATCTCTACATGAGTACTGTGTCAATAATTCAGTTATTCACCATTTCAGCTGATTTTAAGAAAAAGTTGAAACTCGGTTCATTCTCTCTCACTCACTTCAAGGATGAATAAACTAAAAACTCAACTCATAGTTGAACATAATATTGTACATATGACATTACCACCAAAATCGCTCTGGACTACAGAAGGAAGAAATTGTGAATATTGGTACATCCTACGTACTGAATTTATTCAAACTTTGAGGTTCACCCTTAGGGAAAAATAGTCAGCAAAAGGAACTCATTATTTCCGATCATGGCACGAGGTCAAATAAACAGTAAAAACGAACGAAAATTTTCAAACTACCGAAGGTGATAGTGGTTTTCATATCGTTCGGATGTGACATACACATCCGAAACACATTTCAGCTGTCGTGTTTTAGTACTTAGTAATTTTGAACAAACCACTTGATAAGAAATGAGAGGAAATGCTCGTTATTTTAGGAAGGAAGAGGACACCCAGCGAACTGAAGGTTAGTTCCGATAATTCAAATTGGAAAACTATCGAAATTGTACACCGAGGAGGCTGATCTATGACAGATTGGCCAGGGAAAATAAACACAAAATTGACGATATTGATAAAGAACAAACTTCAGATTAGGTGATGGAACCATTCGTTCATTGTGGATAATTTTGATAAGAATTCTCCTACGACATGAAGGTGGCAACACTGAAATGACGAGGTTATGTCTGCATTACAAGGTAACTTGATACTACAACTTTTCTATCAAAATTATCAACTATTGGGACTTGATAGACAACTGACGCCATCATCCTAATGGCTTTCTTCCATACCTTCGAATACAGTGGAAGGGAGCAGCGAAGAAAAGTAGGGGCGTGGGTTTTGGGGACATGGACTCAGAACAAGTCATTTAAAAGTACCCCTTCCCGGAAACCTTTCATCTTGTTCTTTTCTTTTCATCCTTTTCCTTGAACTCTGGCTTTTCAGGCATCTCTTTCTTCATTGATCGCTTTTCACTCTCCTGCATTGCATAGGGTCATGAATCTGTTTTTGTTTTTGTTCAGGTTAAGGAATATATTATCATCATCAGTGAAAAACTGTTTTTCTTGGTCCCTGAATGCGTTAAAAATTCGTATCCCAAGTTCCCGACCGATCATTTGAAGGTAATTCAATATCAAGTTATAAAATAATACGATTCTACAATCTGGGATAATAGGTTCACGGGATAACTCCGAAAGGTGCGACGCAACGCTCAAAAATGAAATTTTCGACAGGAGTCGATTAACAGGTTTTTGAGGTCACTGGTTCGATTTTTTGGAGGTAATTTTCCGATTCGACTCTCTGGTGTGTCGCCAAAGGAGAGTGAAATCAAATAATGGTGCCTGTGATGGTATTCGATTTATGGGTTTTCGAAGTAGCTGAAGTCGATTCTAGGGGTCATTTTCGGATGTAACTTCTCGATGTGCCACCATATGGAGTTCACCGGTAAAACGGATGATCGACTTCGTAAAATGGCATTCAACTTGTCCCTTTTAGAGATACCCTCAGAAGGCGGAACGATTAAATCCAAAGTGAGTTCCAAAATCGAGTTCAGCGACCTTGGAAACCTCAGAATCGAACACTAAAAAAGAGCACCATTATTTGGTCTCAGCTCCCTTTGGTGACACACCCGAAAATCGGGTTTAGCGACATGGAAAACCTATGCAACTAGAACCTTCGAGCTACACTTTCAAAACAAAAATGAAGTCAATACGTCATCAGATACTTTTGTAATACCACAGTGTAACTTCAAATGCGTTTTTCTCATAACATTACTTTTTTCATTTAGGCCCTTTTTTTATATCCGCATTCAATTGTTTTCTTCATTCATTTAAGAGGTGAGAGAAGAAGAAACTACTGAAGAAGAAACCCTATGGAAACTTCTTTGCATCATTTCTTTCCATAGATGCGCCCACTACTGTATAACATACAGGGTTAGTCGGTTTTCCTTTCGCCATAGGAAAACTAGTTTTTCGCGAAACCAGGTGCATGTTGTTTAGCCAGGCGAGCGGTCTCTTCGACAAGAATTTCACGGGAAATATTCGGGGAAAACTCGGATGGCTTTTGAAGAATTATTAAGAATCTTCAGGAAAAATTTCCTAAATCTCCGAAGAATACGATGAAATTTTTCGGTGATTATCGAACATTTTTCCAGAAGATTTTCAGAAAATTCATCGGAAACCATCGGAGTTTTCCTCTGAATATTTCCTATGAAATTCTTCAAAAATTGTCAGGAAGTTTTCTCGAAGAATGCTGATGAACTTTCTTGAAAAACACTGGAAATTTTTTCTAAAAATTTTCGACGAGATTCTTCAGAAATTATCGGATTTGTGTTCCGAAAATTTCTGATGCAATTCTTCAAAAATTATCGGCAAATTTTCCCGAAGATTTTTTTTAGGAAATTCTTTGGAAAACACTGAACTTTTTTCTG
Source organism: Acanthococcus lagerstroemiae (assembly GCA_031841125.1). Classification (NCBI taxonomy): domain Eukaryota; kingdom Metazoa; phylum Arthropoda; class Insecta; order Hemiptera; family Eriococcidae; genus Acanthococcus; species Acanthococcus lagerstroemiae. The sequence goes on from CM063112.1 coordinate 44,327,326, forward strand.
AATATTTCCGATGAAATTCTCCGGAAATCATCATATTTTTTCTCCACGATTTCTTATTAAGTCCTTGGAAATCATTGGAGATTTTCCCCGAACATTTTTGACGAAAATCTCTGAAAAGCATCAAAATTTTTTCTAAGGGTTTCCTCCCAAAATCATCAGAAATACTACTCGATGATTCTTGATAAAATTGTTTGGAATCATTGGAGATTTTTCTTAAAATTTCTGACAAAATTCGCCTGAAATCATTGGAGGTATTTCTCAATGATGTCCGATGAAATTCTTCGAAAATTATCGCAAATTTTTCTTTAATAGGAGATTTTTCTCGAAGATTTCCGATGAAATTTTTCGGAGATTTAGAAAATTTTTCCTGAAGATTCTTGATAAAATTCTTCAAAAGCCATCGGAGTTTGATGTCCGATGAAATTCTTCGAAATTATCGCCAATTTTTCTTTAATAGGAGATTTTTCTCGAAGATTTCCGATGAAATTTTTTGGAGATTTAGAAAATTTTTCCTGAAGATTCTTGATAAAATTCTTCAAAAGCCATCGGAGTTTTCCCCGAATATTTCCCATGAAATTCTTGTCGAAGAGACCGAGAAACAACGTACACCCGGTTTGGCGAAAAACTAGTTTTCCTATGGCGCATGGAAAACCGACTAACCCTGTATACTATTTTTATTAAGTCTTTGAAGTTGCTCTGATATGGTCACTTTTTGGTCACTTTTTTAGTAATCATAGTCACTTTTTCAACTTTCTTGAAGAAAAAAAAAAGCGACTGGCCACCCTGCAATTTGAGAAGAAGTACCAACTGCGCAGCTCTGTTGTTTGGCGGTCTGTATGAAGTCGATTGACGATAGGTCGGCAGGAAATTGCGCCTCATGAAACAGATTGCTGCGACCACAAATCAAGTTGCCTGTACTGCAACCGAGATTACTTCTGCGGGAAGGATAAAAGAAAACCCGATGCTGTAGAGAACCCACCGTACAGGCAGATTACCTGAGCAACCGAAAAGCTCACTACACCATTTTAATGAATCGGATCATGTTCTATTTATTGCCTTATCGGTCTTCTCGAGATGATAACAGTACCGACTCGCTCAAACTGTTGTAAATAAAAACAATATCCGGCGATAAATGCGTAATCTCGAAACCGCTATTCGAGGCTACATGATGAACTGGACAACTCCTCGTCGTTCCATCAGTCCATCGACTTCTGAGCGGAAAACTGCGCTCGAGAACCCTCGCAATTTTCTCACGAACATGGCGGACTGCATTCGCATCGGTGCCGTACTCGACTCTGTAAGTACATTCGCGAATGTCGAGATGTACGAATTCGCTCCAAGGTCGATGACACCGTGTATTCCGACGACCATATTATGGAATCTTATTTACGAGCAATAAAAAGTTGTATGTACGATTGTACTTCGCCACATCTAACCTTGTCTCTCGCACGGAGGTGCCCGATGGCTAACGCACCGTAACTAGTCGGTACAAAATGGTTAATGAAAAGGCGACACAGCCGCACGGACTGGGCGATGCACGTCGTGCACTCATATTATGCAGGCACAATAACGCCGCTCCAAGACGACGGCTCACACTTGTGATAACTAATTTCAGTGATTCTTAAAAAGGAAAGGAAGACGCCATCGGGTACACTCCCAAATAACGCAGAACTGGTTCCACATTCCCGCGGAGACAAGTGCCCCGCACGCGACAATACTAATGGACGCCAAAGAGCGTAGGGACACGATCCGGGATGAATTTCTTTCTCCGGTACCGGTAGTTGGCTTCGAACCGAACGAACGGAAGCGATTGCCGAGGAGAAAGAGGGCAGATGTATGAATACAGAAGTACATAACTCGTTACATTATAGTAATACATTACAAGGTGGCGCAATACATAACCACTGAACTTGGAGTATGCCTGCATAGAGGGAGCAGTGTTGTCAGATAGGTACCGGCAAGAGACATTTCAAAATTATGTATTTATTAGCCTATATTTATTCTGGCCAGATACTTAATTCGTGCTTATTATAGTGAGCCCATCCCCCATCAGAGCAAAGGCCTCTCCCAACTTCGCCCATTCACCCCGGTTTTGGGCTACTTCTTGGTATACGTTATGTCCGAGCTAAAGTCGTCCCCGCATGTAGTCTATTTTGCCTACCTTTTGTCCGTTTATTTGGAGGCATCCACCACGTCACCCTCTCCGTCCACCTACTGTCTTGCATTTTGGCGATGTGACCTGCACATTTCCACGTATTTTTATAACATAACTAGATGAACCGCTTTCAGTTCAATTTGATCTTTTGTTAGATGGGAAAAATGATAAGCTACAGCATCGAGGTTCATGGTGTAAGGAGTGACTGCTGATTTGATGTACAGTGTGATGAAATTCAGACCTTTTAAAAATATCGGCCCCAATGAAAGTCCAGGCCAGAGGTATTCCCCCCTTCCTCTCGACATGGTTGATTAGGATGATTCAAATAACGGTAGAAAACTGAAGAACTGAAAAAAACGGACGTTATGAGCATTCATAATAACGGCAATCGTGAGTTGCACCCAATGCTTTATACATACAGGGTTAGTCGGTTGTCCTTCCTCCATAGAAAAACCACGTAGTTTTTCGCGAAACCAGGGGCACGTTGTTTCGCCAGGCGAGCGGGTCTCTTTGATAAGAATTTCATGGGGAATATTCGTGGAAAATTCCGATGACTTTAGAAGAATTTTATCAAGAATCTTCAGGAAAAATTGTCTAAATCTCCGAAGAATTTTCTTGAAAATCTTCAGGAAAATTTTCCGATAATTGTTGAAGAATTGCATCGGAAATTTCCGGAAAACAACTTCGATAATTTCCGAAGATTCTCATCGAAAATCTTTTAGAAAAATTCCCAGTGTTTCCGAGAAAGTTCATCAGCATTCTTCAAGAAAATTTCCTGACCATTTTTGAAGAATTTCTTCGGAACTATTCGGAGAAACATTCCGATGGTTTCTGATGAATTTCATCGGAAATCTTCCGAAAAAATCTCGGATGATTTTCAAGTAATTTCGCATTGTAAATTTCCGGAAATTTTTAGAAAAAATCTGCATTGTTTCCCAAAATATTTCATAAAAATTCTTCGAAAAAATTTCCTGATAATTTTTGAAGAATTTTATCGAAAGCACTCGGGGAATAACACCAAGAATTTTGAAAAATTGTTCGGAAAATTTTCAGAAAAAACCTCTTATTATTTCTAAGGAATTTCATGAAAATACTCAGGACGATTCCTTTGATTTTCGATCATTTCCGATGAACTTTATCGAAAATATTAAGGGTAAATTTCCGATTATTTTCCGTGAACTTTATCGGACATAATTTGTGGGAAATTTTAGGAAAACTCGGCAACTATTCCAAAGGATTTTCTCGGAAAACATTGAGAAGTATCTTCAATGATTCTTGAAGGTTTTCTTCAGAAAGAATTTTCTTGGAAGACATTGGACATTTTTTCTAAAAATTTCCGATTACATTCTTCGGAAATTATCGCAGTTGCTTTCCGAAGATTTTCAAAGAAATTCTTTGGAAAACACTGGACGTTTTTCTGAATATTTCTGATGAAATTTTCCGAAAATCATCATATTTTTTTCCAAGATTTCTGGTTAATTCCTTGGAAATCATTGGGGATTTTCCCCGAAAATGTTCGATGAAAATCTCTGAAAAGCGTCAACATTTTTTCTAAGGGTGTCCTTCCAAAATCGTCAGATACACTTCTCGATGATTCTTGATAAAACTGTTTAAAATAATTGGAGATTTATCCTAAAATTTCTGACAAAATTCGCTTGATAAAATTCATTGAAAATGATCGGAAATTTACCCTTAATATTTTCGATTAAAGTTCGTCGGAAATAATCTTTGAATATCAAAGGAATTGTCCTGAACATTTTTCATGAAATTTCTTCGAAATAATCGAAGGTTTTTTCTGAAGACTTTCGGTACAGTTCTTCAAAAATTATCAGGAAATTATCTCGAAGAATTTTTATGAAATTCTTTGAAAAACAATGGAGATTTTTTATAAGGATTTCCGAAATTATTCGAAGTTTTTTCCCCGAAAATTTACAATGAAATTGCTTGAAAATCATCCGAGATTTCTCCCGAGGATTTATAATGAAATTCTTCGGAGATTATCGAACATTTTTTCACAAGATTTTCGATGAAATTCATCAGAAACCATCGGAGTTCTTCTCCGAATACTTCCTATGAAATTCTTCAAAAATTGTCAGGAAATTTTCTCGAAGAATGCTGATGAACTTTCTTGAAAAACATTGGAAATTAAAAAAAAAAATTTTCGCTGAGATTCTTCAGAAAATATCGGAGTTGTTTTCTAAAAATTTCTGATGCAATTCTTTAAAAATTGACGGAAAATTTTCCCGAAGCTTTTCGAGGAAATTCTTTGGAAGACACTGGACTTTTCTCTGATTATTTCCGATGAAATTCTCCGGAAATCGTCACATTTTTTCTCCACGATTTCTGATTAATTCTTTAGAAATCATTGGAGATTTTCCCCGGACATTTTTGACGAAAATCTTTGAAAATCATCAAAATTTTGTCTAAGGATATCCTTCCTAAATCATCAGAGATATTTCTCGATGATTCTTGATAAAATTGTTTGTGAATCATTGGAGATTTTTCTTAAAATTTCTGACAAAATTATCCTGAAATCATTGGAGATATTTCTCAACGATATCTGATGAAATACTTCGAAAATGATCGAAAATTTTTCCTGAATAGGAGATTTTTCTCGAAGATTTCCGATGACATTCTTTGGAGATTTACAGAAATATTCCTGAAAATTCTTGATAAAATGCTTCAAAAGCCATCGGAGTTTCCCCCGAATATTTCCCATGAAATTCTTGTCGATGAGACCACTCACCTGGCGAAACAACGTGCACCTGGTTTCGCGAAAAACTAGTTTTCCTATGGTATAGATTTCCATGGAAATTTATTTTTCTTTCAGCCATGGGTATATTTGAGCAAAAACCAATTACCATGGATAGGCGAAAATAAAATTTCCCTGAAACTGAAAAAATCCGTTCCATATACAAAATGTATGAGAAAATAAATTTTCTTAATAAATATTTTTTTCGTTAAATTTTTCTGATGTCTTAATAGTTATTCTCTTATTCTGGGCGAAGACAAATCCAACAAATCAAAGATCATAAAAATCGGTCCAGCCGTTCTTGAGTTATGGATGGTGTAACTAATCTGACTTTGTTTTATATATAGATTAATTTAAAAATGATCCTTGAACATAGCTTGATCGATGATTCTACATGGGGTGTCCCTTATTTTACAAGTTTTTTCCAATTGATTAGGGTCGCATTGAAATTTGTTCCAATGAACCTAGAAACTTGCCATGAAAAATTTGAGCTCAATCTAAGATCATTAACCCGTGTCGCTTTGACTTTGAAGTTATGTTACTAAGATTTAAAAAAACAAAACAAAAAAAACCGAATATCTTGGAACATATCAACTTTAGGACCAAAGTGCATTTAACATAAAGTGTTACCCGTTAAATTTCCTATAAAGAAATCCTATACCACGTTTCTCTAAACTGCATAGTTATCGAGATAATCGCTTTCGGGGAATGTGGATTTTGTTGCTTTTTTTTTTGTTTTTTCATAACCAATATTCACTTGCTAAATCGTAGTTATCTAAAAAAATATCCATTTTAGGACCAAAATGCAAATAATATAAAATGTTCCTCGTTAAATTTTCTGTAAAAAAGGCTGTATACAACTTTTGTTTAGAAAACGTATTTATCGAAATAATCGCAAAAATGCGTGGAATTTTCGAAAAATATAGTTTTCTTGAATTATTGTACGGCTGAAATATCTATTAATGTGTCAGGTAACGCACCCTACAATACAACTTCAGTATCTGTCTACTGAGGCAAGCGCCCCAGTTGGCCCCCTCCCCCCACCTGGCTACATCCATGACTGTTCGTGGGTACCTACTATAGAATAGACCTCGGATTATGCATGTATATCAACAATAGTCAACAGTTTGAGCATAAGATATACCGTTGTGGTGTTAAGGAACAGGTCACATGTTCTCAGAATTCAGGGTCATTTCCTATGGGCAAATCGCTGTCTCCTATTGTTGATATGCCTCATCTCAAGTCCATTATTTATTTATTAGCCTTATACATATGTGTGTACAAGTACAACAATAGCCGAAACGGGCAAAGGCCTCCCTCAGTAAGTCCATTATACCAAGGCTTCAACGGAATCTTAGAATGCTCAAGACTCAATAAAAACAGTTTTTTAACCAGAGATCGCAAAGTTTGATTTCCTTCAATCATTGAATTTGAAATTAGTTATGGTGCGGTGGAATGTATGGCGATGCATGCATGCCATAGTGGCCCCTAAGACACCGCGTCCTTGGCCCCGGAAACTAGCCTTTCGAGTATCGCATCAGTGGTCGGAGGGACGCTTGGAGGCCGGCCTGAGCTCCCATTTCCCCATGCCGCTTCCGGTGCGCGCGTCCCTCAAGGGCCACCATGAAGTTCTCTACGGACTGAGTTCGCGCTTCTCGAGCACTAGCTTGGAAATTTTAGATCCCCCACAGCCGGACGCGCTTCCTCTTCACTCACCCCTCACCTCCTCGTCTTGGTACGTGTGGCGACGCAGGCAGTTGGTTATGGCGGGGAAGCCCTGCCGGGGGTATTTCGAAGCCATTCGCTCTCACTTTCGCAATAGTGCCGTCGACTTTCGTAGACAGCGCTAGCGCCCAACGATACTCGGGAGTGGAATGCCGGGGACCGCTATGCATGATGAAGTAAGCAATGATCAGACCTCCTTAGCGTGGATTGCAGGAAGACCCCGACCTTCCCGGTCAGTGGCTCATGGATACCTGGTTAACGTTTCAATTTTAGACTCTTCCGTAAATTTTTTATCGTTAGAGTCAGACCAACAGTCGTACCTCTTGCAAATACAAGCTTTTAACAATCGCAAACACTTCTGCACATGTTTTTCTTCATCTCATCATTACAGGGGTGAAGTTTGCGATTGTTAAAAGCTTGAATTTGCAAGATGTAGGACTGTTGGTCTGACCCTAATGATGAAAGATTTGCGGAAGAGCCTAAAATTGAAACGTGAACTTGGCATCCATGAGCCATAAATAATTCCAAGGTTTTCATTGAGTTTTGAGCATTCTAAGATTTCGTTGAAGACTTGGTATGCTGGACTTGATATGATGTACAATCAACAATAGGAAACAAAGATTTGCCAATAGGAAATGACAATTCGAGGAGGTGAGGGGTGAGTGAAGAGGCAGCGCGTCCGGCCGTGGGGGACCTGAATGCCAGGCGAGCGCTCAGGGAGTGCGGACCTCGGTCAGTAGGGAACCCCATGGTGGCCCTGGTAGGACGCACGCATCGTTGCGGCAAGGAGAAATGTTGGCTCGGGCCGGCCTCAAGGTGTCCCTCCGGTCACTGATACGATACTCGAAAGGGTAGTTTCCGGGGTCGGGGGTGCGGTTTCATAGGGGCCACTTTGACATGCGTGCATCGCCATACGTCCCTCCACATCATATAGGAAATGACAATGAATTCTGAGAATATGTGACTGTTCCTTAACAGCACAATGTTATATCTCATGCGCAGTGTTGACTATTGTTGATATACATGCATAATCCGAGGTCTACTCTATAAAAGGTACCCACAAACTGTCATGGGCGTATCCAGGGGGGAGGGGACAAACTAGGGCGTTTGCCCCAGTAGACAGAGACTGAAGTTATATTGTAGTATGCATTACCCGATATTAATAGATATTTCAGCTATAAAATAATAAAAACTATGTTTTTCGAAAATTCCACGCATTTTTGCGATTATTTTGATAAATAGGTATGTTTTCTAAACAAAAGTTGTATAAAATCCTTTTTAAAGAAAATATAACGAGGAACATTAATACTTTTGGTCCGAATGTGAATATTCTTTTAGATAACTACGATTTAGCGAGTGAAGATCGGTTATGAAAGAAAAAATAGCAAAATCCACGTTCCTCGAAAGTTCCACACATTATTGCGATTATCTCCGTAAATATGCATTTTAGAGAAAAGTTGTATAGGAAATTTAACAGGGAATGTTTTGTTGTATGCAGGTCGGTCCTGACGTTGATATGTTCCGAGACATTCGCTTTTGTATAGTCCTCAGCATTACACATCAGTTCAAGGTCAAAGCGGCACCGGTCAGTGACCTCAGATTGAGCTCAAATTTTTTATGGCGAGTTTCTAGGTCCTTTGGAACAAATTTAAGTGCGACGCAAATCAATTGGCGAAAACTTGTAAAATAAGGGACACCATACTGTGCAGTCCTCTGTCTGTTCTTTAGTTCTCCGGTCAGCATAACTGTATCTTGAAATAACAGATCTACTTCTGAAGTTTCTCGAATTTTAGGGCGGCACATCTCCACTCAGTGCTTCGAAGCAAAACGAAGTAGCCTGAGTTTTGTTTCGAGTGAGGCAAAGGCTGAATTTTCAGCATAGAGATGTTCGCTTCCGGCGAGACAATTATAAATAGTTATCGAGCTAACCGATAACCGAACGCCCTAGCCGACGGATTCTCCATATTTATTGAAAGAGGACAGCTGAGGTGACTAACGGCCGGATTGAAATTATCAGTTTTCCTGATATTACCTGCTCAATAGATCATCGAAGGTACAGGGCACGCAGATCGAGTCACGTATCTCAGGCTTCTGGATTGAAATACCGACTTCGACAGCGGACATTTGAAGTCTGGCAATGTGCGCTATAGCGCTATTCATTCCGAGATCGAATTCGATCGCATTTCATTCCCACGCGCCGAACAAGTTCCACCGGCTCACATAATATACGGTACAATGTGTGAAGTGTGAAATGAGAAATATACTTCAGGGACTGTCGAAGCGTGCACTGCCATCTCGAAAACTGGTTTCACCGTTAACACCCCCAACCCCAAACTCGTTTCTTCTTTCTTTTTCAAGTCGCCAGTACAAATTGACCTTTTTTCTTTCATATTTCCTTCAAATTTCCAGCAATGTAGATGGCTATGGTACAACTACATCGACAATGTACGTGTAATTAGTGTGTAGGTATTTGCCGCACACTACTAATAAAGGTGCCTCTGTAACCTCACACATTCGTCATATACGTCGGGTTTGTAAAAACGTACTCATCATTCGCACCAGCAGTCAAGTCACGCGGTGACATCTGTTTTCACATGGCCCTGCTCCGGGGAAATTATACGCGCCAATGTGTTGGTAAAGTTTCAAGACCACCTTTCGGATGTGAGTTTTTTTTTTTTTTTTTTGTTCTTTCTTTCTTAATTTCCACGTCCGTACATAAGTGCGGTCTCTATCTTCAGATTTTCGTACACATATTTATTTCCATATTACACCTCGATCGAAAGGTCACGAGACGGCGGTTTGTTACCTGCAGCACGGTCGCTCCATACCGCTGGCATCACCATTTATTCATAAGCTTCATCAACATTCTTGGAAGAGCGTACTATAGGTTATTAGTCATTCGGATTTTTTCCCCAGTCCCAGTCAGTGTTGTCAGATCTGGCTACTTTGTGCCGGTTCTGGCTATTTTCATTCATTTAAGAATTTAAATATTTATACTGGCTGATGATGATAAGGTTATCAGTCCTACGACCAGTTTGATACAGCTCTCCATTTCTCCCTATTTTGCGCGAGTTCTTTCATTTCGTAATAACACTATTTGACATCCTTGATTATCTATTGAACATACTGGAATCTTTACCGGCCTTCCCAATTCCTTCCTTCCACTCTTCCCTCTAGCTGCAGTGATATTATTCCTGGGTGCCTCAAACTATGCCCTACTAGTTTATCTCTCCTTCTCTGCAGACAATTCCAAATATCCATTTTACTTCCTACGCTGTTAAGTACTTCCTCATTTCTTACCTTATCCGACCATTTGATGCTAAGTATCCGCCTATAGCACAACATCTCAAAAGCTTCGATCCTTCCCTTCTTTGGTTTTCCTATGGTCCAAGTTTCACATCCATACAAGGCTACACTCCAAACATAAGTTTTCAAGAACAATTTTTCGATTTCCAGATTTACTTTTGATTTGTAAAGATTACTTTTTCGATAAAATGCTAATTTGGCTTGTGCTATTCTACTATACTAATATCTCTTTTACTCCTTCCATCTTTTATTATTTTACTCCCTAAATAGCAAAATTCGCTTACTTTCTTAATCTTTTCCTGTCCAGTACTTATATTTAAGCTGTCATGTTCACATCGGTTACATGCCATTACTTTATTTTTATTCATATTTATTCTCATACGATATTCTGTACTTAAAATCTCCTTCATCCATTTAAAATGTTCTCCAAATCAGTACTCCTTTCAGGTAATAAGACAATATCATCTGCAACTTTTAGCATCTTCATTCGCTCTCCATGTATAGCAGGGTGTCCATTCTCTGGAAAACCTGGAAAAGTCAGGGAATTTTGTCCGTCTGGAAAAGTCAGGGAATTTTGGAATATTCAGCATTTTTCACCTAAAAGTCGGGGAATTCTGTAAAAAAAATCGACTGCGAAATTCTGTAGGGATTCAAACCGACTCAGTCGCAAAAAACTTTGATGGTGGGTACCAGACTGATGTCATTTATACAGACTTTCAAAAGGCATTTGACAAGGTAGATTACAACATTCTGTTAATTAAACTGCAGTCTCTTGGCTTCTCTTGTGAGTTAATATTGCTATTGAGGACACACCTTCTGAATAGAGTACAGAACGTACACTTCAGAGGAGCAATTTTCAAATCATATATAGGTATATCAGGGGTACCCCAGGGGTCTTATCTCTGTCCACTCCTTTTTGATTTATTTTTTAATGATTTCTCCTTCAAGTTAAGGAATTGCCACGTCCTTCTTTATGCTGATGACTTGAATCTTTATTAATTAATCGAAGATAGTGCTGACTCCATTAAGCTCCAAGATGACCTTAACATCCTCGCAGCTTGGTGTAAAGAAAATAACCTGCCTCTTAATTTAAAAAAATATTGCCAAATAACCTTCACTAAAATACAAAAACCCCATAGCTTTGCGATATACCACAGGAGGACATCCACTGGAAAGCAAATTGGAAATAGGGACCTGGGTGTCATTCTTGACTCTAAATTGTCATTTATTCCTCACTTCAACCATGTAATAAAATCTGCAATATCCATACTCGGCTTTCTCTGCAGAAATTCCCACTCATTATTTTTAATTTATACCATATTAATTCTATATTCCTCGGCAGTAAGGTCTTGACTTGAATTCGGATCCATCATTTGGCACTTCAAATAAAATAAAAAACTCAATCAACAAATTGAAAAAATTCAAGAAAAATGTTTACGATATATATATAGAAAAAAAATGTCAGTATTATCCAAATGACCTTACTTATGAGGAGTTGCTTGAGGGCTACCAACTCAGATACAAATCAGTATTCCTCGACCTGCCAGTCGCTCCCCAACGTTTTTTACCTCCCACTTTCCAGAACGGAAATTCATAGAAATTCTCCTATAGTGAAGAGATTGATGTATTGCAATGAACTTATCAGAAAGCACCAAAGCATAGACCTATTAGATCCTAAGGGACGGGGGCATTAAAAAGAATATTGCGAGAACTGAGGTAAATATTCCATATGTAGGGTGTGCCAATTCACTTTTTCATTCTTCTGTATTCCAGAGCGCTTTCGGCTGTTATCAGTGGAGTACCCTAAATGAGACTTGTCTCTTGTGGTCCTGTAGTCATAGTCGAGAGTAGTACCGTATGGTGAAACAGTTTAGTCTTGCGCTCATATTGGTTGCCTGTGATTATGCAGTCTGTCCAATCAGTGAGTATGATGAAACTCGAACCAATTCCTATACACTTCTCCCAATATCAGCTATTTCGTGTTTCGTGTTTTCATCCCATTCTGTTCGCGAGAATCGGAAAATCGGCGCGAAAAGACGCGAAAATGAAAAAATATTCAGTCTAGCTCCTCTCCCTAGTGTAAAGTAAAACAATTTTTGAGAAAGTTGTAATGAAACGAAAATTTGAAAACCAATGAATTCACCTTCGGGAACATCCTGCCATCGGGTTTTTCTTCGGCTCCCCTCTCCTTCGCAAACTTTGATAAGTGTGAATGAAAGAGACTTCCGAGATTTTGAAAAAAGAGTAACCAATCTACAAAATTTGGAAAAAATCTAAAGACCGCATAATAATTATTTTTGCGTTACGAAAGAGTCCATTGTTTTCAAATGTATAACCTTTGTATCTGTCGATACTCTTAAATTGAAGCCTCTTCTGCCTCCCCTGGTGCCATAATTTTTCAGATCCTAACCACATTTTTACTTTCATAGCATTTGTCGTTAGCTATGCTGCAGCTTCTTCACCTGGGTTCCAGAATTTATTTTAATACATAGTTATTTTCCCTCCCCCTAAACCATTCAGGCTCCACGAGGGGAAGGCTAATTCCGGTTACTCTAGTTTTCTTCAAGTTTGAAATTCTTTACAAAATTCTAAAGTCAATTTTTTGGGCAGGATAACCAATCAAGCTCTGTGAGTCGTTGATTTCGAATATCGCCTCAAATTTATATCCGACCCCGTTTAGAGCACTGTCTTAATACGAATTATGCTTCTCCGGCGAAAAATTGCAGGAATTATCGAAATAGGGGTGGTTTTGTGTCGCTGATTTCGAATATCGCTTCCGATTTTTAATCTGGACCAAATTTAAGCTCCTGTACTTTTTCAGTTGAGAAATTTTTACGTTTTTTTTTTTTTTTTCATTAGCAACACTGAATAAATAAAACTGTATTTTTACCCTATTCAGTAGCTTTAATTAGAAAGGGTGAATTCCGAGTCCACCGTTGCTTGTCCTGTGCTCTTGCTACCTCATTGGTCGCACCAGGAGGAACAGGATCCAAAAATTACCCCTAAAATCGAATGTAGCGGCATCAAAAACCTATAAACCAATTTTGGAATTTTATTCTTCCACCCCCCTTCGCGGTCGGCATTAAGTCACACGAAAAAAATCTATGAAGTCGTTAATTGACATCGCTCCACGCTGCACCCCATAGAGCGCGTTTTCATTCCCATCAAATGTTTACACCCCTTCTGCCACAGCTTCAGAAGCACACGGTAGCAAAAAAAAAAAAAGTTTGTGAAGTGATTGACGATATTCGCCGCTCACAATGTTCGAAAAAATTTGACCCACCTCCCTTTGCATGTGTAATTTGTATTTGAAGGGTCTGAAAAACTGGAAAATTGACCTGGAAAACCTGGAAAAGTCAGGGAAATTCATTTCCGAACAAGAATGGATACCCTCTATAATGACACCTGCTTCAATTTTTTTTTCTCCTTTATGGCTCACTCTATGTACAGATTAAATAATACTGGAGATGAGGAGCACCCTTGCCTTACACCTTCACTGCCATCCTAGCGAGCACAGCGATTACAGTATCAAGCGAGGTGGAAAGATAACGCGGCCTGTTACCCCGCCAGTTCGAACGAACAAGGCATTACAATCACAGGGCTTGTTACCACCAGATCTGAAAGATTGAGACTGTCGTGTGCGCTGTGCCCGTCGTGGACAGCTTACTCAAAGTCGTGCGAACACGTGGCTAGTACGTGAACTGCAGCTGCACATATTTTCCGGTACAGAGAAGGAAAACTATTGAAACAAACCGTGGGGAAAGCAGCGGCAAACTACCCCGAGTAACCGTGCCCAGGAAAGTCGCGCGTCAGAAACCGTGATCGTCTACATCCGGCAACGGATACGGTACCTAACTGACTGAACTAAATACCAAATTACGCGATAAAATAAAAATTCAAGTAATAAAAAACAAGTTAAAAGTAAACAAAGACCTCCTCTTACACGCGTAGCCGACTCAGAGAGAACTGGCAGATGATTCTGTATACCTGCGGTATAAAGTATTACTTGAAGGTAATTTCCGACCATATTGCCTACCTGGCTCCTGAACCTTAATAGGAACTTGGTGTGCTGGGACGTATGGCGATGCACGCATGCCAACACCGCACCCCCGGCCCCGGAAACTACCCTTTCGAGTATCGCATCAGTGACAGGAGGGACGCTGTGGGGTCGGGCCCGAGCCTCCATTTTGCTGTACCGCAACCGGCGCGCGCGGCCTGCAAGGGACTCCATGAGGTTCCCTACTGACTAAGGTCCGCGCTCCCTGAGCACTCGCCTGGAATTCAGGTCCCCCACAGCCGGACGCGCTGTCTCTTCACTCACCCCTCACCTCCTCTTCTTGGTCCGTGTGTCGACGCAGGTAGGTCATGACGGCGGAGGAGCCCTACTGGGGGGTCCGTAGTGCAGCTGCAACAGCTCTCCTAGGATGGTACAGAGTTGTCCTGTTCGATGGTATGGGCCGAGCTTGTTAAGTCGCCGGCTCTCTGCCTCGACCACCCCATCTGCATCTTCTTCTTCATGATGGCCGATACAAAGGCCGACACCCGGTTCCAGCTGTTTCCGCTTTTCATCATCTCCGGAACCAGGGTGCCCGGCGCGAAACGGCTGATCACGCCGTCGTCTTCGTCCTTTCTTCCGCCGGGGTGTGTCCTCCGCCCCTCGATCACAGTACACGCACACGGGGCTCGGCGTTATCGACATCTGATGTAGAGGTAGGTGCCAGAGCACCCGTGGCCGCTCAGGCCTGGGCTTAGGGGGAAGTTCAGCTGTCTCTGAGTTCTTCCTGCCTATCCATCGAGGTCGTGTATCAGCGCTCGTGTCCATTCGCCCGTGGACGAATGGGCGAGCGCGTCCTTCCACTTCCGAAGCTTAGTAGGAACTTGGCAGAAAGTCAAAAAATGTATTTTTTCAATTCCTACTGGGCTTTTTTGAAAGAAGGAGATTCATCTGACTGACTGAGTGAACTCAGTCCCTGGTTTACCATAATTAAAGATATTATTTGTTCAGAGTTGGTAGGATGTTAGCTAGGTCAGTTAATTGGAGAAAACACAATGGAAAATTGAGCCTCGTGGGTTACTTTTTCAAAATTGTAATAATTTGACCAAGATATTTATATTCCTTTACAATTTTTATTGCCAAGCCATCTATGTATTTTGAGAATACTATTTCCGTTTTCGGTCTTTTCCTTTTCTTTTTCTCGACCCCTTTTATTTAGCATTAATGAATTCCATAAATTGGATACTATAATTTCGAAAAACTGCAGTAAACGTTTTATAAAGAAAGAAAGAAACAGAAGAATAAAAAAAACACTCTAATGTTGAGAAAAAGAATTTCTGTTATCGTAGAACATTTTGTACCATTATCTTGTCTAACTTAGTTGTGCCATCATTTTTCAAACGTGAGAAGCACCACTGACTTTGAAAATTTGTAGTAAATTAGTCCCACGAAGGTCTCCTGTTTGTAAAAGTGGTACTATTTGAAAGGTTGAGCATGCTGAGTATATATAATCGGTTTAAGTCGCCAGAGGTGGCCATTTTGTTCGTATGGATAAAAGAACTGCGTTAGGAAGTGCCCTTTTCGTTCACATGGGCAGGTTTTTGGGGTGGGCTAACCAGATGGCAAACTTTTTTTTTAAATCCCAGACAATCGCTAAATAAAGGTTAAACAAATCGTTCATTCTATCTTAATTCTAGCATTTCAGTTCTGGAAAACTTGCGAAAAGTATCTGGAATTATAAAAAGAGTATTTTCTTATTGTGTCAAGAGCAAGAGTACTCAGTTTGTAAAATTTAACAATTTTTCCAGTCTTAATATACTGCTAGACTTGCGGTCTGAAGAAAATTATTCTCTAATATCTTATTTTGAATACGTGGCTAAAGTTGATTGGTATCGTCTAACAGCTTATCGCTGAATTCAGTTTCAAAAAAGCGTTTAAAAAGTTTCATTTCGGGGGGGGGGGGCTGAAGCCCTAGTTACGTATACGTATTACCATATCATGCGCTAACTTTTCTGTATGGAGGTAAAAGGTAGCATTCGAGGTAAAATTGAATATTTTATTTACTGAAAAAGAAAAAAACGTATAAATAGAAACAAATTACTCATAATTATAAATGACTCCATACAACCGGTTGGAACCGGGTTCGATTCTTACCTGTCACAGTTGATCGTCGAACAGTTCATTAACTTAGTGTCTCGGTTTCGGCAACTCGCACACAAGTTTACTTTGATGTGCCGTTCAGCAAACAAAAAAGGTACCCAGGAAGTATAGTATTGGAATATATTATTCCGCTTGTGGTTCTAAAACTTTTTTTATCACGGGGGACGGGCTTCCGAATATGTCGTATTTTTTGGGGAGGGGGGAGGGGGAGAGCAAACCTCCAGTCCTCCTTTAATTTCACCTCTGAAAAATGAAAACATCAACCTACGTTTGTAGGAGAAAAAAAATTTCCAGTCGTTCTCTGACAATCTAATTTGATTACCTAGTCGCTGTATTGACTAGGGCAGGGGCGCAAACAACATCTGGCTTTTTCATCTTGACAAATTTTGCATGATTGTTAAGAAACCCCATTCATATCTGCGTTAATCGGAGTTCAAGCTAAAGAAATTGTGAAATTTATTTGATAATCGCTTTGGATTACATCAGTACTTGATTAGGCAATTGTAATGGCTGCCGGAACGTTTCGGGCTGTAATCAGCTGACACTATTTCAAAAATTTTGGACTTCAGATTTCATTCTAAAAACGAGCAAAATAAACTTCAGTGGGGAAATGAGATACGGTGTTAAAATTGGGGTTTCTGTTGTTACTAATTCTGACAGTCTCATCAGATTTTTCGTGGCGTCCGAATTTGGGTTCCCTAATTTCGAATTTCATGCTCAAAACTGGGAAAAAAATTTGACCATTTATAGTGGCTAAATTTCATTATTCTGTTATTTTGGAATAAGGCTGGCCACAGTATTTCTGGCTAATTTTTTAATTTTTTCCGATTTTTTTAGTGTTTTTAAAAAAAAATTTTGGTCATTTCAGTTTTAAAGGCCTTAATAACGTCACACATCATTAGGGAATTTAAAACTGAAATGACCAGAAAACCTACCATCTGATGCGATGCTCGAAGGGTAGTTTCCGGGACCGGGGGTGCGGTGTCTGAGGGGTCACTATGGCATGCGTGCATCGCCGTACGTCCTACCAGACAACGTCACACACCATAGCACTGATCCAGAATCTTACTTTGAATCCTCCCGCATCATCAAATATGTCTCGAGGAAAAGATTTTAGCTACATCTCCATGAGGCCTCTTTTTCATGACATGATGAAAATTTATTTGAATTTCGGACTTGAACAAAATTGATCACAGATCACTGCAATGTAGGGTGTAAATCAGAGTGTGTATATTGTAATTAAAAAAAGGAAAAAGTTGCTTTTTGGTTGCCCTGACCCAGAAAATTGCCAGTGTGAGCGAAAGGTGACGGCTTCAGTATGTTCCACGGTTGGCAGATAAAATACATTTTACATGTAAAATGAATCAAAATGAGTTTAAAAAAAATTGAAGTTCAATTTTTCAGTCAAAATTTTTAAAATTTGCACATAACTGGAACTAAAGTCAAAAATGGTCGTCTCCTTTATCATTAAACTTTATAATTTGTACTCCTCAAATTCACTATAGGTAACTCATAAGAAAGTAGAGTGTTTTATAGCAAGTGAATAACAAAAGACAAGTATAAAAAATTTTTAAAAAGTTGAGCAATTCAGGCCAAAACAACTTTTAACATGTTTCGCCGAAGTTCTTAAAATTAAAAATTAAAAACTTTCAAAGAACAAAAACTAGCAAAAAATAATTGTTAATAAATCTTATAAATTCCATTAAAAAAAATCAAGTTAAAACTCTCGGACTTAGTGGTATCGGCAATTTTTACTTGAACTGTTCTATTTGTTTCATTTTACCGTCAAAATTTAATTAGTTTCATCTCAATTTCATAATTCCGTTTCAAGTTTTCATTCTCATTCCTTATCATATCATTATCATCTATCAATCATCAATTATGTTGCTTTTTTCTCGCATTTTACGTGCATTTTACATTTAATTTCACATTTTACATTCATTTTACGTAAAATGTAAAATAAATCATTCTACATGTAAAATGCCAACCCTGGTAGTTTCTGCACAGTTCTTTTATCCATGCGAGCGGAAATGACGCCTCTCAAAGGATTATATTACACGTATGGGTCATCTCCAGAAACTAAGAATATTAACCCTTAAACCATACACGTCAATTATAGTTTTTTATTTAAAAATTCTGTAATATTTCTAAATGGAGGGGAACCCACCTTAGTATGTTACCTCATAAAATTGAAAGGGCCATATATCAATTTTTAAAACTTGATATTTTGGTAAATTTTTTGCGCTTTCAATATTGAAGATAATATTGTCTAGAAAAGGATTTTGTTATAAACAGTATAAACAATAAAATACCATGTTCAGATTTTTTGTTTTGAATTATTAGCAGCATTCTAAAAGAAATGGTAAAATTGAATTGCCCCTTTAAAATAGAAAGTATGCAACCAATTCTGTAGTAGAAATGGAAGTTTTTTTCTGGCGCACCAACGCCAAGCGTACACAAGCTGAGTTCTTTCTACCCGTAACAGCCGCAGCGCGTGGAGTTACAGTGCAGTGGTAGTGAATTTAACTACGTGTACGATCTGAGGGTAAGGTGGCTGATACCATAATTTTCCAGATCCTAACCACCTTTTTACTTTCATAGCATTTGTCGTTAGATATGCTGCAGCTTTTTCGCCTGAGTTCCAGAATTCATTGTAATAGTTATTTTCCACGTCTCACCACACCAAATAAATCATTCAAACTCCACAAGGGAGGGGCTAATTCCGGTTAATCTAGTTTCCCTCAAGTTCCAATTTCTTTACGGGATTCTGAAGTCAATTTTTTGGACAGGATAGCCAACCAAGCCCTGACTCGCTGATTTCGAATATCGCCTCAGATTTGTATCCGACCCCTTTCAGAGCACTTTCGTTTTACGAAATCAGCTTCTCCAGCGAAAATTGCACGAAGTATCGAAATTGGGCTGGTTTTGTGTCGCCGATTTCGAATATCACTTCCGATTTTTAATCTGGACCCAATTTAGGCTCCTGTGCGGTTTCAGTTGAAAAATATTTACGACTTCATTTTGTATTAGCAACACACTGTATTTTTACCCTATTCGGTGGCTTTTATTAGAAATGGTGAATTCCGAGTCAACCGTTGCTTGCCCTACGCTCTTGCTACCTCATTGGTCGCACCAGAAAGGATGGGATCCAAAAATTACCCCTAAAATCGAATACAGTGACCTCGAAAACCTATAAACCAATGTTTGAATTTTATCCTTTCACCCCCCCCCCCCCCTCTTCACGTTCGGCATTAAGTCATACGAAAAAAAAATCGATGCAGTCGTTAATTGACATCGCACCACGCTGCATCCCATAGAGCGCGTTTTCATTTCCATCATCAAATTGTCACACCTCCTCTGCCACAGCTTCATAAGCACGCGGTAGTAAAAAAAAGTTTGTGAAGTGATTGACGATATTCGCCGCTCATGATGTTCGAAAAAATTTGACCCCTCCTCCCCCCCTTGCACGTGTAACGTGTATTTGAAGAGTCTGGAAAACTGGAAACATTGGCTTGGAAAACCTAGAAAAGTCAGGGAAAATCAGTTCCGAACAAGAATGGACACCCTGAAAATTGACTTATACAATGGACTGAAAACCCTTGTAACAGAACTTTACGCCATCTCCTCTGGAAATGTGAAGTCACTGACTGCAAATTGAAATTCTTCACATATAATACTTCCAATCTTTCTGAATTATAGTACCACTTTAGTGGAGGAAAACAACTTGAAACCAAAATCTAAATGAATACATATAACCGGTATTGTGACAAGATGGTAACATCCACCATGGATACCTCCCTATGCTTTATCCATTTAAATGATCGTTACTGTCCTGTCTGATGAATTGGATCGGAATGTTTTGCAGATATTATTATGTAACCCAAAATACCCCCCTCCGCCACTAAAATAAATAAATAAATAAGTGGAAGTTACGATTCAAAATGTGCTGGTAACAAAATATTCTCAGTTGCTGGAGAATGACCCGATTACGGTGTAAAAAGGTAAAAACCCCGATTGAAGCTTCACTCGCGTTAAGCTATGGCATACGTTCAGTATTTTTCAACGAAATTTTGCCCACTTTATTTTTATGTTCAGACGCACCTTGTTAGCCACATGTGAGCTCCGAATTTCAGACATTCTTTTCTATTCTACCCTAATGATCAAGGTGCCGCGAAGACCGCGTCACTTAGCTAGTTCTTGCAGAGTCCCTGAAATTTGGAACACTTTGTTGTGAAGAATTGATTATGTAATCGATCACAGAAGTCCACTCCCCTCTTCTCCTATAATAATTCATAAACAGATGCGAGACCGCGTCCTCCTTCGATGGTTGCGTAATTACGGACCGTCCCTTTTAGATTGTTGGTTTTGTTAACGACGAATGGAGTTCTGCGCAAAATGTAATGTGATTTCTGAAATCATCAACTTAAAATAGTTAAACTTCGATAACTTCTTCAATTCTATTGATCAGTATAAATTTCGACGTTTCGCAATTGATCATTCAATCCACTTGGTGTTGATGATTGGGGTCTCGTATCAGTAATCGGTAATGTTGTTCAGAAACCACACGTAGAGTAAACGTGCGAAGATAAGAGATGACGGTGGCCGTGAGATTTGGTCAGAATGACTCAGAGATAACCGACGCGGTATACAACCTTGGTCGATGCAGAATCCAGAATGAGGACGAATTTGCTCCGTCGGTTCGTCTTCTTCGATTGATTTATCGCAAATTTCCTCATTCTGATGTAAATAGTCGCATCTAGGTCCATGCGACACGTCCGAATTGTCCTACATTGTATTTATTATCTGCTCACTTTTGTCAACCTCCTGTTAATCTGCGGCGTAATCTCTTGGCATGTCTGGTTTGTGCGGCCGATTTCAAAAATTTATGTACGAACATTACCGGCCACCGTTTATTTACGTATACTCGTGTTCGTATCGTGTATAATCGTCGTGAATATCAAAATAAACGGCGAATTCCTTTTTTAGTGCCTACATCTTTCTTCGCGATCGATGGTTGATAGCGGGTACCTATACTGCCTGGAAATGGAAATCGACCGAGGGAGAGGAAAAACAGCTGCTTTGTTCCAACAACAATGTTGTCACGAAGTACATATACCGAACGTAAATTTACCAGTCTCGTTTTACCAATCCAAACAGAAGAGAAGTACACGCATCCGTAATTATTATCGGTGATCTAGAACAGAGCCACGTTCTGTTATCGAAGTTATCTGATAAATGAATTACGAAATACCCGAAGTCAAATAACGTACCTACCCGATTTGTATTTCATTAAATAACCGTACAAGTATGTATAGCTGACTCGTGCCCCCATGCCCACGCCACGTGCCCTTACTCAGACTAACTGTAAACGGTAAAGAGTAAGGCGTCTCACCATTATAATCATCATCAACTTGCAGATAGAGTGTTTCGACCTGTTGGCCTATTCCTCCAGATGAATGGTTGAAACTTCAGAAACCATAAGTCCTCTTTTGTAATAGTCTTCTGGGTCGTAAAACTCAATTCTTCTAGGCAGTCCTTCATTTTACATTTTCATCTATACATGATTCGTTCTTTTCTTTTCCCGTTCTAGTTATGCAATACTCGAAGTCAAATAACGTACCCGATTTTTATTTCATTGAATAACCGGGTGTTTGCATGTATGATATACATGTATGTATAGCTGCCTCGTGCTCCCATGCCTACGTCACGTACCCTTACTCTGGCTAACTGTAAACAGTGAAGAGCGAGGCAATCTCGTCATCTTCTTGCTGATAAAGTGTTTGGGCCTATTGGCCTGTTCCTTCAGTTGAAAGGTTGAAACGTCAGAAACCATTAGTCCTCCTCTTCTTTGATAGTCCTCTCGGTCGTAAAACTCGATTCTTCTGGGCAGTCTTTCATTTTCCATGTCCACCTACAGATTGTCTGTTCTGTTGTTTGGCTATTCTAGTTACGAAATACCCGAAGTCAAGTAACGTATCAGATTTGTATTCTTGTGCCCCCATGCCCGCGCCACATATCCTTACTCTGGCTTACTGTAAACAATAAAGAGTGAGGCGATCTCATCATCACTATAATCATGATCATCTTGCCATGCCAATTGAATGTTTGGGCCTTTTGGCCTATTCCTCCAGATGAAAGGTTGAAAAGTCAGAAACCATCAGTCCTCCTCTACAATAGTCCTCTGGGTTGTAAAACTCGATTCTTGTGGACAGTCTCTCATTTTTCACTTCCAATAGATGGTTCATTCTTTTGTTTTGTTATTCTAGCTGCTTCAAGTCCTCAGAATGTTACTGCTAAGGTTAGATTTATATAAGGGACCAGGACCCCGGGCACTCGGCTAGAAGGGAACGTCTGGAAAACTCAGGTGAAAAGGGGAAATAATGAAGAAAGAAGAATAAAATCTGGCACAGCAAATCACTCCAGAAAAGTTGATTATTTAAAAATAAATAATATTGATAGACTCATCAATAACAAAATAAGTAATCAAAATAATTGACGATCAAAATTATCGATAATCAATGTGATTAATAATCAAGATGATCGTAATCTACATAAGTAATTGATAATCAAAATAGTTGATAATTGAAGTGATTGATAATCAAAGTAATTGATTTCTAAATTAATTGATAATCAAAGTAATTAATAACTAAATTAATTGATAATCAAAATAATTGGTAATAAAAATGATTGCTAATCTTAGTAATCAATAAATAAAATGACTGATAATTAAATTAATTAGTATTCCAAATAATTGTTAGTGATTATAATTGAAATAATTAATAATCAGAATAATTCGTAATCTGAGTCATCGATAATCAAAATGGTTAATAATCAAAGTAATTAATAATTTACATAAAATTGATAATCAAAATGATTGGCAGTTGAAATGATCAGTTATTAAAATGATAGATAATCGTAATGATTGGTAATCAAAGTAATCGATATTAGAAATAATTGGTAATTAAGAATAATTGGTAATTGAAGGAATTGGTGGTTAATGTGACCAATAATATTGAAATAATTCATAATTGAAATAACCAATAATGGAAATAATAAAAATGATCAGTTATTAAAATAATTAATATGTTGACGTGATAATAGGCTCTGGTGTATATTTATTTGGATATTTTTATTCTCTCCCCTATTATTTGATTTCAAATTAATGAATATCCTAAAAAAGAAATTATCATAAGAATTAAAAATATTATTATTCCAGTTGTTCATATTTTAAAGTTAATTAATGTTTTAAATATTAAATTTTGTTCAATATGAATTAAAATAAAAGTAAAAATAATTGATGTCAGAGGTGGTCTGTTTTTGATTCCCAGTGTTATGTTGTATTGGTTGAAGATTTTTCGTATTTTGTATGTATGTGTTCCTGTGAATGGTATTGCTCCTGCGTATTTGTCTATTTATATGAATTGATTTTTTTTATTCCCCACTACTGCTCCACAGGTCTTCCCTTAGACCTACAGCGACATAGTCATTACAAACGATCGGCTGGAAAAAAGGATGGGAATCACAAAACCTCTTGGTTCTCGTTACAGGACTCTTCGACAGATTTTCCTTGAAATCAGTTGGCCTGTCCAAGTTCCACTAGGAGCGCTAGTGTGAAAATTGAAAAAAGGACTCTGCAATTTTTCCCATTAAAATGTACGCCAATACAAAATTTTCTAATTGATTGTCCATTATGCGCGTGCTAGTGACACTTGATGTATAGGTTCAGAGACCACCATCAATATTTGATTAAAAATTATCCATCAAATAGTATAGAAATTGTTTTCGATTTATTTGGAGTTCGGAATTTCAGTGTTAGTTTTTCATTTAAAATTCGAATGCCAGATTGTTCGAAAATTAGTAGGTACGGACGGTTTAGTCAGATTTGGTCGAACTTACTTGGTTATTTTGGATTAGTTTTGTCGATTTGTTGGTTTGGTTTCATGTTGTTTCCTTTTTGGTCTGATTTGATCAGATTTGGTCAGATTTGCATTTCCCAGTGAGTTTTGGTCGAATCGAATCATTTTGTCATTTTTTTGTTGTAAATTGGTACTGTGCAGGTTAGGTACTGTCTTGTATTTTTCGGTTCATTTTTTGTAAAATTTTCTCCAATTTAATCATACTTCAACATTTGTGATATCACTATTTAATTCTTTATTATTTTATAAAGGCATTTCTGGTCATTTTTAATGTGAGTACTTTTTATTTTTGGTCAATTTTTGTCAAATGCTCTGTTCAGGTTTCGTCGGTTTGTGTCTCACGTTGTATGTTATATATTTTAGGCATTTTTGGTCGTATTTAATAATGTTGACTTTCAGGTGATTTTTGGTGCTTCAGGTTAGTTTCGGATTGGTGAGACTTAGTTCAGTTTATTTGGAGTTAGTCGTTTTTGGTAACTTGGTCCCATCTTGTCTGACTAGGTCACTTTTGGTCAAATTTAGTATTATTTATTTATTTATTTGGTTACGTTCCGGTGAATGGTCGTGTTTCGATTATGTTGTTTTTGGTTCATTTGGGTCTGTTTTGGTCAAATTAGGTCGGTTTTGCATTTTCTAGCCAACTTTGGTCAGATGGAGTCATTTTTGTAAATTTTGATTCGTATAGTGTGATCGTATACATTTCCGTTTTGTGTGTGTGTGTTTCCTTGTTTTTGGTTGAATTTTTCAAGAATGTTGATCCGATTTGCTTGTTTTTGATTTCGGACAAAGTTTTTTGGCCATTTTTAATAATATTGAACTTTTTTTGAGTTTTGGTTCTTTTCGATCAGCTTGGAAATTTTTGGTCATTTTTAATCATGTTGAAATCTTTTTCGGTTTTGGCTCTTTTTGATCAGTTTTTGGAGAACACAGTTCAGTTTATTGTAATTGAGAATTTTTAAAATCAAATTTGATCAATTTTATTTATACTTGTATTGTCGTAGATTTGCTAATTTCATTTTGGGTTAGTTTTAGTAAATTGGTCAAATTTAGTTCTGTTTGTTTTCAGTGCTCTTGATCGAATTTGATCGATTGTGGCCTGATATGACTACTCCTTCCTCGTTAGAATGGGTTGTTTTGGACGAATTTGATCGTCTTTGATGATTTTTTTTTGTTTTTACTGTATTTGGTATGCTTTTGACCACGCTGGTTGAATTTAGCCGTTTCTAGTCATGTTTAACCAGATTTAATCGATTTTAGTTATTTTTAATCATATTTTGCGGCTAGAGCCTGGTTCATGTTATGGTCTTGCATAGCTCTGGAAAAGGGAGCCTGACAAAAACGACTTGAAATGGAGGTGGGAGGGGGAGGAGTGAAAAATAAGAAATCTGCGAAAAAGAAAAAGAAATAGTTTCAATTTTTTTGAAAAAGTTGACTAAGAAAATTTTGAGAGGTCGGAATGCAGGGGCGCATTAACGAGGGGTCCAAGGGTGGCAGGACACCCAAGTTGTGATGGGCACCCTCAGCGAGAGCTGTTTTGATTTAAAAATTGTTTGGTGTATTTTTTAAATTATTTTTTCATTCATCGACAGATACATCCTCTAAGCATCCACTCACAGTATAAGGTGGTTGCGCCCCTGATGAAATGCTTCTCTCGGAATTGGTCCCGTTACAAATTTCGCCTATATTCAGCTCTAATGGCTACATTTCTGATTTTTATTGTATTGTGCATCCTGCTTGTTCTCCGTAAAAATCCGATCTCTTCCTCTAGTGTTTTTCTGCCACGATGACCAAGTCTTACTTCCATATAAGTCGACTCGAGGACTGTCATGATGAAGATACTCTGGGTTTTGTTTCTTTCCTCACCAAAACCCGACGAAATTGTTGGACTCGATAGTCTCGCCTCGAATAGGCTGTCGCCGGAAATTAGATACCACCAGTGGTTGCTGGAATCGTAGGTGATATCTGTTGTGCTCACTGCGGACCCGGTAGCCACATCTGAACCGGGCATGGTACTTCGGCCACTGGCATAGGAAGGTCTCAGTCAGGAAAGGTGTTGTTGAATTGGGGTCAGAGTAACTCATGTGCTGGAATACATTGTGAAATGCTCTTCTTGACAGTTGTGGGGCTGTTTTTAACTCGAACTCCCCCCTCCCGTTCTTACGCCGGTGACCTCAGCTGCCGCGTGCCTAGTCGTGTCCCTCTGTTGCTTCAATCTTGGCAACTGCAGTTCGATTAGAGCCAATTATTTGGTTTGTGCGAAATTTCGGGGTACTCGAATTTACTCGCGGCGAAGGTGGTCGGAGACCTGACGGTGACTCGCGTCTAGGAAATGGAGCCGCCAGAATATGGTCTGATTTGTGAGTACACTTCCTCGTGTCCGTATCTCGTTCGGGTGTATAGATATAATTAACGATAATTCGAAGTACACTGGCGGACACATTCGGTCAGATAAGATCGTAATATCCGACACGATGTATCGCATAGTTTCAAGGAAATCTAAACACCCCGCCGGTTTCTTCACGACAGGAATTACCAATATGTAAACCTACTCGGCGCTGGCGCATTGTTTTGCAGCTCGATAGGCCTGTCCGACTCATTAAACCGCACGCGGTTTATCGTCATAACTTTCTTATTTTGGCGTCGGACGAATGGAATGGTGTCGGTGAATACGAAGGTTGATACTTCACGGCACTGCATCCACGAAGAGAGCGTATTTCAATTCCAATGTCATACCATCATATTTCCTACTGTCACGGGGAGAGAAAAATTGGTGCGTGTCGTCCTCAGTCTCGAATCGCCGTTGTTGGTCAATGAACTCAGCCAGCCTGTGATTTGTTATTCGGATGCCAGCTTGCACTTCGATTGAGAACGAGCGAGTTTGAGTGGAGAGTGGTACTGTGAAAAGAGAACTGGATTTGGGACACGGAACAGACTGGTCAACCGTTCGCCGGATATCTGCCGTATATGGGGAGATGATGCGATGAGCCTTTCAGTCGAGGTTATTGTATCGGCTCTGTACGATTTCGCAACGCCTTAGCTCCCACTTGCCATGGTCGAAGAAGTCTGAAGTCTTGGAGTTCCAGTGTTGGACTTGGGCTTATCGATTGCTGGATTTGGTCGGCAAGTTCCGTACTACCAGTTTGTAAAGAAGTGGAAAGGATAGGACTTTTCTTTCTGTTTCATGTGTTGAAAGGAGGATGGAACGGTTTTTAGTTTGGTGAAGCCCTTTTCGACCCAACGTTGGATTCTTTTCACTAATGTTGTGAATTCACCGCAGCTGCTCTAGGACTCTACAGCTTTGTTTAGGAATCTTCAAGGCCCTGACTAAAACCCGTCCAGTTTCTTCCAGACCTATACCTGGCTTTTGAAACATTCAGCCGCTTCTAAACTGACTGAAGACACAGACTTGATTAGGATTCTGTATTACTCTCAAACTTAATTACAGCGTGAGTCCGGCCTATATTTTCCAGGATTCCGCAGCTTTTTTCAGGAATCTCGAAATCCTGACTATCTTGTAAGACTCTTGGAAATCTATCCAACTTCTTCCAAACCTATGCCAGGCTGGCATTCAGCCGTTTCCAAACTGATTGGAGACACTTATAGACTTGACTGAAATTCATGAATACTCTCTCAAACTAGATTATTACGCTTTATAATATACATACGTTCAGCACTATTGCTCTTAAATAAAATAACACAAATCGTTTAAAACTCGATAAAATTCTTCCCACTTCTGTCCATACTGAATGAAATTCTTTTAACCGCTTTCAGGCTTGATTAAAACGCCGTAAGAACCATCTCGACTTGAGTAAAACTCACTCAGGGTACGTCCATCTCCTGCCAAACTTACTCGGAGCTCTTCAGGTCTCGTAGGCTTGTTGAAGACTCTTTAAGACTCTGCCCGTCTGTTTAAAATTCATTCAGGGACGTTCTTCTTCCTCCAAACTTGTTCAAAACTCTGTAAAGTTCTTCTATGTTTGTTTAAAACTGTTCTAAGACTGCTCGTCTCATTTAAGACTGTTTAAGGCACTTACACCCTTGCTTAATACTCTTCAAGACGCATTCAATCGTTTGAAACTGTTTGATATACTCCTAGTTTCTTTCAGACTTACTTATTCTCTTAGTCTCTGGAATTGTTGTTTACGTGACTGAACTAAGCTTGAATCAACTGTTTTAACAATTTGAAGAGTTTATGTGAAAAACAGCCTTAGTCAGTTTTGAAATTTCAACATTGCCGACAGGCTGCGCTATAAGTTCTTTTCAGGTAGGTGAACTATCAGCTTGAGTTTGTTGATAGATGTTTCCGTGTTCAAATACATTATTATGTTGAAGCATAATGGCTGTGGATACAGCGTTATCTGTCTGCAAAGTTGGAACTTCAAAACTGACTAAGTTGTTTTTCACATGAACCCTTGCGTTGTTCAAATGCACTATAGTGTTGGAGCGTAATAGTTGTGGATACAGAGCTATCTGTCTGCAAAGTCTGAATTTCAAAACTACCTCAGTCAGTTTTGAAATTTCGATTTTGCTGATAGCGCTGTATCCACAGCCATTATGCTACAACATAACAGTGCATTTGAACAAGGCAACATCTGCCGGCAAACTCACGCTGATAGTTCACCTAGCTGAATAGTATTTATAGCGCTATCTGTCGACAAAGTTGAAATTTCAAAACTGACTAAGGTTGTTTCTTACATGAATCCTTCATATTCTTAATAAGTCTTGAATTCATTATAGTATTAAGGAGTCTTGTCGAGTTCCAATCGACCTTAACAAGTGTGGAAGCGTATACACAAAATTGTAAGAAGTCATCTAATATCACCTAGGAGTTGGAACGAGCTTATTAAATCTGATGACTGAGTTGGAGTAAAAAAAATGTAAGTTTCATTGCTGACAAGAGACTGTAATTCGCTCATCTTTCCTTCATGCGATGGCGAAACGTTAGTTTGTAAACTGAGCTCGAAACACCTCTCCTCAATACTTACATTGAATTACTAAATAATTGGCTATTTCGGAATAATTGTAATACGACTTTCTGAATCATACATTTTCACGTTAGAAAAAAACAAAAGCTTTAGAGCTCGTGTTCGCGTCATCCACATTATACGGGTCGGAAATATTTCCCTGACCTGTTGTTCAAGTCGACCAACTTTCAGGC
Source organism: Acanthococcus lagerstroemiae (assembly GCA_031841125.1). Taxonomy (NCBI): domain Eukaryota; kingdom Metazoa; phylum Arthropoda; class Insecta; order Hemiptera; family Eriococcidae; genus Acanthococcus; species Acanthococcus lagerstroemiae. The sequence goes on from CM063112.1 coordinate 44,356,492, forward strand.
ATTCGTTATAGGAATTTGATAATATAGCATTCTACATTCTACGTTATGAAAATTTAATTTCAATAAAATGTGTTATAACTTTCCGTCGCCGTGCCTACGTTTGTGGAATTAATTGCTAGCGTACACGATATCATTTTACGTAAGTAATGTTTTATGTTGTGTTTTTATCAAATTGTGCTGGCGTCAAGTTTTCCTATAACGGTAAATGACGAAGACGGCTCACATTTTGAGTGTACAGGTAAAACTATCATCTGTGTCACGAAGTGGCGTAAAGCGATACTCGGATCTTGTACGTTTTCCTATATTGTCATTCCTACTGAGTGAACAGTGGCAGTTCAATTCGTGATGAAGGTGCTCATGACACGTGTTCATGGTAATTGTGATTGATTTTTATCACAGCTGTAGCGTTTATGACCCCTGTTGATACCGGATTATCCATGTATAAAAGTTGTAATTTTAGCTTTACTAGTTGAAGTGAACATTGAATAGCAATCGTTACTAACCTTCTTGGAAAATAAATTTGTAATCTCAGGGTATATCATTCAAGTTGAGAGAAATGTATGCTGCCGGTGAACCAAAATCTTGCAGATTGGTCCTCCAGGCAAGAACTGACATGATTTCAAAGCCATCAATCAGTGTGTCACACTGTTAACTCCATGTGAAACTTTTTCTGAGGTGAACCACAGTCAGTTTGATACAGTGGTTCTGTCAAAGTTATCAACTCTGCATAAACTGTCAAAGAGAGAGAGGGTTGATGAGCGCTTAGCGATTACTGCATTTTCAATGGGAATGTAGAGTTATGCTGGTTGAGGGTGCTTATGATGGCACTCTTTAACAACGGGACTTATACTGTACTTCCAGGGGCGAAACTAGCTGTTTTTTCTAGGGGGGTGACAACTGAAAATTTGCCGAATAAAATGAATTGAAAATGAATATTTTGCCGAGTGGCCAGTAAACCGTTCGCCAACTGCCGATTTGCCGACTTTTCCAACTATACTGACGACCCTGTGGGGACATCCCCATACCCCCTTTGTTTCGCCCCTGTGTACTTCTATCCCGCACTTCTATGGAAAACCGCACATGATTGGTGTTTCCTGCATTTTCAATGTCCGTATCAAGTTCCGGTGATACGTAGTACGTCTACACTGTATCTTACAAGACCATCGCCCGTAATTGGCGATTTCTGTATCTTCAGTGGTTGTACCGAGTTGTGTGGGTCCAAGAGCATGACTTGTATCATACTTCTACGGTGCATGACATTGGAGGATCATTCATCATAGGCGATTCTTGCATTTTTGTTGGCGGTGTAGAAGTATCAGTTCAAGTGCATGACTTATATTGTACACAACACCAAACTGGACTCATGATTAGTGGTTCCTTTATTTTCAGCAGCGGTGTGCAGTCATGATAGTTCATTATGTTCATTCTAATACCATCTAAGAGTAAGAGCACGATTTATACTGGGTGTCTACGCTGTATTATATTGGAGGATCACTCATGATTTGCAATTCCTGCATTTTCAGTGGCTATGTAGAGTTGTGTTAATTCAAGAGCATATTATAATGCTATACTTCTACAATATATCACTCTGAAGGATCACCCATCACTGGCGATTCCTGCAGTTTTAGTCGTAGAGTCATGATGGTTCATGATGTTCGTGGTGATACCATCCAAGAGCATGACTTGTACCGTCTGTGCTGTGCCATCACTCATAATTACAATTCCTGCATTTTCAGTGGCCGTATACCTATTAGAGTTGTTAGTTCAAGAGCATCACATATGCTGTACTTCTACGGTGTATCACGCTGGAGGATCACACATCATTGGCGATTCCTGCAGCTTCAGTACCTAGCAGCATAGAGTTATTATGGTTCATGATGTTCATGGTGGTACACAAGAGCATGACTATTGGCTGGCAATTCCTACAATTTCAGTGGCCATATAGAGTTTTGTTAGTTCAAGAACATGATATATGTTGCACTTCTATGTGACTATGATGTATCGCACTAAAGGATCACACACCATTGCTGATATTTGCTTAATCAGTAGCAGCATAGAGTCATGATGGTTAATTATGCTCATGATGGCACTCTCCGGGAGCATGGTTATACTTTGTTTCTACTATGTTTTGTATTGGAGAATCACAACAATTGGCAATTCTTGTATTTTTAACTGCATGACTTACTCATATTGTACTTCTCATTGTACCGCATTAGAGGATTGCTGATGATTGGCAATTACTGCACTTTCAACGGCCATGTAGAATTGTTTTGTTTCAGGAACATGACTTATACTGTACTTCTACACGGTATCGTACTGGAGAGTCACCCATGATTGGTAATTCTTGCATTTTCAGTAGTGGTACAGAATTATGATAGTTCATGATGCTTCTGAGGGCACCCTTCCAGAACATGACTTCTACTGTACCTCTACTCTGTACTACACTGGAAGATCACTCGAATCACGGATACCGTGCTAACTTGATTCCACAGAAATGTCTTATCGTGTTGGTCCGCAGCACGCGGTTGTTCAGAGTTTGTTGTGACCTGACTCTATAGCTGACCTTTTTTCCGAAATTGTTCTTTCGAATCGCAATTCAACTAATCAAGTTGATATCGGATTCGCTGAAATATTTTTGCCTTCTTATCGCTACCCTTAAGCGGAATATTATACGGTAGCGACCACACCCAGGCTTTATCTGAAGTAGTTTTGTACTGGCGTGCGATAACCCCTTCTCATCCCGCCATCTTCGGTAAATCATTTATCGTGTAAAAAAGAACCTTTTGAAACGCGGTTGTCGGAAGTACAGCTGTACGAGAATGGAAGACTCGGAGCGTGGAATTTTTTTTTACGCCAAGTTTGTTTATTAATTTCGATGTTTGGTTAGTTCTGGCGAAGTGTCGAAGGAAGCGTGGATCGTTGAACTTTGATCAATACCAGTAAATTGTTGGCGATGTGTTTTCTTTCGTCGTGCTCTAGCTAGTCTATGAAATTTAACGGCTCGTTCATTTGAAATAGTAAAGGTAATTCCATTTGTGGATGGCGTTGAATGTTCTCTGGTAATGAAAGGCATTTTCACGTGGCGGTCAACCTGTATTGCGGGCGTTTTGGTTCTTTGAATTTGATGTAAAAATCCTAATTTCATTTCTGAAATCAGGTCAAAGTATGATGTTTACGAGTTATGTTGGATCTGTGTGAAAGGTATTGGGCCCTTGCATCGTTATCCCGTGTACGTACCAAGACGAAAGTTGCAGAGGCCGTTGTTTTTCAGCTCGCCGGCAGTGCCCTGAAGGGAGTAATGGGGATACCGCCTTCCCCTCCGCGAATATTCGTTGGAAAAACGTAAAGGTTTCCTCCTGATTTTCTTCCTCCAATATCTTAGCATTTGAATCGATAACATTTTGTTTTTCCCAAAACCTGGTTTGATACGCCTCTGCAGATATTTCTGTTCAAGTTCACGAGATCAACATCTGTGCACGTAACGCCCACAAACTATGTATTATATTGATTCATTGTATCGAAATTGATTGTAAAATACTTCTTGTAAACCGAGTCACACTGAGTATGAACAGTGTTTTTCGATTTATTGTAAACAGTATTCCCAATTCGGCTAGATATGGGAAACGTAAATCATTCAGAATGACCGAGATAGAAAATGACAATGAATTTGAACCTGTGGGCTTCTGAAACGAAACTTAACCGATGAATCTTCGGTGACAATCCTCTTAAGGACTGCAAGTAAGCGGGTCGAATAATGGCTTCGCAAAATATTCCAGTTCTATTTGCCAGCCAGGAGATATAATTCAACTTAACAACTATTTTACAAAGGTAATCAGTGGTGGATGTAGAAAGCAATTTTCAAAAGAGCATTGAGGGTGTACAGGAATTGGATAGCGTTCAACCCGCCCTCTTTCTTATTGAGAGAGCAAACAAATTGGAAAATTTTCGAATCTCAAAAGTAATATTTTGAAAAAGTATCTCATCACAATGTGTTGTCAATTCACTCCTTTGCATTCTTTGATTGGGTGACAATTTTGGAAGCACCTTTATTAGTTTGCTTTTGGGTGTGTGTGTGTGTGTGTGTGTGTGTGTGTGTGTGTGTGTGTGTTCAGGTGGATTATTTTTTATTATAGTATAAAAACACGTCTGCAAACTTTTTTTTGTTTTGTTCCTTTTTTGTTGAAAATAAAACATATCTAGGAGTAAGAAAACGAGTAGAAATCATTCTACCAGTAGAACTGATTTTAATTCAATTTCTTGGCAATGATGCAGTTAAATTTAGGACAAATTTCCTTTGAAAGTGAATTTCCAATCGACTTAATGACAGTTGAAGTTTGATACCTGCTTACGGTAGACCATACGTGATCTTTTACACATATACAGGGCTGCCAGCACTTGAAACTCTTAAGTTTAAATCCCACTTGGAAAATTAGATGCAGAATGTAAGTTTCACAATACAGGTGTTGGTTTATCTGAAAACTTATCAAAATGGGAGGGGGTGGACGGGGGTGTCAAAAGGTGGTGCCCCGGTGATGCGTGAAGTGCCGAGTTTGCCCACCCCCTTCATCTTCTTTTTATATCCCATGATGGTCATGAAAATTCATGATATTTTGTTCCCTAAATTCAGTAGACACCCTGAAATAGGATAAAAATAAACGAACTTTTATTTTTATGGTTCTCAGATGCGCGGAGTTTATTTTTGATGTGGTTTTCACCCCTACCCCAAAGACTTCACCGTTAAATGGAACCTTAAAATTACGGTCTTGACTTCAAATGCAACGAGAATAGGGTTATTTGAGTCGCTAAATTCATTGTTGAGGTTGATTTCTGGGTAAACTCCACACAAATCAATCTTCAGGGGGATAGGCTGGAACATTCATGCATCATTGTGACATGTGCTGGCATGCAGTGTGTCAAAAATAAGAGTCGTCGAGGTCGTTTCTAATGTTTTTTGAAGGTTTGATCTCCTCCCCTCTTTATGCTGCAGCTCTAAGAGGAACATCTGTAATTTGCCCTTTATACATGATTTTCTTAATATCGCTGTAGAAACTCTCGTTTTCAATACATTTGACATGTTTGGTTTCGAATTTTTCTATCGTGGCCTTCTGATGCTATTCACCGGGCGTAGAAGAATATAATAACAAGTCACGATGCGCTATTGTCTTCGAAATTTATCAACCGCCGAGCTTTGATATTTTTCGATGTTTTTCTTTCATCTTCTTTTCGGTGTATAAACACGCATTCGGAGCGGGAATTTACGATAATTAATTAGGATCAGCGCTGCGAGTGTTACGTAACTCACTATTTCTTTGTAAAGTAATTTCAAGAAAAATTAGCTGTACGCTCGTCGCTACCCAAAAGATTGATTACTGCTGAGACTCTGTTCCGAATGCTGGAAAGCAGTTCTCTAAGTTCTCCCCTAATTCCAGCTCTGATTAGAGTAAAAATATACAAGTAGATATACGTGGGTATGTATATATTTTTTTGAAAGAGAAGTAGCTCTCGGTCTCCTGGTTGACACGCCTATGCCTGTCGCTGAACCAGGTACGTCGTGGACCAACTAAGGGATTTTTCTTCTTTTCTTTTTTCTTCTTCCTTTAACAATGCCTACTGACGATCGTGTATAATTTAAATAAACTAAATGCAAATGACATAAGGACATAACAATTGGTGATCTGCTTTCGTATACTCGATTGTTTAGTCGTTATTACGAGTATACAAGATATCTCATATTAGCATACTTAATGGAAGTAAGCGGATTCTTCATTCTTCGACGAGAAGAACTTTCTGTTTCAAAGAGAACTGAAACATGAAAGTTGTAAATGTACGGCAGGGTGGTCTTTACTTTGAAAATTCTCGAATTTTGTGTTGCAAAATCCCTCATCTTTCTCCTTCTTACTTGAAAATATCGTGTGTAGACTTGCAGCCCTCTCCTATAATACTATTTCGTGTTACAAGAAAATTGAAGCTGTACATAGGATTACCCATGAGGCAATACTAAATGAAGCGTGTGACCTCACGAGCAGAAATTAGGGGAAAATGAATAGAACATTGAAAAATGGTTTCATTAAACGTAAAAATGCTCGACAAATATTTTCTCGAGAAAAAGTTATGTTAGGCGGTATACAGGGGCAACGAGATGAGATGAGATTGTGATTAATGAATATGTATATTCTAGCCGAAAACAACTAAGTACATGAATGTAATAATTCATTTCTGAGAATTCGAATACACTGATCTCGTTTTTGAAGTTCATACACGGGTCAAAATCTGAAAATATGAGTTTGATAACTTCTAGTCCATCGGTATTAGGGCTCCATTTTGTCTAAGTCCTGAAATTTGTATTTTCAGCTTCATATATACGGATGCTGAAGTTTCAAAGTTTTGAGTTCATTTTTGAAATAATTTCTACAATAGTCCTCACTCAGTAAGATCCACAAGTGCGTCGCTGAACCCATGTCAATGGCCATTTCCCTTTCTCATCTACCTTTGAGGCTCCTCTGTGGTCTAATATTTAAGTACTTGAATTTCACCAGTTTCCCAATTCTCTATGTCGTTAGGAGGGCTTTCCGAGTCCCTGAATCAGTTTCTGCCCCCAACCCTTCAGGCGCCTAATTTCCCTCAATTTCCGAGTTCTTTACATTGATAATAGAGTTTCTTGGGCTACTAAATCGATTTCAGAAGTTCCTTCCCTCTTCCCTGTATCCTTCAGACTGCAGAGGGTTAATAATCTTCAGGTATTCCAGTTTCCCCGATTTGCAAGTTCTGTACGTCGATAGTAATTTTTGTTGGGTTGCTGAGTCCGTTTCACAGTACACTTCCCCCTTCCCTCCACCTTTGAGGCTCTTCTCTACTCCTCTCTAATATTCAAGTACTCAAATTTCCCCAATTTCCAAATTCTTTACGTTAGTAGGGTTTTCTAAGCCCCTGAATCGGCTTTTAGGTTTCTTTCCACCCCTCCCCTCAACCCTTCAGGGTCTGCAGGGGCTATTTCGCGATTACTCAAACTTTTACATTGTTTGTATTGAAAATAGGGTTTCGTGGGTTGCTGAATTCATTGCTGGGGCTTTTTCTTTCTTCTTTCGATCTTACAGGCTTTGGTAGGAAGGGGCTAGCATTGAATAAAATCAACTCAAAGACATACTGCGTTAAAAGTATGATAATTAAGGTCACTGAATGGAAGCTTTGTTTCAAACAGGCGCATCATGATTTTGTATTATACATCGTGTTCTTACCGTTAGCGGCCTGTAATTCCATTTTGAATTAGTCGTATTTGTTACCAATTTAGTCTAATTTGAGTATTTTGATTTTTGTTTCAGGTAAGTTACCTTTGATCAATGTTCGGCATCACAGAATTGATATTTCGTGAGTACCATGCTTACCAGTTTCTAATTCGTGTATCAATTTTAGAATATTGATGTTTCTTCTATCCGGGACTTGAAAGATATCAATTCCAAATATCTTTATTAATGTGTTTCATGTTTTTGATGATTTTATTAGAAACTTTAGGAATTTCTTCCTTGTGTATCTTTGAATTCAATCAACGCCATTCTTTTGATTTAACGTTGTACGTAGAACTAGAATCAATATTTGCGGAGTTTAACTTCCTTATAAGTTTAGAAGTTGCATAATGAATTCAGACAAGATATTTCTATGCATAGTCCTTGATTTGGGATATTACTTACTCTGCGGATCATGGAGGGCTTAAAATATTTTCAAAAAGTAGTACACGCTAAAAGGTGTCCTTATTTTCACCTTTTGATTTTTTTAAAGGGCTACACCCTAGATCGGTCAGACCGGTCAAAATTGGAAGATACGAGGTAAAATGGAAGGAAGAAGTAGTATATTTGGGATAAATTTTAAGGGAGGAAGAATCAAATATCACGGTCAAAAGAGGGTGGTAAAAGTACTGGGCACTAAAATCTATGCTTGAAGGAAATTTTGGCAATAATTTAAAAACAAAAATGTGGGAACGCTGCACGCGATCGGTCCTCTCATACGGGGCCCAGACCTAGACCCTAACAAAATATGGTACGCAGAAGCTTCAAGGGACGCAAACAGCTATGGAAAGGAACATTTTTGGCATTAGGAAAAGGGACAAAATTAGCTACCAAATTTTAAGGAAAGGATCTGATATGACGGACATAGGATATTTTGTGAAGAAACTGAAATTGAAGTACGCCGGGCATGTTTTGAGACAGGAGGAAGAGAGGTGGGAAAGAAAAGTAGAGGCTTGGACGCTGTACGATAGAAAGAGATCGCGTGGCAGGTCGATGACTAGATGGGGAGAAGAATTTGTGAAAGTAATTGGAACCGGGTGGAAAAGAATGGCCGACAGCCGTCCAAAATGGAGAGCTTGCGGGGCTTAGTCGCTGTGTCTGGGAGGGGGTACAGTTCCCTCCTGATATCAACATGACTGCAGCTTGCAAATCAATGGGGAGACTCCCCCAGTGACTGAAGCCTGAATTTCAAAAATCAATGTTATTTTCCATAAGAACTTCTCCCTCTTTGTGGCACGGGTTAACATTCTTAGATTTTGCTGAAATCTGACACACGATGTTCTTTTCAATCTATAGAACTTATTTAAGAAGCGGCCCAACTGAAAACGTGATTTTTTTTCACCAAAAATAAATAAGGAGTCCACCCTAATCAGTACTGTTCATTATAAATTTGAATCATTTTAAAAATGTTCTAAACTTGTTTAAGATTTTCGAAAACTTTTTTACGATTCTATGAGACTGTTCTAGACTTACTCGTTACGACTCTTGTAGGCTCGTGACGTTCGAGCCTTATTCACTCTTTTTGAGAATTCCTTGAAACTCTTTGGAGGACCCTAGCAGGCTCATTTGAGATTCTGTTGTTTTTTATTTATTTATTTATTATTTTATTATTATTATTATTATTTTTATTATTAGCCTATAATGTACATATTTACATTTAGCTCGAGCGGGCGAAGGCCTCCCTCGGTTTGAGATTCTGTTAGATGTTGCCATTTGTGAAGCGTTTCTTATTTTAGTATTTTTCTCTGGGAGGGGCAAGTGCTCTTCGTTGCCTGCCTCGCATATTTGCGCCTAATGATCTCGGTTAGTGATGCAAGATATCGAGAAAATCAATATCGATACGATAATATTGTTATTATCATGACAATTAAAAATATCGATTTTGTACTTTATAAATATCGATAGATATTATCGATATTTCTGATATTTTGATCGGAAATACTTAGACCAAGTTAACCTGCCTTGTTTCATCTTTTTTTCAAACAGTGTTTTCTATAATACTTATCCACTATATTTTACTAATTATTTTCTAAGTTCCCTTTCTTCATACAGTTGTGAGGTCATAGACTCATGGACATTAATTCCTGTCAAAACCAAATTTTAAAAATTGCAAACAATTTTGATCACATTTCAGAAGAGTTGCCGGAGTTGGCCTCGGCCTCTCTCTTTTCAAGTACTTGTCCATTTAATATTCCAAAATCCAACTTACAATCTTACAATTTACAAAGCAAACACAGTCACATTGAAGCACTTTTGAGCAAATTTAGTCATAAAAATCAAAATCACTATCAGCAGTTTTCTGGTGAATCAAATGAAAACTGTTATCACAGTTTTGGCTCAATAATAGGGAAAAACAATGAGAAACTGAAATTTGATCAAAAGAGACTTTATATTAATGGAACTTACAGGCCTTTTTAGTACATACGTACTTATATCATCATCAGTGAATCGTCCGAGGAAAAGGACCTAAAAATGTGTTACTTGAAGGCTTTTCAGGGAACTTGAAAAGGGAAAAAATGTATTATCAGGAAAATTTTGCACCAACATTGTCTGGCGAAAGGGTGAAACTGGCGAATTTTGAGGAATTTTGGCGTTTCCAGACAGCCGATCTGGCGACAGGAAAAAAGTAAAGTAACTCAATCGGTCACACTGTATTGGAGGTTTTCAAAATATTGAAATATCGCTCTTCCTATAAGAATATCGATAGATATCGAACATGATCTGATAATCAGAAAGATTCTATTATTCGATGTTCAGCGGAAAAATTGTCGATAGATAACGACATTTGCATCACTAAATCTCGGTCTGAAGAAGGCATAAAATCCCTTGACTGTATTTCTTTATAAACTATATCAAGAGAAATGGGATTTCCTTCGGCTTGTAGTCTATTTCCTTTCTTCTTGTGATGTGGAATGAAAGAACCGACCTTACACGAGGAAATGAATTCGAGAAAAACGCGCTTAAAGATATCTTGCTACATTCCCACCTAGCTTGTGTGTACGAATGCCGATCCCGGAGCTATCTAGCATCTTTTTTGCGAAGTAGTAATGGTCTCATATGAAAGAGTAATGCAGTCTCAACAAATTTATGTCACAGGGTAAGAGTACCAGTGATTGACACTTTTTTTTAGAGATGTTACGAAAATAAGGACTGGTAACACTGACAGAAGCGAAACGAACAGGGCCGTACCAATGGGGGGTCAGGGGTTCACCCCCACCCCCATTGGCCAAAGAAACAATGGGTTAAGACGGAGAGGTGTAACGAATTTGTTAAGGACCGAAATTTTCAAATTTATATCGTCATTTGAGTAGATTAGCGTATTGTCTGTGTGAAAGAACAGTGAACTTTTGAAGATTTTCTGCGTTTATTTGTGTACTTGAATTAGGATTTTGAAGAAGAGGAGTCATTTTATTGAAGGTGATAATATCTGGTCGCAAAAAAATACTGTCGTCCACTGATTGACAGCTGTCACCACTGTCAAACAAGACTTTATTTTTGACCATGTCTACCGTGAACCAATTAAAAATTTAGACTTGTCCAATTGTTTTTTCATCATTCCTATGTGCGAGTTAATAATTTTAGAAAGCAACAATAACCTTCGTTACGTACCTACTTTCGCAACATTTTTACTGAGTTAGCATCATGAACAAATTGTTTTCCAGAACTTCTACTCAGCAAACTGACGTTAAATTCAGTGGATTTCCATTCTCTACAGTTCTGCTGGTAATTCGCGGATGTTTTGTCCACATTGAATAAATATTTTAGTTGACAAAGAGGTGGAAACATGTGTCAATCACTGAGCAAGTCTTCTCCAAAAGTGTTAAAATCACTGATACTTTGGCAATTTTTTTCCTTCAAATATTTCCGGTTTCGCCTCAAATTGAATTACAGAGTATTTGAGCCACGCAAATTGTATGGTAAAGTCTCCTGCATAATTTGGTACATAATATTTGCAATTTAGCTCATATTGGTCTTCGCAATTTGAAGTGGGAAGAGAAAGAATGCTGAATATGTCAATTGTTGGTACCTTGACTAGACCCGACATTTAATTTTCTGACGTCGATTTTTTCATTCCACATCACTCTTCCTGTTTGTTAGTCGTAAGCACATTCGTTGTTGCAGTAAAAGTTTTCCCTGATGTGTGTTCGAAATCGCTATCAATGTTGGAGCTTAGGTGTGCACTCCTTGTCGGCCTCTGAATTGTTTGGATAAAATTCATTTTTGAGAAGTACCTATCTTGATAACGTTTCGGCTGCTCCGAGAAGATGGAAAAGTGATTTCGGTCAGGGTCTTAACCAGGGGGTGCAAATAGGGGCATTGCTTATTGCTTCCCGTTGAAATCTTTCTAAAAGCTGAAATAATTTTACGCCATCCGCCAGAGGCGTAATGTCCTCAACATGATTGGGGGGGGGGGCAATCCACTAGAGAAAATTTAGCTTGAATTATTACCGAAGTAGATAAAAAAGGAGATTCCTTTGTTATAACTTAGTGTAAAAATATTGAGGGCACGTGCCCCCTTGTGCTCCCCAACGCTACGCCACTGACATCCACTTGCTGAAATAATCCTCTCCAAAAAGGTGGTTTGCTTTCGCTGCAGAAGCTGGTCATGGCTTTGTTCAATCAGAATTGAAACAGGTATGGGGTATGTCGCCTTCGTAGCAGTCTAAATGTGTGCTCGAGAGGTCAAACGCAAATAGTCGACCGGGGGATCATGGGTGGGGGGCTGACAAATATCAAAACAAAGCTGAAAATGCTTTCGTGTGTATAGTTTTACAGCTCTTTTGGGAAGGAGGCTCTTATTTGAGGGCTAAGCTCTCTCAAGTTCTCTCCCCCTATTTGCCCTTATGCTAGAGAAAGAGAGAGGATTAGAACTGAGTGTGAGCCATGCAATCAGCAATCACGTACTTCTGCGCTGATCGAATCATCTGAGCAGCGCTGTGTGTTCAAACCGTTCTCGAACATTTCCATAGTACATCGCAGGAAATCGCATACGCTGCAGAACACTAGCTCAGCAAAACGCAATGGTCAGCCGTGAGTAAAAGCCAGTGCACGGAACAATCGATATTCGCGTTCGTGCCTATTTTGATAATCGCGTCTGTAAAATTGGACCGTCACGTCATTTTACAATATCCAGCCACAATGATCGTATTATGACGCAGTCATAATATGTAATTACATAATGCAGTCGCCTCTTCATTTCTGCCCAGTTAAGAGGGCATTTAATTTATAACATACGAAAATCGAGACCTAAGTTAACGAGCAAATTGAGAATATTATTCTTCTTCGCTATGAGTGCTGAGTGATGAGAAAATAGGCCATTTGAAAGCAGGATGACGCCTCCCCGCGCTGTTATTTAATCTTCTCTGTGGTCTGGAACTCGGTAACCGGAATACGGGTACTCATGGAACATTAATTCGCATCTATTGGCCTGCATATACGCCCGCGTTCTACCGTGCGTTCGGCTGCGGACCAGCGGGTTGGCATTTGGTAGCGTGAAAAATATCGCGAATCTGGGCTTCATATACGAACTTACGTAAATGAGCATTTGCATTTGCAACCAAACATATCAACGGCGGCTCAACCTGTTGCCAAGCACCAGCCAAACGAATCGAAGGCAACCTACCTGTTGCCAAGCTTTGCGAGAACGTTCATTCCGGTGCGAGTGCACCGACGGTTTCTCATTTTCAGTGGCATTGCGAATGAATAACGAGAGGAGTGAGTCTGCGAAGCCGTAGCGTATAAGTAAGACATTTCCAGGTTTTCAACGCAACCAATCAGAACACAAGACATGACAAGACAGTTCACCATACGGTACTACTTTGACCAGTATAGTGTGTTACGGGGTCTGGCTGGCCGAGTGGATAGCGCGCTAGTCTCGGAATCCGGAGGTTCCGGGTTCGAGCCCACGTAGCAACTCGTGACATTTCGACCTAGACCGATTTTTCGGCAAGGTGAGAAGAGGGCTAAGCCAGCCCTGACAGCCTCCCCAACGTCTCTGAGGTAACGCTCGAAAGGGCGGATTCCAGGGCTCTGGTTGAAAGTAAAATTAGAAAAGAGGAGTGTAGTGTGTTACAGACAGATTTTTAGTTGCTAAGTCAGTGAGAAAACGTTCTGACAGTATCTCAGTTGTGAAATGAGGGTAAAGTTGACATAAAAGTCGAATTTGGCGACCCTCAAAACCAAAGAAATAATGTTCATATCGTGATTCTTGTCAGTTTCATTTTTGTACCTCCTGCTTCAGGTGTCTCCATATTGAAATTTTTTCATATCCTTCTGCTTCTTGATACTACAATTTTGAAATGAAATGCAAATTAACGTTCGAATTGAATTCATCAATCCCCGAAATCTATACGAAATGATGCCCATTTTGAGTTCCTTGAAATTTCTTCGTCTCCTGCTTCGTGATACTATAATTTCGTACTTCGAGTAAAACAACATCGAGACCTTATTCGGCGATCTTGAAAGACTTCCAACAAATAGCCTAGTTCTATTATTTGGACAAAATAAAGGCTCAAAAATTCTATTGTTGAAGTTCACTCAAAAGTTATCAAGAGAGAAAAGGTTTTTAAAACTGTTGTGTCCAAGGGTTTGGAGAGGCACAAAAAATTTTCTACGCATGATAATTATGGAAATTAGAGTTGCCTTTATTTCTATATAGTGGAAAAAAACCGAAATTTAAATTGTGCACCCCTAGGTTGGTTCCAATAAAGATAAAAAATTGTGTGCTAAGTTTGATAAAAATTGAAACTGGTTTACGTGTGCCGCAAGAGGTTGAATTCTTCAAGGGAACTAACACTGATTTTTACGTTTTTGACTAATTATCGACTAAAACTGTCTTTTATTCTTCAGCTGGGCATAGTGCCCCCTCGGTTATTTTTTCCATTTCAAGTCATCTAAGGTCACTTTTGGTCATTTCCCCGCAAAAATGGTTAGTTAAGTCATTTTTGGGAAAGTTTTCCTTCAGATTCTGTAAATTCTGCTGATTATGAAGAATCCCTCCCCTTTATTTTGTGCTTCCGCTGTGCAGACTAAATAAAATTGAAATTCAATTTTCCGGCGGATTGCAGCAACAACCTTCAACGCAACTCCAGCTAGTCAGTTGGGGGTTCGAAAAAAATATGATGAAGAGTAGTGTGTAAAGACTAAAGAGAGAAGCACCAAAAAGAAAGAAAAATTGCAAATGGTCTCCAATTCTGGTCATTTTTGGTCATTGTTCATATTTAATAAGGTCATTTTTCTCCTCGAAATTTCGAGTGGTCATCCAGTTTAAAAACTATTTTGGCAGCTGAATCCAACTTTGAGACTGTTTCGAACCTAACCCCTCACCCTCAAGCTCCACAGGAGACTCATTTTAAGTAATGATAATACCAGCTTACATAAGGTAGCAAATAATTAAATACACTGTTTCTTGGGTCGCTTAATTTGAATTTGAGTTTTCTTGAGCCTAGTCCCTGTTTTAAAGTTCTGTTAGAGGCTTATTTTGAGTTACGACTAATTCAGCGAATATTGCGCTCCAAAAACAAAAAGGAAATTGAGAATTTTGGGTCTCTGAATTCAAATCTGAGGTCATATTGAGCCTCTCTCTTCATCTGTGAGCTACATAGTGGGTCAGACATTGACTATGAGTAAATCAATGTATAGTACATGTATTGTATCAAGGTGTCTACAGGTTTGGAAAATTAGGAAAGTTTGGAAAAAGTCAGGAATTTGAAAAGTAGGTCAGGAAGTTTGTAAATAGTCAGGAAATTCAACAATATTTTAAGAAGTTTGGAAAAAAACAAAGAATGAACTCACGGAAAATTTTTTTCGTCGTTTAATTTTACTTCAGCACTCCCTAGAGTCGTATGCTAGAAATAAAATGCTTTCACCCAAAAATCAACTTCAAATTTCAGCTCATTTTAGCCATAGCGTCTAACTGTCTATACTGTAAGGGTTTAAAGAAGAGAAAAAAAAAGTTTGGAAAAAGTCAGGAATTTATATTTTTCCATTCTTGTAGACACCTTGTGTATGTAGTAGACACTGCGGTTTTTTAGATCGCTCTTCAATTTTAAAGTTAGGTACATAGGTAGACAGATAGATGGCAGCTTTTAATTCGGTATCGTATGGTTTATTTTTTTTTATTTTGCATATTACTCTCCCCTCCGACGACCGTGGCCAATTGTGGGAAGGGAGAATAAAAACAAGTATTAACAAATTCAACGGATTTTACTTTTCAACTATTTGAAAAGTATAATGAGTAAAACTGGTCATCACTCAACACTAGCTCCCTGTGAACCTAAAAAACGAAGGGATAGGTTCACAATAACCTTAGATTTGAATTCAACGACCTAAAAAAATTCTATATTCAACTATTTGTCACCTTATGTAAGTCGAGATTAGCTATATTGTGGAACTTTAGGATGAGGGAATATGTTCAAAATGGCCTCAAAATTGGATTCAGCAACGAAAATAGGCTCTAAAAGTGAATCGGTGAGAACGAAAAGGGGAGAAGTCCAAAATAATCGTTTTTGACTTTTTAACGGAAATCAGGGTATTGAAGTGTCGCGAATCGACTAGTGTGGTTGAAATTTCGCGAAACCGCCAGGAGAGTACTTTTTGGCAACGTCGCACTATCGCGTTGGAAACCGAAAGGGGTCAAGTCCAATGCAATTCCGCCAACATTTATCTGTGCCTGTATTCGGATATGAGCTTGTAAACATACCGAATTGTGAAATGCGTGGTTTTAAAAATTCGCTATCTTGAAAAGCGATTTACTAAAAATTTTATTACTCTCAAGGACTTTGGTCAATTCAAGCGGAATCAACGATAAAGTGATGCACTTAAGTGTAGGAATAAGTTCCATTCGATTTCCGACGAAAATATGAAAACATTTTCAGATTGGGAACCAAAAGGGGCTAATTCCACTCTCTTTCAGGAGGTATAAGTGACGCGTCATAAGAAACCAGGCTTACGGGTTAAGAAGAAAAGTTTGGAGAAAACGGCCAAAACAGGTCGAAAACTTGATTTTTTATCGAAAATGACTTTTTAATGGAAATGTGTTCTGTGTATAAATTTCCATCAAAAAGTCATTTTCGATAAAAATCAAGTTTTCAACTGGTTTTGGCCGTTTTCTCCAAACTTTTCTTCTTAACCCGTAGGCCTGGTTTCTTATGACACGCGTCACATATTTCCGGTGCACCTGAATTTTTTTTTTTTTTTCGTAATATCCTTGAAAGTCGTGTCTTGTGGTCCTCGTCCAATGCCCTAAAACACGTTTCCCACAATTTTTAGGTTTTTTGAATAAATCAGTTTTTTGTGTCTCCTGAAAAATGCAAAAAATGGACTTTTCTCCTCTTGATTCTCATAAATTCATAATGAAGAATAAAATTATCTTTAGGTCGATAACAATCGAGTACAGCTACGGTCGAAACGAAAATCGAAATCAATGTTATTTCCGTGAGAATAATTCCAGCATTTTTGCGACACGGGCTTACCCCCTCCGAATTTTTTCAACTATTTCAGGAAATTTTTTTCATTTTTATTGCAACTAGCCTAGGGATGCACGTTTTAAAATTTCAAAATCACAAAATATGGACCACTTTAATGAACATGTTGAGACAATAGTAATTGATCGCAGTACTGAACATCAACTTCGTATATGCAAATTGCAATTATAACGCACTTAGTACTTCAGAATCATGCAATTAGATATCAACGAGAACACATCGGTAAACCGCAACCGTACCATCGGACTAATTATAACGAGAGTGCTACTGTGTGAGGAGCTCACCTCAAGTAGAGCAACATACCGTACTGCAGCAGTGCTGCCAACTCAACAGAACATGGAAAAATGGGTTTGGGTGTAGTCGGCATTCCTCAAATTCTCTAAGGTCGATAAGAGACTTGAATCTCTTTCAGCGACGTTTGGAAGGGAGCCACGACAAAATTGTAGAAGACCTTTTTCATAAAGAATTCAACTGGAAACAATTTTGGCTATTTCGTTTCCCCTTATCGTTGATAGTTCACGAGATTTGTAAGGAAAACAGATTTTCGTGGCACGTTCAGCAGAAGCTCCACTGTGATCACTGTAGACTTTAGATATATTGATTAGGGGTTCAAAACTTTTTTTTTTTTAAAGTATGAACGTGTTTTTACTGTAAAATTATGAAAAAAAGCATACACAGGGTTCGAGGGATGAGGATTTCAGGGTGAAACTGCTCAATATTGCTTTGCTAGTTTCCACGGGATGCTTCACCATCTTCGTGCATACAGAAGTACTCCTCAAGTCCTTATATGGTGGAAAACGCAATAGGACCTCCCAAGAAAGTTTCCAAATCCCTTCGACAAGAGTAGACGAAATAACTACCCAACAATTTACCAGTTCATCCTGCCTTTGCTTTGTCCATCGTATACGGCTTCGGAGTGAAACTTTTTTACAAGATCGTCCATCGCACGTCTTGAAAACACATCGACATATCGATGCTGGTATAGTCACTTTTTTTTTTGTCTACATGGTAACATTACACCGCATCGGTCTGTTCTCACATCAACGCTGCACTTCCCTCGGTAACCGGTGTAAGTTGCACAACAACAAATCATAAAAAATGAAATTCGATAACGTAAGAAGCATACATCGAAGCTTAGTTGGTTTAATGACACGTGCGTTCGCTATACACACGTATAGTGGTCGTAATTTAACGTACCTTCTCATTGCCCCCGAAATGAAGTCATTCTTATTTTATTCAGTCAGCCGCACGAGCGGTAACCAACTAACCGGATTCCTGTTTTCAAGTATTCTAATTCATTTTAATTACCATTCATCCGCACTCCCACAGCTGAGACTGCGTACTCTGACTCACACTCGCTGCTCGAGAGTAAGCCCACGAACGGTGCACATAGCATGAGAATGACTAATCTTCTACGGGGGGGGGGGGACGCTAATCCAAGTGAGCTCTTTCAAAATGAACAGTTTGGCGAAAAAAAGAAAGAAAGGAGGAAACGCGATTCGAAGTCCTTTCAGTAACGAGACACACTCGAGTTTTCTGGCGAATGAGGGGATTTGAAATACACGGGCTTTCCTACACACGACACGATGAAAATCAAGATATTTACGACACGAGTTGGACTGACTGCTGGAAGAGTGCATTTCCTCGGCCCCCACCCACCCTGATAGACTGAAACGTATGCCATGCGTTTGTGCTAATTTGTGTTGAAACCCCGTCGTTTCTGCTGCTCTCTTCTTGAGATGTTTGAGGAATTTCTTTTGGGGTGAGGGGCAGTAGAGAGGGGAGGACCCTCCAATTTCACTATATTGGATCGAAAATTGTGTAAGTCGTTTGTGTTACGTTGGTACTGGTTTGTGCTGAAAACCCCGATGTTTGCACTGCCTCTCTTCCCAAGATATTGAGGTATATTTTTAGGGGACTGATGAAATGAGAGCACCTCCACTAGTCTGATGGAGTTGCAAGTGGTAGCATTCGTTTGTGCTATGTTTGTGGTAGCTTATGCTGAAACCCCCATCGTGTATGCTCCTCTCCTTCACCGAGATATTGAGGATTACTTAAAGGAGGGGGGGGGGTAGAGAAATGGTATTTAAAAACGGAGTAGAAAAGGACTGAAAAGAGAAAAGTGGATACAATCGTTTGTGCTCTATTTGTACTGGTACCACTCATAACATCCTAGCCCCGGGAGGGGTCTCCCATAGAGCAGGATATGTATCAGATTTGCCTGAAAATGAAGGAGTAGGCAAAAACGTATGTAAGCAATGAGAAAATACGATAGAAAAGTTGTTTCCTTGTTTGTTAATTAGCTGAATTATTTTTCCGAAGTTTGTTTCACGCGTACCTAGGCCTACCTACTTGCATATTTCATTTTTGGATACGAATTTATTAATTGATATGGTTATAGCGCAGCTGCTATTTTCACAAAAATATTTTATTCGAATGAACGTGGAAATTCAAGATGACTTGATATCAAAATCGAATCGCCTCAAAATTGAGCATATTTTTTTAGTCGTTAAAAAATAAATGTTGATCAAATTTTTCTGAAGATTTATGACAGTGCTACCAGCTGCATCACGCCTCACACAATTTTTATGGAATTGAATATGCTCATCTATTGACCTACAGTGAATTAAATATTTTAATCCTCGAAAATATTTTAAAATTGATTTTTTGGGAGTACGTAACCCTTTTTTTTTTCAAAAATCATTTCCCTATCTCCCCCCCCCCCCGTAAGTAATCCTCCATATCTCGAGAAGAAGAGGAGCACAAACGACGGGGTTTTCAGCACAAAAGTAGCACAGACGTATGCTACCACTTGCAATCCCATCAACCTAAAGTACTTGTAGGGAATGCAACGAGGGAGAAGAGAGTCCAGATCACACCTTTAAAGAATTTAAAAAACTCAACCAACTAAGGGAGAAATTATAGCATTGCAGAAGATGACTTGGGGAAATATGCGTACAAGAAGGAAGCGGGTACCATAAAGTAAGAAAATACGTTGAAGAAATTTTGGAAACCAAGGGTGAAATTGAATAAGGGCAACCTGGTATGTCCATCTACATGTAATTAGAAATACTGTAGAATTACCGATTGATACTGATGTACTACATTGCATCATTTCATTATACTTTATTCATTGTATTCGCATCAAATGTTATTAGCTTCACCCTACGTATAATTAATGTGAAAACTCCCGAGTCCCGACTCCCTCGGCACGATAAACTATGTAAAAATGCGGGAGGAGGAGGAATTGTCGTAAAGAATCAACAAATATCTTTTTCTAATTTACTGTCCACCTGAGTCCTGGAATCCGCCCTTTCGAGCATTACTTCAGAGGCGTCGGGGAGGCTGTTAGAGCTGTCTTAGCCATCTTCCCTTCTGGCCGAAAAACCGGCCTAGGTCAAAAATTCTGGCGAGTTGCTACATGAGCTTGAACCTGAGACCTCCGGATTCTGAGACCAACGCGCTATCTACTCGGCCAACCAAACCTCCAAGGGTATTATTAAAAAATAAATTTAAAAAAAAAAAAAAAAAAAAAAAAAAGAGGTGCCCCATTTCATCAGCCCTTCTCCCCGAAAATAAACCTCAGTATCTTATGAAGGGGCGGGACAAACGACGGGATTGTCAGCACGAACCAACACAAATGTAGCATAAACGATTGACACCATTTTCAATCCCCTAGGTGAAAGGGGGGTTTTCCCACTTCTGCAGCCCCTCCTCCTAAAAAATAGTTTTCCCGATAGTGATGTCTATCATTACAAAAACCATGATGGATATTTGTAATGATCGATCACAAACTACCATGTCAAGTACCCAGAGGCATACAACAGACGGATATTCATTTCCATCACAAAAATGTGTTTTTCTTATGAGAGTCAAAGTAACCATCACCATTCGCTTATCAGTTGGGTTCAGTTTCGGCGTTGTTGTTGTTGTTTGCACAGTCCGATCACTCTCCTCTCCTTTGTCTTGGCTACAACATATTAAAATGCTTAGCAAAATCAGAAAATACTTAAAAACATTCTCTATTAGGTCCTTTTCTAAGTCAACTTTAAAAAAACGTATTCATTTCTGTGTTCAGAGAAGTCGTTAATAGAAAGGAACTTATACTCGTCTACCAATGGTCTCTTTTCTTATTCTTCATGATCGATCATAATGATCGCCCTGAGCTCGATGATCGAAAAAGAGCAAGTCTTATCGAGATGATCGTGATCGATCATTTTTGATCGAGTAAATGATCGACATCACTATTTCCCGAATACCTCAGGAAGAGAGGCAGCACAAACGACGGGGGCAGCAGCACAACCCAGCCCAAACGTATCACAAATGAATGGCATATATTTCAAGTCTATCGGGGTGTACGGGGGGGGGGCTGCAAAAATTTTGTTTTGAGAAAAACAAGAAAAACACTTTATAAGCAAAAGTAGTGAAGTAACGTATTTTTTCAATTGGTATCGATAGGTTCAACCTTCCAACAGAAATTTGTCGTTTTTGATTTTGCAAAGTATGCCCCTAACGCGGCAAGACAGCGTTTTGAAAACAAAAACTCCTGTAAAGTTAAATCATTTTGGAAGTACAAGAATGAAAAATCGTGCCCACTAATCGCTTCAAAAGGGTATATGTGATAGAAATTCAGGTGAAAGATGCTTATATCGTTGCTTCAGCACGTGTACTTACTATTGCTCGAATTAGCTTTCGTAAAAGAATGCTCATTTTATTGAAAAAGTCCATTTTTCCTGCAGAGTATACATTAAAAGGTTAAAAAATGGTTTAAAAAAACTTTTATTCAGTGACTGTTATAGTATTCGAAAGTGTCGGACAATTCAGGATTTTGTCGCACAATAATGTGGATAATTAATTACTTTGAAATGAACAATACTGATAATATTTGCATACAAACAACTTTTTTGGGTATAGGGTCACTTTGGAAGTACATCGCATCAGTAATTCACAGATAAACTACGTTTAGAGAGGAACTACGCGTTGTTGGGTGATACTAGGGCGCTACAAACATGAGTATAATCATCCGCCATTTTTACTCACAGCGTGCCCGTGGATGCCGAATCCGACTATGCGGAACGTACCGCGTGGTCAATTTGGCATCAACGGGCGCAATGTGAATCAAAATGGCGGATGACTATACCCATGTTTACAGTGCTGTAGTGATACCAGATGGGTACTAATGTAATTTATGGTCCCTCCTAACAGATGGCGCCACTAACTAAAAAATCTTGATTGTTGATTTTTCAGTTAGGTTTGTTTGGAAGTGGGCTCCTCTATTGTATTGAGACTCCATAAGGTTGCTGAGGACTGTACGGAGCCTCGTTGAGCCTTTATGAAAATATTAAGACTTGTTCTAACTGTGCCAAGACTTGTGAAGATCTTGTCAGATTGTTCACTGGGGTATTGAAGGGAATTGGTGAAGGGGAACCACAAAATTTTCGGACTGAGAAACTCCTAGTTTTGTGAGCGGAACGAACGAAAAACTTCTCTAGGGTTTTCCTCTGATTTGAATAATTGAATCCAATTCTTAAACCCATGTGATTGGGGTACGTCTACTTCGGTACTCTCCTGACTGTGTGCCGATACGTTTGGGCTCTTTCTAGATGGTGTAAACTCATTAAGATTTCCTTGAAACTATGTCAGGACTTGAGACTCGTACTGAAGAGAGACTGACACGATTCTCGAAAGGGTAGACTCCGGGGCCAGGGGTGCGGTTTCTAGGAAGCCACTTTGGCATGCGTGCATCGCCGTACACTCCTCAAATATTACGTCTGACTGAGGCTGCATTGTGACTCATTCATACTCCTCAAAATTCCGTTGAAACTTAACAAGATTTTTTTAAGACGTATCAAGACTTGTTAAGTCTATTTAACAATGTGTCGAGAAAGTTCTAAACTTCTTCATACTGTTCGGCATATACTTTGTGGAAAGGCTCGAGTTGCTGTAAAGACCACCTATAGTGGGGGTGGGAAACAGTTGTGAAATAAAACACCAGAACTTCCGGTAAATTCGTCGTAGGAAACGTCAGCGGTTAATTCGACAAGGATGTATCATCGGTACATCGGGAAGAATCTGACAACTGTTGGGAATATTTCATCTAATAATTCGGTCTTATAAACTCAGAGGAATTCTCAGCTCATTTTTTTTTCTTTCTCTCTCTGCTCTCCGTCTCTTTTCTTCAATCCGGGACATCTAAATCTAACGATGTAAACAGTTTAGAAGTGTAATCGCTGAGCCAGGATGTTCGAATAAATAAGATGGGGTGTCGTTCGAATTTACGAGCTGCAATTCTGTCGTTCACTCGATTAACGCCTGTGCAGTACCAGGTTCGAAGAAATTCCCGTAACCGTTTGGTGCATCGTAAGTGGGCTTTAAATTTCGAGTAACGGATATCGTTAAGCACTCGCGGTTATATAGTACAGATGGAAGGAGTAGTCGAAGGCTGAAGAGACAATTACATCGGCGAATGCCCCCGACCGTGGCGGGTATCGAGTGAGAATACTTGAGGTGTTTTTTGGATCCGAAATTCGAGTTCGTGATAGCGTGAATGAGGATTTGATGGCTGCTAACTTTTCGTGAAGTGGCCGAGAGAAGTGTTGAAGAAGCTGCATTCACGTGTATGTCTCGTTGACATTCGGATGTAAAAGATTACGGAGAGGATTATACATCGAGTACTTGGTAACTGGAAATTTTCAACAATGCTTTATCCAGGCGTGGATTGAGGCTGTGTAATAGAGACGAACACTCGCTGGAATGGTTTGATATCTCGGCTTAAATTTACTGAACTCTAACGAAAATTATCTGAAATTTGGCGCAGCAGCCTCCCATTGCATGGGAGAAACTGAGAGCAAGACGAAAAGGGTCAAAGAACTAAAAAGTAACTCTGTATACATTAAGTTTCTCTCTCTCTCTCTTTCCCTCCCCCTTGTTATAGTAAAAACGCCCGTTCTTCGCCGTATAAAAGCAAAGCTTTGATATCGAACCTTCAGAAGTTATGATTTGTCTGGCCTTGTACCACAGTTCTAAATGAGTCGGAATGAGCCTCTACAGAGACGAATTTGGAAGAGTCTTGACGAAGTTTTGTTGAGTCTTGTGGATCTAAGCATGCTCTAAGTAAGATCTAAATGTGCCTGAATGAAACTTAGGGGTCTCAGTGAGACTTAACGGAGTCTTAGTGAATGTTACCGAATTTTGATGAATAGAACTGAAAGGGTCTGAACGTAGTCTTGATGATCCTATCGGGTCTAAGCAGACTTTGAATGAGACTTGAACATACTCAATGACTTGGAACTGTCTGAATGAGACTTTAGGGCTCTGAATGAATCTTAGCGAATCCTGGCAGAGCACTGAATATGGTCTTGATGAGTCGGTCCGGTCTAAGAAGACTCTGAATGAGACTTGAACATGCCTAAAGATTTGAAATTGTCTGGATGAGGCTGGAGTGAGTTCGAATAAATCTTGATGAATCTTGATAGAGCCTGAATGGAACTGAAGAAGTCTTTACCATCAGGTCCGAATGCATCCTCAAAATATCTCACTGGCGTCGGAGTATGAAATCGGCAGCAAATGAAACGTGCTTGAGTGAAAGTGCAGTTGGTCGAGAATAGATGTGCGATGCAGTCGGATGAGAGGCAGCGGAAGTGCTACTCATTATTTGTAAACCAGAATTGAGTAGTATTTAAACGGTTGTTCAATTCAAGGCGTACTCGGTTTAGTAATGCGATTATCACTCGGGTAAATATGAAGAATATTATCTCGTCTACACCCTTCATTGTTTATTTGTCGTCCGAGATGGAGAAGTTTGTTTACCTGCATTGGACTCGGGATGGCGTGACGACAGCGCCTGTATGTTGATTTTTGAACGAGGAGCTCACTAAATGACCCACAAAGTCAAAAACGAATGGAACCGATTATCTTGCGATTGGAAGTCGAAAACCAAAAAACTTGAGCTAATTATGGTTCCATCTCGATGATGTTCTTGATTAAGTCAAGACAGTTTTGTCGAATTGAAGTCGATTTTAGACTCTTTCTGCAACGGAGGAAAAAAATTGATTTTAGTTCTATTTCTGTCTCTCTTGACACCTGTTTGTATCCGTGCGAAAATAACTTCGAATGTGAAAGTGAATACTGTCATTTTTCACGGTGAAACCTTGCCTATAGCGTAAATTTTAAACCGAAAAGGTATATAAATGGCGCAGGAAAGTTATAAATGTTACCTTGATCGAAAACTAGCACTTTCCGTCAATTCACTGATGCCCCCTTCACTGCTTTCAGATGTTACTGTGAAATCATCTCCCTTTCACAGCTTCCTGCTGTCACTCTCTCACAGCTCTCTCATATCCCTGTGAAATCATCTCCCCTCGTGTCCTTTTTATGTTTTTCTCATATCGCTTTGAAAACTTGATTTTGTATTTCTATGCATACAGCGTAGTCTGATTGTTTCTACGAAATTATCCTTCGTATGGGGTTCAACATGGTTGCGAAATCAACCATATCACCCTGTATGTTGTGTTTATCAAACATTAGCCTCCTCTTCCCGGAAACAACTGACCCGGGGGCAATTATATACAATTTGATAATGCCTTGTAATAAAATCCTGGTTTTTCAGGTTTGAGACAGGTTGACACGAGCAAAGCGAGTGCAGGAGCAGTGGACATACACGAAGAATTTCCATTGAGTGGTCATTTTCTTTGATTAATAACGCCAGCTCAGATTGTAAATTTCTTTCAGATGCTAGTAGCACAAAATGGTAGTTACCTGATCAAGAAGATTCCATAGAGAACTACAACCAAACCTGAAATACTGAAAGTAGAAAATGTGGAAGTCAATGATGTCAGTAGGGTTTGTCGAGTCACTGAATTCATTTTTGGGGTGATTTCAACTGTAAACTCTACCAGTTACTTCAGGTTGCCACTCCCTGTGGAACCTTCTAGGTAGAGATCGCAGTTGAGATGATCTCAAAAATTAACTCAGCGACTCGATAAATTTATTAATTGATATCATTGATGCTCACGTATTTAACTTTGAAATTTTACGTTATAGCTCCCAGTGGAGCAATTTGGGTGGGTATTACGGCTAAAATAAACTCAGTGACTCAATAAACTCTATAATCGATATATTGGAAGCTACTATTACCAACCATTATGCGTTGACCTCTTGTGGATTCTTTTGGGATAGCAGTGTGCTAAGGAAGCCCTAAAAATGGGTTAAGCGAATCCAAAAACCGTATGAATAGATTATCACGTGACATTTTTTTTAATTAACTCCGAGTGAAGGACATTATTCCATCAGTGGACCTCAACATTCCCATGTTAAAGCCCCCTGTACAGCTCCTACACGAAATTATTTTCAACAAATTTTCAGTATATCTTTTTTCAACGTTAAGTAAAACAAAATTTTCGAGTGAAATCTTCTTTTTTTTCTGAAAGAAAAACTCTACTTGAAAGATGCTTTACGCTTCAGCCCTCTAGCGCACGGGCTGCAAAATTTTCTCCCCAAAAAATGTTGACAGTCGGATTTTCAGTCAGAATACATCACTTTTAGATGTAGGACGGAAAAAAAAAATAAAGCTAAGTGCCATCCTCGAATAAACAGCAAAATAAATTTCCGTTAAATTTTATGTACGAGTCGTCTCTTGTTGCACATTTTTCGTATCTATCTTGAAAACCTCGAAAACAGGAAGTCGAAAATAAGTTCACATAATACAACACATCAACATAGGACTTGGGGACGAAATGGCAAAACGCCATATCCTCATTTGGGTGGGGGAGGGGGCGTTCATATCAGCGGTATAGTGACAATAGTACGTATGTCTATTTTGCCTGGTATTACTTCCTTATCAACACAGTTTTCCTTCCTTGGATATTTTTCACTGTTCCTGCCTTGCTCCTACTTCTGGGCTTTTTCTAAACTGTGATATTGATTTTACTTAAGTTGAAAATTGTTGTACCGAAGGCACCGGGGGGGGGGGGTTGAGGAATGAAACTGTCAAAAAATGCAACTCGGATAATGGATATCGAACGGCAGCTTTTTAAGGTCATTGATTTCATGTTGATATTATTTTGGCGTTGATTTGAAAATTGTAGCATCTACGGTTGGGGAGGGGGTCAAAATAGAAAATACCAACTAGTATAAACAATGTAAATATCGAATAGCAGGTTTTTAAGATTTCTGATTTCATTATTGATATCATGTTGGCATCACTGTAAAAATTGGGATACCTGTATTTGGGGAAGAGGATCAAATTGAAAGTGCTAAGAAATACGATATATGTATCAAATAGTAGGTTACAGAAAGCACCAGATATATTTCTAGTATTAAGACCATCGGGGAAATTGAGTTATTTATGAAGGAAATAGTGGGGGAGGGGGTGGGGGTACCGACAGATTCTATACGGGAGGCAGGTATCTTTCTTTAAGAGCAATATTTTCATGTATTTGTTCAGTCTTCACAATTCAGTTGATTTAAAACACATTCTGTACATGTAAGTATTTTTCATTACCCCCCCCCCCTCTTCCGTCGCCCTATCAACCCATCTATACTCGTAGATCAGTTTCCATGAATGTCGAAAAAGTAATAAAACGAGTTTTAGCAAATCAAAAATTAACTTTGTGGCACCTATAAAGGTTAGGTGTAACCCGGGAAGACTGTAGATGGTTCAAAGAAATCAGTTTAGGGTAACTTCAAAGAAAAAATCTTACTCAAGCTCGTGATCTTCCAACATAAGGATAAGAAAAAGTGGTAAATTATTTCGTATGCCGCAAGAATTCAAACATTATTGTTAGGAATTTGATGTAGGTACTTTTCCTGGACAAATTCATACTTGAAGAATGAACATGTAAAATCAGTCTATTCGTTGTGTTTTGTCATTAGTCGTGTTCCGTAATATGATGAACACAAAACCCAATATCACAAATTTACGCTTACCAACCTTGGAATCCTGAAATCGCCTCGTCCCATGCTCTGCCGTTCCTGATAAAGAAATTTGATACCATGTTTTCAGTTTTACGAATATGTTTAGGAAAAAAGTTCTAAACTAATAATTTCTTAGGTTTCCTTATTAAGGCATGTTCGTTCCGTTTTCGATACTGACCAATGCCCAGCAAAACTTGACTGCATAAGCGTAAATAGAGGGCTTAGCCATCAAATGTGCTGAAAGCCCCTCCCTCCCCTTAGAAGATTTGAAAATTATGCAGACATCTTAGCCCCCTTCCTGTCTTAAAAACTTACTAGTTTATGCTTGGACGGTTTTAAGCATTCAGGTGGCAATGTTAGTTACTCAACTCATCTTAAGCAGAGTATCATATTATTAATATCAGATATTAAAAATGAATGCATTTTATTTTTCCAATTCCTTCTGACGAAAAGTAATGTTTTCTCATCAACATTTGTGTACGTTCTCCTAAAAAGGTCCTACTTTTGAGATATTAGTTCAAGAGAGAGATACAGCAATTTTTCGAAAATATTTTCAAAAATATCGATTTTGGGATTTTTACCGTTTCTGATAGAGTGAACTTTACTCTTTCGTATGCCGCTAAGTTGAATTCCTATAGAAGTGTAATTTTGTACTTAACGTTGAATAAAAACTATAATTTTGTAACATTTCTTTAAAATAAACAACCAATTTGGCCGCCTATCAATAAGAACTCATTCCATTTTTGAGGTATTTAGTTGAGACCACTAGGAATTACTAGATAAAAATTTGTGATCGATTGAAACCTCGCGGAGCCTTCAGAGTGCAAAATTTGCCGAGTTATTTGTGTTTAAAGTTGAAATTTTATGTAATTTTTACAAATAAAAAACTTTAAACGCATGTTTCTCAAAACTTTATTGTTTGAAATTTCAATTTCAAATGCGAATAACTCAGCAAAGTTTGTATTTAGAAGGCTCTGCGAAATCTCAATCGATCAGAAATTTCATCTAGTATTACCAGATGGTTTTCACTCAATACCTCAAAAGTGGGATCTTATTAGCAAAATGTATACATTTGTACTATAGCTAATTCCCATTCTCACGTCTTCAGTTTTTTAGGGTGTTAGCCCGCACGCAGCGCTGCAAGCACCCTATTGCAATCGAATTTTCTTCTTTTTTTCCCCCATTTAATACGACTGAATTGTTTACAGTTCATAGTTCAGTTTTAATTCAGTTTCGTTCTCCGTCAACTGCTGCCACCTAATAGGATGTGAAACGAAATGTAGGAGCGCTAATGTGCATTTCCTAATAATGAAAGGTTGAGTTTTTGAGTTATTGCAGCCGGAAATAACGAAATAACATTGCTGATTGCTGTAAACGGGAAATACAGTATTTTCGGCATATTTAGCGATAAAAAAAGCATAAAAGATGCGCATATTTCACCTGTTTTTGGGCATATTTTTGACAGCCCTCGTTATGAATATTTTCCCTCTCGGTTAGGAATGCAACTTGGAAAGATGAAAATAAAAGGTTCTTATTCCGACGTATATTTTGGTACTGTGTCTGAATATTAGCTTCAAAGCCTGAACATTTCAGATTTGGTTTCGTTTTATCAATACCAGTTTAGGAAGTTAGAATTGAAAATGAAGCTAGCGAAAAGCTCATTTTATTGACTTTAACTTATTAGCTATAATCAATTAATGCAGTAAAACTCCCATAAGCCATAAATAAGCAGATAACAACCTTCAATCTAGAACATGGCAAACACCCTCTTACTACCTCGCTATCTTACCATTGAAACATAAAAAAAAAACACCATTTCATTTGTAAGATACCCGGAGATAAGGCAGAGATAGTGAAAAAATTCCCAGGGATGTAAAGTTATAGTGGTAGAAAAGTAATCCCTTGAAAAAATGGCATCCGCACTATTGACTCTAATCCGTGGGATGGAGAATCACATGACGTCTCGCTATGTTACCTCCTCGGGCCTATATTGTAGTATTGCATTATATGGATTTATTTGAACCTCTTTTTTCGGAGTTTCTAAGACAGACATAGAAAAATTACATGACATCGTTCGTACATAAAATTTAGAGTCAATTAACTTTGCCATTTACTCTTATAGCACGACTTCGATTAGAAGGTCTCAACGTTCACCCCCGGTAGTGGCTACATTTCTTTGAGTTTTTCTTACGGTTTGAGCAGCAGATGTGCCAAACAGCACATTTTCATCAAAAAATGCAGGGTACCTTCAACTTGCATCTGGACTGAACGACCTATATATTGATCACCGTCACTCGGGGTGACAGAGCCAGAGAATCACTTGTTGTCCGTTCTGTACCAGCACCGTTCATGGCGATTGCGAATATGTGTGTGTATATCGAACACCTAACCTCAATTACTGTAATCATAAATTTCTGCACGTTCGCAATGTATCGACATGGTACTGATGCGAAGTGTATACCATGTACCTGGTATACGTAACGTTGACCGAGTAAATAATGTCTGAACGTTCGTTAACCGAGTAATGCACGATTTAGCCATATTAGGGGATCCGCAAAACGAATACCATCGCCGGTGTACAAGTACACAAGCGACGGTGCAATGTCACGATATCAACGGCAACATGTAAATCATCTGGAGATAGTTATTTTTCTGCTTTTCTCCTCTGTAGCTGCCGCCCAGCATCTCACCTCTTACTGTTTCTCTCACACACGGGGGCAGCGACCTGAAAACTCTTCATCCACGTACGGCGAGAAGGTGCGAAACTTCCTTAGATGCGGGGACGGACAGGCTAGGGAACAAATGCCCCCCCCCCCGGTAGAAGAGTGCCCCGAGACCACTTTCGTTCCGCGCTACTCGGCGAAGTACGCAGGGTGTTTCACGAATTGGTTCCCCGAAGTCAGATGGATCTTTAAAGGGGGAAGGTCTTGATCCTTTTCGGGTAAAAAAAGAAAATTCTGGAAGGGGGCTCTCGAACCTATCGCCAACTTCGGGAATCTTAAATGGAAAGTATCGAACCAAATATCTTAATAGGGGTTGCCTGAATCAGTGATTTCGAATATCACATCGGATTTTTGGTCCGGCCATAATTTGGGTCCAAAGTTCAAATTTTGTACCGAAAATGGGCTAAACTAAATTGGCAGGTTGAACAAAATATCAAAATATGGTTTTTCTGTGTCGCTGATTCCACTTATCACATTAGATTTTCGATTCGGCCCTGATTTGTTCAGATCTTCTTCTTCGTTCGCCCGGTTTTGGGCATCATGATCAGGTAATCGAGTCGACCAGACTCTTCCAGTTGTCTTTGTCCTCGGCTTTCCTAGTACATGATTCCATCGTCTTGCCAGTGATTTTCCGTATTAAATCAATGTATCACGTGGGTGACCTGCCGCGCGACCTGGTCCCTTCTACTCCTCCCTGCACAGCAAGTTTCTCCAGAGTGTCCTTTCTGATTACGTGACCAAAGTGACTGAGAATGCGTCTCCTGATGACTATGCTGAGTCTGTCTTTCACGCCGAGTTCTTCGCGTATCGACGCATTCGTCCTCTTCTTGGTTCATGGGATTCTCAGCATACGTCTATAGCAGTACACCGCGAAAGCCTTAATTTGCTGTATGTCAGCATTTTTCATTGTCCAGCACTTTGCTGCATACAAGAAGACTGGAAAAATCAGGGACTTGATTATTTTTAGCTCGGTGTGTTTTGTGACATCATGACTTTTCCAGATTCGATTGAGCTTTCCTACTACTGTTTTTGCGATTGCCGCTCTTCTTATTTCTCCTCCTGAGCTGCCTCTGTTGGACACAATGGAGCTCAAGTATGCGAAGTCTTGCACTACTTTCCATCCACATTTGTGATACCTGGTTGGTTATCATTCATGCGGTCTACGATCATAATTTTGGTTTTGGAATTATTTATGCTCAGGCCCGCCGCAACACTAGCTGCTTCTACTATCTTCAGTAGTTCCCTTAGTTCTTCTATCGTTGTGGCTAGCAGAGTGGTATCGTCTGCATATCTGAGGTCAGATATTTGTTTCCCTCCTAGCGATACTCCTTCTCATCCATCCAGGGCTTCTCTCATAACCCACTTTCTATAGGCGTTGAAAAGGATGGGACTGAATAAGCATCCCTGTGGTACTCCTTTGGCGATTTTGAAGTGCTGCGTGTGTTCTTCTACTCTCACTTGAGCAGAGTTGTCTTCGTATAGGCTCTTAAGCAGAGAAATCAGGTGCTTTGGTACTCCTAGTTTTTCTGAACAACTCCAGAGTGTCCGACAGTTGAAGTTGACATTGTCGAACGCCGTTTCGTGAAGCATAAATTCACTGGCTTGTTGAACTTCCGAACTTTTTCTATCACCTGGCGAATGTTGAGAATTTGCTCTCTCGTGCCTCTGCCAGGGACAAAACCAGCCTGTTCTGGCGGTATCTGTGGGGGGAGGGGATGTATGCCTTAATCCATTCGTGCAGGATGTTTAGTCAAACTTTGCTCGCGTGTGATGTTAGCGAAATTGTTCTGTAGTTTGAGCAGTCCGATTTTGATCCTTTTTTTGTGGAGAGGGATCTATACCGAAGTAGTCCAGTTCTTCCGCCATTTCTGCTTTTTCCAAATTTTGTTGTATGCAAGGTTTAGTAATTTAATGCTTTCCTTCGGTACTGCTATCAGCATTTCCGAGACTATGCCATCCGCACCTGTTGATTTACCCTTTTTCTGTTTCTTGACTGCTTCTTAAACCTCCGATAGTAGGATATCTGGTTCCGCTTCGCCACCTCACCGTATTGACGTCATCTCGTTTTGACTTCCTCTGAGCTTGTCTTTGGTCTCGTTTTTGAGCCGATGTTTCCCGATTTCTTCGCAGATCCTTTCTGTATACGTGTTTTCATATTCTCGGCATTTTTTCCTGATTTCCTTGCTTTTTTGTTCGTACAGCTTCCTCTTCCTTTCATCTTGTAGTTCTCCCTTCAGGGCTTTCCGCTCCTCGATTATCCTCTGTGTATCATCCGTGATCCG
Source organism: Acanthococcus lagerstroemiae (assembly GCA_031841125.1). Classification (NCBI taxonomy): domain Eukaryota; kingdom Metazoa; phylum Arthropoda; class Insecta; order Hemiptera; family Eriococcidae; genus Acanthococcus; species Acanthococcus lagerstroemiae. Next base: position 44,389,176 of record CM063112.1, read on the forward strand.
TTCCGTCCTCGTTTTGGCTGGTTTTGGTTTCATCCTTGCCGCTGTTTCTAGGCTCTTTTTCATTCTGAGTCGTGTTTCCTCGGCATTCAGGTCCGGAATTTCTCTTTGGGCAGCGAGTTTTTCTGGTTTTGTATACAGGGTTCTTCAGTAAGTACCATCTATTTTCAATCGCATTGGGCTTTTTATTCGTTCTTAGTCTTGGAGCTATTTCTGCTACTAGTAGCTGGTGGTCGCGACCGCAGTCTTTTCCTGGGTACGTTTTAACATCCCATATCGATGTTTTCCAGAGGTTGCTCACCGCAAAATAATCTATTTGGTCTCGATATATTTCTAGTGGAAATCTCCAGGTGTACAATTTCCTCGGATGATGTCGGAAGTTCGTGCTGGCTACAAAAAGTCCCTTGTCTTGGCAGAAGTCTATTAATCTATCGCCTCAGATTCAGGGGCGAAACTATAGGGGGGTGTGGGGGTTGACACGCCCCCCATATGGCAGTCGGCAAATTTTGAAACAGTTTATTTGAATTTTTCATTTTTTATAAATGTTTGTTTATTTCTTCTTTTTTTTTTTTCTTCAATTAAAAAATATTTCGATTGAAAAATCGGCATTTTTCTAATTTTTAAAAGATTTTGTCAACAAATTTTTCTTCCTCACTTCCCCAAACTGAAAGTCAAATTTCGTTTCTGAAAATGGAGTACCCGAGACTCTTGTCAGAGACTAGTTAGTAAGAAGCCGAAGGTTTCAAGCTGAGTATCGAACGTTATCTGAAAGGTTTAAACATAGTTGAGATGTGGAAGACATTTCGAAAATCTGAAAGTCGGTAGCAAATGTTGAATTTCGAATTTCAATGATTATTCTGTTCTTACTAGATTCTCTGTTTGACCTACAGCCTAAAATTGAAGAAAGTTAAACATTTTATTAAAATCTAAAATCAGGCCTAAGCCAGCCATCTGCGATAGGTGGTGCTGGGAGGGGGCTTGAGGATACACATAGCATTTAATGTGAAGAGTTCTACAAGGCAGTGGTACCGCCAGGGGAGCAAAGAGAGCGAATGCCCCCTAAGGCACCTGAAATAGAATGTAAAATATGCAGAAATGAGCAATTTTTCGCTTTAAAAGACGTTTATTCGAAAAGTTTTTGCTCGAGTAGTAATTTTACCTTCATTTTCATACAATAGTCCTCTAATATCGGCGATTATAAAAAAATACTTCAATTTTCGACTTTATCTCCCTTGAAAATCTTACTATCTCCTCCCCCCCCCCCGGAAAAATCCTGGCTACGCCACTGATTGAATTTGGTCTCAAAATTCATAGTTAAAACTGGTGATTCAACTTACTGACAACCCATTGAAAAAAATTGATAGATCGTGTGGGGGAAAAAATCAACACTTTGAACGATCAAATTTTCGAACTTTTAGAAGTAAAAAAACTCTATTTCTGTGGACTTATCAAGTTATCAGTTCTCAAACAGCCATTCAGGCATTTAGCCATCGATATTCAATGTGAACTGGATCGCGAGCCTACCACTGGTTTTGTGAATATTGTAATGTGACACAAGAAAAAAGGCCTGTGTGTCTGAAACTGCTGAAAAGACACTCGGGCCCTTTTCTTGTGACACGTCACATATAAAGAACGACAAACATACAATTATTCTACCTTTCAAAGCAAAATCAGTGTTGACAAGTTTATAAACATTAAAATGTAGTAGAACGAAAGTTTTGAACAAAACTAGCGGGAAAAATAGAAGGAATTCGTTATTTTTATTCACAAAATTTTGCCAGGGGAGGCTCCGGCAAGCGTTAGGGGCTGCTCAGTACCCCCTAGCACCACTCTGGCTAGGGGCCTGGCGTCATGCTGATTTGTTTAAATGGTGGTATCTTTGCCTGGAGGGGGGCTCAAGATACCTTTAGAGGGGGCATAGCCCCAGCTTCCCCCCCCCCCCCCATGGCTACGGGGCTGTCTAGAAGTTTAAAGCAAAGTACTTCTTTTCCAATCACAAGCTGAATCCAATAGCAAATGTTCTATTATTTAATTTACGTGCTTTGGTCCTGGTGAATATAGGAGGGAAATTGAGTTTGGAACAAAAGTCAAAACTTCGTGTATTTTTTCCATGAGAACGAAAGGGAGCTTGTGGCACGAATTCCCCTAAATCAGATCGACCTGAAACTTTGTGGGTTTTTTTCAATTGATTACATTGGAACCAATTTAGGAGACGAATCAGAGGAAATTTAGAAAAAAAAAATCACCGAGAATGAATAACAACCACCTTCATGTAGAAAGAAAGTTGTATGTTCCTATCAAGTATTCCTAATATCCTTCCAGCTTACCCTCCCAGACTAGGGTATGCTCATGTGCGCAAATGTGAGTGCTTGGGAGATAAATTCGGAAGATCTTCAAAGTCTCAGAGAAGTCTGAAGGAGTCCTTAAAGTTGTACATAAGTTGGAGAAGGAGGTCTTGATGGGTCAAAAGAATCTTATTATCATAGTATTAAATGAAGCTCTGGGATGGTGTATGTTTGCACAAGGGCCGAGTAAGGAAAATGTCTTAGGCGGCTCACTATAAAAAAGGCGCTTCAAAAATAAGTTAAAAAGAGGAACGAAGGAAGGAAGAAAAATAAAGAGCAGAAAAAAACAAACTTTTCTTGAAGGTACAAGGACGTTCTCAAAAATTAGTCCTCGGGCCCATCTTTTGCTTCTGTTTTATTATTATTATTATTTTCTCGATTAAGAAATATTTTGATTAAAAAATCGGCAAATTTAAAAATTTTTTAAATGTTTTGTCAGCAAATTTTGTTTTTAAATAATATTTGTCGGCAAATTTTCCTTCTCCACCCCCCCCCCCCTCACCAAACTTGAAAGTCTTTTCGCGTCTGCTCAGATCTAAAATGGGTCAAAATTAAGTTGTCTTTAAAAATCGAAGAAATACCAGATTTTTTTGGGGGGGAGGAGAAGGTTGCTGATTCTGAATGTCGTATCAGACTTCTGATCTGGTTCTGATGTAGACCACTAATTCAATGTTTTCCTCATCAAAATAAGAAAATTGACTTGAATTGAAAAATTTTAACTCGTCGAAGTCTTATTTTTCTAGACCGCTGATTTCAAACATCGCATCAGACTTTTGATGAAGTCTAGGTTTGGCTTTCAAAAATTCAGCCATTGGAATTTAAACTTAAGAGTTTCAAGTGTTGGCAGCCGTGCGATATGTGTGAGTGATCATGTATGATTTACCGTAAGCGTGTATCAAACTTCAACTATCATTAAGTCGATTAGAAATTCAACTTCAAAGAAAATTTGTCCTAAATCCTACTGTATCATCACCAAAAAATTAAATTATAATCAATTCTACTAGCAGAATAATTTTTACTCGGTTTTTTGCCCTACTGAAGATAGCAGTGTTTCTATTTGAAAGTACATATGATCACTCACTCATTTTCACCCGCTAACACCCGCGCAGGTAATTTTGCAGCCCACTCTAGTACAGGTTTAAATCCCAATGTATGAACATATTCTTGCTCATCTCGATAAATTTATTAGACTATTTGGACCAATACGGGTTTCAGTGTTGGAATCGATTGCTCTTTTCAAACGCTGAAATTAGCTTTTAAGCATTTGCGCAGAGCATCGGGATAGAGATTCTTTGGAACTTCTTTTTGTTTGACAGTGATGTAATCAGATGTATCACTGGGAACAAATTTCGACACAAAATTCGATATTGTACCGAGAAGAGAAGTGAAATAGACTCCGGCTTGAAAACTTAAACTAAGCATCAAAATGAGTTTTTTTATTTGGGGGAGGGGGTGATTGCGAACATCTGGTTAGATTTTCCCCTTGGCTACAATTTGAATTCCAAAATCAATAAGGTGACAGAATGCTTCTTCTACTTCGAAATGGTGTAGGAATGGTAGTGAAGAGAATAGTTTCAGCCGCTCACTTTTTAGGGTCGGCTATACTGTAGCCGAGCCTATTGCAATCGCTATTTTTCTTCTCTTCTTCTCAATTCAGAGTCACAGTTCAGTTCAGTAGCGTGTCATTTCAGATGCGTGTTTTTCGGCAGCGTTCATTGAATAGAATTGAGTTCAGTTCACTGGCGCCTTATTTTCGAGAAACAATTAGTTGAAAATATTAAAACTAATTATAAGCGACAATTTCGATTTTATTAGGGTCGGAAACGAGCTTCCTGCAATCGCATTTCTTTTCTCGTCGTTTTTTTAGGGTCGGCTACGAGTAGGCCATCCTATTGCAATCACTTTTTTTCTTCTTCCTCTCCAGTTGTCGCGGACTCCGCGAGAGAGCGCAATGTATCATCCAGTATGATCTTTGATCTCAGGATCAGTTTTACAAGGTATCGCTGGGCCCCTCAGCATTAGTGTTTATATTTAGTAGTTTAGTGTTCTGTTTGATTACCGAGTAGAACACATTAAAACGGAAAATGAATTCTGAAAGCGTTAAACAGAATAATATAGAAAAGGAATTCTCGTTATCTCTGCGGGTTTTTGAATAAGTGGTGTGTTCTGTTGTTCTATGTTGATCGGGTATTTTTTGTGAAAGTTTTTACTAGGGTCATCCAAGCCCGTTAACATTCCCGAATTACATTATTTAGATTATTTCATGCATGATTAATAATTATAATTTATAACTATTATCAAGTGACTTTCCATCGTTCTTATGTCAATGCTGAGTTTTTAGCGCACGGAGAGTTACAATTTCCTCATCCTAAGATGCCACCTGAATTGGTTGAATTGAGTAATATAGAAGAACGTTTTCTGTCGCCAGTTACCAGTAGTAGTGAGAAGCGAACGAGTTGGGTAGCATGTAAAGACATTATCAGTAAATCAGTATGTTGAAGTGAACATTATGTTTGTACCGATGTCTTGTGTAACATTATTGAGACGAATCAGTCAGAGGACGTATGTATGTCGTACCTATGCGTAATTATTATCAAACAAACACAGAATCTGCTAGCGTGAATATTACGTTGTTTTTATTCCCTTAGAAGTGGATAATTGTTCGCTAATCGTTTACTGTTTTTAGGGTCGGCTAGGAGTAGTGTTGGTCTTTTATCTGTTGATCAGTTGCTCTTCAGAAATTAGAAATAGGAATAGGATGAAATCTTCGACCAGATAGTCAAAGTGCGAATGTTGCAGAGCCTGCAGCTTCGCAGTCTGAAGCTTTTTGAACTTGCCATGTGCTTTTAGTGTGTGTGTGTAGTGTCATCCCAATTACCTTTCCATCTATCAGTTCTTATATTCTGAAATAAAATACTTTAAATATGATTACCAATAGGTCTTTTTCCTGATATTTTTTCTAAGGACCACCAATAAGAGATAGGCTAGTCTCTAATTTTTCAGTCGAGAGCCGACCCTCTTCCAACAGCTAGCTGCTTCAGTATTTTTTTCATACTCCTTCGTTAGTCCCACCTCAACTACGTATTTTCCTGTGTCATGCATGGCTTTAGTGGAATCGGTGACCTTATGGTACTTCCTGGAAATGAAGTCTGTAATACCTTGTGTGTAGCTGTTTCCAAGTTGTTTTGGGATAAAATTCTTTATTCTACATTGAACTTTGGCGCTTTCCTGTGTACCTGGCGCATTCCTTGCACGTCAAATTGCGACGTTTTAAGAGATTGGTGCTTTCCGATTACAGCCCCCGCGGTCACCTGATCCGTTCACCGTGCTCGGCCTCGGCCGACAATGAGTCCTTCGAACTGGTTGGCTGACTGCGCGCACGAAAACAGTAAAAAGACATTCGCCAATATGCACGATCAAATATTATGCAGAAATTATTTTTAACGCTGACCGAATATTTACGTATGACCCACACCGATATCTGGTAAAAGCGGTTGGTATTGGGAGAGGATTTATGCGAATTCGAACGTGATCTTGCTCAGTGCCTGGGTGCGTTACATCACGTCAGCCGCCATAATGTGTACGCGAAACGGCGGCGTGGCGGCCGCACAGCCGCCCGCCCGCGAACTTCGATGGATGCTATTATATCGTCTCTTCGACCCGGGGACCCGATGCTTACAAATTACAATTAATTAATTAGTGTATGTATAGCTGGCGGAGATAATAACGAGAGCTCCTTTTACTCGAATAATAATTCTTTTTTTACTTTTTCATTCTGTGTATGTATGTACGTCCTCCGTTGGTACGCGGCGGCGGCGGCCGTGTTACATCTTGTAACGTAGTGCACGATAATTACGATGAAAGAGAATTTATTGAGGAGCCGAATCGGGAGAGGAGACGCGAAGACGCGTTATTCGCACAATGAGTCCGCAGAGTGAAGCCGAAAGCGTCAATTACCAGTTGGAAATTGATTGACCAGCTCTCTGAGCTCGTGGTTGTGAGAAATTTGATTTGTTACGGCGGCATCTGCGACTGCACGCGATTCACGTTTTGCACTGCGGCAGGATGGCGCGTTTCGACTTTGCGCGAAAACGCGCTTAGTCCTATCGGCGAGGAAATGGATTATCTCGCAGCGATGAAACGTTGATCACGCCTCGACTCGGCCCTCACTCACGGTCTCTCTATCCGTCTCGCAATTCGCATACCCGTAAATCGGTTGCGTGTAGGCCGACATCAACCGATTTGTTGTTTTCGCCGTGTTAGTCATCAGTGATTATTTTGCCATCATCGTGCATCCGCGTAGAGTTGTTGCTGGCTCTGCCGGTTGCTTTTGATGGATGTCGACGATACGCGTTTAATTAGGCTGAAAAAAAAATCTCATCGGAGATGGCGGAATGTGGCGTGGCGCCGCTCCGTGCAGAAAAATCGCGCTGCTGTTCCCCATTCGTGGGCGTGCTGTCTTTCTAGCCGACGCTATATGTTATTCCGCGAGGTGAGGCGCTAACCTGGATTCTGAAGCTGGTTGGTTGAGTGTTTATCGGTCCCGAAGTGCTCCACAAGTCTCCCATCTCCGATTCCTCGTAGAACGTCACTTATACGTTTCACTCGGTGAAGCGTATGGCGATGCACGTATGCTAGAGTGGCTCCCCAGACATCGCACCTTTGGCCCCGGAAACTACTTTTTCGAGTATTGCATCAGTGACCAGAGGGATGCATTTCGCTCTCCGCTTCGGATTCGCATTGTCCTGCTAGGGCCACTATAGGACAGTGACCGAGCTACTCACCCAACATTAACCTAGAATTCGGGTACACCACAGACGGACGTGCTACCTTCCTTCACCCGTCACCTCCTCGTCTTGGTACATGTGGCGACACAGGAAGGTGGTGAAGGCGGGGTGAGCCCTGCCGGGGAGTCCACAGCAGCGCTGGATAATACAGAGTCGGTGTGCCCGGTGTGGGACGATCTTTGTCCGTCGGCCCTCGGCCTCAACCACTCTGTATCTTCTTCATGATGGTCGAGACAAAGGCCTGGGCCCCGTTCCATCCGCTTCCACTCTTCAGCATTTTCGGAACCAAGGTGTCCGGCGCGAGACTGCTGATCACCCCGTCGCTGTCGCTTGTGTTGCCGCCGAGATTGATCGCTGTTGCCGTCCAGTGCTTCACCTGCTACCAGGCCTCACTCTGGAACAGGGTGTGCCAGGGGTTGTCTTCCACCTCTCGATCATAGTGCGTCGCACGGAGCTCGGTGCCATCACCATCCGATGTAAGTACATGCCGAAGCACCCGTGGCCGTTCAGGACTTGGGTTTGGTAGAAGTTCAGTGTCCCCTGGGACCTGCTTACTCATACATCGAGGTCACGTATCAGCACTCGGGTCCACTCGCTCTTGGTCGACTGGGCAAATGCGTCTTTCCACTTACGAAGCGTGGACTGCTGGATGTATCGCTTGACCCGAAGTGCCTCCCGTTTTGTCTTCGCTCTCTTCTTTTCACCGTATACCTTCGCTAATTCGCGGACCTTGAGTTCAGTCGGTGGTATACGTACTAACACATCTCTTCGCGGCGTTTCGCTGAATCTTCTTCAGCTCCGCTCTTCTGTAGGGTATCTTGATGGCGTCGGCAAATACTGGCACCCCATGTAAGAGGACCAACGTGGTGACATTCGCGTACATCTTCCTTTTCTGCCTCGGTCCTCTTGGGTTCGACATTAGACGAACAGCTGTGTCCGGTTACTCAATCTGCCTTCTCAGCTGCCCTTCTAAAGTGCTCTCGAAACAACAAGTTCCCGTCGAACCAGAGCCCCAGGTACTTCAGGGCTGTACCGAGTCCAGTCTCCACACCTTTTACGACAAAGATGGATGGGCTGTACTGGCGTCGCGTCGTAAACAGTACCGCTTCCGTCTCCTGTACTGCCAAGTACAGCCCTGCTGACTCGATCCAGTGGGCCAGCATCTCTAACGTCTCGTTAGCTCGTTGCCTGACTTCTGCTGTCGTCTCGGCGTGGCATACCACCAGCGTGTCATCGGCTTAGCAGATCAGCTCGACACCCCTGGTGGTAGTGCCAGCCTTAGCAGTCCGTTGAAGGCGACGTACCACAGGGTAGGTCCGAGTACTGATCCCTGTGGAACGCCGCAGGTTATCTCTCTGGTAACGGGACCGGCAGCCTGTTCCATCTCTATTCGGCGGCTGTCGAAGTAACTTCGAAAAATGCGCACGAGTAACCAGGTACCTGCGCCAACTCAGTTTGAAAACAGAGCTATTTTTCAAAATAAAAATAGAAAAGACACTATCGTGAGTCAAAAAAACTGATTCTATAAAATAAAGAATCGGTCGATGATAAAGTCTTTTAGGTCACTTTTTTGAAATCTTGCAAGAGACACGAAAAAATTCACGGCCGTCTTTATAAAGGTATGCTTTTTGGTATAACCTTAAGAAGTAGTCTATCGTACCCCCTTCTAGCGCCCAGATGCATGTTGCTGCATATAATTGATTTGTGCCAAGAGAAAATTTTCGTAAAAATACTAGCTGACCCGCTTCGCGGCTCATCTAGACCATAGATAGGCTAAAGTGAGGTGGGTAAAGTGAGTTGGATAGAGGAACACTAGTATCTTAACTCTGTAATGCAGTACATTTAAGTTATTACTAATCAAACGAGTTATTTACTGCTCAATTTTCCTCACATTTGGTTTCCAGACTTGAGAATGGCTAAGTTTTATTTTACACAGGCATCCCTTGTTGTAACCGCTGGTGTAGATACCTACTTAATATCGGGTAGATACATGTTTTTTCGGAATGGGTAGGTAAACTTGTGTACTAAATTGGAAGTTTGATTAGTACCTAATAATGCGTGTACTTATGACAATGAACAATGTTTGAGGCTGCAGTCATTTCATATTTGTGATGTGGCATGAGTTAACCGACCTTACATCAGAAAATTTAGTTTTGGGTTTATGACAAAAATTTGTTAGAACTGCAATACTTTTTCATATGAGACCATTACTACTTCATGAGAGTGACGCTAGATAGCTCTGGGACCTGAGGTTGTACAGACACAAAATAAGCTGAAATGTAACGCGATATCTTAAATCGCGTTTTTCCTGAAATCTCATTTTCTGACATAAGGTCGGTTTTCTCATTCCACATCTCATTTTCATATTTGGATACATGAAACACACGACACATTTTTACACACAGACAACCAGTGAGAACTGGTTCCTTTTCTGTGGGTGCGCGTGTGTTGATGGATGGGCAACGGTACAGTGCCTGGTTGCTAGGAGGTCTCGTACTCACCGTTACTAACCTGCGGAAGCTTGTGATAGAAAATGGCTTCAATTCGTATTGCCAGATTATCGCTCCATGTTTGTATTATTCAGACGAAAATTTTGGGTGTTTTCAAGAATCCAGTTGGATAATTAGAAGAAATGCTGAACATACTTTCCAAAAACTGAAATTTTAGGGCTTTTGGAGGTGATACTGGGCTGAAAATGGACCGCGTAGTACATAAGTGAGTACGAAACAAAATCCAAGTATATTGTGATCGCGTTAAATCAGATATAAATTAATGTAATAATAAGGTACATCAGGGTAGAGTCTACCACTCCCGGAAATCCCGAAACACGCTGAAATGTCTCAATATTGAAAATTCCTCCCAAAATCTCTGAATTCTCCCAACTCTCCCGAATTTAAAAGAGAACTCCCTGAGTATTCAAAAGTATCAGAAACTAGTAAAGAAAGTTGATGAAAAATAATTAAGCTTAGATAAGTTGTAACGAGTTGTTCCCTTGTTCTTATAATATTGTGCTGTATATCATAATCAAATTTGATGTGATTCTATATTTTTTGTTCTTGTTTGATAAAATTTGTGTGATGATTGTACTTTTTGGTTTAAATCAAATATTTTAATTTTCTATTTTTCGGGGTTAGGGAGTGTTCGTTGAAATTTTCCCCGGAAAATCGCCCTGTAATCTCCCGGAATTTCAATTTCACATTCTGGTAGACACACTATACCCTGAGCTCGTTTTGAAAATTTGAGATTTTTAACCCCTAATAATGTCTGAAGGGAGACAGTTATAACCACCAAATTTCAACATAATGTCAAGAAGTGATATATAAATCACTTTCGAAAAGTCCGAGTCAAAAAAATCAGGGGTCCAGAGGGGGCAAAATCTTATGGTCCTCTCCTAATAAGAGGGCCGTTTCTTTTTTAGTCTGAAACCTTCTCAGAGTTCATAAGAACACATGCCGAATGTATGAACTCCCCAGCTCTTACAGTTCACCCACCAATTTCAAACAAGCAAACGCTTTTATGTACAGGGTGTCTCTTGCAGTGACCCCCTTCCTTCCACTTGGTAAGTAGGCAACCTACAAGTTTTCTATCTTTGAATTTTTTTTTTCCTGCTCGCGACTGCAGATAGATAGGAAAATGGTACCAGTAGGTAATAGAGGACAGTCGTGGTAACCACAGAAAAAATCGGAATCGGTTTAGCTGGGTGTTCATAAAATCAATTTTAGTACAAATTATATCAGAAAGTCTTAACATTTTGTCGATTTTCCATGAAACTTACACTCTTAAGCTACTGTTTTTTTAAATGTGTAATACTCGTAGATTGTGCATTAAATTTCTTATAAAAAAGATCATTAGCAATTTTTTTGTATCTAGATTAGAACTGCTCAAAATGGAGTTGAAGATATATCCTCGTTAAGAATTATTACTTCTTAACACAGATGCACAGACCTTATGAAGATAGTAATCATCTTCTTCAGCTACTTTACCACTCCACAGAGTTATATCATTTGTGGGATTTATTTACCTCATATTTGAAATGGAGGCCCATATAATGAGCTGAGGGGGTTCTAAGTTTTTGGTAAAGTTCAATATGGGTATCCAGTAATTGGTTCCAAAAGTTGCTAAGTTCGGTGGTAGCATTTTGGCCATATTCCCCGAACTGTGGCGCATACCGATGGGAAGGAGGCGCAAGATGATAGTTGTGGTAGCCACACAGGAAAAGTTGAAGATCATGGAAAGTGGTGGAACATGATTTTCACAAAATAAATTTCACTTGATACAAAATTATTGATACAAAATACTAGAACCCCCTTCCCTCATTGCATGGGTCTCAATTTCAAATATGGGGTAAATAGATGAAAGGAGGGAGGTGAATAAAAAAAACCATAAAGGATACAACTCTGTGAAGTGGTCAAGTAACTGAAGAAGATGATTATTATCTTCATAAGCGCTGTGCATCGGTGTTGAAAAGTAAAAATTCTTAACGGGGATATCGTGAATTTCACTTTGAGCAGTTTTGATCCAGATACGAGAAAATTACCAACGATCTTTTATGTGGGAAATTTAATGTACAAGCTATTGCAAGTAAAACAATAGCTTAGGAGGGCCAGTTTCACTGGAGATTGAAAAATGTGAAAATATTCTGATACAATTTGTGCTAAAATTGATTTTATGAACACTTCGTTGAACCGATTCCGACCATTTTCTTTCTGTGGTTACCACCACTGCCCTATACTATTACCTACTGGTACAATATTTTTGTCTTATCTCCAGTCGCGAGAAGAAAAAAAAAATTCAAAGACAGAAAACTTTTCAAAATTTGACGTTAACTCAGCGCCTTCAAAAATAAGCATGTGCAAACATATCTACATATTGTCGGGGTAGGTTTCTTACCTACCAGATGGAAGGGGGTCATTGCGAAAGAGACACCTTGTATATTAGAGATACGGAGATAAGATGGTAACATCCACGAGGTACATTTTCAAAGTAAGATGAACACAACAAGTTCTTTTCATGAGGAGTAAGAAAAATTGTCATTTCTCGACTGAGCCCCCTTGGAAAATCCGACGAATTTCCGGATTTAGGGATTTTCTGTGTCGCTAAGCTCGAGAACTGAATCAGAATTTTGATTCAACCGCGGTTAGTGTCGCAAATTTGACTTTTTTGAATCTGACCTCAGCGAAAAATTGAATGAAATATTAGAAGGGAATTTTTTTGGGTCGTTAATAATTTGGCACAAACTCATTAAGATTTGGTGATCTCATTTTAATTTGGTACCTGTATTTTAATGACGTTTCCTTCTTCGAAGGGGCCAAAATGACTAGCAGAAGCAGTGAATCAGGTGTTAAGAGAGGGGTTTTTGGATCGCCGATTTCAAAAATTGAAATAGATTATAAAAATGATCCCTGATGTTCCGTAAAATAATCAGAATGAATGTTAACTAGTCTGAGGTCCGAAGTTGAAACCGCGTCCGAATCCGTCTAAACCATTCTCCCGCTGAAAATAATTATTAAGGAGGCATTTTTAGACTCCCCCCTCCCCATAATACTTAGTTTAAATGTAGTAAAGAATATTCGACAAGCTTACAGAGCAGGAGCGTCAAAATTTAAGGAGGGGCGACGGCTTTTGTCTACGACGATAGACATCTTGCACACTGTAAAAGCACTGATAAAAAGAGCTTCAAGAATTTCTTTTTCCTGGAAAATTTTGAAAATTGCGCTATCACAGGCATCAATGACTATTATCTGGCACCTGGATTGTGTTCAGGGATCAAAAAAGTGCCAGTATTGCTATTTTTGTACAAGGCACATATCTTTGCACCAGTCAAAAACTGACCACGACAACGGACTCAAAACCGTGGAAACAGAACTTTCTTTACGCTCTCCCTTCTGGAAATGTAAAGTCACTGACAGCAAATTGAACCTCTTAACACATATGTGATACACTTTTAATATTTCTGAATAATAATACCATCTTATTGGGGAAAATCCACGTGAAACAAAAATGTAAAAAAATATCACAGGTAGGGAGATATGATGGTAACATCCATGACGATAGACATCTTCCTATGCTTTTTCTATTCAGATGATGGTAATTGTCCTGTTTGATGAATTGAAGTGATGGAATTTGTTGCAGATGTTATTGTGTAATTCCCCCTGCCTCCCCTCCTCCCACCCCCAAGAAAAAACCTACAAAAATTGACAAAATTTGCTGGTAACAAAATATATCCAGTTTTTCTGGAGAATCGTCCTTTTGTGTCATGTAGGGAGCCAGTCTTAAGAAGTTGAGAATCCGGACTCTCCACTTCCAGTCTCTTCCTTTTCCTGAATTATGCTTTCGAATGGTCGAGCGTAGCTGCACCGTCAGCCAGAAAACGTTGCTTGACTTCGGGGTCTCTCAGACGAGTATTTTGTTCTCGATGACGTTCCGAGAAGAGTATGACCTCTGATCGGCCAGCTTGACCCGTTGACGCCGTTCGTATTTTTCCGAAACGATTAATGAAACCAATTAGTATCCGACCATATTATACACCTATGTAGGTGATCGGCGGTGGCAACTTCACAAGCCGTCGTAATGAAGCGACCTCGTTAGTCGTTAACCCGAAGGTGATCCCAACCGGTGGTGACGTGTTAAGTAAGGCAAGAGGTATACGGCCAGCTGGCGTTAATTACGGACACAGAGAGCATTTGCCAGAACTGACGAGCGCACATAACTCGTCAAAAATTGTTGCGTCGCGACGGCGCACTTTTTTTCCTCTTTCGAAACGAACGCGGAAAACGCGAGCAGGAGTCGAGTCAGACGTCGAAATTTTTCCTCGAAATTTACCAACAATTGTTATTCCTCTCATGACCAGCCTCAGCAGGCGGAGGGAGGGAAGAACTTGTAATTACGTCTGTGTACAGTGTGCACACTATAGGTCCGTGCATGTCACTCGGCGTCAGTGTGGACTTAATTGTCACGGCTGGCGAACCGGAGTACGGAATACGTTTTCCCATTGTTCAAGGAAATTGGTACCGCGTCGGTAGGCCGAGGAAACCAGTTATGAGTCATTGTAACGTTGTCCATTATTACACTTTTTTTTTCAAGGTCGTTTTCCAGCGATGCGAAGTGTAACAAAATCGCTTCGATTTATCGCCGGTATAAATAGAAACGTTTGTAAAATGTTTCTCCCTTCCCTCCCCCCCCCTCGCTGACTCCTTTGATTTATGGGCCGAGTAGCGCCAGACGGCCGACGAAGGTTCTGCGAAAATTTCGGAATTCAGCGAGGCCAGCGATGCGTTAATTCTGCAGTTACGTCCGTGTGTGCGGAGTACAGCGTTTTCAGCCGCTGGTGCAAGCAAATTAGCTCTAATTAGAAATAACCGTGGGAAAAATCGGTAAAGGTATTCATGGTGTCCGCCTGTGGTGGTCACGTATGCTGTTGGAAGTCCTTAGCGTTCCTGAAGGTCCTTCCCAAGAAGCTGCGTATTTGGGCGCTTCAGACAAAGGATTTCTTCTGAAAGTTGCATTCCTGACGGCTGACTTTATTCTAGTATGCGTAAAAACAGTAGGTCAGTTTTTTTTGTTATTGATTTTATTTTTATTTTTTTATTTTTTGAAACCCCACGGGGTGCTCAATCCGACACCTCATCGGTGGCTCCTTATATTTACGAATATCTTCACAAACTTACACTTTAGCTGATAATCACCTGTTTTGCTCGGCTTTTACCCTAAGGTTTCTCGCCGGTTGCCACAGGGAACCCCTCACATTAAAATTGTTGCTTGGTGCTTTATGACCAAACTGGACCTCCCCTTATGAGGGGAGGCGGGCCTTATGAACTCGAGAAAAGTATATCTCGAGTGCTGTATAACCAATCCGGACCTCCTTCTATGAAGGAGGCGGGCCGCGCAATCTTATGCTAACTACTTACATTTAAAATGGTGTCTACTCGTTGTGACAACGACGAGTGACAAGTCACTATAATAGTGACCAGTTGGCAGGCCTGCATAAGAACAAAAGGGAGCTTGTGGCACGGATTCCCATAGTCCAATCGACCTAAAACTTCGTAGTGGTTTTTTTTATTTATTTTATTTTACTGGGAATAATTTCGGAAACAAATCAAGACGAAATAATAAAAAAAATAAAAATAAGATCACCAAGAGTAAATAATGATTACCTGAATGTGTAAAGGAAGTTGTGTGTTCCTCTCAAGTATATCTAACATCTTTTCACCTTCCCTTTCCAGACTAGGGTATGTTCAT
The DNA here is from genome assembly GCA_031841125.1 of Acanthococcus lagerstroemiae. Classification (NCBI taxonomy): domain Eukaryota; kingdom Metazoa; phylum Arthropoda; class Insecta; order Hemiptera; family Eriococcidae; genus Acanthococcus; species Acanthococcus lagerstroemiae. The sequence continues at coordinate 44,404,543 of CM063112.1, forward strand.
GTACGCAAATGTGAGTGCTTGGGGTATAAGGTTCCAATCTCATTTGCAGGGACGATCTAAGAACGTTTGTTTATTTGTTTGTTTGTTTGTTTTTCAATTAGAAAATATTTAGATGAAAAGTCAGCAAATTTTCAAACTTTAAAAAAAATTGTCGAATTTTTAGTTAAAAAAGAAATATTTGTTTGCAAATTTTCCTTCTCCACATGTACCTATCCAGTTGGAGAACCTAAATTGGAATTGTAGGATTCAAATCGGGATTGGAACAGAAATTTGATGAACTTTTTGAATTCCGCGATCCAGAAATTCTTAATCGGATACCTCATTTAATTTTATTATTATTATTATTATTATTATTATTATTATTAATATTATTTATTTTTATTTTTTTAAACCTAAATAACTATGCTTTATTCGGATTTTGGAGTCCAAATTAGGATCGAATCAAATCTTCATAAAGTTTTCGAGGTCAGCAACCTAAAAAAGAAACGCTGTTTCGATACCTTGTTCAGTTTTTTCTGCAAATTGAAACTAGCCCTTTCAGAAGTCGAATTCGGGGCCGAAACCGGGGCCGGACCGACAATCGAGCAGGTGGTTGGTTTAGGTGTTGATGATGAATTGAGGGAGGTGTGTGGGTAACGGAAGAGGCCACCATACACTTCGCTATGTGCAAACTGAAATGCATATGCATGGTGGCGATTTGATACAGGAGCTATTCACTTTACAATCGGATTGCCTTTTTGAATGTTGCGACTCAAAATTCCCCCTATTTCGATATTTTTCAGGATATGTTTCCATTTAAAAATTCGAAGTTGGTGGCATGGCACGTCTCAGCCCCTTGAGGAGAGAGGCGCTTTTTCACCCTAGAATAAACTGGATCCGAGTCCTTGAAGATACTCCATTTATCCCATGTTAATCTGACTTCGTAGAAGAAAATAAGTGGGATGTGGAGTACCAGTTTATCAAACACCCTGTCTAACCGAATGTTGGCAGCATACATCAGATAGTCCTTTCGTGTCTGTCCTGGCTTGTGCGATGTTTTAAAATTCGCGTCTTGAATTTACTCTCGAATCGCTGACCAAGATCGCCAATTGAAACGACCTTCCTGTTTATTTTGTAAGATGCCCACGGCGAAAACGGTTTATTAGAATACGAAAATTGATAACGCCAAGGGTCACGAATCATTAAACCAACAATTCTGGAATAATTACCCGACGACCGTCGTACATTCATTTTTTTTTTTTTCCTATTCCGGTGAAATTCTTTAAACTCGCAGTGTATAAGTGTACAACATATTACGATGTATGGGTCCGTGTACTGGCCGCAGCACACGCCGTATAAAGTTTATCGACATTCCGTGTTAATTTCAGATCGAAATAAATCAAAGCCGAGAGTTATGCAGTTCGTTAATCCGCTTCCTTCCAGCGGCCAGTCTGCTCTGTGGGCTTATCGAGCTCAAAATCGAGATTATCGGATTACGTCTGCGAATACACTGGGCCGGGGCTACGATATATTTCCTTTTTTTTTTCTAATTATGTTACCAGGTATACACCATACTCGTTAGGTGTACATATACGGCACAGTGTGGACTCGAGATTACTTTGCATAAAGGCCATGTCAGACGGCGCATAATGTGACTCCTGGATGCAGGGCTGCTGAGAAGGAAGGGAGGGTACTTTTTCCCGGGGCCCGGGTTTTTCTGAGGGGGCCCGCAGAGTCACAGAAATTATAATTATCAAATAGACAATATGTCTTTTTACGAGCAAATAATTTCAGTGTAGGCCGGCATATTTTCCCCCCAGGCCCGGTTTGGCTCTTGGCGGCCCTACCTGGATGGTATAATTTTGGCGCGAACGTGTGAAATGAAGAATTCGATGAACAAAAGAACTTCTCAACAAGCCTGGCTCATAACCCCATACAGACATGTTCACAAACTTTCAAAAAATTTAAGTTCAGTTCACTGCAGGAATAGTGTCATCCACATTCAGTTCTTTCACGGAATAACACGTTCATGTTCAGTTCACTTCACAAAAAATAGCTTGTTCACGTCCATGTTTAGTTCATTTTGCAGAATTGCACGTTCACATCCAGTTTATTTCGCTGAATATCTTGTTCACATTCAGTTTACTTTGCAGAATAGCTTGCGTTCACGTTTGCGTTCAGTTCACTTTGCAGAATAGTTTCTTCACATTCAGTTTACTTTTGCAGAATAGCTTGTTTACATTTGTATTCAATTCACAGAATAGCTGGTTCATGTTCAGGTTCACACATTGCAGTATAGCATATTCACAATCACACTTTGCAGAATATTACGTTCACGTTTATTTCAATTCACTGGATATTTTGTTAATATTCATGTTCAGTTCACTTTGCAGAATAACACGTTCACGTTCAGTTTACTTTGCAGAATAGCTCGTTCATGTTCACATTCAGTTCACAGAATAGCCAGTTCATGTTCAGGTTCACATTTCACAGAATATCACATTCACTTCACTCAGAGATGGACTTAGGTATTTTGCGCTCAAGGTTAATGAAAAATTTGTGCCACTGACCAGATATTTTTTGGGAAAACGGAGTAAACAATTTTTCGCTCGCTTTGCTTGCGATTTACCTTATTGCACTGAAAAAATACATTTTTCCCCAATAATTTTGTGCCGCTCAAATTTTGTGCCGAGGCTTCAGCCTTCTCAGCCTTATGGGAAATCTGGCTCAGACTTCACAGAACAGAACATCTTGTTCACATTCATGTTCAGTTCACTTTGCAAATAGCACGTTCACATTCAGCTTACTTCACAGAATATCTTGTTCACATTCATGTTCAGTTCACCTTGCAGAATATTACGTTCATGTTCAGTTCACTTAGCAGAATAGTACATTCATGTTGAGTTTACTTTGCAGAATAGCTCATTAACATTCAAATACAGTCCACGGAATAGCGTATTTACGTTTAGTTCACTTTGCAGAACAGTTAGTTCATGTTCATGTACAGTTCACTTTGTAAAATAGTGTGTTCACATTCAGTTTACTTTGCAGAATATCTTGTTGACATTTACATTCATATTTAGTTCGCTTCACAGAATAGCTCGTGTACATTCAAATCACTTCACAGAATAGCTAGTTCACGTTCACACTTTGCAGAATATCACATGCACGCTCAGTTCACTTCTCCAAATTGCACGTTTACATTTACATTTAGTTCACTTTGCAGAATAGCATTTTCATGTCCAGTTCACTTCACAGAATTAATAGCTCGTCCACGTTCATGTTCAGTATCTTCATTCGTTCACTCTCCTTCATTTTCATTCTAATTAAGTAGTAATTGAGGTAAACAGTGTTATCCTCGAATATGCATTTTTTAGGAGAACGCGATCAAATATTTGAAGTCGTTGCTGCTTGTAAATGCTAACACGTATCGCTTCAAAACTTTTGTTCCATCTGCGAGGAAAATATACAAAAATAAGTATTGTAAAACGTTTCACAAAACTTCAAACTTCGGAGCATACAAAATGGGTAGTCAGCAGAACGTGGTACGAATAGAAATGGATAAAATGAAGAAGCAAATGATTGAAAATCATGATTTTAAAATCATTCTAAAATCTTTCGAAAATCATGTTTTCAAAATCAAAAAACCGATTTTCCGAAAATGATTAAAATCCACAATAATGATTATTGGAAAAAATTCTGGGGGAAAAAATCAAATTACCTAATTGGACTGAAAATGTAAAATCACTGGAAGGAAATTGAATTTCTTAACGTATGTTTGGTGGAGCGTATGGCGATGCATGCATGCCAAATTTGCTCCCCAGACACCGCACCCCTAGCCCCGGAAACTACCCTTTCGAGTATCTCATCAGTAACCAGAGGGACGCATTGAGGATGGCCCAAGCTTCCATTTTTCCTTTCCGTTCCCGGTGCGTGCTGTCCTGCCAGGGCCATCAGGGGACACCCTACTGACTGAAGTTAACGCTCATTCAGGATTAACCTGGAATTCGGGTACACCACAGACAGACGCAGTTCCTTCATTCATTCCTCACCTTCTCGTCTTGGTACGTGTGGCGACGCAGGAAGGTGGTGACGGAGGGTGAGCCTTGCGGGGGGGGGGGGGTCACTTCTTGACATCGTTGGGTTAGTGTCAAAAGGTGCTATCTGAAATTTTTTCACAAAGTAACTTTTTGGTATCGTTGGATAGGGAATTTTACTATCTACACGATACCACGCGGTAAATGGTAAAATATTGCTTCAGTTCAACGAAACGCTGAAGACGAAATGGGTTCAAAATACACTACTAACAAGATTTATCATATGAAAAGGTTTAAGAAAAGAAAAGTGAAATATTTTCATCTCTGGGGTGTGTTCCTAGTTGAATGTTGAAGCATTGTTATACTATTTTTAGTTAAATCCATTTTAACAGCTTCGTTGTGGTTGCTTCAAAACCTTCAAACCTCTCTCTTGTAAAATTTGTTTTTTGGCAGATAGCACCTTTTCATACTAACCCAACGACATTAATACTTCCAATAATTCTGTATAATAGTATCACTTTATTGGGGAAAAACAGCTGGAAACCAAAATTTTAGGAAATATAACAAATATTAAGTTAAGATGGTAACATCCACGACAATGGACACCTCCCTATGCTTTTTCCATTCGAAAGATTACTGTCCCGTTTGATGAATGGGATTGGTGGAATCTGTATCGTTTGTTTCGAATATTATTGTATAACCCAAAATAACTCCCTCTCCTTGAATAGTCCAGGAGAATTGGCTAAAAAAGAGGTGTTTGATGGAATTAATTACAGCTCAGCTGAAACTTGGTACGATTGTTTAGTACCCTCTTCGGAAAAGCTCCGTGCTTTCTCTCCCTCCTCCCGGTGTGAGCATCTCCCCTCAGAGTCCAAAAAGTGCCCCCGGAAACAGTTTTTGGCTTGTATCTAGCTTAAAATTGAGTTACAGGTAAAAATATTTTTTACCAAAATTAAAGAGCGTAAAATTCTCTACAAAAATGATATTCATGATTTTTTTCGTGAATCTCATGCCAACCAAGATAATCGGCGTTCAAGATCACACGAGCATGTAAATATGAAGTAACCTACAACATACGCGGTAAACAAACGCTGAAATAATCGCGAAAACACATGACTGGATGCATAGAATGTTACATGATATAATTTCAATTTATTGTCTTTATTATTATAAGAATTCATTTTCATCCGAATCTACATGTATACAATTTTCTGTGTTTAAACAACCTCCTCTACAAATGCGTGGCTACAAGAGATACCCACTTTACGGCAACCACAAGCTCGTGATCCCGATGCGGAAAACTTAAGTTCGTGCAGACCCGCTCGAGACCCTTAGAAAATCAACCCTCGTTAGCCCTGTCTCAACCCGGTATGTTTCCCCTCCAGCAGCCAATCAGAGCGCTCCATTCGAATGGAGCCATCATGTTAGCCAATCACAGTGCTTCATTTACGTGTAGCCCTCTCACTACCCGAGCTGTACACCGGTGTTGAGACACCCGTGCTATACCCTGTATGTATGCCCTTTGTAGACCCGTCGTATAGCCCCTCTGTATACCCTTTATGTATGCCCTTTGTAGACTCGTAGTATAGCCCCTCTGTTTCCCTTGCACGGATCCCCTTTGTAGACCCGTTGTATATTCCTTTGTTTCCCCTTGCATGGATCCCCTTTGTAGACCCGCCGTATAGCTCTTCCATATCCCCTTCATAAATCCCCTCCGTAAACCCGGGTAGATCCCCTCTGGTAATTCAAATACATATGAGAAGGGATGATGGGCTCTCTGCCAGTTAAAAAAAGTTTGAACATCCCTTCTGTCATGTTACACTCGTGATTCCCTCAAGTCTTTATGATGAGCACTCGTTTCTGGTTGACAGTTTGTGAACTTTTCCAAACCTTGGCAAAGATGAAGCATATGATAGGGGCGCTGAGAATCCACTGCTGCAAAACACTAAAGGTAACACCGCATCGATGAGTCAGTCCGCCTGCACTCTTCATAATTCGCATGAGTGTTCGATTCACGTTTGGACGCTAAAGAGTCGCTCTCTAGTGGCCTAATGAAATGCGGCGCGCTGATTGGTGTATTTGGACGAAAAGATGATCAGGGACAGAAATGTTTTTCAAAAAAACTCAAGTTGGGCTCATCTGAAAGGAAATGATAAGGGCTGACACTTTAGTTCTCTTCAATACTGAAAATGCTAGAGCTCATTTCACCTGTACATGTTTTTGTGGTAAAATTACCCCGATCATCTTTTCGTCCACTACACTAGCGCACCTATAGGAGTGTCCAAACACCAATAGTCATGTCGCTCCATATCTATTGTCTGTCTTCAATCCGGTTTCTAAAACAAATTGGTCCATCTAGTATAGGGATTTAAAATTACAGCGTTCAACGCTTCTCGCTTAGTGACGAGTTCGACGTTCGTAAATCGCGTACGTTGTCGATTACTCCATATTTACATGCTCGTGTGATTTTGAACGCCAATTATCTTGGTTGGTATGGGATTCACGAAAAAAAAACAAAGATCATTTTTGTAGAGAATTTTACGCTCTTTAATTATGGTAAGAGATATTCTTACCTGTAACTCAATTTTAAGTTAGATACGAGCCAAAGACTGTTTCCGGGGGCACTTTTTGGACTCTGGGGGGTGATGCTCACACCGGGGAAGGTGGGAAATTACGGGGTTTTTCCGAAGAAGGTACTAAACAATCGTACTAAGTTCCAGCTGTGTTGCAATTAATTCCATCAAAAATGCTAATTCCCCTGGACTATAAAATAAATAAGTAGAAAAATAAAAAGTCCGAGTTCAAAATTTGCAGGTAAAAAAATATTCTCAGTTTCTGGAACATGATCCGTCTCTGGTGGTTCGTCGATGCTGTCCCAGTTATGTATTTTTTTCGAATCCAGAAGGGTTAATGACGCTTCGAGAAGTCCAGAAATTGAAGAGACGTTACACTTCGTGAGCGCCACAAAGGCCAGGGGAATTTATTATTTATTTTTTAATATTCCAGCGGGCAGAAAAACAATAATCCCGGAGCGTGCGAGTTCGCGCGAAAACAAAAAGTTTCAAAAGGTTATTAGCTGATATTTATTCAAATGTTAATGCGAAAATCGATAGGCAGAAGGTTACTGTTACGTGCGAAAAGGATATTATTTATGCGTGCCCCGTGCTTTTTCCTTTCTTTCAATTTTGTATGTCAGTGGAACGTCAAAACGGCGGGTCATTTAAATTGCACATTTTTCAAGTATTTAAAAACAAATTGATCGACAGCGGTGGCACGGTGACGGAAAATCGCGAGTTGGCTATCGCGAAAGTACAAATATATATATACACATAAATAATGTAATAATAATAATTATGTGCACGTACAACGTGTATTTGCTATGGAATCGTGCTAATAGAATATTTTCGTTTGTTTTATTTACACACAGGCGTCGATGGACTTGCCGCCGGATAAAGCGAAGTTTCTCAAGCAGTATGACGACGAGAAGAAGTGGGATATCATTTGTGATCAGGTAGAGTTCCGAATTACACGCTAATTTTCGGCGTTTAATTAGTCAAGGTATACCGAAATGTTGTAGTACCGTATAGAAAAGACGGTCGATTAACACGAACAGACAGGGAAATGTTACCGCAGTCTCGTGGGCGTACCGCGAAGTCTAACTGAATGTGAAATAGTTGTGGCGAGCGTGTCGTGAAGTGAGGCACCCACTCCGTCATTATGTGTGTTAGAGGGAACCCCGAGTGGTCTGACATTCCGAGTGACCGTAGAATGTGGTGTGCCCCGGTTGTCCGATGTGAGTGCGTGAGTGCTGACAACCGCACGAGAAGTGGACGTCATGTTCGTGGCTAGAATAGATAGGAAGAGTATGTGGTCATTATTAGGGTCGAGTACCACGATTTACCAATTGGAAAATAATCTTCGTCACAGATGAAGAGCTTGTTTCAATGGCATCTCGCAATGTACCTCTAGTTTTCGTTTGAAATATGTACTTGAGTGAACAGAAGTAGTCATCGATCGCTTGAAAGGAAACTGTGGTGTAGAATTCTCGTAATCGAAACCGGTGTCGTGAGTTCGTTGGTTGTTGACGACGGTACAGAGCTCAGAATGTAAACGTAGCACTGGTAGTTGATCAGTACTCATGACCCGGAGGAGGGTGGTACTGGTATTCGCTGAGGACCAGCTAGCAGCAATGAATCAGCAGATCCGAGATTATCTTGGAAGCTGACCGGATCGATCGTTTATTTTAGTAGTGTGTCTCAAGAAAAAAAGGTTGACGTCCGCATTCACTCCGATGGAGTTATTTAGTGGAGTACGGGGCGCGACTATCTCTAATTTCACCCCTTGTTCGAAGAATCTAGCTGCTTCAGTACTATCAGTGCAGTGCGGTAGTAAATGGATGTTGAGGTTGAGAACTTCGAAATTCACACAATAATTCACTACAGTTATGATCACAGGCACTGGCAATCCTTAATGGTATGCAGGGAGTAGCGTAGGAGGGAAGACAGTATCCTCATCTTTGTAAACGTACTGCTCTGTAATCAGACGGGGATTCAGTGATACAGCGTAAACAATTAAACTTCCGAAAAAAGATCACATAATCAAACGCTGCTCGAACGCCCAGACAACCCAAATAAGTAATGAGCTCAAAAGACGAAACCCCTCGGAATAAACCAAACTGCCAAAAGAGCTCAAACAGCGCCAACAGCCAATGCAACCAAAACAGTCTAGATTTTCCTTTAGGAGGAAGGACATACCTCCCTGCTGTTTCTCAGTTCCGGTACCTTTTCTTATCATTCGATCTCTGGTGTATTACCTGGCACATCGTTTGCTCCGCAAGGATATTTTAGTCTACATGGTAGCAGAGCTAATGTATTTTTTTCAGATGTGTAATAGCCTAGACTTTAGATAAATGAAAGTAATCTGGCAGAAGATAGAAATTTTCCATTCGCCCAAGTTCTGCTGAGGAAAATTATTGAGTGTAAAGAAGTCGCTCCTAATTCTAACTATTAACTAGGACGTGCCGACGAGTTTATCCACGGGGGTAATAATTGTGAAAGTCCAACTGGCTTATGACTCAACTCAAAATTCCCAAGTATCAATGCAAAAAAAAAACCTTTTGACTTGTTGGATTTTTTTCATCTGACTCAACTCAAAATTCTCAAATATCAAAGCAAAAGAAAATCTTTTGACCTGTTGGGTTTTTCCGACTGACTCGACTCAGAATTCCCAAGTATCAATGCAAAAGGAAAAAAACAAAAAACTTTTGACTTTGTTGGGTTTTCCCAACTTCTCAACTCAATTCCCAAGTGTCGAAGCAAAAAAAAACAAAAACTTTCAACTTGTTGGATTTTTGCCAACTCGCCTGCCTGAAATGGTAAATTTTCTCAACTGCTGAGTGAAAAATTCCTACAGGAGGAGGGGAGGGGGTGGTGGGTAAGTTGCCCCCTATCGGTACGCCCCTGACTACTAAAATATAACTTACTTATTTTTGTTTCTTCATAATGGGGCCTTTTTTAAATTTACTTTTCGGCCATTCCATTATTCTTATCTTTGTTGTATTCTCGGTATTTTCTGTTTCTGTACCAAGGGCAGAGGGGCCCACCGCCGGGAAACCACAAAAATTCCCGGTGGCCTCGCAGAAACATAGCCTGGTGATCCGAGAATTGATTTGACATCTTCAAGTCTTCAATGCTTATTTATGACTCTGCAAGACTTCTTTAAGGCTCTTGTTATGTTTTAGATTATTTTAAATGCTTCAAAACATATTCAAGACTTTTTACAGATCCTACGAATTCGGGGGTCTCGTTGGCCGAGTGGATAGCGCGTTAGTCTCGGAATCCGGAGGTCCCGGGTTCGAGCTCACGTAGCAACTCGTCACTCGTCAAATTCCGACCTAGGCCGGTTTTTCGGCCAGAAGGGAAGAGGGCTAAGACTCCCCTAACAACTTCCTGGACGTCTCTGAAGTAGGCAATGCTTGAGAGGGCGGATTCCAGGGTTCAGGTTGGGAGCAAACTATAGAAAAGAAGAAGAAAAATGGAGATCTTACGAATTCGGTCAAGACTATCCCAAGGCCTCGAGCCCCTTAATGATTTTTCAGATTCTTTAATATTTTGTACACTTTTTATGGTAGGGGGTACGGTGTCCCGGGGCTCATTTGGCGTTCAAGCACCGCTATGCTCCCCACCATCATCGCAATACTTCTGTCAGAATCGCTGAGATGTTTTTTTATAACTATGGTACCTGTTTCAGACACTTTTAGATTCGTTTCAGCCTTTCTAGCATCCATCTGGATGGGTTTAGAACTGCCTGAGACTATTTTAGGCAATACATATTGTTTAAAACTTATCAAGGCTTCTGAACATGTTTTTATCATTTCTAAGTATCTTCTAGATTCTTTTCAAGACTATTCCTGGCATGATTGAGATTTTTAAAGACTATTCTCGACATTATTAGGACTAATTGAGACTTTTTCATTCTTACTTAAGGTCCTTTCAAAGTCATCCTGACAGGTTATTAAGATTTTTCCAATCCTGTGAGATTTCTCAAGAATGTATTGGGGGGGGGGAGGGCGGGCTCTTACAAACATGACGGAAACTTCTTGAGACAATTCTATGATTTATTGAGACTTTTGGAACTCTTCTACACTAGTTAAATTCTTATAGAGGTAGGTTCAATATTTTTTTAGATTGTTCTGGTTTTTCTAAACTTTACTTGTTCGTAGTCAAGTCTTAAAAAGTCTGAAATAGGTCTGTAAGAGTCTGGGAGAAGTCAGAATCTGAAAAAGTATATCTAAAATAGGTAATAATAATCTGAAAAAAAAGTACGGAAAAGCTCTAGATACTGGGGCAGTTCTGAATGAGCTTTGAAGAATGAAGTACACCTGATAGAATTAAAAAAAAAGTATGGAATGCCCGTCCTCCCCTCCGGACCGGGAAAAATTTGAAAATACCCATTTTATAACTCATCCTAGGTAAAACCCTATAGATACGAGACGCCATTTTGGCTCACACCGCGCCCTCCGATGCCTAATTGACTACGCGGTACGCTCCGCGTAGTCGGATTCGGCATCCACGGGCATGACGTGAGCCAAAATAGCGTATTTCTTCACTTTTATTTATAGGGATCTTATCTCAGAAAATCTTGAGAGTTTTTGTAGAAGTCTGGACGAGTCTGAAAAAGTCTGTGTAGAGCGTCCAGTGATAATCTTAAACACGGAAAAGTTTTAGTGATAGCCATGAACAAATTTGGAAGAGTAGTCTTGAAAATTAAAATGATCGGACAGAATTTTAAGAAAGTGTGGAGTGATATGAAAGGTAAAGAATCAAAACTCGCATTGCCAGTTTACTTCAAGGGCGCGAATGGGCAAAATACTGTATAGGGGTGCAGGAATATCTTTGCTGCGCCTCCAAACGTGGAGTATGTTATACATATCGCACATTCACCGGTGCAGCAAAGATATTCCTGCACCCGTGCACAGTATTTTGCCTATTTGCGCCCTTGAAGTAAAATGGCAAATGCGAGCTTTGATTCCTTACCCTTCATATATTCTCTCCTCCTCCTGCTAAATACTCGTTTTACTACTTGTCTTAACAAGTTTTGGAGGGTGTTATAAAAGTCTGGAAGAGTCTAAAAAAATGGGTTTAGAATCTGAAATAATAACCTACATAGAACAAGAATGAAAAAGTTTTAAAGACAGCCTTAGAGAATTTTGGAGAATGAAATACTTCTAAAAAATTAATTTTAAAAAATGAAAAAAATATATGAACATTTCAATGAACTAGGTTTCAGGTGCTGAGTGCATAGTCAATATAAATGTAAAGGATTGGAGATGTGCTATCCGCCTCAAGCCAAGTATATCTATGATTCAAGTGAAAAATGTACATACGTTTATAACAAAGTTATAAATATTGATAAAACTGCAGATTTAAGAACTAGCTAGGGCAGGAGTTCTGTGGTACTGCTAGACCTTAAAAGATAGCCTAACAGATTAGACAATATCAGGGAGCATCCAAATTCCCAAATGATCATTTTGAAGATAATCCTAGCAATGATTCATTAATAATCAATAAGAAGAAAAGAACGATGCGTCAGTTCCTGTTATCGAGTGAAAAGTCTATCAAATATGTTTGCCGAGATGATAAATTGTGTGGTATGATTGATTAGTCTTCTTGGAGATATTACACCCGTATCTAGAAAAATATGACGTGGATTCTTGACTGAGTATATCATACGTAGGTTGGACTACGGACATTGAAACTGAAATGCAGATTCAAATCGCACTAATGCTCCAAATCAGTTCGCACAACAACCTTACTCAAGTCCAAAGAAATGTATTCTCCATCGCCTTCTAGGCGAGATTTCACAAGAGGGCTGAACACGACGGCTGATCCCACGATAAAAATGAAATCAGCGAACTAGATATGATAACGATGAAGAATTCCTTTCTACACTGAGGAATATTTTATTTAAAAATTGCTAGAATTTTGGTAAGACCCCTCGACGATTTCACTCACTCTTCGACTGTCAATTCTGGTAATTTTTACAAGGTTCTGGTAACAGTTTTTGTAATTCTACTAAATGTTGATAGAATTATTGTACTCGTTACCAGAATTCAGAAAAATTACCTGAATTTTCAGCTGAAAAGTGCGTAAAATTGCTAAACGTTAAAGACTTATACCAAAATGCTTGTAATCGGTACCACGATCATTCTCCAGAAATTGAGAATATTTTGTTACTATTAAATTTTGAACCCGAACTTTCGATTTTTCCTTCGGGGGGGGGGGGGTTTACACAATAACATCCGCAACAAATTCCATCAATCTAATTCACCAAACAGGACAGTTACCATTTATTGAATGGAAAAAACATGGCTAAGTGTCCAATGTCGTGGATGTTACCATCTTATCTCCGTACCTGTTATATTTTTTTACATTTTTGTTTATGGTGGCTTTTCCCCAATAAGGTAGTATTATTATTCAGAAATATTAGAAGTGTGTCACCTATATGTTAAGAAGTTCAATTTGCTGTCAGTGACTTCGTATTTTCAGAAGGGATGGCATGAAGTTCTGTTTCCACGGTTTTGAGTCCGTTGTCATGGTCAATATTTGACTGGTGCAAAGATATGTGCTTCCTACAAAAATAGCAATACTGGCACAGTTTCGATCCCTGAACACGGTCCAGGTGCCAGATCGTAGTCATTGGTGCATGTGATAGCGCAATTTTCCAAATTTTCCTGGAAAAGGAAATTCTTGGAAGATCTTTTTATCAGTGCTTTCACAGTGTGCAAGATGTCTATTGTCGTAGACAAAAGCCGTCCCTTCTCTTTAAATTTTGATGCTCCTGCTCTGTAAGCTTGTCGAATATTCTTTATTCTTTACTACAAACTAAGTATTATGGAGGGGGGGGGTCTAAAAATGTCTCCTTAATAATTATTCTCAGTGGGAGAATGATTTAGACGGATTCGGACGCGGCCTCAACTTCTGACCTAAGACTAGTTAACATTCATTCTGATTATTTTATGGAACATCAGGGATCATTTTTAAAATCTATTTCAATTTTTGAAATCGGCGATCCAAGAGACCCCTCTCCCAACATTCACTGCTTCTGCTAGAGTCATCTTGGCCCATTCGAAAAAGGAAAAGTAATTAAACTGCGGGTATCAAATTAAAATGACATCACCGAATCTTAATGAGTTTGTGCCAAATTATTAACGACCCAAGAAAATTCCTTTCCAATATTTTGTTCAATTTTTCGCCGAAATCAGGATTTAAAAAAGTCAGATTTGCGGCACCCACTGCGGTTGAATCAAAATTCTAATTCAGATTTTGAGCTTAGCGACACGGAAAACCCCTAATTCCGGAAATTCGTTGGATTTTCCAAGGGGGCTTAATTGAGAAATGACAATCTTTCCTTGCTCCTCATGGAGGGAACTTGCGTTCATCTTACTTCGAAAATGTACCTCGTGGATGTTACAGTCTTATCTCCATATCCCTAATATACAGGGTGTCTCTTTTGCAATGACCCCCTTCCACCTGGTAAGTAGGCAACCTACCCCGACGATATGTAGATATGTTTGCATGTTCTGACTTTTAAAGGGGCTGAATTATGATCAAATTTTGAAACGTTTTCGATTTTCGAAATTTTTTCTTTCTCATGACTGGAGATAGAAACAAAAATGGTTACAGTAGGTAATAGTAGAAGGCAGTTGTGATAACCACAGGAAAAAAATGTCAGAATCGGTTCAATAAGGTGCTCATAAAATCAATTTTAGTACAAATTGTATCAGAAAATTTTCACATTTTTTTATCTTCCCGTGAAACTTGCCTTCTTAGGCTACTGTTTTTTTATTTATTTGCAATAGATTGTACATTAAATTTCCCATAAAAAGGTCATTAGCTATGTTCTTGTATCTGGATTAGAACTGCTCAAGATAGTGTTCAAGCTGTCCCCGTTAAAAATTATTACTTTTTAATACAGATGCACATACCTTATGAAGATGATCATCTTCTTCAGCTACTTTGCCACTTCGCAGAGTCCCTCTTTTCATCTACTTGCCCCGTATTTGAAATTGAGGCCCATGCAATGAGAGGAGGCCAGGTGCCAGATCGTATTCATTGGCGCATGCGATAGCATAATTTTGAAAATTCCTCTGAAAAAGAAAATGTTTGCAGCTGTTTTGTCTATCGTTGTGGACAAACGTTGTCCCCCTTCCTCAATTCTGATCTCATTTACTACTTATGCATTAAGTATGTAGTATGAAAAAAAAACGCCTTACAAAAAAAAAAGAAAAAAAGAAAAGCCACCTTAATATACTCAGTTTCTGGAGAATGACCCACCGTGTACATTTTTTCGCTCTGTATCTCGAAATGTTGCAAAAAGCCTACTGAAATTTCGCAGTTAGTGGTACTCAAATTCATGTCCCTTCGAGAGGTTTTTTTTCGGCATGTTTCGCTATCTTTCACTTCGTTCTCGCTCATTACAATCTAAATCCAAATCGACTGTAACTGAGGGCGTAATTAATATTGACGGCCCGCCAAAGCAGAAAACGAGATTAGGGAACGATTGCGTGAAGAAGACGGCGCGCAGTCGGAGTTAACAAGACGTACAGTAACGATAATATCGAATGAAAACCATCACGCTCAAAACGGCCAACTTTTTGATTAACGAAGAATTCCGTTTTAATTTCACTCCTTCAAATCTTCTGTACGCCACCTATCGTCATTCCTCCAATAAATCACGAATCACGCGTTCGATGTGTTAGTTTGATGCATTCATATCCGTCTGAAAAAACCTGAAAGCCAATGCCTCTTCGTACTTGTCAAATTGTTAGTTCACGAGCTACATCGAATGGTGTAAATCGCAAGTTTCAGGAGATTTATTTCATATAGAGCGTTTCAAGGTGGTTCGAGAAGATGCGCACAATTCCAAAGAAGACTTCCTTCGCCCAAATGTTTGACTTCGTTTAGAAATAGTTCGCACAAATCTGAAGCGAAAACATCGAGGTGTGTCTCATCTTAGCCCCCTGATCACCCTGCCTACGGCCCCAAAATGTGTCCTAGATACTACACAGTGCACGATTCCTGTATGTAAATTGGTATGCAGTTCACTTACCCCCTCCCCTCTCCCCTACAGCTCCAAAATTTTTCCCTAGTTACAACACAGTGCACAATTCGTGCACGCAAATTGGTATGCAGTTCACTCCTGGCCTGTTGCGCATTTGAGTTGAGCCATGCAAGCAAAACTATACGAATTCACACGCATACT
Organism: Acanthococcus lagerstroemiae; assembly: GCA_031841125.1. Taxonomy (NCBI): domain Eukaryota; kingdom Metazoa; phylum Arthropoda; class Insecta; order Hemiptera; family Eriococcidae; genus Acanthococcus; species Acanthococcus lagerstroemiae. The sequence goes on from CM063112.1 coordinate 44,420,322, forward strand.
TTTCGGCAGAGGTGAACAAGCTCAAATGGTCGAGAAAGGTTGATTTATCTCCAGCTGGGTAGAGATTGATAAAACCAAATTAAAGTTCAACTGTATGCAGGGTTAGTCATCAGAGGGGGAAGAGGGTAGCTTTCCTCCAATCATCCATTTGAGTTGGCAAATTGGTAACTTCATATGCTCAGTTGACAATTTTTTTGTTGTTGCAGAATTAGAAGAAATGATTTCTGTGCTTAACTATTGGAATACTTTTGACTCTCACCCTTGACTTTATCACTGACCCGCCACAGCTATTGAGGGCCTCAAATATATTATTATTATCAGCAATATAAATTTGCTTTGCTACGTAAACTAAAATACATGTTGGACGTTTTTCGTCGAATTACAAAAACATAGCTCTGCTGCGGAGCGTATGAACGTAACATACCACAGATTCAGAACAGACAATATTCTCGTCTCACGCGTGAAGTTGAGCTCATCCGTTGAGCGTTGAATAAGACTTGTGGGTTCGAAAATTTACGATTTAATTTTATTGCGCAGCACTAGATGAGAATGAGTCAGTGAGCAATCTCGGGCTTCGTATCGAATAAATTGTTTCTCGAAATTTGAGTCATCCGCTGGCGTTCTTTTTTCTCTCTCTCTCTCTCTGTGTACGTGTGCGTGTATTATTATACATAGTATCCGAAATGCTTTGTCTGAAACGATCAGCCACAACTTTACAGGTTCATTTACCATTTGCAGACAGGTTGCGAGATGCGAATTCTTATCGAATTTTCTGTTCGATTGTTTTATAACCCAATGTAGTGCGACTGTACATTTTTATCAAGTAAACTGCCAGATACGAAACTTGATTTTCAGTTTTGGGGGTGGGGGAAGGGGGAGAGGTGGAGAAGGAAATTTGTCGACAAATTTTTTTTTGAACTAAAAGTTCGCCGACAAAATTTTTTGAAAATTTGAAAATTTGCCAATTTCTTAATCAAAATATTTTTCAATTGAAAAAAAAAAATGAATAAATAAACAAACAAACGTTCGTAGAAAATGAAAAATTCAACTAAACAGTTTCAACAGGGTTGCCACTTTCTGGAAAACCGGGAAAAGTCAGGGAATTTTCATTTAGGTCAGGGAAATTTTCTGAAAATAACAAACGAGTTCGTATTTTATCAGAGTAAACTTTTTTTATCATAACATAAGAATAATGATAATCTATTCGCAAATGAAATAGTCTATAATATTGAAAAATATTACATAAATTACATCTGTACCTTCTTCTTCTCGATAGCGATTTTTTAAAAATCTGTATTGTAAAAAATTTCTGTGACTCTCCTCCCTCTGGGCTTTCTCGGAATCCTGTAAAAAAGTCAGGGAAAATTGGAAAAGTTGGTCTGGAAAACCGGGAAAAGTCAGGGAAAACCAGTCCTGAAAAAAAGTGGCAACCCTGTTCAAAATCTACTGAATGCCAAATTATTGGGGAGGGGGGGGGTCACCTCCCATAGTTTCGTCCCTGCAAATGCAGATTGGAACCTTGTCCCCCAAGCACTCACATTTGCACACATGAGCCTACCCTAGTCTGGGAGGGTAAGGTGGAAGAATGTTAGGAATACTTGAAAGGAACTCACAACTTCCTTTACACATTAAGGTGGTCGTATTCACTCTGATATTCGGCAGGACCAAATCCCGTAAACTAAACAATAGAACATTTGCTATCAGATTCAGCTTGTGACATTGGAAAAATATGTCTTTTGCTTTTAACTTTTAGATTCTAATAAAATGTTTAACTTTCTCAAATTTCAGGTGCTAGGTCAAAAAAAAAAGAAAAGAATCTAGTAAAAACAGAATAGTCATTGAAATTCGAAACTCAACGTTTGCTACCGACTTTCAGATTTTCGAAATGTCTTCCATATTTTAGCTTTGTTTCTCATCCGTCCAGATAACGTTCAATACTCAGCTTGAAACCTTCGGCTTTTGACTGACTAGCCTCTGACTCAGGAGTCCAGGGTGCTCCATTTTCAGAAAAGAAATTCAACTTTCAGTTTGGGGAGGTGGAGAAGAAAAATTTGTCGCCAAATATTTTTTTTGAACTAAAAATTCGCTGACAACATTTTTTTAAAAATTAAAAATTTGCTGATTTTTTAATTGGAGGAAAAAAATACAAACGAGCAGTCATAAAAATGAAAAATTCAAATGAATAGTTTCAAAATATGCCGACTGCCAAATTTTGGGGTGGGGATGTTTCAACCCGCATCCCCTATGGTTTCGTTCCTATGTCGAATTCCTTAACAGGGTGGCCCCTTTTCTTCAATTATCAATATCCCTGATGTTTCCAAATCCACTTCTCAATTTTTTCTCAACGAGTCAGCCTACGGGCTGGAATTTAATGAGTGTTGACACATAATTTTTTTTCGATTTCCTTCTAATGCCGTAATTTTTTACCAATAGGCAGTTAACAACAAAAATCTTATATAGAACTGAACACAGGTACCAACCATCAAGAAAAAAATCTTTTTATTCAGTTTTTTATAGATAACTATTTGTACGTGATTCAAGTTGCATAGAACATAGAACCATGATGATATTTCTAAACCACGCAATTTTATTAAGAATTTATTTTTTGAAAATTCCTTGACTTTTCCCTGATTTTAAATTTTTTCAGGAAAGTGTCCACCCTGTTTAAGGTTCATCCAGACTTCGCTGAGACTTTCTTAGCTGCGTTCAAACTTATCTAATTCGTGACGGATCAAAGAGATAATTCCAGGAGAGGTGATTTGGAATGTGAGAATAAGAATTAAGTAGTTTTAATCCGCCCCTCTCCCTTCACCAAAGAAAATTTTGAAAATTATAGAAATATGGTCATGATAGAGAACATACAGTAAGGTAGAAAATACAAAAATGACCAAAACGACCTAAATGATGTAAACGATGAAAATGAAAGAAATGATGAAAGTCTGCTTGCCTGCTAGTCTGTTTGTCTGGTGGAATAGCTGATTAACTATAATTGGTATGGAAACGTTATGGATATGTACTGGAGTAGTCTTGAAGGGCTGCGAGGGCGGAGGAAGAAATCACTAATCAAGATTTGTTATATCATTAACTTGCTCTGTAAACTCAGGCCATCATATACTAATGCCGTCCTAGAGTTATTTTGAAATGCACCTAACTCTGATTATGACAGTGTGATTTATTAATGCTTGGTTTTACATTCGTTTCTCTACAAAACTCTCTTCCGAACTTGATCAAGTCACTGAAAAGCTCCTTTACAGAGATGCGCTGAGAATAGTTTGTTGGGAAATTTATCCTAATTCCTGACCAAGAGTTTTCACTGTTCAAGTCGCGCCAATTCAAGATTCGGTTTTCCCAGCTATTGGAAATTCAAAAATATTGTAAATCTGCGAACAAATGAAGTTTTTGCTTTTCAGATACGTCGGACAGGCTTCGAATTTCCCATTTTTCACCCCACTGATGGAGACGTGTACTACTGACGAAAGTGTTCTAGACCTTTCCCGTCTTCCTGAATTTCCTCTCGTAGAAAACGAAATTTTTGGAAACGAAATTTGACTTTTAGTTTGAGGAGGTGGAGAAGAAAAATTTGCCGACAAATATTTTTTTAAACTAAGAATTCGCCGACAAAATAAAATTAAAAAATTTAAAGTTTGCCGATTTTTTAATCGAAATATTAATTTATTGAAAGAAAAAAAAATAAACAAATAAACATTCATAAAAAATGAAAAATTTAAATGAACAGTTTCAAAATTTTCCGACTGCCAAATTATTGGGGGGGGGGGCTAGGATTTTGTTCCTGTAAAGTGCACAACGAATTCTTTTTTCTTTCGTTTGAGGCGGGTAACATCTGCAAACATATGTAATTCTGTCTGACGTATTCGCGAAGATCAGTATTTCCGTGCTACAAAAACTGTCAGATATCTCTGATTTTCTGACACTTTGTTTTGTAGTGAGTGAATGATCAGGGACTAGCTTCGCAGTTGTTACGCTGATGAAGGATTCAATCAGCTGATCTAGAATTCGATTGGTAAATTGAAAGGCCTGCTAGAAGAAGGGCTTTCTTTGAAAATGATAGTTTAGAGAAAAACACGTTCAAAGTTTGTGATGCCTAGTGCAGAAATGCAGAGAGATATTCATGATTATCGTCTCCAGGATGTCTACAGGTGCTGAAAAGTCCTGAAAGTCCTGAAAACTGCGGAAATTAAAAAAGAATGAAAAGTCCTTCAGTTTTGTTACTACATATTATATTCAGAAATAAATTTTTTTGCGATTCTTATGATGAGTTATTATAAAGTGTAGCGCAGGATCTATATTCACAAGAAGGTGAGAAGTAGGGGGGGGGGTAAAGGGGATAAAACAACTGGAAACAAAAAAATAGTTGCAAACTCGGGGAAAAGATGGAAAATATGCCGGGCTACAGTCCTGCAAAAGGTCATGAAAAAGTACTCAATTTTTACTTTTCAATTTCTGTAGACATCCTGGTCTCATAGCATAGCTAGGAGGATTGTAGAGAAGTGAAATTTTTACTAGTACATAATCAATAATCAAACTATGACGAATTCAGTAAGCTGTTTTCCGGAAAAAGGGCCTTCATGAAGGGAAGCCCTTTTTCCAACAGACCTTTCAATTCAGGAGGTTAGTTATCTTTTGGTGTTGAAAACAATGAACTGTTTATGAGCCCCACCCAGTGTTTAAGAGAGCCAATCCCAAAGAGTTCGCCATTTTTTGGAGCATCCACCCATATACCTACTTGCATTGATATAGCGAACAACCGTAACAAATCCTAGTGAAATTACCAATGCAGACTGATGAAGATAGACGGAGACATAATCCGCTAGTAATTATTTTTTTTACAGAAAATCGTTACCGTTAATCCGCCCAATCAACACATCTTGACCCCCATCCCATGTATATATTTTTGTGGGAGATTCAAAAACTCAAAAATTTGATGGCTAGCGAAAATATTTAGAACTATTGTACCTATAAGAATTTGTTCCGAATGAAAATTCTCTCTCGCATAATTCTGCCTTTCTTCTTCAGTTCTCACAGTTTTCTTGCATGGTCGACCCTTAACCCAAGAGATTCACCCTACAGAAGAACTGAACGAAAAAAAATAGCGTGCGAATAATTTCTACGTATCTCTATAAAATGACACCATGATACTATTGTACCCTGGGTACATAGATCTTAAGCTGGAAGTATTAGAGATGAGCAAAATTGAAAAGTGAATTATTTAAAATCTATAATATCAAATTTTTCACCAAGGAAGTCAGAAACACATAAGTAGTACAGTACAGGGGCGGAGTAGGATCAGACAGGCCATCGAGAGAATCAGATTTGCGGGTCACCACTGTAACAATCGCAGATCCGTACCGCCCTCTCTCCCTTTGCAGGAGAAAGTTGCAAAAGTTACATTCTTCATCATGATAATCATTTTTCTCAATTTTCCGATTTTTATCCCCTTTCGAGTTTCTACTCCTTCCGGCAGAAAAGTTTAAAAAATAACATTTATTATTTTAGTTTTAAACATTTTCTACAATTTTTAATTTTCTTCTGAAAAAGTAATAATAATCGACGAAATGTTATTGACTCAACATAGAAGCTGGACGTTTTTGAGAAAATAATTTTTGCGTTTTCCATACGAGGGTTTGGGAGAAGAATAATAAATTTTCTTGTAATTACAATTTTTTGTCCTTTTTATTTTGGGGCGATCAGCATGCTAGCACAGCGATGAAGAAACGTCAATCGGAAACTGTACTTATGTTTTATAGATTACAAAAAAGCTTTCGATTGCGTGAAACATGCAAAATTATGTCCATACTGGAAAGTATATTGGAATTAACGTGCACATCAGGAGGTTTATTCGAAACCTATACTGGAATCAGACAGCAGTCATCAGGAGCGAAAACGTTGAATCTGAAGAAGTATCAATACAGAGGGGAGTAAGGCAAGGCTGTAGACTGTCACCAACTCTGTTCAATGTATAGTCGGAGACCATTTTCCAACAAGCTATTAAGAACAATGACTGCATCAAAATTGAAAAATACATACGTATCAAATTTACAATATGCGGACGACACTGTCTAACCAAGCAGCAGGACATGCTCAGCAGAATCAGCTAGTACCCGTGAATGTGGTCCGGAGATGAACACAGGAAAAAAGAAATTGATGATTGTACACAAGAAACGCGACAAAAACCCACGAAATGTTGGAAGTGGACAATGTATGTATCGAACGGATAGAGAAATTTCTTTCCTGAGTACAAATACATGTTTCCATGAAGAGACAGATCAGACCATTGAAATATGATCGAGGATAGAGAGAGCCAGACAAGCGTTTCTAAGGATGATAAATCTAATGACATGAAAGGACCTGAACTGAAACTATGTAGGCTGTCGCTAAGTAACTGAGACTAAAATTCGTACAGGGCCCACCAATGCTACCTATCAAAAGCATACGATTACAAAATTTTTCATTAATCGTCATCATCATTAAGTACACAAATATCTTTTACAAAATAAGCGCCATTTATGGCTATACAGGCGTCCATTCGTTCTTTCCATTTTCTGCCGGTAACGAGGAGAAAAACATCTGCGCTGTGGTGATGACCTCTAAAAAATTACAATTCACCCCCACCCCTCATGTAGTCCTGATCTCGCCCCCTGCGACTTTTGGTTATTTCCTCAACTGAAGGCAGCCTTACGCGGTCGTCAATTCAACACGAATCGAGAAGTCATCACCGCGGCGCAGATGAATAGAGGCTTTCGAAATGTATGTGTATAGACGTATGCTGAATGTGTCGTACGTGGATCGGGTGACACATATCGAAGTGCCCCAGAGAATGTCAAAGGAGATAGAACTGCTCCACACCATCTGTCAAAGAAAATTAAAATACTATGGTCATCTCAATAGAAACACTGAGAAGTACCGCATTTTGCGACTCATACTGCGTGAGAAGATGGAGGGCAGAAAAGGTGTTGAAAGAAGAAAGTCTTCATGGGAGTCCCGATCTAAGGAGATGGTTCAAATGTTCGCCTGAGGACTTATTCTAGGCCGCAGTCGACAGAGTGAAGATCGGTGAAGAAGTTGTAACCCAGAAGAAAAGCACATGGAAAATTTACAAAACTCTTCTTTTTTTTCGCAACCTCTGTGTAATGCGAACCTCTGTATATAATGGGTTTTTTCCTTTGTCCCTTCAGGCGCACTATATCAAGATTTTACTGTATTTGAACCGCGATCTGTCGAGTATGTCCAACCCTGAGCTTATATCTTATGTATACGATTGCACCCCTGGCATTGGGCAGGTACCGCGGCTTCTCAGTAAGTGGTAGCATGCGTTGCATTAACTTCAGTTTCGCTTCGTAACTGTCGCAAGAGTGGGCCCGGCCATATTATCGCAAATGCGTTAATTGTTTGTATATTGCAACTTTTGGAATGATTATTTGTTTGCATTGCTTCTTTTCTCGTTCGTACGATTGTTTTTCTTTTGCTGGCTTTACTGGCTGTCCGCAATAATCGTTTCTTTCATCACCGCGGTGACACGAAAACGACGATGACATGTCAAGTGCACCGCTGACTCTAAGCGCGGAGCCAACAATGAAGAAAAGCTTGCGGTCTCCGTGCCCATGCGCCAGTACTCCACTTTCCCACGCTAATCAGTTTACTCGAGTCTGGTTACATCGTCCGCATTGTATACTTTACCTACGAGACGCTACTTTATTGTCACATTTTCTCGAAAATACTTTCTCGATCTGCTCCACCGCATTGAGTCGCCGTTTCGCCGTACCAATGTCGAACAGATCGTGGTTCGACGTTCGAGACGGCGAACGGCGGAATAAAGTGTGCCGAAACCCGGCCGGGAAAAGCACGAAATGTCGAGCAAATCGTGTGCTTCGAAATGGCGACGTGTGGAGACCATACGGTGCCGAAACCTGTGAGATGCAGGACACGTGCGTTCCAATGTATGTGGGAAAGTGTACGAGGTGAGAAAATGCACGATGGTGGCCAGGGAGCCGTGGAAGGGCGGATGTTGTACTCGATGCCAAAGATCTTTACGCTTATCCTTGTACACCACAGTGATTTCCGAAGATCATCACTGGCGAGTGTGTGGAGACTATTAGTGCCTAAACCTGCGAGACGACACGTGGGTTTAAGTGCATGCGGGAATATGTACGAGGCGAGAAAATGCATGACGGAGGTCAGGGAGCCATGGAAGGGCAGATGTTGTACTCGACTCCAAGTACTCGTATCTTTAGGCTTATCATTGTACACCACAGTGATTTTCGAAAATCATCACTGGCGAGTGTGTGGAGACTATTAGTGCCTAAACCTGCGAGATAACACGTGGGTTTAAGTGTATGCGAGAATATGTACGAGGCGAGAAAATGCATGACGGAGGTCAGGGAGCCATGGAAGGGCGGATGTTGTACTCGACTCCAAGTACTCGTATCTTTAGGCTTATCGTTGTAAACCACAGTGATTTTCGAAAATCATCATTGGCGAGTGTGTGCAGACTGTAGGTGCCGAAATCTGTGAAACGCACACGTGCACTTGTATGTATGTGGGACAGTGTATGAGGCGAGGAACTGCGCGATGGAGTCCAGAAGCCGCGGATATGCGGATGTTGTACTCGATAATGAGGATCTTTACGCTTATGATTGTACACATCCCACAGTGATTTTCGACAATCATCGCTGGCGAGTGTGTGGATATTGTATGGTACCGAAAATTGTGAGACACGCATGCGTTCGACTGTATGTTGAAACTTGTACGAGGCGAGATGTACAATGGAGGCCAAGGAGCTGCGGATGTGTGGATGTTGTGCTCGATACTGAGGATCTTTATGCTTATCATTGTACAAGCCCACAGTGATTTTCAAAAACCATCAGTGGCGAGTGTGTGGAGACTATATGATTCCAAAACCTATGAGACGCGTGACACGGTATGCGGGAAAATGCACAAGACGAGAAATACACGATGGAGACCAGGGAGCTGTGGATGTGAGAATGTTGTACTCAACACCGAGGATCTTTAAAGTGAAGTGCCAAATGTTGATTTACCCTTTTCGGATAGCCCCTGCTTCTCCCCCACCACTTATCAGTATTGAACTTCGAAATCGCGATTAATAATAAATTTCAACCGTTTACTTTCACTTTTCACAGGTGAACTTTTCCAAACTTCAACCAACCAGTGTTGATCCATAGGGATTTCTAAAGACGTCCAAAAAACATTTGATACTGGTGTCAAACTTTAATCCTTAATGGATTTTAATCTCAAACTCATTACATTTACTTTCGTACTGAAATATTTCATACATTTCGATCTGGATACTAAAATGTACAATAGTTTTTTTTTGCAGATACATTTCTAAAAATGTCAAATGTTGATCTTAAACATGTAATATTAAAGTCAAGTGTGGTATGAAAGAGGAACCTGACCTAGAACTAACTGCGACAGATCCTGAAGAAATGACGCTAGGAGTAAAAAGACAGTGTATATTAAAAATATCTCTACATAGTTTTTAGTGGAAGATGGTCACGCTGTGGCGGAGGTGGACTCTGGCTCGAGGTTGCGGTGCTATTTACCTGTAATTCAGAAAAAGAAAACATGGTTGAGTATTTAGGTTCCTAACTACCTCCTGTACTTTTAATATAAATTAAGAGAGAGGTTTGACAAATCCAAGAGTAGCTGTCTCCGATTCAGCATGTCGTAGGACCACCGGCGGGGGTCTGCGTTCATTCTCCACATCATACAGACCCTTCAAAGCTGAGTGGTCCTGATAATCCCGCTCCATAAAGGGGACACTTAGTATCCCATCTCAGCATACTTCTGAGAGAGCTTCAAAATCGGGAACTCAGCAGGGGAAGCACATCGTTGCTTGAGCTTGGTTTCCCCAAACTCAGCATGCCCCCCCCCCTCGAATACCACTTTCGAGTACCAATGGGTCCACAAGACAGTAGTGGCGATCGAGCATTGACCTAACATATGACTAAGTATTGACTAATGTAATTCTACGTAACATAATGAAGGCGAATACTCAATAAGTGACCCACTTAAGAGGTGAGCACACTTACCCAAAATTCGGCTAATGAAAATATCATCTACCACAAGTCCAATAGCGCACAGCAATACAAAAATCAAACTGACCATACGATTCTGTAATCTTCACAATCCTGGCAGAAATGAAGATGGTACCTATGTGTGAGTGGGCTTTGCCTATCGCTACATCATCCCTATTGTTCATATCCTCGAGGAATAAATACTATACCTTCGTCTAGCCGAGTTCTCAGTTTTGCGATACCGGTCAGTGCTAAGGGGTGTCTAGAATACGGAGTTACCAAAAATAGATTCTTACAATCTGGTTAATATACGATACCTAGATCAACATAATATTTTGAAGAAAGAACAAGTGTTGAAAATTTTCCCCAAATGTTGGTCCTTTTTCGAACCTTGAAATCTTGAACATTGACACCAAAAATATGAATTATATCAATAACACTGGTAAGTTAGCTTACAAAAACTGCAAATGTTTAAAAAACATCGAAACTGGAATAAATTTTATTTAATTAATTAATTAATTTTTTTACTCGGATTCATATGACCCGCAAACAGCCCATACGAAGAAAACATTTTAAAATCGTCCTAAAATACATCGTTTGAACCAACATCAGTACATATACATATAAACACCCACATATATCGAAAAATGGCTTGAAGATTTATCATTTCAATATTTCCAAATTACTTCTTCTTAAGTTCGTAGAATTGTTGAATTGTATTATATTATTCGACATACAAACTTCAAAATTATCATGTGATAACACAAGTCACCTGTTCACTGCCTAAACTATATGGAGTGGTAGGTGAAGGTTCTCTGTATTTATGATGCACCACAAAAAAGATTGGACTGCTCTACCAAAGATTTATTGAACCTTTAAAAAAGAATAACATTCGATATTACGCTTATCGTTGTCCTCACATCCCACAGGGATTTTCAAAAGTAATCACTGGCGAATGTGTGGAAACTATACTAAGGATACCACAATATTAACAGAGGTTACCCCATTCGGATGCAACCCGCTATACATGAAGGCACTGGTGTGCCGTATGCCGCGTTGTAGGAGGTTATTAATTTTTTGAAAAAGTTACTACTTTTTTTTCCATCCTACAGAATTTTGAAATTTTTCATTAGTTATTCATGAATAATACAGGGGTTTTCATTTTACGAGACGTGTGAAATGCTTATAGCGTAAGTGCCGAGTCTTTTTTTTAGGAAAATTGCTGCGTTTCAAATGTTGACAATTCCTAGGTAGAGGAAAACGATACGAAAGTAAAGCGATTTGTAGCTTTTGATGGCAATTTCGAAGTGATCTTGAGGCGTATCATCGCAGGAGCTTTTAAAGTCGAGCAATATTTGCAATGCAGTAAAATATTGTTTGTGCATCGATTTCTGTTTAAAAATTGCTCGAGAATTTCTGGAATACATTACTGCCACAACATAAAAATTGGGTAACATAATATTGAGGTGGAGGCGGACAAAGCGAGAACATTAAAAATTAATAAGATTCATTAGAAATAGTAAAAAGAAAAAAAAATTAAGATGTGGAGACAGCAGACAGAGAAACATTAAAAAAAAATTATCCTTCAGTATAGAAAACAATTTTGGTTTTAATTTTGTAAGATGTTTTTGCTTTTTCAGCAAGCTTTTTTGATTTTAAGCATTTATTAAGATGATTTATGTGAATAGATACTCTTTGACTCATATCCAATTTTAGTACAATTTTAGAAGATGAGGAACATTGACATGGCCGTTGCTAGAACTTTTTCCAGGAGGGGGCAAAAAGGTAGAATTTGTGCAAATGCAAGTCGCTGCTCTGCTATCAGTGTGGCGCCAGTCACACATTTTCGTTGTCTAGTGTCTAGGCCTCTAGGCATATCCTATTTTCTGCGAATTTTATTCAGTTGGCTTTAAATATTCGAAAATAATCTTGTGAACACTGGAACATAATTTTTTTCAAAATCAGGGTGCAATTCCCCCCTTGCCCCTCGCTGGCTGCATCCATGAACATCAAGAAGTGCACTATCTTCTTCCCTGTTACGGGATGAAAGAAATTAGGGTTACCTAGTTTTACACTCACATTCCTCAATTCTTAGCTTCCTTTCTCTGCAGCGCTGCCTGATACCAACGTTACTACATTATAACCAGGGTTGGGAAAGCCGAAACTTATGAACTTAAATTCGGATTCAGCTTAATTGCAAGATGGAAGGATCTTTCATATTCGGTTCTGGCTTCAGAAATGTCTATGTTGTACTTCCGATTTCGGATACAGCTTCCCTGATACGATTACCTTAGCTTTAGTTTCGAATTCAGCTTCAAGTTTCGACCTCTCATCATCTGGTTATCTCATTCTTTTCTAATATGTACTAAAAATGTTCACCAATCACAACTGGACTGATCTGAGACAAGAGGTTCGATCTTTTGATCATTGAAAAGTATTGATACTTAATACTAGGTACTTTTCCCGGGACATTTTCAAGTGCATGTAGTCAAAATCCCGTATAACGGATCACGACAGTATGACTTTAAGCAGAAACTGAAGCCATTAAAATCTAATACATTACGGCTTAGTTTCAGTTTCAGTAAAATAGTACTATGAACTTCAGTTTCGGCTTTTTCCTCGCAAGATGATTACACTTAGCTTCTGGATTCGGCTTCAGAGACAGCACAATTTCTTAAACTTCGAGATTCAGATTCAGTTTCAGATTGCCAACCCTGATTATAACATATAGAATGAAGGCTGTTAATGACGTCCATCGAGATGTTTTTAATCATTGGTTTGGTATTCTGTATCATATTAATGTAAAAAGATGAAGAATTGTTAATGTAATTCATGTTTAATGACTCTAATATTGGATGCTTGATATTCCATGTATGATCAGTGTCTCAATACCTACTTTTGCACAGTTACTCTTACATCCAAGAATAGAGCGGATACTACCAGTTATTTTAAAAAGATTTCAATGCTTGAAAATTTCATTAAATCAACGAGAAAAATCAAATAATGTATGCTTGAATCCACACCTATACTCTGTATACCAATATCCAGCATGCCAAGGACGACACACAACAGCTATTAATAAGTGCGCCTATCAGAATGGGCTAACCTCTGTTAATATTGTAGTAACCTTGGACTGCACGATGCAGAAACCTATGAGACGCCTGAAGGGTGCGTTTGAGAGCATGCGGGAAAGTGTACGAGGTGAGCCAACCTCTGTCAATATTGCAGTATCCTTGGACTATATGGTGCCGAAACCTATGAGATGCATGCCAGGTGCGGTTGAGTGCATGCGGGAAAGTGTACCAGATAAGCTAACCTCTGTCAGTATTGTAGTATCCTTGGACTATACAGTGCCGAAGCCTATGAGGCGCATGAGTTTGAATACATGCGGGAAAGTGTGCGAGGCGAGCTAACCTCTGTTAGTTATTGTAGCATTCTTGGACTATATATGGTGCCAAAACCTGTGAGATGTCTGATGGGTGCGTTTGAGAGCACGCCGGAAAGTGTACGAAGCGAGCTAACCTCGTGTCTGTTGTATCCTTGGTCTATGCAGTGCCAAAACCTGTGAGACGCATAACAGGTGTGTTTGAGTGCATGTGGGAAAGTGTACCAGATAAGCTGACCTCTGTCAGTTTTGTATGTAGTATCCTTGGACTATACGGTGCCAAAACCTATGTGATGTATGAGTTTGAATACACGCGGGAATGTGTGCGAGACGAGCTATCCTCTGTTCGTTAATGTAGTATTCTTGGACTATCTGCTAAAACCTGTGAGATGCCTGATGGGTGCGTTTGAGAGCATGCTGGAAAGTTTACAAGGCGAGCTAACCTCGTGTCTGTTGTATCCTTGATCTATGCAGTGCCAAAACCTGTGAGACGCATAACTGGTGTGTTTGAGTGCATGTGGGGAAGTGTACCAGATAAGCTAACCTCTGTCAGTATTGTATGTAGTATCCTTGGACTATATGGTGCCAAAACCTATGTGACGTATGAGTTTGAGTACATGCGGGAAAGTGTGCAAGGCGAGCTAACCTCTGTTCGTTATTGTAGTATTCTGTGGCAAAACCTATGAGACGTATAACGGTGTGTTTGAGTGCATGCGGGAAAGTGTAAGAGGCGAGAAAATGCATGGTGGAGGCCACGAGCTGCTGATGTGCGGATGTTGTACTCGATACACAGGATCTTTACACTTATTGTTAATTGTTGTACACATCCCGCTGTGATTTTCGAAAATCATTTCTGGCGAGTGTGTGAAGACTACTACACAGTGCCGAAACCTGTGAGACGCATGACACGTGCATTCAAGTTCGTGCGGGAAAAAGTAGGAAGCAAAAAAAATGCACAATATGGAGGTCAGGGAGCTATAGATGTGTGGGTGTTGTACTCAATACTAAGGATCTTTACAGTCGTTGTACACATCTCACAGTGATTTTTGAAAATCATCTCTAGTGAGTGTGTAGAGACTATACGGTGCTAAAAACCTGAGACGCACAACATGTGCGTTCGAGTGTATGCGCGAAAGTGTACGAGATGATAAAATGCACGATGGAGGCAAGCGAGCTACAGCTGTGTGGATGTTGTACTGGAGATCAAGGATCTTTACACTTATCGCTATCGCTGTACATAGCTCACCGTGATTTTCAAAAATTATCGCTAGCGAGTGTGTGGAGACTATACAGTGCCAAAACCTGTGAGATGGGCGACATGGTAGGCGGGAAAGTATCCGAGGTGAGAAAATACGAGTACACGGTGGAGGCCAGGAAGCTGCGGATGTGCGGATGTTGTACTCGATACCGAGGACCTTCATGATTCTCACTTATCATAGTACCCACCCCACTGTGATTTTCGAAAATCATGATTGGCGAGTGTGTGGAGACTATATCGTGCCGAAACTTGTGAGATGCACGACACGTGCGTTCGAGTTCATGCGGGAAGAAGTACGAAGCGAAAAAATGCACGATGGAGGCCAGGGAGCTGCGGATGGGCGGATGTTGTACTTGATATGGAGGATTTTTACACTGATCATTGTACACATTCCCCAATCATTTTCGGAAATTATCACTGGCGCATAATTTGAATAATATTTATACACGAAACAGATCAGATGATTCACGTAATTCGACGTTTATTACAAATATTTCTCTTTGCAGGAACGAGTTCAGGCGAAAGATCCGCCATCGCATTACCTCTCGAAGTTACGAACCTATTTGGATCCGAAGGCGTCGCGGAGTTCACGAGTACGTTTATAATTACGATTAATGATAATTTTCTTCCCGAACAGAAGCCACAGAGTGGTCGTAATTTGGCAATGTTTTCAACTTTTTTATTTATTTATTTTTTTTAAATATTTTTTTTATTCCCTCGGTACGAATCTCCAACGCGAATTACGCTTCAAGTGAGGTTAATTTCGACGTTTTGACACGCGGTTGTCTGGCTTGAGTTTCGACTAAGTGATCCGTAAATTACGACCGAGCATTTGCTGACAAAGCAGCAGATAATGACTGCGTAATTTGCGTCGCAGAACACGTTTAAAACGATTCTTTTTCTCTTCTCGAGTCATGTGAAACAATATTGTTGGTGAATATGAATGAATAGACGAAAAACGTGTCACGAAGTCGAATATATTTGAGAAAATCGTTTGGGAGAGTCGAAATATAATGATAAATTTTGAATGTTGGTGTTGCAGAAACGGAAAATGGTGGGCGATGCTACGTCAACGCAGGTGTTGAGAGATCTCGAAATTTCCTTGCGAACCAATCACATCGAGTGAGTAATGTAAACAGTGGTGTTTGTTTTTGTTACCATTACGTAAGTTCTGTATTTTACGTTCGCAAAATTTGCTGCAGTAATTAGTGTATACCTGGCTTACGCTGGTATGGGATGTGCGTATGCCATGAGAAATGTCGGATGTTTGACTATAAATGTGCGATAGAATGTTTTACACACCAAGTTAGAATTTTTTTGCTCGTTGGCATCATCGATGAAGCCGACTTTCCCGTCATGTCCGACTCTTCCGAGGGAATGTAGTCAACTGCGACGGTCCAGTGGTCATTCGATACAGTCTTTGAATATCAAGATGGCTCTGAAACTGTCGTTTTTCTTATAGGGTGTGCTGAAAACCTGGCCAGCACTTCCCTGCCCTTCCCAAGGAGAGTGATGCGGGTCAGGTTGTCTACCTCATAAGCGCGAAATTGCAGGAGCGAGTCTGGTATCTCTTAATGTAACCGGGTAGAAATATTGGTGGTCTGGATAGACGGAAAGCTAACCGCCTGCGAGACTTGTAACGACCAAACGGTTACTACTTTCTGAAAAACCTGGAAAATCTGGAAAAGTTATGGAAAAATCTTGAAATTTTTATCTGAATTATGGAATTTTGATGCTCTGAATGACAGACTAGATTTATGGCTTATATTCTATAAAAATGTACTAATGAATAATCACGTTTAAAAAAGGAAGAAAATTCTCCATATTTAATTCAGAGTATGGCTACGTGTCCAATGTCCATCATTCGAATTGTTTTTGTGTGTAGCTAAATTGTGCCGATTGCTATCTGCAAAACATGGCGTCAGATAGACGTAATGCAGTAGTTTTTTCTTGCTGGCGTTATGATCAGGATCATGAGAAAAAAAGTCTTGCCAAAATCTACAACTCTTTCCCCACTCGAAAGAAAAAGTAATGGGAAAATAGAAAAAGAGACCTAGAAACCATAAAGTAGTAGAAAATCATTATTTGAAAAAAGTGGCAACCCTGAATTAAGACTGTTGGCAAGTTGAACAGGCATAGATGTAGGTTGCTAAAAACCAGTTTCCTCGAAGAAAAAACTTCTTTCGTTTGAAATTGTGTGTTATATTAGATAACAAACACTTGGCACTCTCCAACACCACACACTTACTATTAAAAAGGTTAAGGTTCTTAAGCTCCAAGAGTATCAGTTCCTTGATATAAATTTTAAATACCGTTTGAGAAATTGCCTATTCTTGCTCCTGCGTGCGTTCCGAGAAAATTCTTGAAAAATTTGAAGTTGAAATAAATGTGATTCAAAATTCAGGAAAAATTCCATTTTCTGCCCCTGGGAAAATTATTCTCTCATATGAGTACGAGAATCGAGCTCTGGTGATTGATAACATTAAATGCAGACGCATTTGAGGAGGGTGGGTCAGTGTGAATATTTACTAGTTGCCCCTTCAAAGATAGAAATAGTCAAAATACATGCATATGTGTTGGCCTGGTGGCGATGCGAGGCCGTGCCTCAGTTGAATTTCAGAGTAATCTCGCAACTGGTGTATTTGGAATGAAATGTTGCTGTCTGAATTTCAAAAATTTTAAACAAAAGTGAAGTTGGTAGCCCTGTTTATGACTGCTGCTTCCCGACTTATGACTCTTCTAATCACCGAGCCAAAACACTAAAGGCATCCTTCCGTCTGTCGTCTCACACTTTGTTTTTTGAGACACATTTGCACTTTAGATTACCGGTAATGCACTATGCAGAGCAAAAGGCCCGACATGTGCTTGAGAGCATCACACCATGTGGTCCGATGTGGAGTTCTCTCTTTTCGACTTTTGATCAAGGCGACTATAAGTTTACAAAAAGAAAAAAAAATATTCGGCCAAGGAAAAAATTGAAATAAAATATTTTGAAAAATTTTGAAAGTACATAATGTATACGTGCATCTAGAAAGGTCCCACTTTGTCGGTATGGAGTTATGCATGATACGTTATACTAGACAAAAATCGAATGAGACCTTGCGGACTTTCCGCAGTTCAAAATTGGCCGAGATATTCGCCTCCAAAGTCAAAATTTCAAAAAACATAGTTTTGAGAAAAATGCGTTTAAAGTTTTGTTACAATTTTCAAGTGAAAAATGTAAAAAATATCAGTGAATTTTGAACAGGTTCCGCAGGGCTCCATTCGATCACATGCGAGTTGCGTCATTCGAAAGAGCAGGGTTCGCTCTACCAGAAACGCTAAAAATCCCAAAATTCATATTTTTGACCTAACATCCGAAAAATAGCTGTATCTCCGTGAATAAAATCGACAAGTGGAACCTTCTTAGATGCACGTTTACAATATCAAAAAATTGAAAGATCTTAAGGAAAATCGATTAAAAAAAAAAGTTTAGAAAACTGTGTTGAAAAGAAATTGAATTATCTGTTTTAAATCAATAATGTTGTAAATGTGACCAAAGGCATTCAGTCGAAGAGGTTGACAGATGGATAGGCAGCGAACCAAACAGATCAGCAAGCAAGCAGTCCGAAAGATAGACGAATAGGCAGAGAGGCAGTCCCCCTTCCCCGTCCCCCCGAGAATGAAACAATGTCTGGAGCAGAGACGCAGGATCTGGGACCCAATATCATTATGCGGCGTCCTGCATTCTTCATGTATTTGACACCGATAAGCAGTCCCCCCCTCCCCTTATTGGAAAAAGTGGAGCCGAGAGTTTCAGGATCCATGGTAAGATCTCGCCAGCTCTCTGTGCTCTATATCCAGTGTCAGTTAGCCTTTGTGTCAGATAGACGTGAAGCTGAGAGGTAGACAGGCAGGTTGGCAAGCATGCTACCGCTCTTTTCCTCACCACTGGGAAAAACGGATCCGGAAGCCGTGGTCGTGAACCCGGGATCCGTAATGTCTCCAGTTCCATGTATCGTGTGCCCGAAATGTCAATCATTGTTTTAGTGTCAGACCAATGCAAAGCCGTGTGCTAAGATACGTCAGGTTCTTTAGATTCAGCATGTCTTTAGCTGGCTGACTGGTTTGCTGGCTGTTTTGTCAGTCTTCTGTGAATTTCTAGGTTTTCAGGCTGGCGGCTTTCCAGATTTGTACACCTTGCCTATGCTTCATCTCTCTGTCTGCTTATGACTGATGATCCCGATAGTTAATTTCCAATATAAGAGTTCCGGGTATATTCTCTCAAGAAAAAGAAGAAGAGTTCTCGTTTTGTCTCAGTTCGATTAGTCCAACCATAAAACAGTTTATCAGGAGTAGATGAAGTCTTCATGCTCTGTATTCCAAAGATTATATTGTTCTGAAATACTTGGCCAGCAAGTGAAAGGAGGTCATCTTCATTCAGACACTATTAACTAACTTTTCGAAATTGAAACCTTCGTGTTCTCGTTACCATGTTCAGTGTTTCACGATGCTATGTCACCGGTCTTGAAATACTCATTTGTATCGTGCCACTCTGTCCTGTCACAATAGAAACCGGGAACAGGGGAGCACGTGTTCCTCCAGAAATTCAGTCTTTCTCCTAGAAATCAAACAATGAAAATTCACAGTTGGGAACAAGACGTTAGTTTGCCCCTATGTCTCCGCCCGAGAAGGAAAAATTTTATTTCTATCTTGTTCTTTATTTACTTTAGTACGATGCAGCTTCCTTCTTGCAGCGTGGAATGAGCTTTTCATCTAAAAAGATAGATAAATAAAGAATATAAAATAAAATAATAGAAGAAAAAAACAATTAAAAAAAATGTAATTTTGCGGTTTATGAAAAGGTTTTAATTGACAGTTACTTTCAGAGACTATAAAAATTTTATATTCTTTCTATTATGTCATTTTGAAGGAAAAAGTAGCTGAGACATACTCGTATGGAGTATAAAAATAGTAAACGTGATTCAAATTGATGCAGTGGGTGAAAAATTAAATTATCGGAATGATGCCCTCTTTCCGATTGGCTTCTCTGAATTCTTCGAATACACTTTATCTGTGACAGAAGTTTCAAGTCAGTTGGAGTAATATTGGATGAGAAATTGTCTGTAAAATAACTACCTCGGAACTTTTTTTTTCATTTTTTTCATTTTTAATTGAAAATGATTTTTTCGGGATAAAGTCCTTTTTCTGCCCACTACCGCAATTAAAACATACACTTTCAATAATTGTAACTATGTATCTCTAATGGAATATTCAAAGTTAGGTCTTTATTTGTTTGTTGCTCATCACTTATCTATATTGTGTAATAATCAAAGACGTACCGTGACGGGGGAGGGGCTGGATTATTAAATGACCAGGGTCTTGATTGCGTCTTAGTTGGCAAAACGAAGAAAACAGTCATCGGAGGACTTTTCTCTCTTGTATGTCAGCATGATTTTGTCGTCCAAATTAAAATGTTACTATCCGACCTTGTATTGGTATGGAGAAAATGACCTTAACATACGTGTATATTAAGTCCCTTTCCTGGAACATAGTCAAATAGGTAATAGTGTCACACTCGAGTCTGGGTGGTAGAATTCTAAAGTTCTCTTGTAAGGTAACGTTAAACTCCTCAAAAATTGACAGGATGAATAAGCGACAAAATCTGCACTAGAGAGCGCTACAAATTCACCTGCGCAGGTGAAGCTGACAGGGTGATCATGGATACTTTTAAGTGGAAATATTGCTATCCTTAGGAGGGTAGGAAACGACCGAGAATTATTCCATCCACTTGCATTGACTATAATTCTATTGTTCAGTAACAATACAATAAAATGTATAACGAGTTTTTTTTTTTAATCTATTTCTAATTGATTTAAAGACGTTTAAAGTTTGCTGTAATCTTACGAAAAATTGTACATGATCTCCTTTTCAGTACGCAGGGCTTCTAACTTTGGGAACTCCCAAGTTTTAGTGCCTATTTAATTTCTTTGCAGTATGACAAGAAAATATGTAAGTTGTGCACTGCCCTTGCTCTGTGCTATTGACTATGTGGAAAGGTTACAAAACAAGAGGAAACAAAAGGAGATGACCAAGAAACACGATGGGCAAAAAACCACTGCTGCTGAGGGACATAATAGGGTTCTTCCTTAGAGCGGTGGATTAATAAGAAGTTTTTCTGGAAGAAGAATGGGTATATTTTCTTTTTTTACGAGTATTAAGTAACACTTTACTCGAGTGGAGTGACAGAAAATTTAATAAGTTTAATTAAATTTGAAACTGTACCATCTCCGGTGCCGTCCCCCCCCCCCTATTTTGTTAAGGAGTAATGTATTTTCATGCCTCCTTTTATGCTGGCCATTGTTTCGAAATCTGAAAATTGATTACATGGAGTCGTAAAAAGACGTAGATGAAAATTCGTGAACTTTACTGCCGAGAAGGTTCGAAATCAATAAATTTCAATCTTCTGGAGAAGAGCTACTTCGTGAGATGTGATTTCGGCAAGGAGTATCTGTTTAATTACAATTTTGATTGACTAGGAAAAACTTGTGTAAACATTCAAACTCCGTCAGTCCCCACGGTGTACGATGTGGCCACATAACCATTGGTAATGATGCGAGCCAATAATTGTACATGGCAAATATTCGTGTCATTCTGCGAGAAAAACTCCGTTTCTCCCCTTCAGTTTTCATAACTGGTATGCTGATAAGGTGCTCTCCGCTGACCCCTCCCTCACCCCTCTCGAAAGAAAATTCTAGAATCCGAGGCAAGCAAACATAGTCAGCCAGTCTGGTGGGTAGTCAATCAGTCAGTCAGTTAGGCAGGAAGGTTGGAAATACGGCTGATGCTAGTTAAGTCAGTATCGGCATCGGAGTTCTGCTAAGCCACCAGCTGGAAGCTCCTTAGTATCTGTAATTTCAGCGCTTCCATTTGAATCCCGTCCGGTTGATCGGCCTTCCAGCGCTTTGAAATCCGCCACTGGCGTCAGATTTCTTGTCGAACTGTTTTGCACCAGCCGGTCCTCTTCGTATTGGAGGACAAACCCACGATCGACCGGACCTCGCAAATGTATACATCAAGCTCATCTTGGTTGGAATTGAATTTCCTGAAGCAGGCACCCACGGACACCCACGGCATACCCGACAGGTAGACAAAAGGTTTACGACCGAGGATCAAATTTTCACGTGTACGAAGTGTACGTCGATAATCGGAGATCATTACTGCAGGAGTCGGTACTTCGCTTCGGGAGCGTGGAGTGTTAAATTTCGTTTTTATTGCGAAGATGAAGTAATACCGTTGAATTGTTTTTGTTTAGTCAGAGTCGAATAAACGGGTTTTTATGTGTCGAAGGAGACTGCATAAAGCTAATGGCATTGAAAGTGTGGAGCATGAAGAGACCTCTGAATTGAAGAATATTGTATTTGCTCATAGATTACTAAATGAACAGAGGTTGAAAACGAGAAACTATGTGGGAATGACTGGATCTTGACGAACCTATTTTCAAAATAGCTAGATGTTATTATGAAGAAAGTGTCTGAGTACCGTGAAAGTCGACAGAGTATGCTGAACGATGTCAGTTTATTTGTTGTTTAGATTACTCAGTCATATATGATGAGCATGGCAGTTCGACAATTATTATGGACAGTTTAGGACAAATACTAGGTATATGTGCTTGAATTTCGAATTTGAATGTCCAGCACGATCCTGGCGTGTTGCTGGAGTACATGAGCTACACGACGTGTGCCATCACTGTCTCCAGCTACAACCAAGGGGAAGAAGTATGCTCCCGTGTAAGTTTGTTCATCTGCACCAAAATTTGATTGCTTAACCTCCGCAAAAGAATTTTACGCCCCCCCCCCTTTTCGTTGCTTTCTGAAAAAATAATGGTCATTTTCCCCATCTGCATTTGTCAAAGGGCGAAGAATAAATTTTGACCCTGTAAACTACATACGTTCTCGAGATGTTTATTTATTGAAGTCATCCAAACGTAGGGTGTCTACAGGTGCTGAAAAGTCCTGAATTTTGAAAGTAGATCCTAAAAGTCGTAAAACGTGCCGAAATTAAAAAAAAAAATTGAATAGTCCTTCACTTTTTTTTAGAAATACCCAAACATAAATTTTTGGCGATCCCTATACATGATTTGGTCATTAAAAAGTGTAGCGCAGGATCTTTATTCAGAAAGAGGGGGAAGTGAGGGAGCTCAAAGAAGGGAGAGGTAAAGGGGATAAAATAATTAGAATCAAAAAAAAAGATTGGGACACTGGGGAAAAGATGGTAAATATTTCGGAGTCCGGCAAAAGGTCCTGAAAAAGTACTTCATTTTTGCTTTTCAATTTCTGTAGACCCTCTGAAACTGAAAAAACTTACCTCTTGTATTTTCAAAAGCTATTCATGTCAGCAATTTCGTCGATCCTACTTTTTGCGGAGGAGGGCACGCAAATATTTTGGCGATTTTTCCCTATAAATCATTTAATTCAAAGATTGTTGAAATAATAGTTGAAGGACGAAAGACTGTGCGACCTTGCTTTTATCTTTTCTCGATTGCAGGTCGTTGAGTAACTCGTAGAATGGCCATTTAGAGATTCTTATGGATTGAGTAACGCTGCATAATTACGTGAATCGAAAAAGGGAAGCTTAATCTTGGAGATGGTGTCTCCTAGAAAATTGTATTTGGGTTTAAAAATAACACCTACCAAATTTCATTGAAAAAATTTCAGGGGTTTCCTCTGAAAGTAAGTGTTTAAAGTGGAATCTCAAACCTTGAATTTTGTTTTAATGAATATAAAAGTAAAGTGTAGCAAGGAAATGGTTTAGCTTTCAAATGAAGTACTTAATTAGAATGTTATTGAGGGATGGAATAACTTAGAATGCATTGTCAACCAACTTCCCGATTTTAACCCTTGAAACTAGTCAACTGCCGTCTATATATTTTATTTTCGACCCTTATTTACCTCAAATACCTTATAATGTGTTCGTGCTGCTGTAAATTTTGGGAATTGTGGAAAAGTTAATGGAGAACAAGGATTACTGCACCCCGTTATATTTTTGGCAATACGTGAAGTTGATGCTTTATTGACAGGATCCGGACTTTATCATATGTCGAATAGAGCTAGCTAATTCATTCTCAGTTCTGCAGGTAAAATTTAAATTCCACTCGTGTAGAATAGTAGAACATATAAGTAAAGTGTGTAGAATAAACAGCCAATCAAGAGCATTCGACGTATTTAATGTGTTCTAGCGCGTCATATTTGCGTAGAATAGACTTAGAATTGACGCTTGAAATCAGTGTTGGGAGGACGCAAAAATCATCGTTCTCGCTCCCGTTTGTTCTTCTCTAACTGCTTGGTTCTCATTCATGTTCTTTGCTCTCCTTATCCGAAAATTACCATCGCTCTCGTTCTCAGTCCCATCATGTTCTCATTCTCATTCTCGTTCTGAGAACGAAGATGAGAACATGCCGTTTTTCTTCTCCTTCTTGTTCGTTCTTCCAACACTAGTGCAGTGCTGCAGTTTGATTTTTTCATTATACAAATATATACAAAGAGCATTCTGAAACTACTGTCAGTAAGCCTCAAAAACCGTCTTGAAAAATTTTGTTGGAAAAAATCACATTACAATCTTTTGAAATAATGTCCTTGGGCCTCTATGCAGCAGTCCCAGCGTTCCTGCCATCGCTCGTATATGTTCTGGAAAAATTCATCTCCAAGCTGTTTAAAAATCGCCTCCGAACTTTTTACAACAGCCATATCGGTTGTAAAACGGCGTCTGCGTAAATTTTCTTTCAGTTCCGGGAGTAGAGCGAAGTCGCATGGAGCGAGATCAGGACTATAGGGAGGGTGGGGCAAGACCTGGATGCTGTATTTCTCCAGGAACGCTGCGGTAGTGCCAGCCGTATGTGGTCGCGCGTTGTCATGATTCAAGACCCTGCCGTCGACTATGTCTGATTGTTTCCGTTGAATGTGCTCACGCAGGCTTTTCAACGGCATGCAGGTTTTGCCCCACCCTCCCTGTAGTCCTGATCTCACACCATGCGACTTCGCTCTATTCCCGGAACTGAAAAAAAATGTACGCGGAAACCATTTTACAACCGATATGACTGTTGGTAAAAAGTTCGGAGGCGATTTTTAAACAGATTGGAGATGAATTTTTCCAGAACATATTCAAGCGATGGCAGGAACGCTGGGGCCGCTGCGCATAGAAGCCCAAGGACATTATTTCGAAAGATTATAATGTAATTTTTTCCAATAAAATGTTTCAAGACGGTTTTTGAGGCTTACTGACAGTAGTTTCTGAATGCCCTTTGTACGTAATTGGTTTTAGACTTTCAGAGTTGTACTTTCACGCCAGCTGTGCAAAGGTGTTGGAAGAACGCAAAAATCATCTCGTTCCCGTTCTCGTTTGTTCTTCTCTGACTGCTTGGTTTTTGTTCATGTTACTCGTTATCCTTACCTTATAATTACCCACGTTCCCATTCTCGTTCTCGTTCCCAACCTGGTCCTGTTTCAGTTCCCGTTTCTTTCTCAATTCCATCATGTTCTTGTTCTCATTTTCGTTCTGAGAGCAAGAACGAGAACATGTCGTTTTTCTTCTAGTTCTTGTTCGTTCTTCCAACACTGCTTGAAATTTGTATTACGTTCTACGCATCCATCCCTGATTACAGGCCACAGAAAGAAAAATGATGATAATATGAAAAGATGTATGCACTCAGTTTTCAGATACATCAAGTTCAATATCGAAGTTATTTTAGTTCCGTCTGCATCCTCAAGTTTCCACTGAGGGTAGAAGAAGAGAAGGACTTCGGATCTAAACCCTAGGGTGTTCCGTATTTTGGACATTTCTCAAATCTTCGATTCTATCATGCAGATAAGTGCCTTGATAAGGGGGATCCCTCGATCAGATGAGGGGAAGACATGCCATTAGACCCCTTCCCTTCTCATAGGAAATAACATTGAGTTCTAACTCAACGAAAAATCAGCCGTGGGAGTATAAATTCATTATCTGAACTCGCGAAGTGAGTCAATAGCTCTGAGGGTGATTTCAGAAGAGAAGGAAGGATGAAAAAATTCGAGATGAAAATTGATTAATGAGTTTCGAAGTCGCTGTATTCGATTTCAAGAATTATTTTCACCCCACCTCCACGGGAAGCTACCAACAGGGATCAAAACCAAGTATGAGGCCATTTTTTTGAGATGGCGTGTTTTATTTGTAAAGGTCACATACCTCGATTTTGCGAATAACTTTTAGGTCTTACTCATCAGGTACCATAGTAGAAAGTTAAAACCCTATGTGACATTCCACACATAAAGGGCTCATTTGGTCGTTTCTAGTTTTCGAGATTTTGCATTTTAAAATCAAATTTAACGATTTTTGAATTTCTATGTAGGTTTAAGAGACGAACATGTGCCTGTTGAAATTTGTTAAACGTATCGAAATATCTGTTTCCATTGTAGAGGTATGACGTCGAAACACTCATATTCGTGTTTATTTTATTTTTTAGTAATTTTTCTGTGATCTCACTTTTTTTTTTTTTGAAATTCAAATTGTTTTTTTTTTAAGGTGTGTTTTAAAGTTACGGGGCTGAAAATGCGCTTAAAATGAAAGTAATTTTACCGGGTATATGAATCTAGTCTTAACGCCATTTCAACTCCATGGGCCTTTTTCATGTGAAATGATACAATTGAAGGGTTACTAAATAAAGGGGTGTAAATGCCGAAAAAATTTTTCTTTCAAGGAAGTGCGTTTTAAAATTTTACAGAGTCGTGGTCTATAACACCTGGTTCCACTCATCATGTCGGATTGGTAATTTAATGGGTGGTAGGCCACGAATCATTTTTCGGTGAAATAATTTATACTGTCTTAGCCACCTTCGTTTCATTTTAATTTTTTTTTTTTTTTTTTTTTTTGCAATGAACAACAATAAACTACGAGTACATTTCAAGTAGGTAGAGAATATATAACGTCAAATACTTGAAACTCGATATCGTTTGTTCATTTTCTTGTTCAACTCCTGGGTCGCGGCACTTACACCCTTTTCAACAACACAAACAAATGGACTTAAAAACGCGCTCTCTGGTGTATGAAATCTGAATTACAAAATGTAAACATTCGGCATTTACTATGGAACCTATCCCTATGAAAAACTCGATTTTAATTGTTGTGGTACTGACACCCCTTTCTATGGTAAGCCTTCAATTTATAATCCGTTTTTCAAAAAATCGTTTGATTTACGTTGATACCTCGAGACATTGATCACTTGGTTTTCGACCTTCCCTCCGATAGCATCGGGATTTGAAAATCACTTTTAGATATGACTTTATTGACTGAACTCAGTTCTAGGAGGAATATTTAAATTCGACTCATTGGGGACCCAAGTAACTTGAATAGTGAACTTAGTGTGGCTGAAACTGAGTATAACAGATTCTGTCGTATTTTATCTTTTCTTGTGTCAAATTCATGAAAGTTCATTTAGTCCTGAAACTATAATTATTGTAGGATGCAGTTATTCCTAAGGTTTTTTTTTTTTAGTTAAAAACTTTTTTTAAATTTAAATTTATAAAATTTCGCTTAGGCTGCACTGGTAAGCTGGTTAAAACAAATGATAGGTATCTTTCATTTCAAATACATCTTTTTTTTTTTTTGTGAGATGCCATTCTTGATAAAAATTTGTGCAGAAGAAATTTCTATGATACATTAATACATACATTCAGGCTGTCTACCGGTCCAGTAAGGCCAATAAATCCAATAAAAATCTAATATTCGAAAAATAATCCAATAAGTCAAATAATAGTCCAATAATTTTAATATTGGTCCAAATATAAATCAAAAAATGAATCATTTCAGTGAAATATTCTAATAAAAAATATTCCTCTTGAAATTAAAATACATACAAGTATTTAAAAAAAAAATCTTACTGGTATAAAATATAATAATAAACCTAAAAAACGAATAGAGGAATAATATTTTTAATGTTGTGGCAAACTTGACTGGATACGTTATTTGAGAAAGGGTCTCTTCTTGGAAAGAGACAATTCTTTCAGCAATTAAAAAAAAAAAGAATTGATAATAAATCAATAAACCACAAAAATTTTGCATAGACTTGTCTTTTTTAGTTGTGATTAGGTGGATGAAATGGTCCAATAAAAAAGTCCAGTATTGTCCATTTTCAAATCTGGTCGATACCCTGTACATTATTGCATAACCTTCTAAGTCTAATTAAAAGTTGAATCATGTTGAGCATAAGTGTACAGTCTCCTACCATGTGTCACTGCGTTTTTTGCGACTTTGGGTACTGTTTTGGAGAATGGCATTTTGGAAATGAGAGGCCTTAAATTTTCCTTCCCGAAACCATGTTTCTGGTCACAGTTTATTTTTTACGTCGATTACAAAGGAAATTTCATATTTTCTTTTGAGAGGTCCTGTGTAAATCTCTAGCATCTTTGAAAAACTCAAAATAACTAGTTTGATGAGATCTCGCACGCGCTATTTTGAGATCTAATCATGATTTTCTAGACAGCGCCATCATTCAGATTCATTTTTTTTTTTCGTTCCAGTTATTGCATGAAGCTGCATCAAATGATCAAAGCCCATAACCCCTTCCATCACCGTCATTATTCTTGCTCCAAATCGTTATTCCGCTTTCTGATCTCTGCTTATTGCTCTAAGCTTCATTTCTGCTTGTAAAATTGAAGTTGAGTCTGAAGGGAGATAGTGAACAAGAGTGTCATGTTTGTACTACCTTCCCGTAGTCTTAGCCTTGCATTCTGAATTGGTGTATTCAGAAAAACTCAAATTCGTCTATCTAGAATTTCATCCTTTCCCACTGAGATCCTTGAAATCAGATTCGATGATGAGGTACTATGGAATTTCTCTCAGAAAGAGTAATTTTTGTTCTGTTCAAGATATTTGAAACGAGTGATTCGGACTCAACTAAATGAAGGGGTAAGAACCTTATGCGGATGAAAATTTGAATTAAAGGTAATTGATGGGTTGTGTGTGTGGGAGGTGGGGGTGATAGAGGTTGCAATCAAATACGTCTGTATGAATGTGGCACGTGTTGAAAGTTATTTGAGTGAAGTTAAGAGGACTCTATGCTGTTGAATGATCAGGGTTTTCTGATTTATTTATGTAGTGAATGTTTGAAGATGATGTTATCTGAACCCTCTCCCCCGTGAAAATGAGCACTTCGATACCGTTGCATCTGTTTTATTCATTTTTCAGCTGCTTCTGTTCTCGCTCCCAGATCCATTTTCCCCGCAACTCTCGCACCAGTCAGTCTTTTGCACCCCAAGTTCGCGGTTCTAGGATTCGACTCCAAAGCTGTGTGGTTAGGGTCCAGCTTCAGACACCTTCGAATCCGTGTCCCTCTTCTGGTAGAAAAGTCTTCGTCCCGTCTGCTGTCTTATCCTATTCCTGGCGATTAGCCATGTCTGTATGAAAATTCCCGATTGGCTGGTCTGCTAACTGCTGTGGACATAGCGAGTTCGAACGAATGGGGGTCCGGTCCCTTTATTGCGACTTTGGCTTAGAGTGTTTTTCTTATTTTAGCATCCCATCTACCCCCCCCCCCCCCATACTAGGCTGGCTACGCCGCTGCGAACGAACAAGCTGGAAGGATGATTTTGGTTAAGTTATATTAGGATTGTAGCATCGCCTGGATCTTTAACAATGTGTATTCGTCTTCGCAGATGGGTTCGTGAATTTCTGAATGACGAGAATCACGGTCTAGATTCGTTGATCGAGTATTTAAGTTTTCGTTTAGTCATGATGCGTCACGAACAGGCCTCCGAATCTCGGAATTCGTCTGAAGAGAATTTCGAGCAGTCGTCGAACGGTGAGCTTTCGTTTCTGATTGCTTTTTGACTCGTGCGCGAAAGTACATTTATTTCGACTGGACGATCACCCCGCGCGACCCAATGAAATCGGTGCGAATTCGGTGCTTTCGGATTTTACGTGTAATGGGTTCGGTGGTTGGCGATCTTCCGCCGCCGTCGGTCTGACAATATGGTGTTTTTCTGATTAAAATGATGATAATTGGCTGCGATCGTTATAGGTGTTTCTGGAACGTCATCCTGCATGGGCGCACTCGTGGGAGTGGGAAACCACAATTCGCACTCGACGAATCCGTCCAGGCCGTCGTTGGATGTGCTGGGCAGTCCGAGCATCAGGCGGCAATCGCGACACGCGGCCAAGTTGAACATGGGAGACACGAAAGACGACATTCACGTTTGCATAATGTGTTTGCGGGCAATTATGAATAATAAAGTACGTATATAGTTTTTCTTTTCAGCCTTCGTTTGTTTCTCTAAATTGATGCGGAGAAAGCCCGAGGGCATTTCCGCTCTTGCGCGTACACTTTCGTAATTGATGTACGAGTACGTTCGCTTATTCCTATCGATACGACGGTGGAAATGCGGGCCGTCTACCCATGGGTATTGTCGGGAAGATGACGCAGTGTTATCGACCCTGGCACAGGATACACGTCAGATCGGAAAATTGTGTGCGTCACATCCACAAGTTGATAGAATTGAGTAGCACCGTGCAAGAAGAGTGCAACTGCAGAAAGTCTATTTGGTCTGACACAAATACTCCATGGAGTTCTGTAGGTGATTTATAGTTGACTATTTGAAAGGATTATTTCCTATGAGTACTGAAGACATTAACACTCAAGAAATGCTCAGGCAGGCTGTCTACAGGTGCTGAAAAGTTCTGAAAAGTCCTGAATTTTGAGAGTAGGTCCTAAAAGTCCTAAAAAGTGCTGAAATGGAAAAAAAATTGAAAAATCCTCCATTTTTGTTAGAAATACTAAAAAATAAATTCTTACCAATTCCTATGATTGGTCATCAAAAAGTGTAGGCCAGGATCTATATTCACTAGGAGGGAAGTAGAGGAGCAAAAAGGAGGGGGTAAAGGGTATAAAACAATTGGAAACAAAAACAAAAAGATTTGCACACTCGGGGAAAAGATGGAAAATATACCGGCTACAGTCCTGCAAAGGGTCTTGGAAAAGTACTTCATTTTTACGTCTCAATTTCTGTAGATATTCTGTCTGGAGACTGCGTTTGTAATTATATAACAGCCTTTGCTATTGTACAATAATATGTAGATGTGAGGCGCTTTATGAAAAGGTACCATATGTCGGAGAACTTGTTTTTGAGTTTTTATAAAATCTGATGAAGCCCTAGTGTACCTGCATTTCAAAAAGAAGAAATTTAGCAGGGTGACGACTTAGTCATAGTCATCGAAGATCATTTTTTGTCATTTCCTCCTTAAAATGGTCATTTAAGTTATTTTTGTGAAAGTTTTTACTCCAAATTCCGGAAATTCTGCTGATTATGAATCAAAAGAATGTCCCTTCATTTTGTGCATCCGCTGTGTAGTGTGAATGAAATTGAAATTCAATTTTCCGGAAGAATGCAGCATAACCTGCCAACGCAACTCTAGCTAGTTAATGGGGTAGTTGTAAATATATGATGACGAGTAGTGTGTAAATAAGAAGCCCCGAAAAGAAAGGGAAAATAGTAGTTGGTCTTCAATTCTAGTCATTTTTTGGTCATATTTCATAAGATCATTAATTTTCCCCCTGAAATTTCAAGCGGTCACCCGGATTAAATCTCTAGCTTCAATACAGTTAAAATAAAATCAGCTAAAGTTTGAGAATGTGAAATCTTCATTTTGAGAAAAATTAATTTAAAATTGTAAAACAGAAAAATTCACAAAAAATCGATGTCTTGGCGTTTACAGCGCCAATCCGTTTCAAATTTTCTTGTGATATCCTGGGAACATGTACCAAAATATCCTGCAAGATTCATGGGCAGTCGATGCATGTATGTAGGAAAGTACAACTATGAAGATGACAGTCGGTATAAAAAACAAGTGAAGGGTTGTTTCTGAAAAACTGGTAAGTCCGAAAACGAAGTTCTGCAAGGTCATGCATTTGAAAATAATGGACTCAGCGATTGCGCCATAATAATTATTGTGTGCAGCTGTAATAATGACGCGCGCATAAGCGCCGATGCGACTTATAGTACCCTTTCCGAACACTAACCTACGTATCGTAATTCGTTCATAAACTTGAAATATCACTTTTTAGACGATGACTGCCTACTGTACACTGCGGCTAGATGTGGCTAGAAGCAATTTTCGTTGAAATCCGAAAAGAGGAATTTCCGACTTGAAACACATTTTCTACTGTAGGGTAAAATTCACTTTTCCGACATATGGTACCTTTTCACAGAAATTCAGGCGTAAGAGACGGTGGACGTATGCACATCAGTATAGCCAACTTCGCGCATAGGCTTCCCCAATCCTTCTCCTGACCTCGAGACGTCTTATTGATTCTCCCTCATCCCTGTCATCGTGTTTCAACATACAGGACCCCGGATAAGAAAACGCTTCCTAGCATCAAAAACGATCCAAGTACAGGGAAAAGAAACTTCGCCCTCGATCTCGGGCAAACGTTAGTCGGATTTTGTTAATTTTTTCAAAGATCGTCCTACCAGCCTCGCAACTTCCAGCCTACCTGAAAGTTTCATTCTAATGGGTTGAGCGTTAGGTGAGAACCGAATTCACAGTACGTGATAAGCTGGTGAGTCAGCCACCAGAAACTACAAATATTAAGGTGGCTTTTCTTTTTTTGTAAAGCCCCCTTCCATAATGCTTAGTTTATATTTATAGTAGAGAATATTCAACAAATTTACAGTTAGGAAGTAACTTACTACAATGTTGAACATAGTAGGTAATACCTTCAGCACACTAGGGTTTTCGGGTCATTTTGGACAACATCGTGTGAAAGTGCTACCTATAATTACCGTAAACCAGCCACCTCTTTGCTTTTTAGATTTTAATGAAAACTTTTAATCTTGGGCCGAGTGTGAAAGGCCTCTGTACAACCCCAACTAACAAGGCCGGCGAAAGTAAATAATAACAAGTCCTGGATTCTAATACATAGTCCTTGGTAGACGTTTTTTTAAAGCAACCGTGCTAAAACTTTGAATTATGTAAGCAGATGAAAATTAAAGCCCTCCTAAATTTTCAGCCAATTATTTCATAAGGGGAGGAATTAGGGGCCAGAAACTAGTGAGCATTTTAATGAAATTATGTACTTTAACTGATTATACACAGTAACGGTAACATTTATTCACGATAATTGAATCAGCTGAAGATTCGCATTGTAGGAACAGTAAAAAATAGAAATGAAATAGGTACTTGGCAAAGATGCTTCTCTTGTATAGGGGAGACCGGGGAACAGTGTAACAGTGATCATTAAATTGCTTCATAACACTCTTAAGTTTTGGTTACTAGATAGTAATCCTCGACTTTCATCTATACCAAAAAAAAATTTTAATTGATTTTTGGTCTTTCTCCGCTGTAATTTTAAATATTTTTTAATCAAAAATTTTCTCATTAAAATTTATCCTTTTGACAACCTAAACATGTGAAAATTACAAGAAAAGTATACATTTTTTTAAATCGAGCTGTTCAATTTGGATTTGACTTGATAGTTTTTCGACAATACGTCGTACTCGATAAAGTGATTTGATGGGGAACAGTGTAAAGGTTGGCTTATACTGGCCGTATACCCGTAACTTAAACCCTAAATTTAACGACCAGTATAAACCAACCTTGAACAAGCATAGAAGTTGGATTTGAGTTAACTTCTAAGTTATTGGCATAAGTTACCGCCAGGTTAAGTCCAGTGTAAATGGTCGCAGTAAAAATGGTTGTTTCAACTTTTCTGTGTTCTAAGTTACGGGAATAAGTTCACAGCTATACCCAGTATGGACCAACGTTAACGGGGAATAGTGTAACAGTACTTATTGCTTCCATATGTCTGTGTACTGCCATTTATGAAATGTTTAAATTTTGGTATGCCGGGTATCCGCTAATTTTGATAAAATTTATTTGTACGTTGTACCAAGAGATTTTTGGATATATTATTCAGAAAATTCTGGATTTTTCTAAGCTAAACGATTACCCTATCAACTTTTTGGCAGTATCACACTACCCAGGTACTGGGGTACAGTGTAACAAATAAGTACATAGCTGAAATAATTTCTAGATTCTTCAGGTTTTAACATTTTCAGGCGGTAATAACACCAAAATATAGCAAAGGTTGTATCCTTCAGGTGAGGTGTTGAAGGCTGAATTCAAAATTAATTTGTAGTCCACAGATCAAAATGGACGAAAAATGTTACACTGTTCCCCGGTCTCCCCTACATTTTTTCCTTCCCCTGTGATCTGCTCAGCCCAGAACCGCAGATTTCTTCCTGCCCCTCCGGGGGGGGGGGAGAGCTTTAGTGAACTCTGTAAACTCTCGAGTAAACGAATCTTGTTTCAGCACTGATGCCTTCCTTGTGCGATGCTACTCAATTCTCGTTATTTAGTCGATCGTATTGTTTCGTGACGGTGGTTTCCGTTGTAAACGGATCGGTCTGGGGAGAAGGCACGAATGCCCCTTGGCCTGATGGATTCGGTTTAGAGGTCCTACGGACCAGCACTCAGTGGGAGGAGGCATAAATACTTGTGTGATCCTTGACCGCCGTTAGAAAGCAGTTGCGGGTCTCTTCTCAAATTTGCCAAGAGTTAGATCACCAGACTTGGATAACGATGTTCACGTGGCTGGTTCGGAATGCATTTCTCCTTGTACTGTCTTCCATAAACGCAATACGATCGTCCGCTTGAACTGGAATCCGATCGAAATACCATAAACGACGAAAAAAAAAGAGACGCAATTTTTACACAGTTCACCGTTTAGTCCGGTTGCGTATGCAAACGAAGCGAATGGGTAAACTGTTCCAAGGGAAACCGTATTATCCGTATGTGTCGCCCTTGAGGCTCCTAACATGTGCAGCACCATAAATCGTATGCACCCAGCGACCGTGTGTGTCTAAAATGCGTGACGACGTGACGACTAGTGATGGCAAAAATTGATGTTTTTATCAGTTTGAATAATTGATTTTTTTTTTAGCGGAGTGAATCGATTTAAAATCATTTTTTCTTTCAATATCATGTCGCTTAGCATAGTCGTATCAATTTGAAGTCGTTTACCACAGACTGTCAATTGATGTCAGATTAGTCCATCACTGAGTATTCTATTCTGTTGCTCAGTACACTTTATCGTGAGAACACTGTACCAAACGTTAGCAATGCTTAATGCTCGATGGATAAAATGGAGCCCACTCTGTAATTTTATCCTTTGGCGTCACTGTTACGTTACATCAGTTTCTTAGTTGTAAACGTCAAATTATGTGTTTTATTCTTCATATTTCGAGTGTGCAAAAATTCGATTCAAAATTTGCTTTAAAATGGTCTAACTTTATTTCCTTTTTTATGTCCATAAGACACCATGTAGACAAGATGGGCTCCAAAATAGCTATTGTGCATGCCGAACGTTTACTACATTATTATGTCGCTTAGCATAGCCTATTATTGATTTTTATACCGCTTAGCATTAGACAATGTCAGGAACGCTCACTGGGTGGACATCACTGTACATTTGCTTATGGGAGACTAATGATAAAAATTTTAAAGTATATGAAACTTGGAAGTTTACCCAAATTGAAGAAGATTTCAATCTCAATAAAACTTATTCTTATGATTTTTTATATAAATGCCGACTTGATAAACTATTTAGAAAAGAATCGTCTGTTTGAAATCGTGTAAATGTAAACCGATAAGACAGCTTGCCCTCTCAGTGAGATGCCATCGCAGTTGACGACATTGCCTAATAGTTTATCATGTTAACATTAAATCTTTTTCTTAAATTAATTGGTTCGATGAATTCACGATTTCTGTGGAGAAAATCGATTTATATTAAATCAAGTCGATTTTTGCCGTCTCTAGTGACGATAAAGCACTATAAGCTTCGGGCACACTAAGCCATCGTTTTGTCCTTACTTTTTCCGTTGACGAGCGAACGCGTCGCGGGTGACGATTGAGGCTGTCCCGCGACAAAAATCGAGCTTGCACGGCAAATGAAAATATGAAAATGGCGGCTTAGCATCGCAGTTTCCGCCGGTTGAAGCATCGAAGGAAGGCTCGCAAGCAATGCGAACAGTGGCGTCATAACGGGGGGGGGGGAGTACAATGTCCCCTTCCTCCTCTTTCAAAAAATTGGAAGTAAGTACAGAGTGCCATTACCCACGCCTCCGAAAAATAAACTTAGAAATAATTTAAAAAGTTCAGAGAAAGGCACAATAAGAGATTTCAGAGATTGGAGATGTTTCAAGGCTTTTTGCTTGTTCCTCCATTTCTGTGAGACGGTAGAATTTCCCCCCTCCTTTTTTCACTTAAATTTTCGATTTAGTTTTTGTCTCCCTCATAAGAAAAAGTTCCAACGCCGCTGGATATTTTGAGGATTAGCTGGATATAGATACTTACTCGTATTTTGTGCTACAGTGAACATCACGTCTTGCATCGGTACTATAATAAAGCGAATTTTTTCTTTCTTTTCTGTTTCAGTATGGCTTCAATATGGTGATACAGCATACGGAAGCGATAAATAGCATAGCGTTGAGTCTGATGCACAAAAGTCTAAGGTATTTGGATATTTTGAACTTAGACTACGTTCAAAGGTTATTTTAGGAATTGCAGCCAGCGTAATTAACGAGCCGTGTATCGAGTGACGTTTGACTGGGATACGAATGATCAGAGCGAAGCCCTTGCCCTGCCATGCCTTGCCTTGATTTCTAGGACGTAGACTGCAGATGTCGAGCGAATTTTTTTATTTTTTATTATTTGTTCGTTGATTCGTTTCGTTCATTGACTAGAACGAGTGTACATGTAACTATTCGCACCTAAAGAGAATTTTACGACATTACGAATAATGAAAATCTGATCGGTGGGCGGTTATTGCGAGTCGGGTGGGAAAATGATTGGATTGCGAATACCGGTGACCTTGGTTCACGGCAGTGACCATTATTCGGTCGTGGGGAGCTGGTAAGTGTTTTTTTACTGTCGAAAATCGATTGTGCTGTGCCGCACGTAATAAGGATGAAGTTGATATTCGAGACGTAGGACTGTAATTAGGGTGGGAGAGGGTGTGCTTAGAAATGCGTTGATGTGAAGTGCTACCGGCCATAGCGGC
Organism: Acanthococcus lagerstroemiae; assembly: GCA_031841125.1. NCBI lineage: Eukaryota > Metazoa > Arthropoda > Insecta > Hemiptera > Eriococcidae > Acanthococcus > Acanthococcus lagerstroemiae. Next base: position 44,457,080 of record CM063112.1, read on the forward strand.
GTTTGATATTTCACGTTTTAGCGACCATCGAGGCGTTTTGAAATTGACAACATCGCGTGTGAACTGTAGAAAAAGGATCAGTGACTGACGTCTCCCAAACGTGACACTGATTTGTAAAAGAAATCAAATAATTTGAAAATTAAAACAAATTTGCTCGAAGCCCTCCGAAGTGAAAGTTTCGCCTTGGCGACCCCCTAATTTCGAAAATTTTGGTGGAAATGTGAAGTGCTACCGGCCATAGCGGTGTTTGATGTTTCATACTTTAGCGACAAACGAAGCGTTTTGAAACTGACAACATCGCGTGTGAAGTGTAGAAAAAGGATCAGTGACTGACGTCTCCCAAACGTGACACTGATTTGTAAGAAAAAAATCAAATAATTTGAAAATTGAAACAAATTTGCTCGAAGCCCTCCGAAGTGAAAGTTTCGCCTTGGCGACCCCCTAATTTCGAAAATTTTGGTGGAAATGTGAAGTGCTACCGGCCATAGCGGTGTTTGATGTTTCATACTTTAGCGACAAACGAAGCGTTTTGAAACTGACAACATCGCGTGTGAAGTGTAGAAAAAGGATCAGTGACTGACGTCTCCCAAACGTGACACTGATTTGTAAAAAAAAATCAAATAATTTGAAAATTAAAACAAATTTTCTCGAAGCCCTCCGAAGTGAAAGTTCCGCCTTGGCAACCCCCTAATTTCGGAAATTTTGGTTGAAAATGGTTCTCATAATCTGTTTTATCGTGTTTCAATCACTTCAGATTTTTGATCTCATTGGTCTTCTGCTATGCAGAGTTAGATTTATCACATCGGAAAATGTGGTGATAATTGGTTCAATAAACTATGTTCTTCAGGTACTATTCGCATTTTTGAATTTTGGGTCTAAAATGGTGAAGGCCACTCTGATCCGTCAATCTCAAAATTTGTGACCGATTCTTTGGTCAGTTTCCGAAAATCAGTCTTGCAGGGGGAGGGAGCGTTAGTCAACCATCCTCAGTATTTTCTCCCGATTCCTTGACCAGTTTTTCAAAAATCAATCTCGCGAGCGACGAGGGCTTTAATTTCAAAGAAAATATCTGGCTTGAGAAACTGCTAGCCAGCCCGCATGAGCAGTCAGCTATACTGCCTGACTGGCCAAATCTGTAGGCTGATAGCATTCAAGTACACGGACGGGCATAGCAGTGATCAGGTTGCTCTCAGTTCCCCCTCCATCGCTGCTGGAAAGAAACTAAACTTTCATTTTAGAGCTGAAATTGAGGATGAATCTAATTTCTCAAACGTATAGGATAATCGAATTCAGAGAAGCAAAAGACGAAATTTAAGATATTTCTATCAGAGTTGGGCATGTTTCGCTCGAGTAAATGAGTAACGAGTGATGAGTGAATTAATCGTTACTCACTCATCCGTATGAGTAATGAGTCAATTACTCATTACTCATGGATTGAATTCCGATCTCCATGAAATTTCGGGAAGTTGCTCAGTACACGTCCACGAAGGTTTCCGAGGGGAGGAGGTAACAGGGTGAGGGGAGGGGGCCAAGGTATTTTATCGAATTTGTAATCGCAGCAACGATGAAACTTTGGGATGTTGTTGAGTATATTCCCGCGAAGGTTTTCAGGGGGAGGAGGGAGGAGGGGGTATTCATCAACTTTTTAGTCGCAGCAAGGACAAAACTTTGAGAAGTTGTTGAGTACACTCCCGTGAAGGATCCTGGGGTGGAGTGGGGGAGGGGGTTGGGGATTTTTATCAACTCCTTGATCGCAACAACGCGCGATGGGTCAGTTCTATCTCAGAATGTTACTTAGTTCAGCTGGAAAAGTTGGAAATTCAACAACCAAAAAGCGTAATTAGTTTGAAAGAAGAATCGTTTCACCTTTCATGTGTTGCTAGCTGAAGAAACTGAAAGTTGAAATTAACAAGCAAACAGAAAATCCACTTGAGATTTGACCATCTGAAGTTTTTTGGCGATGGGGTCTCCCCCCCCCCTTCTTCCCCATCTTTCAAGTCTGCGTTCAAGTAACCATCTAGACTGTTAAGTGAACCGACCGACAAATACAGACTGTTGTATGAGGGGAAGGGGAGGTTCCCATTCTACAGAATTTTTTATCAGACAAAACTGAAGTAAAGTTGTTTTGCATGAGCTTCTTACTTAAAAAATGAAATATGTCCGGTTGAAAAATTGTACCAACTCCTCGTCTCCTCGGTATCAAATAACCTGCGGCACGTTTCGGACCGCAGCATCCCATATATATGTATAATTTGATGTAAATTGATTTTGGATGAATGGTATCGACGATTTACTCGTATACGGTTTTGTTATTTTCAAAATTCATTATGATCGTAGTAATGGCGGATTTAGAAATTTTTCAAGGAGGGTGTTTTGAAAATAATTCTTTTTGCACCTTCGCCCCCTAAAAACCGAGATGGATGTCATTTTAAATGGTTTCTGAAGACAAGTTTCATAATGTGATTAAATCGTTTTGAAATGAACGTACACGTTCACTACATTTTTATATAATGTGCTTTCGCAATGTTTTTTTCTTGTTCTTCGTCCCGAAGGAGGGTGTTCGACCCCCTCCCCCCGTAAATCCCTCACTGGATCGTAAAGACGGTCAAAATCCCTCCGCCCTCAAGAAATGTGAGCACGTAATTCGCATATTTCAAAGTAAAATACTGGAATTCTGGAAGTCTCCTCTTTCCCTCCCTCCTTGAAGTATTACTCTGTTTTTTTGTTATCCTCGAAATCCATTCTGATCCCACAGTTAGCCATAATCCATCCCTCCTCAGGAAAAGTAACATCATAGTTTACCTATTCCAGAGTAAAATAATGAAATTCTGGGACGCAAGTTCGTCGCTCTCCCCTTCTCTCTCTTTCTGTGAAATTTGACGATCTCCACCTCTGATGATTGTATTTCTTGATGCCTTTATTTATCATCGGGCCTGAATTTGATTTTGCTGGAAGGCGGTAACCAAGTACGGCATTTCAATCATTTATTTGTTTTGAGACAGGTCAAATTTCACCAACTTTTCAGGAAACGAAAAAACAACAACAAAAAACGAAAACAAAGTTTCATTAAAGTGCATGAACTTTGAAGTATTTGGTGAAAGGTAGAATAAATTTTTAGAATTTTGTGGTACAGATGATTGAAAAAAAGTTCGACTTGATCTGTTGTAACACCCATTGTTTTGCCTATCTGCGTTTTTAAGTAAATAGTAAGCGCATTTTGAGGTTTTGGCCGAAAATATTGTTTTGAAAACATGAAGTTTTGTAAATTTTTAACCAAAAATAGAGACTTGAGGCATTTTTATTCAATTTAGGGTAACACGAATCAATGACACATAGCTAGAAAAAATTTTTCGCAAGGGCTGTTACACTGATGAGCGGAGGGAGCCAAAACTTTCCATTATTTTTTTTACAATTTTTTGTTATAAAATGTACCAACAGTTGTATTTTCCTGAGTTTGCAACTTAACGATAATACCCTGTCTTGGGGAAAAAAATGAAGGGATTGCTACCTTAACGACCCATATTCAAGCTACGCCTTTGACTCGAATGAGCATTTACAAACTGTAGTACAGTAGAACAAGTTAAGCCCTGTATTTGACCGCTTTTAAGAAAAAATTCATTCTTATTTTCTGTACTCATTTTTGACTTTCTATATACTAGTCCAAGTCCATCAGTTGATGCGTCATAGTAAACTTTGTTGTTTTATATAAAAAGGGAAATTGATTTTTGCGAAACGTATGTTATTTCCTCCCCTCCCCCTCAAAAAAATTGATAAGATTCATTCATTATTACATTGCCTTTTTCTCCGATAACAAGGCCGAAGTGATCAGAATAATTTTTGAAAGTGAATATTAACAAACCTGTTACTTACGATCACCATTTCCGACTCAGAAATCTAAAATGAGGTAGGAATAGCATTTTACTAGCCCCGCTACAGCTGGTTTTTCTGTATCAAAGGGCGGGGTGACATGTACCACCAAATTAAGCCTCGAACATCTGAAAGTTTGGCTCATTCTTTCTATCGAAGTATTCTGGCTGTTAATAACAAATCTTGCAGCCTCGCAGCGAAACCGTCCTCGTGTACTACAGTGCAGACAACTGGAAGGCAGCCCCGTAGAGTGAAAAAGAGGTTCTGGGGAAATTTCCACGGGCCCCCCTCTCCTTCAAGTTCATTTTGTTCTTCTGTTAAATAGGAAAAAATTACATATAAGCTACGGGATAAGAGGTTTCTTTCATGGTGTAAGGAGTGACTGCTGATTTCATGTACAGTATGATTGAAATTCAGACCTTTTGAAGATACGAGTATCGAGTCCCCTTGAAAGTCCGCCCCCTTTCCCCTCCCTCTCTCGACAGGGTTGCTGGAGGGAATTTTTCCATATGTAAATTATTATTTTCAATTCTATGAAGAAAATTGCGTATTTTTCCAAAAAAAAAACGATTATCAACAGAAAATGTGCCAAGTGTGCCATATGATCTTAATGTGCCACACAATGAGCCACCAAAGTAGAAATGTGCCAATGTGGCTCAGATGTGCCACCATCGGGAACCCTGCCAGACGACCGTGTTGATGCGCATGTTCACGTACATTCCCGCGCTTTCTCTAGTCGTCCATTCTCGGCTTCGCTCGCCATTCTTCGTGTCGGCGGGTCGAAACGTGATGTGACGAATGACTGCGTCAAGAGGAATGCGCAACTGCGTCACACTGATAACGTTTTTCTGCGGAATTTTTCGTGTGGCGAGTCATTAGCAGGGATGGGCAAAGTCCGGGAACTCCATGATTTAAATCCAAAATCCTGGTTTAAAAAAGGATTAGAATTCAAACTCAAATCCTTTTTAGAAAAGAATTTTAAATCCAAATCTTAAATCCGCTCCATTTTCAGAAAAATTGAGATTTTAAATCCAAAATCCAATAATCTGAATTTCGACTTCTAAATTTTAGCAACTCAGCAACCCACGCAATCTTCCATCTACCATTGGCTGAAGACGTTCACATACAATTTCTGTTGTCTGTAGCTCAGCACTAAAATGCTTATTATAATCAGTGAATGAGAGAAATTTTGAGGACTTTGCGTTCTGCGTTCTAACTTCTTACTTACTAACAGGTGACCAAATGAGCTTCCTTCGCGTTCGCAGAATATGACAGATTCACGGTCATTTTCCCGTATCCTTTTTCACGAACTATTTTTTCCCGAATGCAAAAACATCGAACGCTTTATTTCACGAATATTTCATATTTTATAATACAATAATAAATTATAAAACTATCAGTATGTAAGATTTGATTTTCAAGATATCAATAAGTTAATGGTGAATTATTAAAATTGATGAAATGAGGAGTTTTAGGATAGTTGCCGCAGCGCAGCGCTGCTAGCATCCTATTTTTGGATTTGGATTTTATTTATTTTTGGAACCATCAGAATGCAAATCCTTTGCTAATAATTAGGAGTTGAGCTCATACAATAAATCCCAAAATCCCAATTGAAATTATAGCATAGATTATATTAATTTTTCTAAAAATTTCTGTTTTTCCATTTTCTTGATTAATAATTTGTGATATTAATCCAAATCATGGAAGAATTATTTTATTATTTTCATTTTAAATATTAACTTAATATTTTTTTTAATAATATTTTTATTAATAATAATTGATTATTTTTATGAATTAATGTTGAAATAATTAATATCATTACAATTATCATAATTTTTAATTATAAAGAAAATATTTTAAAATTTCAAATAATTCAAATTCTTATTTCAATCGAATCCGAAATCCTTTTTGAAAACGGATTTAAAATCCAAAATCAGGATTTTTGGAAATTTTGATGTGATATGCCTGAGGATTTAAATCCGGTCCTATCTTGGTCATTAGACGTATCTATATCAAAAATAAAGCGTAGGCAGTAGCAAAGCTCACCCAACTGTTGATTATTTATCTTCGAAAATGATTCATGATAAATGACAACGTGTACTTGGCATGGTAGATAAGATACGGTGATGATGTGGGCACTCTCAGCCGGAGTCCTAGAATCCGCCTTTTCGAACATTATTTCAGAGACATCGGAGAGGCTGTTAGGGCTGTCTTAGCCCTCTTCTCGTCTTGCAGAAAAACCGGCCTAAGGCAAAATCTAGCGAGTTGCTACGTGGGCTCGAACCCGGAACCTCCGGATTCCGAGACCAGCGCGCTATCCACTCGCCAATCAGACCCCTTCGGCCAACATATATACATTTATAATTCTGTGGATGAATTTCTTACGTACATTTTCTTGAATTTATTATTAATCATCTTCCTTTTTAAATGTAAACTCCGAAATATTAGCCAAGGAAGAAGGTGAACAAGGATCACTGAAACGTCCAAATTAATTTTATGTTTTTGCAATTTAAGATTCCTAACATGAGTTTTGTGAGCCCATAGAAAAAGTTATAGAGAGGTCGTGAAAAAGCCTTCAAGAATTTCACGAATTGGTATTCGGTAGACATCCTGATATCGGATGCCCGTTGAATCAGCCACTGTATGACGTGCTTCACGTTGTCCGATGAATAGAATTCTCTGAAGTCGCCTATCAAGTTACTCACTTGCCTTCGTACTCGTGGCGAACATTCCAAGGATAACATTTCCGGTAAAATCGATTTTCAGGACTCTTAATGACTCTCTGTCATCACTGTGGTCGTAAAATCTGCTTTAGTCTAAGTCGGTTGTATTCCAGTACTTGGAACTTCTTGTCGATACCATAAATACGAAAGCCAGGTACCTAAACGAGGCAAGAGTTCATCCCACCCAGCACTCGTTACCGGTCATGCTGTTCGATCTCTGTACGAGGAAAAACTATTAACAGATTTGTTAATAGCGCTGTAAACGCCATCTCCAACGTTTTATCGATGATTTTTTTTTTTCAATTATAGCCAAACATTTTTTTTTAATACTCGATTCTGTCGCAATTAATTACCTCGACTCGTTGAAAACGATAAACGTCTGATCGTCGACAGAACTATTTGTCGCCTCGGCGTTAGTAAATCGGCAAGAGATAATCAAACGACCTGTATATTAGCTTGCCAGAGGGGAGGGAGCAGACTGCATCTTTATTAGAGGATGTAATTTCTTCTTCTTTTGTTACAGGACTAAAGCGCTGGTGTTAGAATTATTAGCGGCCATTTGTTTGGTGAAAGGCGGCCACGAAATCATACTCTCGGCGTTCGATAATTTTAAGGAAGTTTGTCAAGAGCATAAGCGATTTCAAACGTTGATGGATTACTTCATCAATTACGAGATATTTCATATCGAGTTCATGGTAAGACTTCGCGGGACGATCCAGTAGAATGAAAAATATTTACGACCCGGCCGTCGATTTGAGCGCGCGGGGGGTTTTGTTTACTCGCACGCCGAGAGTTTTTTTACGAGGTGAACTGGCGCGTCGAATATCAGATCTGGCGTGCGGCGCGTGAACTGGCGCTGCGAACGGTATTTAACGGTCGCAGGGTGTGTGGTGTGGCTTGAGTGCTGGTTTGTACTGCGAGTACCCGGTTCGAGGTGCTCCAGAACTTTGAAAAAAGACTGGCTGGGTTCCAGTGAAGGGTCTCGCGGTATCGTGGCACGGACGAATGGAGTGAGCGTGTGACGCGTGGGACAGAGTAAGTGGCTGGTTAGCGCGTGAAGTGGCGTCGATTCGAAGGGTTGAAATATGAGACTAATTTGAAGGCATCGCATGTCACAGCTGCTAAGCGCTTCTATTTTTAAAGAAGAGTAATTAGAACTGCGTGGAGTAGATTTGAAAAAGTACACTGAGTTTGATTTTTTTGGGGTGGTGCAAATTGGTAACACAAGAGAGTTGTAAAGAGCTAGAGAGCTGGTGTCAATCAAGATAGAATAGAAATTGATGTAGAACAGCGGTGTGATTTTGCTTCTGGTCATAAAGTCCTTGTAACCAGTGAAAAGAACTCTTCGCTGTTTACAATTTCAACTGTCAAAGAAAACGAATCTCCTTATAAACTGGAAATTTGGCTTTAGATTTGACCCAGCCTTTCCTTTCATTAAGAAAACAAACCTGGATAGACATAGGGTTGCATATCTGAAATTCGAAGTAATACAGTGGCAGATTCAGTGCCCGAGAGAGACCATTATTCAACTGGATCGAGAGACAGCCAGGGGGCTAGCTAGCCAGCGAGACAGATAGACTAACAAGCAAGCAAACAAGTAGTGGAAGCTGTCAGAAAGAAAACTGAAATGAGAGATAAGCTGACAGCTCCTTTTCGTGGAAGAGGAAGTAGGAAAGGGCAAGATCGCATGATAGAGAAATATGATTTATGATCATTAAAAGATCATTAGTTTCGTGATCTAAACGATCATTTCCTGATTTCTAAAATTATCTTAGATCAAAAATATGTCAAATTGGACAGAATCTTCTGCCAAGTTGACTGGCTGTTGGCTGTCTGCTGGTCTGCCGGTTTGTTTGTCAGCGTGTTGGACTGTTGTCTAGGATTCCAAAGTAATTAGGGGTTAGAGATGAGGGAATGTCTGTTTCTTTCATCTCCTTATGTTCCTCTCATGGTGTCTTGAAACTCCCTTCGTGAATATGCATCTAGAAAATCTTTATGACTGTTTCGTATCACACTAAATTATTCATCTCATCGCTCTGGGTACCCATAAACTACCTAACAAAAAGGTCAAAACGATCGTGATATTTTTCATGATCTAAGATTTTTTCCCCAATGAACTTCTAATGTGAATTCGTGATCTTTTTCAATATCTTCATCGTAGATAATTAAATTTATGATCTTGCCCATCGTTGAGAGAAACTAAAGCCAAGGGAGTGTATCCAGAACTCAAGAGCTAAGATCGCTCATGCGTTTTGTGTCCGGTGTTTCAACATGATGGTAAAAAACATCGCCAGGAGTTGTTGCCTACCTCGAAAATTGAAGGGACAGACTTGGTTTCTTCACAGTCCGGTGATCAGCTTGATTACGTGCCTAAACTATCACGGAGTTTTGAAATTAGTTACGAAGACGTGTGGCCTATCATCCCAGTTGAAGAGGGTGTGTGGATTTTCGTTTCATCCCGCATAGTGATTATAAACTCGGCAAGTTGGCGTAACAGAGGGGGAGGAGGGTTAATAAGAAAATTAGAAATCAATAATAATTTTAATTTTCTTTCTTTCTTTCGTTTTCGAAAAGTGATTCTTTTCGAATCTCAAAATTGACTCTGAAAACATGGTGATCGTTGTTTCTAAAAATTGTAACGTGTGTTGCTCCATCGATATACAAGATAGGCAAAATGTTTCTCTACCAATTAGCATCTTCTGGTAAAAACTATCACATCACTCGGGTTGAATGTTTCTATCTTATTGAAATAAGATTTATTCGGACTGGAAGGTACTTCGGGACTATGTTGCGCTACATTCGGAACATCATCGCCCTATCCCAGATCCCGCAATGCTTGAAGACAGCATTTGTCGATTCACCACAGTCCTCCAAACAGCAGCTGAAATCAGTACACCGGATTCTGGCACGAGATCTCGTCATGGACAATTTGCCCCACACTGCACTGCATTGCTTCGTAACCGCCGCCGTATGCGTAAACGGTGGCAACGCACTCGTTGTCCTATTGCTCGTCGAGAATTACAGCACCTAAAAAATAATCTGGTTAAGCGCGAACTAAGAGAATCTCGTAACAAGTCGTTGGCGCAATTTTTATCTGGGCTCACTCAAGCTCTGACACTGACTATTCCCTGTGGAAAGCAACGAAGAATTTTCGTCGAGCACCAATATTACCACTATCACCCATCCTCGTTGGAAACCAATGGGTTCGTGATGATAGAGAGAAACTTGAGCACTACGCATCCCACTTACAACACGTGTTTTCTCCGCACGAAATGCCTACGATTGATTTGCCGCCCATAACACCGCATCCAGATAAGAAGCTTGCCTTTTCTCCAAAAACAGTTGCGTATACCATTGATCAGCTCCTGGGGCAGATAAACTCTCTGGTCGCATATGACGCGAACTGCCGAGACAAGGCATTCTCTGGCTAACAAGAATGTACAATGCTATCCTTCGACTCAACTATTTTCCGCAAGCTTGGAAATGCGCCAAAGTCATCATGATTCCAAAGCCAGGGAAAAATCCAACAGCGCTATCAGCGTACCGCCCTATTTCTCTCCTGTCAGTTCTGAATAAGGTGTTCGAGAAACTGCTTCACAAAAGACTACTTCAACTACTTCCTACCAATGTCCTTCCGGACCACCAATTCGGTTTTCGCGCAAGTCACTCTACAACTGACCAGCTTCGACGAGTGGCTACGACAATACTGGACAGTCTAGAGCGCAAGCAGTTCTGCGCCGCGGCATTCGTAGACGTTGCGAAGGCGTTCGACCGCGTCTGGCATGACGGACTTCTATACAAGTTATCTCGCATTCTGCCGCAGAATCTCTGCAACCTTTTGCGCAGTTATCTTACAAATCGCACCTTCTTCGTGGCTTATGGTAACTCATACTCAACAACTCGCCCTATCACTGCTGGCGTACCGCTGGGCAGTGTACTCGGCCCGTTGTTATATGCGCTGTATACTGCAGATATACCTGAAATGCCAACTTCCATGCTCGCAACGTTTGCAGATGATACTGCGTTCCTATCAGTCGCACCTACATACGACGAAGCAGTCAGCGGCCTCCAGTGCTCCCTGGATTCCTTCCTCGTCTGGAGCCGCCGCAGGAAAATTTCTATTAGCAGCGAGAAATCAGTCAACATTACATTCACTTTGCGTTCCCACCCACACAATCCAGTCTTCCTAGACACGGCAATCGTACCTTACCATCGTACGGTGAAGTACCTTGGCCTTCACCTCGATGAGCGCCTTACGTTCGCAACTCATGTAAGAGCTTGACTTACGCTTGCGTAATATTTCGTGGCTGCTGCGCAGGGACTCGGCCTTGTCCCTGCCCAACAAACGCCTTCTATATCTAACGGTTCTTCGGCCAGTTTGGAGCTATGCTATCTCCGTATGGGGATGCGCTAGCACCTCTAACCGACGCATCATACAGAGGTTCCAAAACAAGGTCCTGCGCCTTCTAGCCAATGCCCCTTGGTACGTCCAGAATGATACATTACATGCAGATCTACGCATTCCTACGGTCGACGAAACAGTCCAAGCGCACTCACTGCGCCACGAACGCCGCCTCCACCGTCACCCGAACGTCCTTGCACTGGAGTTACTAGACAATTCGGAAACTCTGCGTCGGCTCCGTAGGCGTCATTGCGCTGATTTGCCAGCTTAATTCCTTGTTCGTTTAGCAGTAATTATTGGTTCTGTTACCTAACCTGTCGCCAATATACGTTATTTAAGAAAAATCAAAAATCCTTGCCCCTTCAAATGTAAGAGTAGACAAACATATCCATGCATTGTCAGTATGAGTTGCCTGTATACTTGGTTGCAGGAGAGTCATGTACGCGATACATCTCGTATATTATGAAAACCTGGCTTCTGTCGTCGTATCCTCCTAAGAAAAACTAATTTGAGAATCCTGTGGAGACAAACAAACTGTCTTAGAGACAGACGAACGAATAGAAAAACGTGCAACGTTGATCAGGCAGTCGACGTAAACGAAGCGCTTATCAGCATGGAGGGTGGACCGGAAAGTGGTCAGAAGGCGAAACTTTTAGTATGACCTCATGAATTTCAATGCTCCTAGGTCCTAGGTTGAGTAAAAACATGATATTCTCACCTGTTCTGCGGAAAAACCTAACTTTATCCTTTCGGTTTCCAAGGCCGGCAATATATTTTGACGGTAAGTTTTAGTGGATGCACTCATCAATGGAAACTATTTGTAGTATTTTTAAAACTACGTTGAAATAATTATAGATTGAATTTTTCTTCGTTTCTGTGCCAGACAGATACGGAGCCAAGAATCAAAACCTAGGATTGTAGTCAGAATTTCGTGGGTTCTCCAGATCGTATGTTTGTGTGTCTTCAATCTTCTTTTCTTCCTGTCTAAGGTCCCTCAGGCTTATTAGCTGTTTTTGTGTACTGTCTTCATTTTCTAGTCCTTCCTGAGCGTGAAAAATTCTAGGATTTGAAGCGGCTGGCCAGTCAGACAGACAGCAGATAGATAGAAAAATACACAGACTGAAAGCCTGGTTGATTGCTCGAAATATGGTTTGATACATTAAGAGTAAGAGAGTTCCGGCGTGAGTTTTCGTTGTCTCTTAATTGGTTATTAATTTTGCATAATCAGCAATTTAAAACTAAGATCTGGCTTGGGTGATCCGGTCGTTTGCCCTTAATCCTTCAAATAGTGACTGTACCGAGTGCAGGCACTTATGAACTATTCTAGCGATTTTTTTTCTTCTTTGTCATCTTATGACGCCGTAAAAGAAGAGAACTTCTTTTACGTTTTATTGATTGTTCCCGCTAATCGTTTTTTAATGCGAATTTTCAGGTTGCCTGCATGCAGTTTGTGAACGTGGTCGTACACTCGGTCGAGGACATGAACTTTCGAGTCCATCTGCAGTACGAATTCAGTAAACTAGGGCTGGACGAATATCTGGAAAAACTTAGGCATACTGAAAGCGAAGAACTGCAGGTATTTCTCACGATTGGTCGGATTAGTTGTCCTCGTATCGTATAGACGTACAGGGTGTCTAACAGTCCTATAAATCCTATAAAGTACTCTATTTTTAAAGGAGGTTCTATGAACTTATAAATGTACTCTATTTTCACTTTTGGTCCTATAAAAACAAGAAAATAAGCTCGTGAGGGAGAAGAAAAATGAGAGGAGAGGAAAATGTACGAATTGTGCAATTTTGAGACAAAAATTGTTGCTAAGAGAACAACTTTTTTCTCTGTGTTCATGAAAACGAAAATTTTCGTGCAAGGTTGCAAAAGTTGCTATCAAATATGTATAGAAAGGTCCTACAAAAATCCTATATTTTTTGAATTCTAATTTCGTTAGACACCCTGATGTACCATGCACGTCCGAATAATTCATTTTAAAAACTACGTTTGCTCCCGATCAACAGGTTCAAATTTCCGCGTATCTCGATAACGTTTTCGATGTCGCCGCTCTAATGGAGGACAGCGAAACGAAAACCGCCGCTTTGGAGAAAGTGGCCGAATTAGAAGACGAACTGGCTCAGGTGGGTGACGATGATACACAAAAGTCCTTATATCCTCAGCCAGGTACTGTCGTTACATTGTAACGTTGAATTATGCCGGCGTATCGTCTATTCCACTCGATTTCAAAGGCAATTGATACCATCACAGATCACCTACTAAGTCTCAGAACTTTCCTATATACGTGTATTATGTGTACGGTCCTGCGATATGTGTTAATGATATTTTGAAATCATTGTACATATTATCTTCTAGAGTCGTGTTCAACTTTTTCATCTGTGACGTATTTCATATTGCAGGCTCACGACCGGCTGACGGAAGTGGAGCGCGATTCTTTAGCCCAGCTAGCCGCGTTAGAAAGCGCGTTAAGTACCGCACGAGCCGAACGCGATGAAGTGATCGAGAGTAAACGCGCCATCGAGGACGAGGTTGCCCACCTGCGAAGACTAGTCGACGACCAAAAGCAAGAATCGCAGTCCAGGCAATCGCTACTCGAGGAGAAAATCCAAGAGCTTATCAAGCGGACGTTACCTAAGGGTACTAGTTCTTGCGTTATCTTGCTCGCTGATCGCCGCCTCCGGTGAAATGCGAATGCGTTCTTCAATGTTGCTCAGTAAATGCCTAATCTAATTATTGTCTTGTGCAGATGCACACGGCGTCGCCATGTCACTCGCAACGTTACCAGCGGCCGGCACTCAGGTGAACGGCGGTGCGGCACCACCGGCGCCGGCACCTCCGCCGCCTCCACCACCGCCTCCTCCGCCATTACCACAGCCGGCGGAATCAGTGAACACGGCACCTCCGCCTCCACCACCGCCTCCGAATCTCCGAGGTGGTATGCCAGTTCCTCCGCCGCCGGCCGGCATGATGCAGGCACCAGACGGTGCGATGACTATCAAAAGGAAGGTTCAAACCAAGTATAAGTTACCGACATTGAATTGGATCGCGCTGAAACCGAATCAGGTTCGTCGAGTGTGGTAATAATTTTATACCATGGTAGTAAGAACGTGAACCTCTTTCCGTCTAGATAGCGAGATTGAATTTTTTTTTGAGAGAGAGTTTGTGGAATGTGCACGAATCGCTCCTGATCATTTGCTCGTTTTGAAAGGGCCGCTGTGCAATCTGTCGAAATTTTTAGCCAGTTGATGTAGAGTTGACTTCCCTGTTCCGCGTTCTCTCTAATTTGTACTCGTTGAAGAAATTAAGGAAGATCTTGGTTTGCATGTTGTTAAGGTGGCAAGATTTCGTTGAATCAACCATGCATCTTTATTTCTATCGCTTTCAGTCTGATTCTGATTATAAATCCGAATTATTTGTTTGCATTGGTTATTGTTCAGTTGTTCGCTTTGGCTCATTTTAGTGAATTTGAACTGAACTAACCTCTACTCCTTATAAATTGAACTTTATTCTCGAAAGTGACCTGGCCGTGTTTTTTCAGTTCACTAAGTTAGTTCATCATTCATTCAATTTATTTGGTGGTTTGGGTTGTAGAAACTGTACTTTTTTAGGAATAACTGAACACAGAACTATTTTATGAATTAACTAAACGGTTTTCCGATCAAATTGAATTTTTCCCCCTCAAAATGATCTGGTGTTCTCTTAGTTAACCCATATCTGAATGAATTGTGAATACATTTTTGATTACGTGTACTTTCCTATTAAAAGAACTCGAGTGCCCAAAGAAAAACAAAAGGCACCCGAATCTGGCTCCGGCTCTGGAGCAGATTTGAATTGAGCTTCAGCTCCAGCTGAAAAAAGTTGATGGCTTCGGCTTTGACTTCGCCAAAAATGTGGTTTTCGCTCGGGCTCTGGCTATTTTCAGGGGGAGTGGAAGTTAGAGTGATGTGGGGAAGGTCAATGAAGAGAGGAAGAGGAAGGGGGAAGTTGGAGGACCGGTGCCAAATAGGCTCCGACTGTAGTAAATATTTTTCTTTTAATTCTGCTCTTGATAATAATTTTTGGGTTCCGAGCCCCGGTTCTGAGTCCCTGCTTCTAAATTGTTTGAACTTTTATAAAATCAACAAAAAAAATAATGAATAAATAAATAATAAAAACACTAGCTCACTGAGCAGGGACGTACCGACAGAAAGGGTAGTAGGTAACGTATCCCCCCCCCCCCGTAGGAATTTTTCACTTACAGCAATTGAAAAAATTTACCGTTGCAGTCAGGCGGAGTTGGGAAAATCCAACACATTTTTTTGCTTTGATTCTTGGGAATTAAGTTGAAAAGTTAGGAAAATCTAACAAGTTAAAGGTTTTTTTTTTTTTTGCTTTGATATTTGGGAATTTTGAGTTAAGTCAGTTGGAAAAATCCAACAAGTCAGGTTTTTTTTTGATACTTGGGAATCTTGAGCTGAGTTAGTTGGGACTTTCACAATTCTTCTCTCCCCCTTCCCTCTCTCCTAGGAAAATTCTTTGGTACGTCCCTGTCACTTAGTCAATTTCAGTCCATTCATTCTGCTCAACTGAGAACTTTGTTGTATTTTCGGAACTATATATATATATATTTTTTTTTTTTCAAAACAACGACCATTTTCTAAATAAACAGAACTTTTTTTTCTTGGTGAAATGAACTTTTGATTGTTTGCTTTAAACTAAACTATTTCTTTAAAAAAAAATTTTAAAAATATATATATATAGTAGAACTTTTGTCTAAATAAACTAATTTCTTGAATGAACAACAATTTTGATATTGTAAATTGAGGACCTGAATTTCAAAGCGCGCTTAGTCCAAAAATGAAATGTTGGGAAATCGAAAATACATTCTGACTTGTGAACGATAAGTGGGAACACTGATTCAGTTGCGTGGATTGGAAGCGGAGGGGTCAATGCTAATACCACCCAAGTATGAAGGTTAGCGTGCGAACACCCTTCGAGCTACGGGAGTGCAAAGTGGGGAAAGTCGTGGACTTAGCTCGTTTTGGCAGACCATGTCATACTTGTGAAAGGTCAAAATTCTTACATCTTGACCTAGAAACTGTCGGAAATCGGAAGATACAGCTTAGAGACGACCATTTTGGTGAACGAGGCTCACGTAAACAATGTCCCCCCTCCCCCCCCCCCCCAAAAAAAAAAGAAGAAAAAGCAAGTATGACTTGGAGTCATAAGAGTCTTATATTCATAAAATTTGAAAAAACAAGTGAGTCAGTATTACAAAAAAGAACGAAAGAAAGGTTTAGCTGTCTCGAAGTCGTGATAAAATCGTGAAACCAATTCTGAAAGGTGCCTGTTTTGACTTCTTCCACCAGATTGCGCTAAAAACTCGATTTTCGATTTTGAGGACTAAGCGTGTTTTGGAAGCCACGTCCTCAATTATTATCTTGTTTTGAATGAGTGAAATCTATTTCCAATTGAATTGCAGAGTCTTCCTGATAAACCTGACCTTATTCCAGAAAGTGAACTGAATAAGTGTTTTGCTTCATCGAGCTTAGTCGCTCGCCTTGCTTTTTACGTTCATTAATTTTGGTGAACATGGACCTGAACATTTTTCGAAAATGAAGTGAACTTTTTGAAGTGAGTGAACTGAAGTACTTTTTCTTCAGTTTTCTGGATCAGTATGCTGTTCGCAGTTCAGTTGGTGGTTTTCCTACTGAATTTTTGACCATGAGAACTTGACGTTCTTCATAATTACTGAATTATTCTCAAAATACATACATTAATTTTTTTTTTCAAAAACCTTAGTTTTTTTATTGTTTTATTATTTTTTTAAACATTTTTCTTACTTATTTATTTATTTATTTATTAATATTTTTTTATTGAAGTAAACTGTTGTCTGAGAACACTTTTTTTAATTGGACGTTTTTATAAAATAATTAAAATAACTGAATCTCTCCGTAGGACGTGATTGGTCAACGAGTACCAAAGCGACTTTTCCACGGGGAGGGGGGGATTTTAATGTTTCCAGCTGTGAAATTTAAGTATGGCTGACTAGTAAAATATTAAGCTCGACATGCAAATACAAATTAGTTTTCGTCAGATTTTAACCCCCCCCCCCACCCCCCGTAAATTCAATTTGATTTTACGGAGGAATGGATATTTTAAAAATTAAGCAAGAACTTGGTCCCCCGGGGCCTGGATTTGTATATTTCTTTCCAGCTGAAAGCGATATTGCCGACAGTCCAGGGTTGTATCGAAAAAAGAAGATGGGGAAGCCCCCTCCCGATTAGAAAATTGAATTTTTGGAAAATCGGTGACCTTCTGCTGGAAAATTTGAGATTTTTTTAGACACTTTTGCTTGTTTTTCCGGCTGACATCCGTACAAAGATCTCAGAAAATTTCTCACTCGCTTCGCCCGCGGAATTAAGAACTTCTCAGTTGGGATCCCCCCCCCCCTACAGTTTCTCTTCAATACGTCTCTACAGTTGGCAAATTGATCGTAGGATCCATTTTCCCATCCTCTTCCCCCTCGAAAACGAATTCGTTTCCAGCTCATTATCGTTTCAATGAACTATTCATTTATTTCACGTTCATAAGCGGATTGAGCTGAACGACTGTTGTTTTTTTCCCCCTTTTCTTTCTTCAAACGATCTGAACAACTTTTAAGAGTTAGTTTCACGAGTTATTCTTCGATTCAGTAACTCTGTGCACTGTTCCATCCGTTCGCGTTCTTCTATTCTATTGGTTGTTCTTGTGATTAGTGACCTGAACTTGAAAACAAATGAAGGGATCCTATTTTCGTTCCAAAACTTATTTTACGAGCACAAAAATTAATTTTAAAGAGAGTGCTTCACTGCAGACAGACGAATTATTTTGTTGTATGCTATCGCTAGTGATGAGATAATGTTGGAGCATTTCTTATTGGCGAGAATTTGCTGAGCTAATGCTCGTTGAATAAACAAAATTCATGAACCAATGCTAAAAAGTTGAATATAATTCATTTTTGAATGAGTTGAGTCGCGACTCAGTTAACTCAGGACTGAAGAATCAATGATTTTTCTTTAAAACAGGTTAAGTCACATATAACCCGTCACAACGAAAGATCCGTAGCTTGTGGACATTGAGGATTTTTTTTTTCGTGACGAGTCACACATAACTTGACCGGTATCTGACACCCCCCCCCCTAAGTTAATGTTCAGTTACTCGCAAGCACTTTCTCTGAGAGCATTTCTAAATTTTCAGAATTTATAGTTGGGAGTATTTGCTCGAGAATTAGAAAATAAGCATTTGCTCGTTGCCCTCACTGCCTATCGCTGTAGGATTCTGTATCCATTTTGCTTTATTGACTTATTTGCTTACTCATTGTTAACGATGGCCAATTTAAATTAATGCAATCGTGTTACCTAGGCACCGATTTGTAATTTATATGTGAATAATATACGTGTTTAATAGGTGCGCGGAACTGTATTCAACGAATTAGACGAAGACAAATTATTCACTGTGATAGATTTTTCTGACTTCGAAGAACGATTCAAAATAGCGGCTTCGGGCAAACCATTAACGAACGGCGTTTCGGAAATAGACGGGCTATCTACTTTCCCTAGCAAGCGATTCAAGAAACCAGACATGGTTTCGTTGCTAGAACACACAAGACTTAGAAATATTGGTGAGATTCCGCATCGTTTATTTTTACTTAATCGCTTAGTGTATCCCCCGCAATGCCTACTTAATTCTGATGGCTAAATTGTTCGATTGCAGCGATCTCAAGACGTAAAATAGAGTTACCTATTGAAAAATTGATAATGGGCGTGAACGTTTTAGACCTGAAGCAAGTGTCGTTGGAGAACGTCGAAGTTCTGCAGCGTATGATACCGACTGATGTTGAGGTAAGACTGCGGTAATGAAACCAGAAATCGAGATCTTGAAAATGGCGTTGACCTAAGTAATTGTAAACCGATGTAAAGCTCCCTGTATATTCGGTCAGAATACGTATTCTTAGTTGTTGGTACGATTTCAAGTCTTGAAACATGTGGAAGCTTTGACTTTCTGACAAGGTCGCTTAACCCGGGTTAAAACTTTTTGATCTGCTCTATCCTGCAAAGTTTATTTACATTTTTGATTTTTGTGCAGAGCAAAGCTTATCGCGAGTACTTGCTGGAGAAGAAAGACATCAATTTACTAACAGAAGAGGACAAATTTTTACTACAACTAAGCCGAGTCGAGCGGTTGCAAACCAAATTAGCCATAATGAGTTTTATGGGAAACTTCTTAGACAACGTACATTTGATCGCCCCTGTGAGTATTCATTCGTTCATCATCTCGAATTCCAGATAACCAGTACTCGTGTATTCACTCTTACAATTTTGGTGTGCGTCTGCCGTTTGTGTTGCAGCAAGTGCATGCCATAATCTCAGCCTCGAATTCGGTGAAAAATTCGAAAAAATTAAGGAAGGTATTAGAAATCGTGTTGGCGTTTGGTAACTACATGAATAGTGCGAAACGCGGACCCGCGTACGGTTTCCGAATTCAGTCTCTGGACACGCTAGTCGAAACGAAATCAAGTGATAAACGGATGGCGCTGCTGCACTACATCGCCGATACGATACGATTCAAGTTCCCGGAACTGCTGAATTTCGAGTCCGAACTGATGTACATCGAGAAGGCGTCCACCGGTTAGTTGATCACGTAGATTGTTCGGTAGCGAATGAAATTGTACAGGCGCATTTCGTACGCCAGGGAAGTCTCGACCCCGATACGATTTTACTTCCTTCGCTCAACGGATTTTCTATGCACAGTTCCTTAGTTGACAGTAAGGTTGAGTTGTGCCAAGGGATGAAAAGCATTTGTTAGATGAAGGTTCCTACCCACCAAGGAATTGTCGACTGGCGTGATTGCACTCTGCGAGGGAACTCAGATTCTTTGGTTGTAAAATGAAGAAAGGACTTCGGTTTATTGACCGATTTTAACAATTGTTATTGGTATCTTTGTCACAACCCCCCCCCCCCGTCCAACAAGTACGTCTTCACTAGGAGATGTACTTTAAATCGATATTAAAAAATAGAGATATTTTTCCCGATTGATCAAAACACCATCTGATGTTGAAGTTTTGTTGTTGAAAAATTGATTTTTTGAGAAGTGAATGCAGTATTTGTTATGCTTGATGATTGGTAAAAAATGATGAATGCTGGAATTGTTGATGTTCTATGCCTGACGATGCAGAGCAAAAAAGGTCTCAGGAGCATTTTGCTGCTTTGGAGCCCTATAAATTTTCAGAATGGATAGTATGTTTTTAGGCGAACGAAGTGCAATGTAATGAAGTTTTACGCCAGTGGCGCGAAGTTTATTTATTTTCTGATCCGAAACCTATAACTAGCGATAGCGAGAGGTGTATGAGTTAGGAAGCCGAAATTTTGATAGCGAAGTGAAGGTGACCTTGGTGGTGAGAATGAAGGGGCCAAAACATGTGCTCCGGAGGGAAAAGGGTGTATCCGGCGCTCTGATCATCTGTAATCAGCTGAAATTTTTATAATCAATTTTTCGTAAAACGAGTATCGATTGAGTTCGAAGATGAATCCAAGCGGCCTATTGTGAAGTCTGTTTTCTTTTTAAAGTTGTATCTCGTGAACTGTGAGTCCTATTGAATTATTGATGACACAGAGTAATATATATATATTTTTTTTTTCAATATACACATTTGGTAATAAGAGTTTTTTATAATAACTATTGTCAACGGTTACTGAGATTTTTGAAGTTTGTGGGGTTGTGAAGTTCACTCAGTATAATAACCCTCCATTTGCCACCAAAACTCATTTGCGCTCTGTCAATTTTCAGAGCACTACTCTTCGCTTATATCAGGGTCGGCGTTATGTGTGTAATAAGCTTGAGTTCTCCACAGTCGGGAAATTGGCTACACTGAAATTTCTTTTTTTTACTTTACTGTCAGGGAAAATGTCGAGTGCCCACACTGGCTTAAGTATGTGACAGACAGTCGTAAGCCCTATTGCAGTTAAGTGATATAATAAGTAAAATTCAAACTCAGCTGAATTTTGATTTCTCTCCAATTAAAAGCTGATGGATAGCTGAGGTTACTTTCAGTAATCAGCGTTAGAATCGAATGAGTTTCTTGATGAGAATATTCTAAGCCAGATGATACCATTTTAATTAGAGAATAATCGAAATCAGTCTGAGCTTGTCACTTGGCATACGTGGTAGTTTGGTTGCAATTCCAAGCACCACTGTCTGTTGATAAGAGACCTGATTCCCCGGGAAAATCTTGTCGAGTATAATTCTTCCGTTACAATCAACGATTCCAATTTTTTGAGTTGTGAGTATCCATGTAGCTTCTTTAATTCTAAAAATGGAATGAAGGTTCCTTGAGTTTGAGAATGGATTACAGGTTCCTTGAACTTATTTTGAAGATTTATGTAAGGTATATTTGGATTTTATGGGGTGTTGTGTCGGAATCTCATTCAGGGAAGCTGTAAAATTGGAGAAAGGGTTGTGTCAGGGCCGGCAACTTTTCATAATCCCATGTGTAGCGAAACAAAACATCAACTGATTTTACACAATAACATTTTATTCCCGAAAGGGTAGTTACCGGGGGGGTGCGGTGTCATAGGGGCCACTCCGTCCCACCACACCATTAGGCCGTATGCATAAAAATTAAGCTTTAACGTCGAATCAAAAGAGCGAAGTGAGAGCCGTCACTCCGAAGGGAAAGATAGAAGTTTAAGGTTTTGCTTCAATCTGCATGCATAAGCTTTCTCTTTCTCTTTAAAGTGAACGCTCCACAAAATGAAGCGAGTGCTTCAAAGATAACAACGCTTGTTCAAGGAGTTACCAGCCGATGTATGTGTCCAAGGAACTTCTTAATCGAAAATCATTCAAGGAAGCGAAGTGTACAGATGGAAAACGTACGAAACGATGAAATAATTTTCGGGGAAATTTTCAGGCTCGGATTTAGAAAAAGGAGATGGGGTACAGTAGTGGCAATCCATACTGATTAGCTGTTGCTTTTATGTTGGCAGGGGTGCGGGGCGGGGGTGCTCTCGGAAAAATATCTTATCTAATATGGGATACGCAATGACGAATATATAGATGCGTTATTATACATTTGTGGCGTGTAATGAGGGTACAATTCATCATTGTTGTTCCGTTTTTCCTATTATTGCGTTAAAAATTTCAACCAGGGGGGGGCATGTACCCCATGGCCTCCCCTTGGATCCGCCATTGGAAATTTTTGATGATTTCTGAAGAACTTCATCAAAAATCTTCGGGGAAAATCTCCCATGATTTTCGAAGAATTTCATCGGACATCACTGAAGAAAATCTCCGATGATTTTAGGAGAATTTTTTGGATTCCTTTTCCGGAGAATTTCATTGGAAATCTTCAGAAAAAATTTCCAATGTTTTCCAAAGGATTTCTTCAAAAATCTTCAGGAAAACTTTCCGATAATTTATGAAGAATTTCATCGGAAATATTTGGGGAAAAACTACGATGGTTTTTGGAAGAATTTTATCGAAAATCTTCAGGAAAAATCTCCGATGATTTCCAGAGAATGATTCATTGGAAGTCATCGGGAAGAATCTACAATGATTTTTCAGGAATTTTATCGGACATTTTTGGGAAAAAAATTCCGATAATTTCCGAAGAATTGAGACTATTTTCCATTCATACGATGGAATCAGAGATTTTTCCTGAAGATTTCTGATGACATTCTTCAGAAATCAGCCCACAATTTCCGAAGAATTTGATCGAAAATAATTTGAGAAAAATCTTCGATAATTTAAAAAAAAAATGTCATTGGAAATCTTCGAAAATAATCTCCACTAATTTTCGGAGAATATCTGGAGAACAAATGTCCTATGATTTCCGAAAAATTGTATGAAAAATCTTCGGGGAAACTCTCTGATCCCATTGCATGAGTGGGAAATAGTTTCAATTCTTCGGGAACCGGAATTTTTTTCCTCCAAAAATTCTCGATGAAATTCCTTAAAAATCATCGGAGATTCTTCTTAAAGAATTTTGATGAAATTCTTCGAACATCATGGAACATTTTTCCCTGAAGATTTTTGATAAAATTCTTCAAAAACCATCGGAGTTCCCCCCCCCCCCTCCCGAATATTTCCCTTCAAAGATTATATGAAAATTTTCTCGATGAATTTTGATGACATTTTTTGGAAAACGTTGACAATTTTTTCTAAAGACCTCCGATGATATTCTTTGTTAACTACCGGAATTTTCCCGCAAAAATATCTGATGATCTATTCCTTATTAAATCATCGGAGATTCTTCTTGATTTCCAATAAAATTATTCTTTGGAAATCATCGGAAATTTTTCTTGAAGATGTTCGATAAAATTCTTCAAAAATTATCGGAGTTGATCCCCGAATGTTTCCTATTCAAAAATTATTGGAAAATTTTCTCGAAGAATTTTGATAAATTTTTTTGAAAAACATTGGAAATTCTTTCGAAAGTTTTCCAATGGGATTCTTCGGAAATTTTCTGAATTTTTTCTCAAAAATTTCCGATGAACATTGGAGATTCTTTTCGAATATTTCCAATGAAATTATTATTTGGAAATCATCAAGGATTTTTCCTGGTGATTTCCGATAAAATTGTTGAAAAACCATCGGATTTTTCCGAAATATTTTTGATAAAATTCTGTAGAAATTATCGGAAGATTTTTGAAGAAATCTTCGGACAACATTGGACATTTTCGCTGAAGATTTCCGATGAAATTCTCCGGAAATTATCAGAGATTGTTCTCAAAGATTTCTGATGAAATTCCTTGGAAATCATTGGTATTTTATCCCTAATAACATTTCTGATGAAATTCTTCGAAAATCATCTGTAATTTATCGCAAAAATTTCCGATGAAAATCTCTGGAAATCATCGAACCTTTCTTCTGAAAAAATGCTTCATAAAATCATCTATTTTCGATGATTTCTGATAAAATCCTTCGGTATTGTTGGAGATTTTCCTTAACATTTTCAACAAAATTCTCCTGAAATCATCGGAGATTTTTCTCAGCGATGTCCGATGAAATTCTTCGAAAATTATCGAAAATTTTTCTTTAATATTTTCGATAAAATTCCTCGGAAATTATCTTCGGAAATCAAAGGAATCTCCTCGAAGATGAATGATAACTGAATGTGTTTTTCGAAAAGAAGGCTACTCGGGACTAGATGCATTTTTTCGCGAGTGAAAGCTTCACTTTTGAAGTTAACACTCCTCTTTGTGCATACAACTCGAAGGGACCTTTTTCCCGAAGTAAACGCTCTCACTCCTGAGCACAAGCTTCCTCTTCACTTTTTTTTTATGAATACACTCTGCAGCTTACACTTCACTTCTACGAAGTGAAAGCTGAAGCTTCTCTTTATGCATACTTTCAATGGTACCAATGGTGTCCGCGGTGTTGCCATGTAGCGTTGCTACATATGAAATTTCCCATGTATAGTATTCGCTACACCCGCTGTACAGAAGTTGCCGGCCCTGGGTTGTGTTGTGTTTGGCTATAATGAAAAAAATAAAGACTTTTGGTGTTGATTAATCGAGAAATTTTTCATCAGTTTGCAAAACTGAATGTGAAAATGTTCTGATATTCAAACGTTATCTTTTTGAAGTCCACCTCCCTCGAACCGCTCTCCATTAAGAAAATCTCTTCGGAGTGCTGCCAGAGGTTCCTATATCAACACAACACTAATTCGGGGTTTTTGAATATACATGCAGTGACGTGTTTGAAAATTTTCATTGGCTGTCAACATGACAGTCCTGTTACTTCTGCAATGCCAGTTCTACTGCCAGATCACTGATATTAGGTCGACTACAGAACGCTGCTGACTCGCTGTTAGGTGCCAACTCACGGTCAATTATATTGACCGCGAGCCCTACCAACCCACTGCTAAAGCCATGTGTATTATCTGGTGGTGGACAGGAAGTATCCTTACGTTTTTCTGGGAGTATTTGTTGGGTATTGTGGCAATACTGCTGCATTTCCTGTCAAGTTATAGCAGTGTCTCCCGAATCAGGTGGCAGCAATGTAGCGGTATATCTTTTTTCTTGGTAGTGAAATTCACAAAAATTTTCATGAGGTAATAATTGAGGAGCGTACTTCCGAAGTAACCTAACTGTAGAATTATGATTTCATGAGTTTTTGTTTTCAGCACGCTGTGTTACCGCGCTACAGCGCTAGGGGCATACTTTGCAAAAACAAAAACGATAAATTTTTCTTGTAGGTTAAACTTATTGATACCTACCTTTAAAAAATCGGTTACCTACTTAACTGTTTTGCTGATAAAGTGTTGTACTTGTTTTTCTCAAAACTAAAATTTTGCAGTAAGTCACTTTGGAAGTGGACCCCTCAATTGTTGATGCGGAAGCTGGAAAAGTCAGTTAGCTCCCAAACCGATGGCGATTATTAGGGTTGGGAAGCAGAGTGGGAGTTCATGGATAATCTGATTCCCTGAATCTTGGGAAATGAAAAACATTTTGTTGGTATTATTTTGAAGAATGGCTTTTTGTGATTGAAGAAGTAGTTACGGTGAAACTGGATTTTGAATTCCTTATGTTTTCAAAAAAAAAAAAGAAAAAAAAAAGAGGTATTGGGGTCACCCGGCAGCTTCTGTCGCGCTACGTTAGTTGCTGCATCAGTCGGTAGGTGCGTGTACTGAATGTTACCCGGAAAACTGGTATGGAAGGGAAGCTGTCTGATTTCACATATGCGCTTTCTCTCTCTCTTTCACTATCTCACTAAATGTGGGTGGAGTGGTTACTACGCCACTTCCGTTGCATATTTTCGCGTTCGCGTTTGTTTCGCGTTTTCTACGTTAACAACTACCCTGAACCTGTATAAAGAAGGTTCGCTTCAAAAAATCAAAAATACTGAAATTCTTATTATTTTCCGCCCATTATGTTCATTAACTTATCTCAAATGTCTTCTTATGTTTGATGAACATTTTATAAATCACAATACTCGCAGTTGATTTACTTTAGTCCCTCGAGTAACCCAATAGGTAATACTGAACCAGATTTTTTACTCAGTATTCCTCAAATGTGTACTCTCGTCTTTTACGTATCTCCCAGGGTTTTTAAAGTGTGCTATGACCGTTCAGTGAAAAATTGAGACAGTATCAATGCTAATACTTCACTTGTTCTTGTGTCTCTTTTAATACTCCTATCGAGCAACGTGCTCGTGTTCCCTGTGAGATTCTGTGTAACATTCTCGTTCATTTTCAGTTTCGTTGGAGAACGTGGTCGCCGACGTTAGCGACCTGGAGAAGAACATGGAAGTCGTGAAGAAAGAGTGCGATATGCGGAGTAAGGATCGAACGGGCAGTCAGAATCTGAATATATTGAAAGACTTTTTGAACAACAGCGAAGACAAGCTGAAGCGATTACGCGCCGACGCGAAAGTGGCGCACGACGCGTTCAACGAGTGCGTCGAATACTTCGGCGAGTCCCCGCGCATGACCGACGCGAACACCTTCTTCTCGCTGCTGGTCCGGTTCACTCGGTCTTTCAAAGTATGTATTTTGATGGCTACTGTGGACGCTAATAGCTAGAACTACGATAGAGAGGCCTCAGGATTCTACTGGGGAAATCCGTACTCATACTTGATGGGACAATTAAATAGTCGTTAATTCCTGGGGAGGTTGGAAAAAATTGTCAGAGGAGACTGAGCTTTCATCGAACGCAAGGAAATCAGTTGATTAGTGTTACGAGATAATGACCAGCAAAAAGTACCAGTTCGCAATCGAGTTGACGAGAGAACCTGTTGCATTGGTTTCTCGTTGTCATTGAGATCGACGACTGCTCTCAGTATTGATGACAGATTCAGCCAACCGTGAAAATGAACTTCGAATCGCTTTTCGTTGGTCAAACGTAAACACATCAAAAACTGACCTAGTTCCTGCCTGGTTCACGAAACGCAAACCACTGACTCGAATGGTTATCATTGTACTGTATCTGTTGATTGGCCTTGAAAATGACAGTAACGCGCGTGTCTCTCTCATTTCCCAACGTCAGGCGCGGATGATCGATCGAGCATTTGATGTTAATTGATTTTGTGTAACGAACACTGACACCGATTAGTTGTGGTTGATCGAGTAGCACGGTTAATAGAGCATAATGCAATGGTTGCCTGTAAGATGAGGATGGACGTGTGAATGCGGTCCGCATCGCGAATACTTTCGAATGCTGTTTCTAATTTCGCGTGTCCGCTCTTCGTTCGGCAGGTGGCGGATCAAGAGAACGAGCAAAGGCGGAGGCTGGAAGCGGCAGCCCAGCAAGCGGCGCTGCAGAACTCCGAAGAGGGTGGATGCAAGAGAAACCGATTCGGTCAGAAGAGGCAGCAGCAGGTAGGCGGCTTGTGTCTTGTAAAACCAGTAGTAGTGCTTGCTTCGAGAAAATGGGATACATTTCCTTACATTTGAGAGCTTAACGATCTTTTTGTACATTATTTTGCTTGCTGTTTTATTCGCCAGTCGGACTTGGTATTCTTGATTCACTTTTCATCCTGCCATTTAGTTGACCTGCCAGTATTTTCATTTTGTATTATAAATACGTTCTGTTAATCTTCCCTGTCCTCTGCGTTCAATTTCTGTGATAAGGTTTTTTTTTGTTGTCTTATTTTTTATTGCTCGCCCCTCGCATGCAGCAAGTTCGAATTGTTGAATTTTTTGTTTGTTATTTAATTTTTTTTTTGTTTGTTCAATTTTTCCCTTTATTTTCGCTTACAGCGATTATTAGTAATTGCTAATGTTCTGTTTTGAAAAAACGCAGTTATATTGTATTTATTAGTCGGAAAAGAGGACTAACCTAAAGACGTTAGAAATCAAATTTAAATTATACTATTATTATCGTTATAAATTTATTATTTCATTTTATTCGATGGGAATACGTTAACACAGTGGCGGATCTATGGGGGAGGGGGTTCG
Organism: Acanthococcus lagerstroemiae; assembly: GCA_031841125.1. Lineage (NCBI taxonomy): Eukaryota > Metazoa > Arthropoda > Insecta > Hemiptera > Eriococcidae > Acanthococcus > Acanthococcus lagerstroemiae. Next base: position 44,484,993 of record CM063112.1, read on the forward strand.
GACACCCCTTCGGGCCGAAGAAGAAAGAAAAAAAAACATTGCGGAAGCACATTATACAGGGTGTCCGAGTTTCGGTTGCTAAGCGGGGAGGGATGAATAGTACTTGAATAGACAAAGCAGAAGTGTTATTATCACCTTTTGCCTAATCACAAAATTGAAGGCGCCGCATCTTTGTAAAAATCGAAAAATTCACTAATTTTGACCTATTACAAAAATCACGAGTAATGATATTGCCCAGTCTACAATGATGCCATGGTACAGCACTCACTTAGAGTAACAAAACAAGTTATTACGATATCCGGCCTGCTCTGAAAATTTAAGCAGGTAAATGGCATCCAAAATTCAGAAATTTCAATTTTTTACAAAATTGTGCAAAAAGCCTACGTTTACTGAACCCCAACATGAATAACTGAAGGCGGGCGTACAGTTCTCATTATCAAAACTGGTAGCCCTGATTCAGATGAACAAAAAATCATACCACTATCTCCTTCTAGTTTTTAGAATTTAAAATGTTATGTCGCGTTGAAGTTCATGAAGCTTCTGAAATGATCGAAAAATGAACCTTATGATCAAAGAAGAAAAATAAGAAAAAAAAAAATAACAAACGCTTCTAATTTATTGTAACTTTTAATAGTCGTTATGCCTGAATGAATGACTGGCGTTACATGAAGACTCCATCTGTTGAACTAGTTGTCTAACCACCATAAAATAGGCACTGGAATACAAATTTTTGTTTCTGCCTACGAATTTAGGGAAACTTACTTTTGAGCGGAGCCTAGAAACCAAATAGCCTTCCCCCCTAACAGTTTAATTTTTAGGGCGAGTTAAATTTTCTGTTTATTTTTTGAAATTTGAAAGTACTTCAACGCGTCTTAACTTTTTAAATTCTGAAAACTGGAATGAAATAGTGGTATGATTTTTTGTTCATCTAAATCAGGGCTACCAGTTTTGATAATGAGAACTGTACGCCGGCCTTTGGTTATTCATGTTGGGATTCAGTAAAAGTAGGCTTTTTGCACAATTTTGTAAAAAAAATTGAAATTTCTGAATTTTGGATGCCATTTACCTGCTTAAATTTTCAGAGCAGGCCGGATATCGTAATAACTTGTTTTGTTACTCTAAGTGAGTGCTGAACCATGGCATCATTGTAGACTGGGCAACATCATTACTCGTGATTTTTGTAATAGGTCAAAATTAGTGAATTTTTCGATTTTTACAAAGATGCGGCGCCTTCAATTTTGTGATTAGGCAAAAGGTGATAATAACACTTTAGCTTTGTCTATTCAAGTACTATTCATTCCTCCCCGCTTAGCAACCGAAACTCAGACACCCTGTATAAAAATGCAGTGAACGTGTACACCTGCAGTGCTGTAGTCCTGTGTTCAAAACACCCTCCTTGGAAAGTTTCTAAATCCACCACTGCGTTAACATAAGGTGTGAGCTAATTTTTTTACATGATTCTATATCATGTCGTGATTGTGGGTTTCGAAATTGAGCCTATAACCACTAGAAGGGCGGCTTGACTCGAAATCTCAGCAGAACCTCGTAACCAGTGTACATCGATGTCGAGGGAAAGAGCCATAAAATTAGTTCAACTTTCGGTCCGTTAGGTCGGTGAGGTGTCAGTATAGAGATTCTTTTCTTACAGTCAGCTCAATTCCCTCGCTGAAAACCTATCTCCCGCCGCTCCCCTCTGCCGAATTGATTATCCGCCTTAAATCCGAGAAATTCAATCACAGGGGGTCGCTTATGGAAATACAGTTTTTTTCGATCTTTACTCATAATGTATGCCCTCAACATATTTTTATATTATTTTTACTACGTACAACATTCAATTGGCTACAGTTTAAAAAACTAGTCCTCTACTGCAATAATTCAATTTTCTCATCACATTTTCTTACGAAGTGAATTTTCCGGCGCGGGTGAGACGGGAAGAATTGTTACTGGTTGCCTACCCGAATCGGCTAACCTTCTCTAGTTATAATAATCTGTCTTGACCCTGACGTCTTTGAAAAAATGCGTTTTCTAAAACAGCATTGTTCGTTACTGGGAGCAGGTACGGACTTGAAATTTTTATCGTAGTGAAGTAGGTCTGAATATTTAGTGTGCTTCATTTCGTATAGAAAGCGCCACTGGTTCCGTTTTTACAACAATAGTCCCGGAACTCATTGAACGTGCTAGGTATAGAAAGCTATAGACATGAATTACATTTATAAAACTCTTTTAGGCTTTAGTAATTATGTGAAGATTTAATAATTTAATCGAATTCGATTACTGTCTTTCTAATAATTTATTAATCGCATACTTAAAAGCCATAAAATATCGACAAGAAATTGGAAAAATACAAAGTGTTTCTTTTGCAGTGACCCTATGTAGATATGTTTACATACACTTATTTTTGAAGGGACCGTGTTATGGTCCAATTATGAAAAGTTTTCTATCTGTAAAAAAAAAAAAAAAAATTCTTCTCACGAGTAATAGTAGAGGGCAGTTGTGGTAACCACGGGGGAAAATGATCGAAATCAGTTGAACAGAGTGTTCATAAAATCAATTTTAGTACAAATTATATCAGAAAATTTTCACATATCTCTTCAATTTCCCGTGAAACTTGCCCTCTTAAGCTATTGTTTTTTTATTTGCAATAGATTGTACATTAAATTTCCCATAAAAAGGTCTTGAGCAATTTTCTTGTATCTGAATTAGAACTGCTCAAAATTGAGTTCAAGATATCCCCGTTTAGAACTATGTATTACTTTTCAACACAGATGCGCAGACCTTTTGAAGATAATCAGCATCTTGTTCAGCTACTTTATCACTTCACAAAGTTATGTCGTTTATGGGGTTTATTCACCTCCCTTCTGTCATCTATTTACCCCATATTCGAAATTGAAACCCATGCAATGAGAGGGGGGGGGGGGTTATAGTATTTTGTAAAGTTTAATATGGGTATTCAGTAATTGGTTCCAAAGGTCGCTAAATTCGGTTTTGGTAACATCTTGGCCACATTCCCCGAACTGTGGTGCAAGATGATAGTTTTAACCACACAGAAAAAAATTGAAGATCATGAAACGTGGTTGAACATGATTTTCATAAAATAAATTTCACTTAGTACCAAATTATTGATACATATTTTTTTATTGCCCTTAAAATTGGCTTCTTCACGATGCTAAATTTTAATTAGTAATACATTTTTCTTGCACTTTCTTCTCCACCCCAATATCTCATAGATGTTCGATTGTAAGAATTCACCGCGGCTACCATTGCCAAATCGCACGTAGACTTAGGTAGTCTAGAATCGAACATGAGAGCTCTAACCTTGTTTTGTCGAGTACGATTGAATCTCTGAGGTATGCCGGCGTGTTACAAGGTATTCGGAGCCGCTAATTGATGCTCTATATTCTCTGCTTTCAATGCGTCCTGAGTCTGACCCCCAGTATACTCGGTACCTTGGTCTGTCCTCAAATAACACACTTTCGCATTCTCACCGAGCAGATATCTAGCACTCATAATGAAACTACTCAATCACCCATCTCATCCTTAGACCTGATCAGTGCTGGATCAATGAATTGGCGCTTCAAGCACAGACTGGAGACAGTGTGCCTTTAATAGTGGTATTCTTTATATAGGCTGTCAGTGTACCAATATATTTTACAGGGCTTCTGAACCACTTTTTTCTTTACAAGTTCACAATCACAGAAAATCTTAAATCTTTAATGTACGTTCTCAAAAAAATGCTTAATAGTTGAAAAGTTGAATTGCATCAATTTTATATGTATTTCAATAATGAAATAGTTTCAATAAAAAAATTTAAAAAAAAAACAGAAAATTAGTGTAATAATAATAATAATAATTTGAGTAAGTACCTAATAATTATTATAATATGTGCTGTTCTGCTTTCTAAAACATCTGTCTGCGACTTTTTAGTTGAGCAAATTCATTAATCACGTCGTCAAAATCAATTTTATCTATCAGATTTGATTCAATAGAAAGTAATGCTGAATCATTCAAATTTTCTTCCCCGAGAGTTGCTCGTAGACAATTTTTTATGCGCTTTAAATAAGAAAAATATGGTTCAGCTGAGCAGTTGGCCACATAAATAACATTCCTCATCACTAAATTAATACCTCCTCCCCTCTCCCCAGAGTGTTACAGTAAATAGAAGAGATGCCAACATTTTATAATACAATTTTGCACTGAGTGAAATTTATTTTATGGAAATCATGTTCAACCTTTTTCCATGATCTTCAGTTTTTTTTTTTTCTGTGTGTTTACCACAACTGTCATATCTTGCACCTTCTTTCCATCAGTATGCGCCACAGTTCTGGAAATATGGCCAAAATGTTACCAAAACTGAATTTAGCGACCTAACCTCTGTAGACAACCAGTTAGATTTTTTTCAAGATCGCACTTTGAGCCAGAAATATAGAAATTGTCCCTCGATGCCCCCTCTCTGCTCAGAAATGACGTGGTACCCGGTATGCTCCTGCTGTGTCCTACGTTGTCTTTTTCTATGTCAGGCAGATACGGAGCTTTATTCCGTCAGAGTAGAGGGAAAAAATCCTTGGCATGATAGACTGATACACCAAGAAGAAAACAAGGCGTGCGGTGTCGAGTCAGGGGTCGACACAACTATGGTAGTCGGCGAGGGGGTTAGGCTACCAAGCTGTTTCGGGAGTGAAACTTCGCTTACTCCTCAGAATTCTGTGGGTTGATATCCTCAATGTTGACCTTTACTGGATATTATGGAAATTTTAAACGTAGTCGAATTGCAAACATTTCGAACAAACGAATTTTATCAAATGTAACGTCTAGAGGAACCACTTAGTTTGTATGCATGGCTGTAAAAAATGCGGTCAGAATATGAAATCCTCGGTGATTTAGAATCGCTTTTTATTCGGCTACGTTTTTCGCGGTTTGCATTCGTGTCGTTTTGGCATTGTTCACATTTTCCGCGTGTTGGTTACTGCCCGTGTAAACATTCGAAATGGTCGAATGCAATACAACTTTTTTTTTACTCATTTGTCGGGTTTTATGCCGTATTTTGCATTTCCCGCTTGCTGTTGTGTATCACGGTCGAGATTACCGCTTTTCGCATGTGCCGAGTGTCGACTTCCGATGTAAATTGAATTGCGCGACGCAACGGTTGAAAGGCAATGTCACCAGGAAGCAAATCGCTTTATCCTTTTGCACTTTTGCATCAAATTTCTTTTCTCGGGACTCTCTGGAACGCGGGTAATTCGATTTTCCCACGGTTATGTCGAATGAGGGTGAATGAAAATGTAATCCGGATATTTTTCTCTTTTTTTCCCTGTTCTTTTTTTTTTTCTGTTCGTAGGATACGAACGCACGTGGTAGTGTGGTCGAATGGTTAGGACGTACGCTTTAGTGCGGCCAAATGGGTGAGCTTTTTTTCTGCCTTGTACTTTTTTTCGTCTCACTATCGATTTCGAACAGTGTCACTGGGCGGTGTACTATCCCGAAACTGTAAAAAATCTTCCCGAACAGTCCACCAAGCCCCTCAATTGTAATTGACGTGCTGCTCATGAGAACAGTCCATACCTACGACGAGTATTTCAATATGAATTTTTGGGCCTGAAGCGGGGTCGGATCAAAAGTGTAATATGATATTTGAAACAAGTGACCCAAAAAATTCCTTTGATTTACGCAGCAAAATTGTCAGTTTTCATTGTGGTCTACAATTTTGGCTCCAAATGAGACCAGACGTCGAATGTAATAACCAGGGTCCGGATTTTTAGGCAAAATCTTTCATGCTTATTCGATCTATTGAAGTTTTCTGGACGAATCAGGAAATTCTGTAACCAATGAGGTAATTTTGATACTGTATTTTTTGGATTATTCTCCTTTAAAAATGACATTCTCGCCTAAACTTGATGTTTTCAGAGACTTTTTGAGATTATTTTGGGTAGAAATCCAATTTTCGACACTATTTTTTCAATTTTTGAGGAACCAAATTTGTAATTGACAATTTTAAAAAAATCCATTTCCCTTGGGGAAAAAAAAAATCTGAAAAAATGGAACAACTTTGTTATTTATTGGAATAAAGTATTTTGATTCAAAATTGTTACATTGCACGTAGCTCAGAAAAAATGGAAATATAAAAATTAGGTTCAGTTTTCCAAAACCTTTCATTTGATACCCATGAAGCCATGGTTTTATACAGACTTCTTGGGACTAGTTTACTTTTTTTGAAACTATTTCCCTTTAAATAGGAGCTTCTTACGGCCTTTTTAGGCCTTGTTAATACGGCGTTTTTTTGCATTTTAAGCGCCTAAAAATCCAGGCTGTGGTACTAACATGCTTGAAGTTTGTCACCCAAAGCCAGTATTTCGATATTTTCACAAATAAAATGAATTTTGTACATTAATTGCTTGATTTTGGGAATTAGTGGTCCAAATCGGAGCAGAATTAGAAATCTGATGTAATATTCACAATCAACCCTTCCCCCTCCTACCCCAAAAAATATATAATTTTTTTTTATTCTCAAGTCAACTTAATTTTGACCAATTTTGGGTCCAAAATTTGAATTCGTGGGCCCCAAATCGGGACTGAATTAAATCGGCAACCCAAGAAAGTCCTATTTTGATATTTGTTCAAATTTTCAGGCGAATTTAATTCTGCCATTTTGGGTCTAAAATTTGTATTTTTGGCCCGACGTTTAAGCCTAATCAAAATTCTGATGTGATATTCGAAATTAGTGACCGAGAAACTTCTATTTCGATATTTTCCTTGGTACCTTTCCGTGTATGATTCCATTGGTGGTGCTACGTTCAAGTCCCGCTTCAGCAAGAGAAAGATTTTTAGCCTGATGGAAGCTAGACTGTGTCCCTCAAAGATCCATTCGTGTACCGTAAAAACCCGACTTCTCGTTTAAAAAAAGGGGTGGACCAATTTGCAAAACATTCTATAGTTATGTGTTCCCGGATTTCGATGAATTACTGCAGAGCCGTAATCATGGGTCGGCGGGGTCCAGTGAAGTCAGTCCTGGCCGTTACTGTTCTTCATCATATTCTCGATTCATTGAGTTAATTTCACCAGAATGTTCGCCAAAGATTGCTCTATATTATTTATACAGAAAGAATGTTCGTATGTTCGGAAAAATGTTCGGCGAAGGATTTGTTGAACGTGCTTGCAAACACTGTTCTTCACCTTGTTGACCCATTTACTAGTGATGTTTCACAGTGAATTACTGTTTTTGGTTACTGTTGACAAAATTACCCGTCGTTTGACTAACGCACGTATTGACCCCTACAAGAAGACCTCGAAGAGCAGAGCTATTATGTTACTACCTGAGAATAAGAAATTTGTTAGAAGCCAGAAGCTTATTATCGAATTGCTAAGAACCTTCTGGATTCAAAAAATATACCTTTGATTTCTTAATTATTTCTCATTTTAAAGTATTTACATGATAATCTTTGCTCTCTCTTTTTTTTTCTTTTTTTTTTTTTTAAAAAATGAGAGTTGATACGTTTGTTGGTCAGACGACGGGTATTTTTGCTAACAGTAACTCACTGTGTTGATGTCATGGACTATGGTAAATGAATCCATTCTCAATTTTTCGAGTTCATTACACCAAAATGTTCACCGGACATCCCTCCGTATAATTTATATATGGAAATAGTGTTCGCGAAAATGTTTAGAGAATGGTTCACCAAAAAATGCTGGCAAACACGGTTCTTCGCTCTCGAATCTTTGAGTTAAGGTCACCCAAATGGTCGCCGAGCATCCCTCCATACAATTGATATGGAAATAGTGTTCGCTAAAATGTTCAGGAAACTGTTTGCCGAACAGGTTTGCGAACATGGTCACAATCACCGTTCCTTACTGTATTCTCTCGAATTAATTTTACCAAAATGTTCGCCAAACGCTCCATGTAATTAACAGAAATTGTGTTCGCAAAAATGTTTGGTAAATGATTCGTCGAACATGCTTGCGAACATTGTTCTTCACTCTATTCTCAATTATTTGAGTTTATCTCACCAAAAAATGTTGACTGAACATCCCGCCATGTAATTGGTATAAAAAAAGTATTTACAAAAAATTTTATGAAATGGTTTGGCATGCTTGCGAACACTCTTCAACCTATTCTTGATTCCAAACATAGTCATAAACATAGTTTTTCACCATATTCTTGATTTTTTGAGTTAATTTCACCAAAATGTTCATCGAACTTCGCTCAATATAATTTTTATATGAAAATAGTGTTTGCAAAAATGTTTAGTGAATGGTTCACCAGAAACATGCTTGCGAACACTGTTCCTCGCTCTCAAATCTTCGAGTTATACCCAAATGGTCGCCGATAATTGATATGGAAATAGTGTTCGCTAAAATGTTCAGGAAACTGTTTGCCATACATGTTTGCGAACATGGTCACGATCACCGTTCCTTACTTATTCTCTCGAATTAATTTTACCAAAATGTTCGCCAAACGCTCCATGTAATTAACAGAAATTGTGTTCGCAAAAATGTTTGGTAAATGATTCGTCGAACATGCTTGCGAACATTGTTCTTCACTCTATTCTCAATTATTTGAGTTTATCTCACCAATAAATGTTGACTGAACATCCCGCCATGTAATTGGTATAAAAAAAGTATTTACAAAAAATTTTATGAAATAGTTTGGCATGCTTGCGAACACTCTTCAACCTATTCTTGATTTCAAACATAGTCATAAACATAGTTTTTCAGAATATTCTTGATTTTTTGAGTTAATTTCACCAAAATGTTCATCGAACTTCGCTCAATATAATTTTTATATGAAAATAGTGTTCGCAAAAATGTTTAGAGAATGGTTCACCAGAAACATGCTTGCGAACACTGTTCCTCGCTCTCAAATCTTTGAGTTAAAGTTACCCAAATGGTCGCCGATAATTGATATGGAAATAGTGTTGCTAAAATGTTCAGGAAGCTGTTTGCCGAACATGTTTGCGAACATGGTCCCGATTACAGTTCCTTCCTGTATTCTTGATTCTTTGAATTAATTTCACCAAAATGTTCGCCGAATGTTGCTCCATATGTGACTGACAGAAATAGTGTTCGCAAGAATGTTCGGCAAATCATTTGCCGAACATGCGTGCGAACATTGTTCTTCACCCTATTTTCAATTACACAGTTCAACAAATCTAAATTTGTTGTGATTCTCCTGGCACTGAATAGATGATTGTAGAAGTATTTTCAACGCTGATTCAAAGCTTCGTTTTTTGCAAAGGACTCGATATATTCATTTGTTTCTGAGAATTTTAATGTTTGTACTCAGAATTTCAGAAGTGTTATGTTGGCCACGCTGAGTTAATATATTTCGTTATCGAACAAGTTCGACTGATTTGTGTTAAGGAGGTGTGCGCCGATTGGCCAATGCGTACACACTACCAGGTGATACTGCAGAGCTTGCTGAAAGAACTTGTTTTTTGGTTGCACAGCTGCGCGCATTAGTGGCAGTGCGATCATTTTTCATGCTTCAGAGTGATCAAACAAAGGGAACATACAGGGAAATTTTCTAGAATCTTTTTATTCTGTTTGAAATAAATTGAGCCCTTTGCGAAAAATTGAGCTCAATATTGAATTCAGCATCCAGAATACTTATTGAATCATCTACTGATGTACTAAAGAATCTCTGGCTGTTGGTTTGTGTTATTTGAGTTCATTTCACCAAAATGTTGACTTGCCAAAATTCTCCCAGAATGGTTCACCTAACTAGAGCCCTATAACTAGTACAAGTAGAGCTCTATAACTTCGTGCGAGTACAATCGTCCGCCATTTTGACGTCAACATTACCCGTGGATGCCGAATTGACTATGTGCGGTACGCTCCGCATAGTCAGATTCGGCATCCACGTGCGTGGTTGAAGTCAAAATGGCGGACGGTCGTACTCATACAAAGTTATAGAGCTCTAGTACAAGTGCAGAAACCTGCCATCTTGTATTCTGCTCTGATATGGACAATAAACATGTAAAACAGCTAATACTTGTTATCGTACTTGAAAATGATTGAAATGATTCAAAAACTTATAATTGTGTCTTGGAGTGAATTATGAGTGGTTTTAAATTGAAACTACTGATTTAAATATTATTTTTAATTCGAGAAAGGTGTCGAATACAATTAGAAAGAGGTACTGTTTATATTCGAGCAGAATACAAAATGGCAGATTCTAAACATAGGTAGTCATGAACATAGTTTCGCACCATAATCTTGATTTTTTGAGTTATTTTCACCAAAGCATTCACCAAACTTCGCTCAATAGAATTAATATGGAAATAGTGTTCGCTAAAATTTTCAGGGGTCTACTGAACATGATTGCGGATACTGTTCTGCAGCCTATTCTCCGTTATTTGAGTTCATTTCACCAAAATATTCACAGAACATCGCTTCATATGATTGATATGAAAATGGTGCTTGCAGAAATTTTTGTGGAATGGTTTGTCAAACATACTCGCGAACATTGTTATTCACTATATTTTTGATTCTTCAAGTTAATTTCACCAAAATGGTCGCCGTACGTTGCTCCATATATAATTGATACAACAAAAGTGGTTGTAAAAATGTTCGCCGAACATATCTTTGCAAAGACTTTTCTTGACCCTATTCACAATAAATTCTTAAAGTATATTTTGCCAGAATGTTCGCCGAATATTCTTCACATAATTGATATGGAAACAAGAGTGTCCACAAAAAGGTTTGAAGAACGGTTTTCAAACACTGTTTTTCTCTATATATTTCATTTCTTGATTTGATTTCACTAAAATGTTCACTGAACATCGCTCCATATAATATGGAAATAGTGTTCGCCAAATACATTCAAGAGAAAAACAGTGTTTGCGAACCGTTCTCCGAAAACTTCAGCAAACACTATTTCCATATCAATTATATGGAGCGATGTTCGGCGAGCATTTTGCCGAAATGAAATTAAGAACGCAAGCATGTTTCGCGAACTGTTCCTCAAACATTTTTGCAAACATGTATTTCCATATCATTCATACAGAACAATATTAGGCGAACATTTTGTGAAATGAACTGGAAGAACTGAGAATAGAGAGAAGAAATCTGATTTCGCGAACATGATCGGCGAATCATTTGCCGAACATTTTTACAAACACTATTTTTGTACCAATTATATGGAGCAATATACGGTGACCATTCTGGTGAAATTATAACTTGAAGAATCAAAAATATGGTGAAGAACACTGTTTGCGAGCATGTTCATAAACATGTTCGGCCAACTGTTCTGCAAAAATTTCTGCGAGCACTCTTTTCATATTAATTTTTGGCGAATATTTTGGTAAAACGATCTCGAAGAATTGAGAATAGGCTAAAGAATAATGTTCGCAAGCATGTTCGGCTAACAGTTCTCTGAACATTTTGATTATTCGAGTTAATTCCACTAAAATGTTCGCCGAACATCACTCCATATTGATACAGAAATAGTGTTGGCGAACATGCTCACAGAAATGCTCAGTTCACGGGTAAATGTAGCTTAAAGGTTCACACGGATCGATTCTCCGTATAATTTCGATTTAGGAACCGATAATATCATAATCGCTTCGCGGGGTGATAGACAGCGCCGTTTCCGTCTCCTTATTTCCACCTAATTTACTGCTGTACGTGACAGCGCGCATTTAAGTGAAACCCGAAAATGTATTCGGCTGTAAATTACCCGGGGGAATGTCGCAGTCTGTGCCTGTCGCACTTAGTCCGCCGAATTCGTATATATTGAACGTATTTAAAGCTTTTTTGAATTACCTTAAGGCGTCCGTTGTTACCAAACCTACCACACCCTACTGTAATCAAGCGCAGCGAAGCCCCAAAAAATTACCCTCGCCGATGCTTCGTTGTATTCCAGCTCGTTGGTGACACTGCCTTCTCGCAATTTAGAATTTACGCTTTCAATTTTTCAACCTAATCGCAATGAAAAGACGTTCACAAATAACGGACGATTAATTTTAGCCTCGGCAGCGGCGTTCGCAGGTTCTTCCTTTTTCGCTCTCTATCGGTATGTGCCGTCGACATAAAAAAGAAAAGAAAATCGACTAATAACGATTTATTACTTAGGACGCGGTTATCAACGAATTGAAAAGCAAAGTTCGATTAGTCCAGGAGAAGAAATTACTGCACCAGGACGAAGTGTACAACGGCGCGCTCGAAGATATATTACTCGGATTGAAAAGCGAGCCGTACCGGAGGGCGGACGCGGTCCGACGCAGCCAAAGACGTAAGATCGATAATAATAGGTTATCTCGTACCATGGAAGAATTGGAAATCTGATGATGTCTCACACGACAAGTCCGATAGTGTTCGGAAAAATCGGAATACGAATGAGAGAGCATGATATACGACGTTTGCGGTGCTACAGCTACAAAAGTGTTCTCTAGTTCTCTCGGTTTCTGATTGTCACTTTTTGTTGTATGTTCATTGTTCTCTTTTCGCGCTTACAGTGTTACAGTAGACGGGGATGTAGACGTAAAAAGTCAATGGTAATGCTGGTTGGCTGTGTTGACCGCTTGATTGGATTCGGAGAGTCGATCGGCCTATACGAGCGCACCGTATAGGCGGACAGGTTAGTTAGACGGCGACTGTGCATTCACAGTTTGCTGGGTTGGTGGGATATGGCACCGTGGTGGAAAATGGTTGCCGACAGGTCGGGACGAGACATGATCGAGACTCGTGTTGTTGACTGTGAGCAATCAGGAGCCAGGCAGCAGGCGTTAGGGTGCGAATGAATTGCAGCGAAAAAACGAGGCGTAGGAGTGCTTCCGAAGTTCACATGTTGATAGCCAGAGGCGCCGAACTAATGTTAACCTGTTCACGCTCGATTTGTCGACTGTTTGTTCATTTTTCCATTTGTTGAACGAATGGAAGTGAACGCATTCGCTGAATGTTCGTTTTAAAAATGAACGTTTGCCATTCGTTCATTTTCCCGTTTGTTGAGTGGCTGAACAAATGGAAATTAACGCGTTCAGTGACATTCAGTTTAGATGTAGGGCGGGGCGAGGCATGAAGACTTATGACACTAACATTGCACTAACACATATTATTCTGTTCGGTCAAGACCCGCTAGGATTTCAATGTCGACCAAACAGCGTTTGTTCATATGGCGTCATTGTGAACGGACAAATGCGAACAAGTGGGATAATTTTTCGTTCGTTCGGCGCCTGTGTTGATGGCATGTGAAAGTGAGGCTGTCATTGTGATGTTAAATATATCGATAAATTGATATGTCATACCCTAGATAGAAACTAGCATATGAGCACAAAAATTACCTTCTTGTGTTTTTCATTAGTTTTAGATTTTATCATCCATAGATGCAAATAGGGGTGCTCAGCCCCTCTCGCTTTCAGGAAACTGAAAAATGATAGGAATGAAAGAATTTTTAGCATTATTTTGATACTTGTTAGCCCTCATGAGCTCCACCACCCCGAATTAAGTATTTGCGCCTGCCATCGGCTTTCAAGAGGAGGTCATTAGCTTATGCGCTATCGGCTTGGCACAAATAGGAGATGAAAAACAACGCATTGTCCAGCTGAGTGGTGGTTCCCAAAAGTAAACTAACCTAATTATGGTAAGTTATGCCGCTTTATGGGTTGAAACATCATGATCAAACTGAAAAAAAGTAACATAATGGGGGGGGGGTGGAGACAACAGTAGGTACATGGGGGGGGGGAAGAAGAAAAAACAGAAAAAATTAACACATTGGAAGAAGGAAAAAAAGTGATATTTGTAACGTTTAAATAGAAACAGAGGAAGTTGATAGACAAAACAAAATATCGAGATAAAAGGTTTTATATTGATAGAAGCTATTTAAAAAAAAAAAAAAAAAAAAAAAAAAAAAAAAAAAAAAAAAATGAAATGTACCTCAGAACTGGTCAAAATTAGCGGAAACTAAACAAAGTGGTTTCTGGTTTTCGAGAAAGATTTGAAAAAAAAATTGAGTTTATTACTGTAGCAACATAATTTGTTTGCTCTGAACTCAATTCAAAAATAGTCATATCAAAATTATTTAGTCTGACAATATTGAAATATACGATCCCTGAAGTAATGCTCGAAGGGGCGGTTCCAGGGCTCGGGTGAGAGCAAATGAAAAGAGAATATTGAAAAATACAAAAAAAATGTCTGCATACATTTATATAGGTACTTGAAATGTAAATTGATATACATTTGGTATGTATCTCTATACTTTGATATATTTCTGGACTAGGATCATCATTTTCAGAATCAGTTTGTGGGTCATGTGAAGCTCTCTCGAACAGTCAAATGAAGGGTACGGGGAAAGAAGCAGGTAAGTCACTTTTTTGGCGAAATTAAGTTATCAATACCGTTGAAACGAGTGTAATGAGTAGAAGTATCCGAGCTATGGTAAGATGCCTGAAAGAATGCTACAGTCTAGAAAAACGGAGTTCAAAATTCACGTACTGTAAATCGGGGTGACTTTACCGATTTCCATTTTTGACCATATTACTGGCTTTGTGATGAATACAACCGAGGAGTTATCTGTCAAAAGGGCCCCTGACGAATAGGAATCCCATTCATCAGGGGCCCTTTTGACAGATAACGCCTCAACTGTATTCCTACTTCTGAGGGCATATATGGTCTCTTCGATCGACGAACCATCTACAATCACCAACTATGGGTATCTTATCATTAAACGGTTCATACTCTTCATAATCACAACAAAAGCAGTACCGTTCGTAATTTTGATAGTCTCCAACTTCGACTAATTCACAAGTGACTGGATTGACCCCGCTCTTTCTTTTTCGATTGTAACTTCCCTCTAACTGCATTAAAAATATTGATCTCGATAAATTTTATTAAACGAAGCTATTTCTCATCTAATTCAATGCGGTACATACCTGAAAATATATATGTATTGCTCTCTGTCTTCTGCTAAAATTTAAAAAATACGAATTAATTATGTTCGCTCGAACTGATAACATTAGAAACTCCACTCGCGACACAACGGGTGGTGTTGGAAACTCCGAACAAACGAGTACTGAAGTGTGAGATAAGGACCGATAATTCCGTAACTCGAAATGGCACACCACACAATCACTTTGGGACTAGACCTCACGTGTTCTTGGACTTCTGTAGGCTTTTTTCTTCCCCAAAAGATGCACGTAGCTTTGTGACTGACTTTATTGCTTAGGTTAGGTTACATATCATGATAAGTAATCGGTTCGTTTTACATCATTATCTCAATCCTTCCCCCTAAAAATGCTAACCTATGAAATGATACAACTTCCTAATAATATTATAAACTTATATATTAATCATCTCTCCTTTTTCGTTGAATCCCAGTTTACTGGGTGGTTTTCATTCAGAGTTGAACGACGTAATTCCTCTGTCGGTTCAGCTTTGATTTTTCCTTCTTGGTGGGCTCTGATAAATCTTGTCACGTCATTGGGATTCCGGAAAAACATTTCCCCTCAATTCCCTGGCAAAGCTCTTTTTGTCTCTTACCTGCTTCAGTATAATCATCTATGGAACCAGGCTTACATAGATATGTGTCCATTAAGTCTGCATATGCTCCCCATGATTGGCGAGTTGCGGTTTGAAGAGTATGTGCAGACAAAGCGGACTGTGGACATTTCAGTTTGTCACATCTCTGAGCTGACAAAGTTACCAAATGTATCCCAGAATACCGGAGGGACTGCAAGATTGAGAAATCAAGCAGCCCCATGGAATCTGGGTGATACCAGCTGTATTGTAGGCCTTCACTGCCCCAATGAAAACTTTTTTTTTTTTTTTGCAGATTCTGGCAATGTACAGTTGTGAAAGTTTTTAAAAGATGCAATCCAAAGTGCTTTGTCATCAAAAGTGGGGCAGTTCACTCCAGATCCTGGATATAAACGAGAGCGATTTTCCTTTTTAAACCCTCCACTTTTGCATTGGTATTTTCGGGAGTTCTTTTCTCCAGACGAAGAACAAGCATTGCGAATGCTGGACCCCAAATTGTCATGGTACTTTTATGTGGAGCAGATGTTAATAGCTCGAGTATTGATCTTTTGCTAGCAATTAACTCCACTCTATCTGGTTTTGTAGCGGAGACAGCAATTTCAGAGTTGGATTGTTCAGTGAAAGATGAGATTTAATCATTTTTGAACCAGTCTTCTGACGCAGCAGTGTCGTGAAGGTGAGAAGCTAAATACAATGAAATTTCTTGATTTCCAACAGGGTTGTCAGATCTCAAAAGTTCTTTGATTAAGTTCTTGACCTGAAGAGTAATCTGACCCGTATTCCTGTCAGCAATTTTCACTGTGCCAATTATTTTCCAATAATCCTTGGGATCATAGGTTATTTCCGTGGCTCTTATTGCTTCCTGTATTTAAACCATTAGTATCTATATCCAATAAAAACATGAACGACGTACCAACCAGACTACAACATATCATGCTAAAATTACAAAAATTTCATGTAACTTTAATATTTAAAGTGGGACAATATATGTACATTTCCGACATGTTGTCCAGATCTCCCATCAATCAAGGATCTGAAGACGAAGTAGATGTTGAAATCCGAGTTCACTCAACCTCAAACTTATGTAATGTCTCAGCATCTAAAGAATAATTAGAACAAAATTAAAAATGGAATTAATAATGATCCCATTTGCATTAAGCTTAAAGAATATTATTATAATGATTGGCCTAGATATTCAAGAGATGTAAATTAATCAGTTCAGTCATGGTTCCCAATCCGCAATAATTACTCAAGCACTACGTTGCGACATACTCGAAAAAATACACGGTTGTTCCTAATACCATCACCTAGTAATAGTCTTATTAGGGAGTCCAGTTTTATAGTCATGACTTCCCTCCGCTTCTTCACTTCCTTCTGCAGTATCTCAATTTCTTTGTTGTTCAAAATTCACTAAAAACAGTGAGATAATGCACGTACATGTGTATAATATAATATATACTTACCTACAACTTGTTCGCGATTATCTTTTGCGAAATCTTTTGACATGCTATCCACATGCTCTGGTGGCAACTTTATTTTTGCGCAAACCTCATGCAATGCAGTCAGATCTTTGAGTAGGAAGCCCGGACTACTCTTATCCATTTGATACTTTTCTGGCATTCTGTGTGACGGTACTGCTGGTCCTTTATACTCTGTAACTGATCAGGGCAAACAAATATCAAATGAGTTTATGTATAATAATTATAGTTGCAACACTTTGAAATGCAATACATGTAGAAGATTGGATTGCCTGGTGGATTGTTGTCTAGTCTGTGGTTGTTTCTGATACGGTCATATAGTAATAGTCTTGTTATGGAGTCCAGTTTTATAGTCATGACTTCCCTCCGCTTCTTCACTTCCTTCTGCAGTATCTCAATTTCTTTGTTGTTCAAAATTCACTAAAAACAGTGAGATAATGCACATACATGTGTATAATATAATATATACTTACCTACAACTCGTTCGCGATTATCTTTTGCGAAATCTTTTAACATGCTATCCACATGCTCTGGTGGCAACTTTATTTTTGCGCAAACCTCATGCAATGCAGTCAGATCTTTGAGTGGGAAGCCCAGACTACTCTTATCCATTTGATACTTTTCTGGCGTTCTGTGTGACAGCGAATCATATCATGATCATAGAGCAAAAGTGGTAATTCCATGATGCGAATCACTCATAATTATTATTATTATTCAAACGAAAATTTAAATAGATACCCGGTCTCGTAGCAGACCTCGAATAGGCCCAATTGAATTTAATACACTGATAAATAAAAACTAAATGTTGATATTTTACACTTTCGGTCTTACTAGTATTTGATCATCTGGGGGAACCAACATTGATTGTTTGGATGAAATGGTCAATATTTCTGAATTCCTCGATTCTATATGTCAATTTTTTGAGGTCAATATTATTGATCGTCTAGAACGCACTTTGGAGAGGCATAAAACTTGAGCACAGAGAACGGCCTAAAATGGAATCTGTGTCAATACAATGCCTGTTTTCAGCCAATCAGAATGTGGTACCCAGAGTGGACCCAAAGCAGCGGCGGATTTACACATTTTGCGCTTTACGCCAGATGCAATTTGCCGCCTATTTCAGACTTACCAAATAGGGGGGAAAATTTTTTCGAATTATTATATGCATTTGGCATTTCTATTAATTATTTTCATTTCTTTTCCGTACTCAATAAAAATTGGTTAAAAAAAAAAACACGAAAATTTGCCGCCCCGAAAACCTGCCGCCCTACGCCAGGGCGTAGTTGGCGTATAGAGAAATGCGCTGCTGACCCAAAGGACAGTATGCTGGGCGAGGCTTTTATGTAACTTTAGGTAGTCGTAGAGAGCGTGTAATCCTAAAAATATTCAGGGGGAGGGGGCTAAATAGTAATATTAATAATAAAAATCTTAACCCTACAATGCATGATTTTCTACTTTAAGAAGAGAAAATTTTTTTTAGGTCCCTATAAGTGTAGAAAATATAGGAAAAATAGTCAAAAATTCCTTGGCCCCTTTTAGGGGCCAAAATTTATTTGTTGATTATGAGCAACAGTATGCATTCAGTATGTAGAAAATAACTTATATCAAAAAATAGTTTAGTGTCAAAATTACACAATTTTTTTTTTGAGGGGTATAACAGAGTGTTACATTACATTTTTCACATTTTGTCATACTAAAGCCTTTGCAACCTGGGTTTTTACATCTATTTTTAGCGTCAAAAACTGGAAAATGATTGTAACCATCACGTCGGATGCCAGTGGAAGGTACAGGCTGCATGGTAGGTCGTCGCTTAGCTGGGAATGGAATTGGCGAACTTCGAGGTCGACCTCTGGATGGGGTACTCACTCCTGTTTAACCTAAAGAACTAGCAAGGTTATCGATCAGTTTTATGTTTGACTGCTTATTTCTTTAGTAAAGAAGCCATGAATTGATTACCACGACATTGACTCAGTGATAAAATATATGAAAATACCATTTGCAACTTCTCATTAGGATGTGGTATCTACCAATGTACAAATCAATTAGATCAACGGCTCCCATAGAACGATTATATTCCCGTACCACAAAAGGGCACCAAATTTTGTACTGTATTCAGAGGCAGAGATGTCAGCGTTCCCCAAAAATATAAACGCGTTCACATCAGTTCTCATTCATGTGAGAAGAAGAACGCGTTCACTTTATTCTTGTTTGTGGAGGTGCTCAAATTGTGAACGCGTTCCCCTTTGCGAACGGAGCACCTCCACAAACAAGAAGGAAGTAAATGCGTTCTTCTTCTCACATGATACATGAAGTACATGAACGAGAACCGTTGTGAACGAGTTTATATTTTTGGGGAACGCTGACATATCTGGTTGACATCTCTGACTGTAGTCATTCCTCTCTCTGTTTTCTGCGTTCTCCTTCACAAAATGAAACGAACTCGTTCCTGTCCATTCTCGTTTATGTAAGAAGAAGAACGCGTTCACTTCGTTCTCGTTTGTGGAGATGCTCCATTCCTGAATGGGAGTTGACATCTCTGTTCAGAGGTTAATGAAAGTCAAAGAACTTGAGTGATGTATTTCATCAATGATATTAGAAGGTCAATGGTTAAGCTCACCTCTCAAGTGACGATACTATAGCAAATTGATACAGTACTATTTGTTAGTTGCTATAAGGTTCTAACATTAAGGAAGGTTCTACCAGGTAACTATTGTCTGGGAAACTGAAAAAAGTCAAGGAAGTGCTATAATTTTGATCAGAGCTAGGAACGTTTTGAAAATCATAAGAATTAATGAACGTACGCAGTTTTCATAGTAGTCAGTGAATTTCAAATTTGATCTCAAATATAGTAAGTATTATCAAAGTTGTGTACAATACTGACTGAAAAAATGTTGGAGAAAATTTGGAAAATTGGTCTGGAAAACGTCAGGGAAAATCGTTCTAAAAATATCAGCCGAAGTTTTTCCTGTCTTTTCATTCTAAATAATTGGAATGAAATTACGATCTTTACTCGTTATTATTAAATCATATATGACAAATATCTAACTCACTCTCATATATGAAACGTGTTAACGTTGCCGTTTCGATGAATATACAACACGATGGGATGGTTGAAAGCTTTCAAAATACAGGTTGTCCGAGTTTCGGTTGCTAAGCGGGGAGGAATTAATAGCACTTGAGTAGACAAAGCAAAAGTGTTATTATCACCTTTTGCCTAATCACAAAATTGAAGGCGCCGCATCTTTGTAAAAATCGAAAAATTCACTAATTTTGACCTGTTATAAAAATCACGAGTAATGATATTGCCCAGTCTACAATGATGCCATAGTACAGCACTCACTTAGAGTAACAAAACAAGTTATTACGATATCCGGCCTGCTCTGAAAATTTAAGCAGGTAAATGGCATCCAAAATTCAGAAATTTCAATTTTTTAAAAAATTGTGCAAAAAGCCTACTTTTACTGAATCTCAACATGAATAACCAAAGGCCGGCGTACAGTTCTCATTATCAAAACTGGTAGCCCTGATTCAGATGAACAAAAAATCATACCACTATCTCCTAACCGCTCCAAGCCCAACACCTTAGATTTTTCATTCCATGGAAACACATAAATGTCATGCTTCCAGGTGTCAAATTTTTGCAAGAAAACGTCGAGTTTGCAGACATACTAACAGAAGATAAAAGTAAAGCGCACTTTTAATCGTAGGGATAACTGGTACATTCAGTAAGAGTTGATGAATTTTTTGAAATAATTTACTTTAAAAAAAATTAATTCTCAATCTGGTCACGTCTCAAATTTTTAGATTTCTTTTATTATGTGGGGAAATCAGTAAGTGTACAGAAGACAAATTCTGCTAAAAAACTGAACATAATTGAAGCCTGTTGTTAATTTGCAGCGAAAGTGCACAAACCATAACAATGGCTTGTCATAAAATGAATCAAGTTTCATTAATCTAATTTTCAGCGAGAGGTCTTCTTGTATTCCAGTGCCTCTTTCATGGTGGTTAGACAATTAGTTCAACAGATGGAGTCTTCATGTAACGCCAGCCATTCATTCAGGCGTAACGACTATTGAAAGTTACAATAAATTAGAAGCGTTTGTTATTTTTCTTTTTTTCTTTTTCTTCTTTGATCATAAGGTTCATTTTTCGATCATTTCAGAAGCTTCATGAACTTCAACGCGACATAACTTTTTAAATTCTGAAAACTGGAAGGAGATAGTGGTATGATTTTTTGTTCATCTGAATCAGGGCTACCAGTTTTGATAATGAGAACTGTACGCCGGCCTTTGGTTATTCATGTTGGGATTCAGTAAAAGTAGGCTTTTTGCACAATTTTGTAAAAAATTGAAATTTCTGAATTTTGGATGCCATTTACCTGCTTAAATTTTCAGAGCAGGCCGGATATCGTAATAACTTGTTTTGTTACTCTAAGTGAGTGCTGTACTATGGCATCATTGTAAACTGGGCAACATCATTACTCGTGATTTTTATAACAGGTCAAAATTAGTGAATTTTTCGATTTTTACAAAGATGCGGCGCCTTCAATTTTGTGATTAGGCAAAAGGTGATAATAACACTTTTGCTTTGTCTACTCAAGTGCTATTTATTCCTCCCCGCTTAGCAACCGAAACTCGGACACCCTGTATACCGTATAGGTTCCGACGTGTTATCTTGTATGTGCGTAGGTATGGGCGAGGCAGCAGAGACTTCTTCGGGCTCAGTGAAATAACTTTAATGAATAATGGATTACGTGTTTGGCCACAATGAAGGGGTCGTCTGCGAGAACAGGATCAATTAGCCGCAATTTTCTGCAAAGATTTCCTGGCATTTCTACAAAAATTCACCTCATTATGTACAATCTGTAGTATTCATATTATAGTAGTAACATTCGAAATGATACTTACTTGACTTTTCTGATAGTTCTTTTTCGTTTTTCTTCAACCTTCTTCCCACACTAAACGGTACACGAGCTTGACGCTCGTCGTATACGCATTTTGAAAAATGACCCCCAGACTAAAGACATATCCATTTCTAGATAAGGTCAAAGGCTGAAATCGAATTGCTGTCTAATAAGCCGGACATATTGCGGGGTTCAATCCAGCGTGTAGTCATCGAAATTGTATGCTCACAACCTGTCTATATTGAAAATGATCAAGCCTCTCGCAAACTGCGGGCATCACATGCCACCATCAGTCTGAATGCTGGAAGAAAGAACAACCCATGCGATCTGTACTCCTGGGTGCTCACAGCCGAACACGTATCCCGTTACAATTAGAATACTATAATTCTATTTTCTCTCTTTTTTACGCTAATTTATTTTCGGGTGACGTTTCATTAGCATCGAATGTGTGTTCCACGTCACTAGTACATTCCACGTTGCATTTTGTAAATCCCGGTTCGCCAATAGATCTCTTGTAATTGTTCGTTCGGTTTTGGAGAAGTTCGTCCGACTCGAACGAACTTGTAGCGTGTATATAGTTGACTGTGATAGATTCGAGCTAATTCAGACTATTTTCTACGTGAAACTCACTGCCCGTTACACACAATGTTCATGAAAAATTGCGTTTACAATCCCGAACACCTTCATTCTGTTCGGGAGGAGTGCTCTCCCGGAGGAAAAGCTCAAAGTTAGATCCAAACTTTTTTTTAGTCGCTTCTCGTGTATTCGATTCTCGAATATATCGTTCTTTAATTAGTTTTCAGAGGCCAAATCTAATTTAAGTCACCTGCGTGATCGTGCATTTATAATAGCCATTTAATGATTTCCGGTGTAGAGATAACGCGTTATCAAGACGGAGATAGCAAATGATTTTATAGACGTTGAGGAGTTGGTGGTTTTCGTGTAACATCAATAGCCTCGGGCTTTGGTCAAAAGCTAGGCAATTCTGCGTATAACCTGCAGCGGTAGATTCAGTTTCGTAGATGGCTGAGCTGTTTAGAATCTCTGTCTCGCAAAAGATATCATTAGTCTGTATGTGTTGTACTCGGGATTGTATGACTGCCTCGATTTTCTTTCTGTAGAAATTACCGCGAAACCCGAGAGCACATCTTGATCTGACATGCGAACGCAGCATGACACTCGTTCAAGAGCTTATTTTACTTGTGATATGAATTTACATTTTCGTTTTTTTATTTTTATTTTTCCCTCTCTATGTTCACGACGATATCTAAAGAATATATCTTGTAACGTTCTCTATTTCGAGCTTAATCTACATATTGGATGTTTATAGATTACCATTTTAAGCGAAGATTTTTTTTTGTATTTTATTATTTTTATTTGTTATATTATCCTTTAGGATACGTTTTTATACGGTAGTTCTGTTCTTGTTGCGCAGTGTGTAATGCGAAACGTTAAATATACGCGAGATTACTTTTTTAAATTTTATTTTCTGATATGTGAGTGTGGTGTGAGTGGGCTTTGCCGGCCATAAATAATGAAACCGTGATCAGTACCAATAATCGTGAGTAATATTGAGAATCCAAGAGTGACCGGTTAATGTTGAGCAAAAACTGCCCAGGCGATATTTGTTGACAAAATGAGTTATTAGTATCGTTGGAAAGAACATAAAGAGCAGATATCAAAATGTGTATATCCACGTTCAAAAAAGCTTATCAGCGCTATTCATTGGCTTTAATGTTACGTTTTGTCAAAAAACAGATTTTGTCACTGATGCGGTGTTTGCATAAAACCGTCCAGCTTCGATAAAAATGTTTTTTCAGCTATCACGCGCTCTAACGGCCGAACTAATGAAGCTACAGCGCTCGTTTCCATTTCGTTGAGAAGAAAAATGTTCAATCTATATTCGTCAGTTGGTATGATGGTATCAGTGATGTTATCGCCCTACAAGTGGAATGACAGTGGTTCCGGTCGCTTTTAAATAGTTGCATTCTATGTAAAATGGAATTTTTCCAGCCAGTACCCAGGTTCCCGCTTAATGTACTTGAAATATTTTTCCAGCCAGTAAGGTAAGGTCTACCACCATGACACACCTATCATAAAACTGACTTAGGTATATTAGCGCTGCCAAGTCGCTGCCTATCCGGAAATAGTATACAGTGTAATCAAGTTTAATGTGCTGAATCACACTATCCAGTTTTCGGCGGAATCTGTGACTTTGCTTATCAGATAATAGTATATTACTATACATGTGGGTAAAGTATATGTTTACCCAACGAAGCAAAAGTTTGCGATATGAGCCGTTAGGCGAGTTGAGCAATTTGCTGAGTTGGTAAACGTTCACGATACCCGCATGTATTGTAAGATATTTTATTCTGTATGATGTTAAAACATAAATCTATCCTCTTCCCTTTCAAAATTAAAATCGCACGAATTCAGATTCACACTATCAGGATACACGAATTCATGGAATGGAAGGAACGTGAACACGTGAACGAATCATGCTCTCACACTTCTCACGCTTGTTGACCTGTTTCTTCATTGTACCTTATTTTTCTTTCACGCCTAGCGTAGGTGCGGGTAAAATGCACTTTTACCCGCAGGTAGCTTACCGTCAAAATACTGTTTTAACTTCATGTATCGGATAAAATTATTTTTTTGTAATTTGCTGGCAAAAAGCACATCGGCTAAGAAAATCGGTGAACCATTCAATTCAAGAGGAAGTGAGACGAACCATTGCACGAAAGGTAACACTTTTATATATGAAATTATTTGTTATTTAATTACGCTTCGATTGATTTTTGTCGCGAAAAGAAAGCAATTCAAAGTAGTGCAGATATTTGAGTAAGAAGAAATTGAGGAGCTGTTGCCACCATGACACAGTAAAATTTTTGCCACGATGACACACTTTTTTTTGGCATTAAGTACGAATAATTTGTTTACTCAGCTTACCGACAAAGGTTTAAGCATTTTGACATCATTTATCACATAATGAACATGTTGGTGAAGAAAAGTATGATAAAAATTACAATTATTTCTTCTGTCAGGTGTGTCATCATGGCGACCGAAAATAAAATGCTGTATCATGATGACAGTTCTTTTACTAATGTTACTGAAATGGACATTTCAGTGTGTCATCGTGGCTAATATAATGGCCAGCATGACACACAATTTCATTTTTTGTTTTCTTGCACTATCTTGGTTTCCTACAAACCATTCTGTCTGTAATTTTTATCACAGATGTGCGAAGTCTTTAGCTATCATTTGATATACAATTTGAAAACATCCGAGCATTAGCCCCTGCGTGACAACCCTAAACGTAAAAACGGTGTCATAGTGGCAGACCTTACCCTACTCATCAGGCTCTCAACGAGGCGGACATCAAGTACTTTTCCAGCTAGAGGCCAGACACGCCACATAAAAGTACCTTGAATATTTCTCCAACTAGTAATCATGCTCTCCACGCCCTCGTTGAGAGCCTGGGTACTGGCTGGAAAAATATTCGATGTTCCCTACGTTGAGAGACTTTGTACTGAAAGTGGGATAACTAGGAGCGAGCCCAGCACATCCAAAAAATTCCTCAGCCCGTCCGTTTTGTACTAGGTGCCAATCTTTAATTTCCTACATTTTGAGATCAACTTGCTAGCGGCCGCTGGGGCTCCTTTTTTTGGGGGGCGGGGGAGGGGTTGTACTCAGATGAAAATGATTTGTATAGAGAACATATTTGTACCACTTCATAATTGGAACCCGCTGCTGGCAGGTGTGACGTCAACATGCCCCGTATCCCCTTGAGGCGTCCCTCATGAGAATGATTTTTGTGTAAAGTACACATTTGTACCAATTGGTAATTGGTACCTACTGCTGGTAGCTATGATATCAGCATGCTCCCAGCCCCTAAGAACTTTTCTCTTAGAGGTAGCCGCAGACGGATACGATTTGTATAGAGGAGGCAATGGATTCGAATTCGTCTCGAAAAATTGAGTAATAAGCACCAGCGCCAACGCCGAAGCTCCCCGAAAAATTTTTCGCTCCAAAGAAAAACATGAATATTTTCAAAATTCTAAAGAATCAAAAATTTTGGACTCAAGATAGTTTTATACTCAATTCTTCACGCTGAGTTCGAATTTCGTGTTCAAATTTGGTGGCGACGCTCGATTGCCGAGATACACTCGAAAATGTAAAAATGGGTCGAAAAATGACTCTAGCTCAATTTTGAGAACGGATTCGAATTCGTGTCGAAAAATTGAGTAATAAGCATCAGCGCCGACGTCGAAACTCTCCGAAAATTTTATCGCCGCAAAAAAAAAAC
This sequence comes from Acanthococcus lagerstroemiae, assembly GCA_031841125.1. Classification (NCBI taxonomy): domain Eukaryota; kingdom Metazoa; phylum Arthropoda; class Insecta; order Hemiptera; family Eriococcidae; genus Acanthococcus; species Acanthococcus lagerstroemiae. The sequence goes on from CM063112.1 coordinate 44,511,142, forward strand.
AAAAAAACATGATGTATAGTCAAAAATAGTCTTCAAAATCAAAATTGTTGATTTTTTCGAATTTTTAAAACTTCTCCATACTATACATCATGTCTTTTTTCGGTCAAAGAAATTTTCGGAGAGCTTCGACGTCGGCGCTGGGGCTAATAACTCAATTTTTCGAGACGAATTCAAATCCGTCGTCAAAATTGAGCTAAAGTCATTTTTTGACCAATTTCGCCATCATTTTCGAGAGTATCTCGGGAACGGAGCGTCGCCGCCAGATTTGAACACTGAAATTGGACTCGGCGTGAAAAATTGAGTCAAAAACAATATTCGAATCAAAATTTTCGATTTTTTCTTATTTTGAAAATTTTTCATACATCATGTCTTCTTTCGGGCGAAAAAAATTTCGGAGAGCTTCGGCGTCGGCGCTAGGGTTCGTTACTCAATTTTTCGTGACAAATTCGTATCTGTCGTTAAAATTGAGCTAAAGTCATTTTTTGACCAATTTCGCCATCATATTCAAGTGTATCTCGGGAACGCTGCGTCGCCGCCAAAATTGAACACTGACTTGGAACTCGCAGTGAAAAACTTAGTCGAAACAGTTTTTAAATCAAAATTTTCGATTTCATATAATTTTGAAAATTTCTCCATACTGATACATCATGTCTTTTTTCGGGCGAAAAAATTGTCGGAGAGCTTCGGCGTCGGCGCTAGGGTTAGTTACTCAATTCTTCGAGACGAATTCGTATCCGTCGTCAAGATGAGCTAAAGTCATTTTTCGACCAATCTCGCCATCATTTTCGAGTGTATCTCGGGAACGGAGCGTCGCCGCTAAAATTTGAACACTGAATTGAAACTCGCCGTGAAGAATTGTGTCAAAAACAGTCTTTAAATCAAAATTTTCGATTTTTTCTAATTTGGGAAATTTCTCCATATACATCATGTATTTTTTCGGGCAAAAAATTTTTCGGAGAGCATCGACGTTGGCGCTAGAGCTATTTACTCAATTTTTCGAGACGAATTCAAATCGGTCGTCAAAATTGAGCTAAAGTGATTTTTTAACCAATTTCGCCATCATTTTCGAGGGTATCTCCGGAACGGAGCGTCGCCACCAAATTTGAACACTGAATTGGAACTCGCCGTGAGAAATTTAGTCAAAAACAATATTCGAATCAAAATTTTCGATTTTTTCTAATTTTGAACATTTTTCATACATTATGTCTTTTTTCGGGCGAAAAAAATTGTCGGAGAGCTTCGGCGTCGGCGCTAGGGTTAGTTACTCAATTCTTCGAGACGAATTCGTATCCGTCGTCAAAATTGAGCTAAAGTCATTTTTTGACCAATTTCGCCATCATTTCCAGGGTATCTCGGGAACGGAGCGTCGCCGCAAAATCTGAACACTGAATTGGAACTCGCCGTGAAAAATTGTGTCAGGAACATTCTCTAAATCCCAATTGTCGATTTTTTCTAATTTTGAAATTTTTTCATACATCATGGCTTTTTTCGGGCGAAAAAAATTTCGGAGAGCTTCGGCGTCAGCGCTGGAGCTATTATACTCAACTCTTCGAGACGACTTCAAACCCTTCGTCAAAATTGAGCTAAAGTCATTTTTTGACCAATTTCGCCATCATTTTCGAGTGTATCTCGGGAACGGGGCGTCGCCGCCAAATTTGAACACTGAATTGGAACTCGCCGTGAAGAATTGTGCCAAAAACAGTCTTTAAATCAAAATTTTCGATTTTTTCTAATTTTGAAAATTTCTCCATACTATATTTACATCATGGCTTTTTCCGGCCGAAAAAAATTTCGGAGAGCTTCGGCGTCGGCGCTAGGGTTTGTTACTCAATTTTTCGAGACGAAATCGTATCCTTCGTCAAAATTGATCTAAAGTCATTTTTGGCCCAATTTTGCCAACATTTTTGAAGTGTATCTCGGGAACGGGGCGTCGCCGCCAAATTTGAAAACTGAATTTGAACTCGGCGTAAAAAATTGAGTCATGAATAGTCTTTAACTCTAAGTTTTTGATTCTTTATAATTTTGAAAATTTCTCCAGACTATACACGTCATGGCTTTTTTAAGGCAAAATATTTTTCGGAGAGCTTCGACGTCGGCGCTGGGGCTAATTACTCAGTTTTTGGAAACGAATTCAAATCCGTCGTCAAAATTGAGCTAAAGTCATTTTTTGACCAATCTCGCCATCATTTTCGAGTGTATCTCGGGAACGGAGCGTCGCCGCCAAATGTGAACACTGAATTGGAACTCGCCGTGAAAAATTGTGTCAAAAACAGTCTTTAAATTAAAATTTTCGATTTTTCTTAATTTTGAAAATTTCTCCATACTATACATCATGGCTTTTTCCGGGCGAAAAAAATTTCGGAGAGCTTCGGCGTCGGTGCTAGAGCGATTTACTCAATTTTTCGAGACGAATTCGTATCCGTCGTCAAAATTGGGTTAAAGTCATTTTTTGACCAATTTCGTCATCATTTTCGAAGGTATCTCGGGAACGGAGCGTCGCTGCCAAATTTGAACACTGAATTGAAACTCGCCGTGAGAAATTTAGTCAAAAACAGTATTCGAATCAAAATTTTCGATTTTTTCTAATTTTCATAATTTTTCATACATCATGGCTTTTTCCGGGCGAAAAAAATTTCGGAGAGCTTCGGCGTCGGCGCTAGGGTTCGTTACTCAATTTTTCGAGACGAAAGCGTATCCGTCGTCAAAATTGGGCTAAAGTGATTTTTTGACCAATTTCGTCATCATTTTCGTGGGTATCTCGGGAACGGAGCGTCGCCGCCAAATTTGAACACTGAATTGAAACTCGCCGTGAGAATTTGAGGCAAAAACCGTCTGTAAATCAAAATTTTCGATTTTTTCTAATTTCGGAAATTTCTCCATATACATCATGTCTTTTTTCGGGCAAAAAATTTTTCGGAGAGCATCGACGTTGGCGCTAGAGCTATTTACTCAATTTTTCGAGACGATTTCAAATCGGTCGTCAAAATTGAGCTAAATTCATTTTTTAACCAATTTCGCTATCATTTTTGAGGGTATCTCGGAAACGCAGCGTCGCCACCAAATTTGAACACTGAATTTGAACTCGCCGTGAAAAATTGTGTCAAAAACAGTCTTTAAATCAAAATTTTCGATTTTTTATAATTTTGAAAATTTTTCATACATCATGTCTTTTTTCGGTCGAAAAAAATTTCGGAGAGCTTCGGCGTCGGCGCTGGGGTTCGTTACTCAATTTTTCGAGACGGATTCGTATCCGTCGTCAAAATTTAGCTAAAGTCATTTTTTGACCAATTTCGCCATCATTTCCAGGGTATCTCGGGAACGGAGCGTCGCCGCAAAATTTGAACACTGAATTGGAACTCGCCGTGAAAAATTGTGTCAGGAACAGTCTCTAAATCCCAATTGTCGATTTTTTCTAATTTTGAAATTTTTTCATACATCATGGCTTTTTTCGGGCGAAAAAAATTTCGGAGAGCTTCGGCGTCAGCGCTGGAGCTATTTACTCAACTTCTCGAGACGAATTCAAACCCTTCGTCAAAATTGAGCTAAAGTCATTTTTTGACCAATTTTGCCAACATTTTTGGTGTGTATCTCGGGAACGGGGCGTCGCCGCCAAATTTGAAAACTGAAATTGAACTCGGCGTGAAAAATTGAGTCAAGAATAGTCATAAATCAAAATTTTCGATTCTTTCTAATTTTGAAAATTTCTCCATACTATACATCATGTCTTTTTCCGGGCGAAAAAAATTTCGGAGAGCTTCGGCGTCGGTGCTGGAGCGATTTACTCAATTTTTCGAGACGAATTCGTATCCGTCGTCAAAATTGGGCTAAAGTCATGTTTTGACCAATTTCGTCATCATTTTCGAGGGTATCTCGGGAACGGAGCGTCGCCGCCAAATTTGAACACTGAATTGAAACTCGCCGTGAGAAATTTAGTCAAAAACAGTATTCGAATCAAAATTTTCGATTTTTTCTAATTTTCAAAATTTTTCATACATCATGTCTTTTTTCGGGCGAAAAAAATTTCGGAGAGCTTCGGCGTCGGTGCTGGAGCGATTTACTCAATTTTTCGAGACGAATTCGTATCCGTCGTCAAAATTGGGCTAAAGTCATGTTTTGACCAATTTCGTCATCATTTTCGACGGTATCTCGGGAACGGAGCGTCGCCGCCAAATTTGAACACTGAATTGAAACTCGCCGTGAGAAATTGAGGCAAAAACCGTCTTTAAATCAAAATTTTCGATTTTTTCTAATTTTGGAAATTTTTCCATATACATCATGTCTTTTTTCGGGCAAAACATTTTTCGGAGAGCATCGACGTCGGCGCTAGAGCTATTTACTCAATTTTTCGAGACGAATTCAAATCGGTCGTCAAAATTGAGCTAAAGTCAATTTTTAACCAATTTCGCCATCATTTTCGAGGGTATCTCGGGAACGGAGCGTCGCCACCAAATTTGAACACTGAATTCGAACTTGCCGTGAGAAATGTAGTCAAAATCAGTATTCGAATTAAAATTTTCGATTTTTTCTAATTTTGAAAATTTTTCATACATCATGTCTTTTTTCGGGCGAAAACAATTTCGAAGAGCTTCGTTTTCGGCCCTAGGGTTCGGTACTCAATTTTTCGAGACGAATTCGTATTCGTCGTCAAAATTGAGGTAAAGTCATTTTTTGACCAATTTCGCCATCATTTTCGAGTGTATCCTGGGAACGGAGCGTCGCTGCCATGATTTGAAATATAATTAATAATGAAATTAAAGATCTAATATTTCATAAAGAATATAAATTTGAGGGAGATTTATTATTAATAAAATTTTTAATTAATTTCATTAAGAATAATATTTTAAGTTAATTTGGAATTAGTATTAATTTTGGAAATTAAAGAAAATTAAAAATATTATAAATTTTTTCAATCAAATTTATTTTTAATTATTCGAACACTGAATTGGAACTCGCCGTGAAAAATTGAGTCCAAAACAGTCTTTAAATCAAAATTTTCGATTTTTTCTAATTTTGAAAATTTTTCATACGTCATGGCTTTCTTCAAGCGAAAAAAATTTCGGAGAGCTTCGGCGTCGGTGCTGGTGCTCTTTACTCAATTTTTCGAGACGAATTCGTATCCGTCGTCAAAATTGAGCTAAAGTCATTTTTCGACCAATCTCGCCATCATTTTCGAATGTATCGCGGGAACGGAGCGTCGCTGCCAAAATTTGAACACCGAATTGGAACTCGCCGTGAACAATTGAGTCAAAAACAGTATTCGAATCAGAATTTTCGATTTTTTCTTATTTTGAAAATTTTTCATACATCATGTCTTTTTTCGGGCGAAAAAAATTTCGGAGAGCTTCGGCGTCGGCGCTAGGGTTCGTTACTCAATTTTTCGAGACGAAATCGTATCCTTCGTCAAAATTGATCTAAAGTCATTTTTTGACCAATTTTGCCAACATTTTTGGAGTGTATCTCGGGAATGGGGCGTCGCCGCCAAATTTGAACACTCAATTTGAACTCGGCGTGAAAAATTGAGTCATGAATAGTCTTTAACTCTAAGTTTTTGATTCTTTATATTTTAGAAAATTTCTCCATACTATTACACATCATGGCTTTTTTAGGGCAAAATATTTTTCGGAGAGCTTCGACGTCGGCGCTGGGGCTAATTACTCAATTTTTCGAAACGAATTCAAATCGGTCGTCAAAATTGAGCTAAAGTCATTTTTTAACCAATTTCGCCATCATTTTCGAGGGTATCTCGGGAACGGAGCGTCGCCACCAAATTTGAACACCGAATTGGAACTCGCCGTGAACAATTGAGTCAAAAACAGTATTCGAACCAGAATTTGCGATTTTTTCTAATTTTGAAAATTTTGCATACATCATGTCTTTTTTCGGGCGAAAAAAATTTCGGAGAGCTTCGGCGTCGGCGCTGGGGTTAGTTACTCAATTTTTCGAGACGAATTCGTATCCGTCGTCAAAATTGAGCTAAAGTCATTTTTTGACCAATTTCGTCATCATTTTCGAGGGTATCTTGGGAACGGAGCGTCGCCACCAAATTTGAACACTGAATTGGAACTCGCCGTGAGAAATTTAGTCAAAAACAATATTCGAATCAAAATTTTCGATTTTTTCTAATTTTGAAAATTTCTCCATACTATACATCATGGCTTTTTCCGGGCGAAAAAAATTTCGGAGAGCTTCGGCGTCGGTGCTGGAGCGATTTACTCAATTTTTCGAGACGAATTCGTATCCGTCGTCAAAATTGGGCTAAAGTCATTTTTTGACCAATTTCGTCATTATTTTCGAGGGTATCTCGGGAACGGAGCGTCGCCGCCAAATTTGAACACTGAATTGAAACTCGCCGTGAGAAATTTAGTCAAAAACAGTATTCGAATCAAAATTTTCGATTTTTTCTAATTTTCAAAATTTTTCATACATCATGTCTTTTTTCGGGCGAAAAAAATTTCGGAGAGCTTCGGCGTCCGTGCTGGGGCTATTTACTCAATTTTTCGAGACGAATTCGTATCCGTCGTCAAAATTGAGCTAAAGTCATTTTTTGACCAATTTCGCCATCATTTTCGAGCGTATCTCGAGTATGGAAGATCCAACGAGTTTAAGGGATACTTCATTTTTCAAAAATTGGGGAAATTGCCGAGATACACCCGAAAAAGTGGTCAAAATGGGTCAAAAAATGACTCTAACTGAATTTTGATAACGGAATCGAATTCGTCATGAAAAATTGAGTAATTAGTTCCAGCGCTGATGCCGAAACTGTCAGAAAATATTTTCGATCCAAAAAAGACATACAGGAGAAATTTTCAAAATTTTTAATTAAAGACTGTCTTGTACTCTATTTTTTACACAAAGTTCGAATTCGGTGTCCAAATGTGGCGGCGACGGTCCATTCCCGAGATACACTCGAAATTGTAGTCAAAATTGGTCAAAAAATGACTCTAGCTCAATTTTGACCTCGGATTCGAATTCGTCTCGAAAAATTGAGTAATTAGCACCAGCGCTGACGCTGAAACGCTCTGAAAATTTTTACGCCCCCTCCCCCCCAAAAAAACACCAAAAAAAAACGTGATGTTAGCATTGAAAAATTTTCAAAATTTGAAGAAATCGAAAATGTTGAATTAAAGACTGCTCTGTACTCAATTTTTTGCGGTGAGTTCGAACTCGGTGTTCAAATTTGGTGGAGATGCTCCATCTCCGAGATACGCTTGAAAATTATAAAATTGGTCAAAGAATGGCTGCTGCTCACAATTCCGGTGATGGATTCGAATTTGCCTGGAAAAATTGAATAAGTAGCACCACACAGCGGACGCCGAAATTCTCTGACAGCTTATTGGCCCTAAGAAAGACAATGTATGGAGAATTTTTCAAAATTAGAAGGACACAAATGTCTTCAATTGATGACAGTCTTATACTAAAATTTTCTCATGGAATTTAAATTTGTTGTCCTCATTTGGCGATGACGCTCCGTTCTGGAGATAGATTCGAAAATGTTAGAAAAATTGGTCAAAGAATCATTTTTGTTTTAAATAAAAATTTTTTAAATATATATTTAGTAAGAAATATTAATGTTACCTATTAATTGCAACTAATTTAGATAGATGACTAACGTTGATAACGCTGCGTTTTCCTAATCATGCAGCTTCCAGCATTCAGCTGTAGAATCACTTCACATATTACAGTTACTTACTGGGAAGGTAAGTCTTGATCTTGTGCAGGCAGAGCTGCCAAAGTTGAAAACTAAAATGTGACGTACTAACTTCCTCTAGTCGTATTCTTCAGTGTATTGATAGGGTACTGTAGAATCCATGGTCGCCATTTTGGTTTTTGTTTACCTTTTGCCAGTATACATATATCAGTGGCCCGCTGTGAGAAAACCAGGCTTATAATCAATGATGATAAGCCTGGTTTTCTCACAGCGGGCCACTAAACAATATATATTAAACCAGCAAGGAAATTTGATGCAACTGTAACACAAGCTAGAACACATACTGAAAATAGAAAACACCATAAACCATATCCAATCAGTTCTAGGGTACTAAAATAAACTATGGGTAGAATCCACGGCCGCCATTTTGGTTTTTTACATTTTGCGAGTACTTAGTTATCAGTGTATAATATGCTATCTTGTGTTAAAGAATGATAATATTATACACTGATAACTACTCGCAAAAGGTAAATAAAAACCAAAATGGCGGCCGTGGATTCTACCCATAGTTTATTTTAGTACCCTAGAACTGATTGGATATGGTTTATGGTGTTTTCTATTTTCAGTATGTGTTCGAGTTTGTGTTACAATTGCATCAAATTTCCTTGCGAAGATACAAACTGTGTATTCCGAGTTTATTGGAATTCATTGAAATAACATATAGTGGATCCATCTTGAATTCGTCCACTTGAAGATAAATAATCGGTAAGAATTAAATTATCTATGTACATATCTTGTGGTTGTATCATCATTATTATTTTTGAATGATATAAAAATGAAGTTGAAGTTGAAGTTACCGATATTGATTTGTGTCTTTCATGTGGGATAATCTCGGCGCCTAGACAATATATGTCCTGTAGCCGATTTATTTAGTAGGTACCTAATCCGTCTTTTATGAAACTGCCTAATTGATTTCACCAGATCATTTATACAGCACTCATGTGTTTTGCAGAAAGATCGTTGGACTATAAACTTGCTGTTTCCTCGTGAAATCTGATTCAAAAAATTTTTCTATACAAGAAGCAAAGAATGGAGATGCAAGCTTAGCCAAGTGCCGGAGCATTACCTGCGGTACGTATAGATTTCTCTTTTACTAAGATATTGGAAATATTACCATTTGTAGCCAACAGTTAGCGATTGTTTTGGAGTATTGAGTGCCCGGCATTGTGGTATTTTCTAGCTGACGTTTCAAAAGTGACTGCAGTCGAATTGTTAGTTATCTTCTTCACTTTTATCAACAGTAGTCTCGCAGTATCACTAGCTCCTAGGTTCCAAACCACCACATCGGCATCGGATACTCGCGGCAAATTCCGAGCTCGTTCACATGACTGATAGTTACACTAGACGTTATCTGCTAGCCGTAGTACACACAATTCGATGTTTGATTTTTTTCATATTTACGTTTTAATCGCCATTTCCTATTTCACGTGATTCGCGAATCAAGCAAGGAACAATGTGCGAAGTAGGTGCGCGAAAAGATGGCAGTCATGTTTTGTAATCTGAGAATGAAGTTGTAATTTGTATTTCAATTTATTTTATCAAAAATTTTCGGGAAATCTCCGAGGATATCCAAAAAATTTCATTAAAAATCTTCGAGAAGATTTCTTTGATTTTCGAAAATAATTTCCGAGGAATTTTGTCGAAAATATTAACGAAAAATTTTTGATAATTTGTGAAGGATTTCATCGGACATCATTGAGAAGAATTTTCGATAATTTCAAGAGAATTTTATGGGAAAGGAATCTTTGAGAACCATCTTTGATTACACTCGGAGAATTTCATCGGAAATCTTCAGAAAAAACTCCCAACATTTTCCAAAGACTTTCTTCAAAAATCTTCGAAAAAATTTTCCCACAATTTTTGAAGATCTTCATGAGAATATTTGGGAGAAATCTCCGATGATTACAAAAAAATGCCATCAGAAACTTTCGAGAAGATTCCTTTGATTTCCGAAGAAAATTTTTCGAAAATATTAAGGAAAAATTTCCGATCATTTTCAAAGAATTTCATCGGACCGCACTGAAAAAAATCAGCGATAATTTAAGGAGAATTTTGCCGAAAAGAAATCTTTGAGAAAAATTTCTGATAATTTCCTGAGAATTCCATCGGAAATCTTGCGAAAAAATACCTAATATTTTCCAAAGAATATCTTCACAAATCTTCGAGTAAATTTTCCCATAATTTTTAAAGACTTCCATGACCAGTTTTTTTCAACTGACTTTTCCCCAACTTCCCCAGACACGTTTCAGATGAAAATATATGCGAGAAATCTCCGATGATTACATTAAAAAATGCCATCAGAAACTTTCGAGAAGATTCCTTTGATTTTTGAACATAATTTTCGCGAAACTTTATCAAAAATATTAGAGAAAAATTTCCGATCATTTTCAAAGAATTTAATCACACCGCATTAAAGAATATCTCCGCTAATGTCAAGGAAATTTTGTCAGAAAGAAATCTTTGAGAACAATCTCTGATGATTTCCGTGGAATTTTATCGGAAATCTTCTGAAAAAATTCCCAATATTTTCTAAAGAATTTCTTCAAAAATCTTCGAGAAAATTTTCTGACAATTTTTTTAAAGATTTTCATTAAAATATTTGGGGGAAATGCAAAATCTCCGATGATTACAAGAAAAAAAAAAAATATGTCATCAAAAATCTTTGGGAAGATTCCTTTGATTTCCAAAGATAATTTCTGACGAATTTTTTTGAAAATGTTAAGGAAAAATTTCTGATTATTTTTGATGGATTTCATCGGACATCATTAAGAAAAATGTCCAATAATCTCTGGAGAATGTCCCCGAAAAGAAATCTTTGAGAACAATCAATCTCTGATGATCTCCAGGGAATTTCACAGGAAATATTCAGAAAAAATGGAGAATTCGATCGGAAATCTTCAGATAGAATGCCCAATATTTTCTGAAGAATTTCTTCAAAAATCTTAAGGGAAAATTTTTCCATAATTTTTGAAGATTTTCATGAAAATATCTGGGAAAAATAAAAATTCCCCGATGATTACAAAAGAATGAAAAAAGAAAACAAACTGTCATCTGAAATCTTTGGGAAAATTCCTTTGATTTCCAAAGATAATTTCCGAGGAATTTTTTCGAAAATATTAAGGAAAAATTTCCGATCTTCAAAGAATTTTATCGGACCGTATTAAGAAAAATAAACGTTAATTTCTGGAGAATTTTACCGAAAAGAAATTCTTGAGAACTATCTCTGATGATTTCCCGAGAATTTGGATCATAGGAGATCTTCATTAAAAATACCCAATATTTAACACAGAATTTCTTCAGAAATCTTCGAGGAAATTTTCCGATAATTTTTGAAGACTTCCATGAAAATATTCGAGAAAAATAAAAAATTTCCGATAGTTACCAAAAAAAAAAAAAAAATGTCATCAGAAATCTGTGGGAAGATTCTATTGATTTCCAAAGATAATTTCCAAGAAATTTTTTCGAAAATATTAAGGAAAAGTTTCCGATCTTTTGCAAAGAATTTCGTCGGACCGCATTGAAAAAAATCTCCGATAATTTCCGGGAAATTTTGCCGAAAAGAAATCTTTGAGAACAAACTCTGATGATTTCCGGAGAATTTCATTGGAAGTCTTCAGAAAAAATGTCTAATATTTTCCAAGATTTCTTCAAAAATCTTCGAGAAGATTTCCCCATAATTTTTGATTAAATATCTCTGAATAAGAAACACGGTTGGGGGGAGGGGTTCAGAAAGATGCATGAATTTTCTCCATTGATGTGTCTGAACGTCAGCCTGCCTGGTAGTTTATACTCTCCCTATATTTGGGACAATCTCTTTAGTGAATTGGCCAATAATGAACCGGGTGCAGTTGCGGGCTGCTATGACTCATCAGTGAATCGGCCATGGTAGTGTGCGGTTGAGCTGTCTTGATAATTGCCGGATCACAAACTCAATAGGGACCAGTCAGCTTTTTCAGTAGGGGATACATGTATGTGTGCTTATCAAAGGTAGAAGATTTCTCTTCAGGTCATAAAACTGACTATTCCTGTCTGAGTAGGGCGATTGGAGGGACAGTGTAAGCCATAGCTTCTTAAACAGATCTGATATGGTTTGGGATTGTAACACAAGAAAATAATTTTCAGACAACTAGGTACTAAGAATATCCGCATTTCAGTGCGCAAATCTACTGCATACTTATGTGTTCGAACTGCAATTTTGGATAAATTTATAATTTATTGTTTTTTTTTTGTTGTTTTTTCTTTTCTTGGACAATGAATCGGTATTCCGAGAGAGACTCGGGTACCATATCAATGCACTTGCTTGTCGCCAGTATCAGATATTTTGACAGCCGGATGAATGAGAAGAATCAACGCTGTACTAGGACCATTGGGTATATACATCAGTAGCCAATACTCGACTAGTTCGACCACAATTACCTGGACACGAATTACTCAACTTCGAATTGTAATTGTACGCAGAACCACTAGGTCAACAGGTAATTGTATCATGTGTATTTATTAAACTTAGTATATGTTGCTTGTTTGATATTGTCTGTACTTTTTTAAATTTTGTTCTTTTATCAATATTATACTTCGCTGCATATTTTGACTAGGTACTTATATGTATACAATTTGCTGAGTATTAAAGGAATCAGTTTGTTTCCATTTATTGTACCGATTGTTTTGAAAGAAATCTTCAGCCAAGTACATACATTTTGTCTTTTTTTGGAGAACTCAGGCAATCACAGAGTATGCTAAGCGATTATTTGGAATTTTCAAGGCTTTTGATACAATTTTCAGAACTCACATGGCTGTTAACATACTCTGTCAATGAATTTATTGAATCTGTGACCAAGATAAAGGGCATTACTGTACCCGGAATAGAGTCCCTTTTACCAGGTGCACTACACAGAAATCGAATAACAGGCTAGGCTAAACAACAACTGAAGGATTTTGGATTCTTAGCTCTCAAATGAGGAATCATATGTCAAAAGGGCACCTGAAAGAGTTAGAGGCCCTTTTGCCAGATAACTCCTCAAATAGCTGATTTTTCAGATTCCATGCTCACAAATGAAGAGTTCTCTGTCAAAAGGGCACCTGCAGAGTTAGAGACCCTTTTGCCAGATGACTCTTCCATTTTTCGAATTTTTAGCTCTCAAATGAGGTTATCTGTCAAAAGGGCACCTGAATTAGTCAGGGGCCCTTTTGACAGATAACTCCTCATTTATGGAGTAATTTAGTTAATCAGCTTGGAAAGTGGAGATTCGGTAGAAAAATGTATATATATAAATTACGCGATACGTAATTTCTAAATAATCTGGATTATTTATCGCCAGGTTCCTTTTCCTTACCTTAGAGTTCGTCGGCAGCCCGGCTTGTACTTTTGTTTGTACTCGTATTTGTACCCCTACCATTTACCTGTATGTGGAAGATTAGACTTACCGGGTTTCTATTACGCCATTAAACTCGGGAATTTTTGTGAAGATGTTAGCACAAAAATGGCGGATTAGTATACCTGTGTCTGTATTTCAATCGGCAATTCGTAAATCAGCTCAGGTTCGCTGTTCCGCCATTTTCTCGCTAAACTCGAGAATTTTTGTGAAGATGTTAGCACAAAAATGGCGGATTAGTATACCTGTGTCTGTATTTAAATCGGAAATTCGTAAATCAGCTCGGGTTTGCTATTCCGCCATTTTCTCGCTAAACTCGGGAATTTTTGTGAAGATGTTGGCACAAAAATGGCGGATTATATACCTGTGTCTGTATTTAAATCGGCAATTCGTAAATCAGCTCGGGTTCGCTATCCGCCATTTTCTCGCTAAACTCGGAATTTTTGTGAAGATGTTAGCACAAAATGGCGATTAACTGTCTGTATTAATCGCAATTCGTAAATCAGCTCGGTTGCTTTCGCCTTTTCTCGCTAAACTCGGCAATTTTTGTGAAGATGTTGGAACAAAAATGGCGGATTAATATACCTGTGTCTGTATTTAAATCGGCAATTCGTAAATAAGCTCAGGTTCGCTGTTCCGCCATTTTCTCGCTAAACTTGAGAATTTTTGTGAAGATGTTAGCACAAAAATGGCGGATTAGTACACCTGTGTCTGTATTTAAATCGGCAATTCGTAAATCAGCTCGGGTTCGCTATTCCGCCATTTTTTCGCTAAACTCGGGAATTTTTGTGAAGATGTTGGCACAAAAATGGCGGATTAGTATACCTATGTCTGTATTCAAATCGGCAATTGGTAAATCAGCTCGGGTTTGCTATTCCGCCATTTTCTTGCTAAACTCGGGAATTTTTGTGATGATGTTGGCACAAAAATGGCGGATTAGTATACCTGTGACCGTATTTAAATCGGCATATCCGCAGGAAAGGCATCGGGTTACCCCAGGAAAATAGAAATTTCGAAAATGATGAACTTTTCTTCAACGCTAGTAAATAATGTTACAAAAAATAATGAAAGAGAACCAATGCCGAATTTGTATGGTGTTTATGTTGTATAACTTACTACTGGTATGCCCATCAGTTTTCGCGTGATGGAAAAAAAAATTGAAAAACGCGAATAAATTCCATTAAGTACCACGGCAGTAACTGATTTCATCATAACCATCCCTAATAGGACAAAATATCCGTCTTCATAAAATGTACAAATTAATTAAAAAACCTTAGTTATGTATTTATTCCTTAAAATATAATTCCAAACAGACATTAACAGAAAAAATTTATTAAAAAAAAAAAAAAAAAGGAAAAAAAAACTCGAAGATCTTTATGATTTAACGTTTTGTTCACCAAGCACGACTAGATTAACGGTTTTCCAGCGTATTACTTATCGATTTTAAGCGCATACAAAAACATATACACACACATACGCACACAGATACATTAAGTCCTACATGATCTTAAAACGAGGAGTTAAAAAAAAAAAAAAAAGTATAACGTGACTATAAAAAATTAATAAAAATAACGAAATACACATTAGTTTAATATTCACGAAAAAAAAATGTTTGGTATTCGAGGACGCATTCGAGAGTCTGGTAACTCGTGAGGAAATTGATTGTTTAACGTCTCGTTCAGCGCTACAAACAAAAAAAGAAGGAACGAATGAAAATTGCGGTATCACTGGATACCAAGAAAAAAATAATAAATAAATACCGGAAAAGTTGAAAGTGGATGTTATTCAGAGTCGCAGATTTTTGAAAGTGCCTCAGCTCCCAGAATTCCAGCATTTTATCAAATCATGTGTTAAGAGCGGGTGTGAAACAGAAACGGCTTCTTCCAGGAAGCTTTAAAAGGCATTAGAAATTAGAAGCACCTCAAGCCCGCAAACCGTCAATTCGACCACTGATTTTGAAACGAAATTTGGGAGCACTAATCTTCATTTATGTTCGAGTCAAGATAAAGGGAATGCGGACATGCAACAATGTAATATGGGGCGACAATGAACAGCTATTAATGTTTTTTTATTGTAGCAGTTTTTAGGCGTATTTGAACTCGTTTTTACCTCTGTAGTAAAAGAACGATATATCAACTGGATACAAGTTTTAAAAAAATACATAATAATAAAATGAAAATTGACTTTTACAGAATTCTTTAAAAATTGTCTCAGATATTCGATAATATGGGGCGAAAATGAACATTGTTCTTTCTCTTTCTAATGACAGAGCATGCTAAGCGATTTTTTGGAGTTCTCAAATGGTTGATACAATTTTATAAGGAGTTATCTGTCAAAAGGGCCCCTGACCACAGCGGCCCTTTTGCCAGATAACTCCTTGTATGGCTGTCAACATACTCTGTACGCTAAAATATGCACAAACTCATAGGACTCATCTTACATTAGAGACAATTTTATAATTCACAAATTAAAATATTATCGATATTCCCATTGAATTGTCACAGAAAAAAATAGGCTAGAGCATATTTTGCCCTGCCTTGTTGATTACCCCTTTGTGAACGAGTGCGAGCATGTGCGAGAAAGCTGGGTCCAACTTAGGAATCAAAATGGCGGTCCACTATACCTGTGTAAAAACTATAGTACCCTACTTATATTTTACAAGAATCAAGTAAGAGGGTATGCTAGATGACTATAATTGCTAGCATACTCTGTCATGGGAGTTCTCGTTCAAACAGAGACTAAATTGCCTGGACCACTTCACATAAATTGCGTAACAGGGTATACTAAATGACTGGGAGTTTTCAAAAAAGTGACCAAATTGTCAGAGTTTGATAATCGCAAATGTCCCAAGACCCCGCGGGCTATGCGGTGAAGCTTATACCGTCAATTACCGTTGTTCTCCCGAATACAAGTTGCATAAACAGAGCTACATACGTCGTGACTTAGTAAAAATCACACACAGGCAGCAGACCCCTCAGAATGCTCCTAAGTTCCCAGTCCCCATTAGCTCCCAGCCCGTAAATTCCGACGGAGAAAGCAGACGTTCCTGTATGGATGTAGTAGCAGAATCTGTTCAACCAATAACTCAAACGAATGGTAGCTCATTAACCCCGAAATTTACCGACAATCGGCTAGAAATGGTCCTGGAGCAACTGCTCACTCAGAATAAGCAGATCCTTGACCTAATTGTTAAACTAGTAACGAAGATCCCTAGATCGTTCACCATTCTAGAATGGAATGCCAACAGTTAGCCCGAAAACAGGAACTCACTCATTTTCCGTATACTCATCGGGTAGACATTGCACTGATATCCGAAACACACCTTACATCTCGCTACCATGCCAAGATTCAGAAATATCATCATCTCTACACATGTAACCATCCAAATGGAGCAGGTCATAATGGTGCTGCAATCTACATGCGAAGTAGCTTACTCCATCATGAAAAGCTTCCATTCTACACACCAGGGATACAGGCTGGAAGTATCTCAGCTGAGCTGCATTGCGGCACGTGCGTGAACATTGCGGTCGTATACTCCTAGAGCCCCTCCTCGTCATTAAATTAAAAGTGCTGATTACAAACGGTTATTTCAGCTCCTTGGGAATAAATAGGCGGCGATTTTAATGCTAGACACACTGCTGGGGATCAAGACTGCTGCAGCAATGGTCAAGAACTATAACGAACGATTACACATAATAATGCTAACTGCAACCCTGCGAGCCCTTTGCGAAAAATTAAGCTTGGCATCGAATTCAGCGTTAAAGGGGATCTGGTTGGCCGAGTAGATAGCGCGCTGGTCTCGGAATCCGGAGGTCCCGCGTCCGAGACCACGTAGTAACTCGCTACATTTCGACCTAGGCCGGTTTCTGGTAAGAAGAGAAGACGGCTAAGACAGCCCTAACAGCCTCCCCGGCGTCTCTGAGGTAATGGTCGAAAGGGCGGATAGTAGGGCTTGGGTTGAGAGCAAATTTAAAAAAGAGAATTCAGCTTTAGAAATACTTCTAGAATAGTCTATTAATATGCTGGAGAATTTTTGGCTGTTTAAGTCTAGAATTACCTAGTGATAAATTATGGTCCCTCCATGACTGCACGGCAGGCCAACAACGTGACCTCTCTTGATCATATGACTAGGTGAATGCCCCCAGGCAGTTCCTAAGTATAAAATATTAGGGAGGAAAGAATTGTTATATTATGTAGTTTATTTTACAAAAAACCAAGTAACAGAGTACCTACTGGTAGCATACTCTGTCATGTGAGTTTTTCTGTCAAGGAAACTGGGCTAAACGATAGTTAGTACACTATGTTATGGTAGCTTTCTTAGTGACAGACTCTGTAAAATGATTATTAGCATGCTCTATAATTTTTGGAGTAACAGACTGCAAGTTGACAGTTAGCATACTCTGTCATAAGAGGTTTCGGAGTAGCAGGCTTTGCAAAAATGACGATGGGAGTTTTTAAGCAGTGACTATGTGCAACCCCTGCAGTTTTTGGATACGGAACTTCTTCATCACCTAAGATCCGTTCTGTCAGTTCGGTTGCATACGTCAGTGCTTGCTGGCAACAAAAATTCAGTCATTCATTTGCGAGAAGGGTTTTTCGATATGCGAAGTTAAAATCGTACCAATGATGATGCATGTAGCTTTATACATAATTTTGACTTATTGTGTATTTTTAATTTTCCTCTTGCACCGTAGTATCTCTGAATGTTTAAATCTCACTTGACTAACATGTAAATTTACTAGAATTCGAAGCAGGGTTACTCTAGATCCATGGGAAAAATTTTACGAAATGATTAAATAAGTATCTTTATCTGCCACTTTCGCGATCAAGTCGAACAGCATGACTTCAACATCACGTCCAATCGATTTCAAAAACCGCTGCCCATCTGTAGATTGCTCGTTTCAGACAATTTTGATTCATTAAAATTGTACACAGGTTTTAGGTTACGGAAATCATTCAGAGATCAATAGAAATACTGACTAGTTAGACATCAGTTGTAGTTAAGAAGCAACAATAACAATACTGGTGAAAATTGTTCAATTATATTCTTACTTTACTGTTCGAAAAATGTTCGCGACAGATAAAGCACTCGACATTGTCCTCATTAATCCTCGGCTTTTGGTTAGGCTTCAGCATTTTATTAAGATGGGCTGTATTACCCGACACTTGAACTGCGACTAGTTGGCAGTGCCACAATTCGATATAAAATGCTATAAACTATTAAATCTAAAAGTAGGTAAGCAGTATACTTACTCATAACACGGTATTCATAGAAGAAATAATAATCTGTACTCGTCTTCTTTGATTCAAAATCGATGAAAATTCACCATCAGTTGAACAAACAGCTTCCACTTGGGGCCACTATTTTTGCAAACTGGAATGGTGATAACAGAAATTCAATCGCAAAACAGTGTTGCCATATTATGTTTCCTACAAAATCAAACATGCATGCCTGCGTGAGCTGTGACCAAACACAAAAAGATGGGCCTTTCATTACCCGCCGGGCTTTACATACCGTGCCCGCTTATTCATTATTACCACGCAACATGCCGGATTTTCCTATGTTGCAACGAAAACTGAATAGTCATGTATGTCTTTAAGTCCCAAAATGTCAAAAATTACGCACTAGCATGTTCAACGCGACAAAACCTGTGCGTTTGGTTGCGTTCTGGAAGCGCTTTGAGTTTAATTTGACACCACCTTTCTCATTCAAATTTCGGGGCCCTAGGATGTGCTGGATGTAGGAAATCACGTGATGAACCCAAACTTTTTTCGCACAGATTCGTTTTGGGGGGAAGTTCACTTTCCAATGACGTGCATAAAGCCATTTGGATAATCTGCAATGAGAAATTCAAAAATTTGTAAATGGCAGCACTTTTAGGTATCTGATTTTGAATAGGTTCTGGCTAGGGTTAGACCTTATCTCCCAAAATTGATGAATTTACCATTTTTCTTCACGAATTCGTATTTTGGAGGAACTGTCCTATTCAACGATGTGCATGAAGCCACTTTGATAACTTGCGTTCAGAAACTCAAAAATTTGTAAATTAGAATCACTTTTGAGTCTAAAATTTAATTTTAGGGCCCTAAAACGGGTTGAATCTGGAGGAAAGTGTGACATTCCTTTTCGATAGTCTGTTTGCTAGGTCATGATACTTCAATTTCGGACAAATTTTGGTCATCTCTAGACCCCTTACCCCCAAATTTTGATGAATTTTGAATTATTTTTTCACGGATTCATACTCTAGAGAAAGTTCCTTATTCAACGACGTGCGTGAAGCCACTTTAATAATCTGCATTCAGAAAGTCAAAAATTTGTGAATAGGAACCAATTTTAGGTTGAAAATTTTGATCAATCGTGTATGTGATCTCGAAAACCCCTCTTTCAATCGTTTGCTTGCTAGGTTATGATAATTTGATTTTTGATGAATTTCGGTCAACTTTAGGCCCCTTGCCCCCAAGATTGATGAATTTTGAAATTTTTTTTCACGGATCCGTATTTTGCAGGATATGCCCCTTTCCAGCAATGTACATAAAGGTATACCTTTCCATTTAAGATTCCGAAGTTGGTGACACGTTACAGCCCCCCGGAAGAAAATTTTTCAAGCCCTAGAGAAACTAGACCTTAGGTACCGCAGGAAGATAGCAATTTGTCCGGCAAAGATCCGCCAATCAGTTCGGAAAAAAATGGGGGGGGGGTTACGTTCGTGGAACACCCTGTATTGTAGTCAACACATTTATTCAGATTCGGTGGGTGAGAAATTCATACGTCGCCGCGTCGTAAAAATTCTACATTAAAGAAAATTTTCGATGTTTTATCTAAAAAGTCGTCTTATTGTTCCCTAATGTGGCAAAAATTTTCAATCGCTTATAGCTCGAAAACAATCAATCTCCTGAGAAGAAAAAAACTGTTTTGGTACAGTTCGGCTACTAATCCTATTTTAAACAAGATATGACTTACTTGGCAAATACAAATTTTCTTTCTTGTAAACGTTTTTTTCTTGTAAATGATGAAAACTAAAAAACTGACCACATTTCAATCACGTCAAAACCACAGCTACTAATCGATAGAACTGAAAATTTTTCTGCAGTAGTGTTAGCTTACTGGATAGTGACGAATATGTGATGCAGTGTTGCCATTTACAGTTTGTAGTGTTGGCTAAATCTGCACTGTCTCATTGCTCCCTTGTCTCAATCCTTCCCATGCTCCCTTACAAAACAGGCATATTTTCAGACTTCCAGGTGCGGACCAGGTGAAAATTATTCAGTTATTCGAGACGAGTTCAAATCCGTCGTCACAACTGATCCATAATGAATTTTGGATACCTAATGTAGGCCCCGCCCCCAGCGTAATACTATTTTGATCATATCTCGGTAATGGAAAGTCAGCACCAAATTTAGACACCGAATTTTAACTCAGCAAGAGAAATTGAGTAAAAACAGGTAGTTATCTCAATTTTTGATTTTCAGAAAGTTTGAAAATCTTTCCATACATCAGACATTTTTTCGGCGGAAATTTTTCAATAGATTTGCCGGGCCGAGGAAAGATGAAAATTATTCAGCATTTTGAGACAAATTTAAATAATGTATCGTCAAAATTGATCCACACTCAATTTTCGATACCGAGTATAGCGCCTCCCCCAGTGTAATCATATTTCTGACCATATCTCAGCAACAGAAAGTTAGCGTCAAATTTAGAAAACGAATTTCAACTCAGCGAAAAAAATTTAGAAGTTTGAAAATTTCTTCGTACGATACACAAGGCGTTTCTTTTGGTGAATATTTTTTCGGAGAGCCTCTGGGCCACCCTCTGGTCAATATTATTCAACTTTTGGATACGAATTCAAATCCGTCGTCAAAATTGATCCACACTATTTTTCGATACTCACTATAGCCCCTCCCCCAGTGTAACAATATTTTTGGATGTATCTCGGCAACGGAAGGTCAGCACTAAATTTGGACAACGAATTTGACCTCAGTGATAAATCTTGAGCGGTAACAGGTGATTGTAATTTTTTTGATTTTCGAAATTTGGAAAAATTTTTCGTACTACAGAAGCCATTTCTTCCGGTGAATAGTTTTTCGAAGAGCTCCGGGCCGTGACCTAGTGAAAATTATTCAACTTTTTGAGACGAATTCACATGCATCATCAAAAGTGTTCCACACTCAATTTTGGATACCCAGTATAGCCCCCCCCCCCGTGTAACAATATATTTGACCATATCTCGGCAACGGAGAGTTAGCGCCAAATTTGGAGAACAAATTCGCATTCAGCGAGGAAAATTGAGTAGGAATAGCTGGTTCGCAGTCTTTTTGATTTTCGAAAATTTTAAAAGTTTCCTTATTATACACGAGGCGTTTCTTTCGGTGAAAACTTTTTAGCAAAACTTCCAGGCCAAGACCTGGTGAAAATAATTCAGTTTTTCGACGAGAGTTCAAATCCGTCGTCACAACTAATCAACAATGAATTTTCGATACTCAGTGTATAGGCCCTCCCTCCTCCAGTGCAACAATATTTTTGATCGTATCTCGGCAATGGAAATTCAGCAGGGGATTTAGACTACGAATTTGAACTCAGCGAGATACATTCGAGTAAAAACAGGTAATTATCTCAATGTTTTTGATTTTCGAAAATTTTGAACACTTTTCCTATACATCAGGCATTTTTATCGGTGAACATTTTTTTGTAGATCTTCCGGTCTCGGGCAAGATGAAAGTTGAGCATTTCGAGACGAACTCAAATATGTCGTCACAACTGATTCACAATGAATGGATACCCAATGTGGGCCCTCTCCCTAGTGTAATACCATTTTTAATCGTATCTCGGCAATGAAAAGTCAACATCAAATTTAGGCACCGAATTTGAACTCAGCGAGAAAAAATGAGTACAAACAGGTAGTTACCTCAATTTTTTTGATTCTCGAAAAGTCCACACTGTACCTCAGGCATTTTTCGATCATTTTCCGGACGGGGGCAAGGTGAAAATTATTCAACACTTCGAGACAAATTTAAATATACCGTCAAAATTAATTCACAAACAACTTTCGATCCTATCAATTTACTAACAGATAGCTAAATTTTTTTGTTGAGGACGAGGTAAAAAATTCAGGTCCACAGCTGTAAATCGGCAAAAATTTCTTATATTTTGTCACTGAACATTATCTCAAGACACTTTACTAAATAGACAATTCTTTTTTTATATTTAATTTTTTATTTGGTGGGGGAGGAGGTAAGAAATGCAAGTCTACAACGACGAAAAATTGCCTCGAATGTGAAAATAAGCAAACAAATTGTAAATCGTCTGAAATGTCAAATTACCTCACTAAACTCTCTTATAACGCCTCTTTATCAATTTTTAAATAAAAATAGGTAGTTAGTTCTTTTCCGAGGTGTGGGAGGGGGCGATGGAGGTAAGAAATGTATGGAAAACATGGCACTATTCAAAATTGGGGGAAAGAATAAAAAATTTTTAATTGACGACTGTTTTATCATATCAAATTTTTACGCTGAGGTCAAATTCGTTGTACAAATTTTGCGATGGCCCGCCGTTCCCGAGAGATAGGCCTGAAAAGGTTGGCAACATTGTTCAAAATATCGCTGTAGCCTGATTCGAATTTGTCTCGAAAATTTAAGTAACTAGCACCAAAGCCGACGTTGAAGCTCTCCGAAAATTTTTTTATCCCGAGAAAGTTATGAGTAGGTACGGAGAAATTTTCAAAATTAGAAAAAAATCAAGAATTTCGAATTGACGACTGTTCTATGTTCAAACAGCCACGCGCAGTTCAAATTCGTTAGCCAAATTTGGGTGCGACGCTCCATTCCTCAGATAGGCTCAAAAACGTTGGTGAAATTGGTCAAAAATGATTCTAGCATAATTATGACAACAGATTCGAATTTGTCCCGATTTAAGTAACTAGCAACAGCGCTGACGCCGATATTCTCCGAAATTTTTTTTTCTCCAACACAGACATGATGTAGTATAGTATAAAGAAATTTTCAAAATTCGAAAATATCAAAAAATTTTGATATAAAGACTGTTTTGTACTCAAATCTTTACGCTGAGTTCAAATTCAGTGTTCAAATTTTGCGGTGACGCCCTGTTCCCGAGATAGGCTCGGAAATATTGGAGAAATTGGTCAAAAAATGACTTTAGTTCAATTTTGACGACGAATTTTAATTCGAGCCACGGCCGAAGCTCACCGAAAATTTTTTTATCCCAAAAAAGATACGAGTATGAAGAAATTTTCAAAGAAAAAAATCAAGAATGTCGAATTGCCGACTGTTCTATGCTCAAATTTTACGCTGCGTTCAAAATCGCTATCCAAATTTTGGGTGCGACACACCGTTCCCGAGGTAGACTAGAAAATGTTGGTGAAATTGGTCAAAAATAACTGTAGCAGAATTTTGACGACTGATTCGAATTTGTCTTGAAAAATTAAGTAATTATATCAAACGCCAGTTTTCTTCTCGAGATTTTGAGAACCAAAAGGGTGTCTACTGGAAGCACGGCGGATGGTGAAAAATTGTGCACATTTTCATAAAAGCATAAAATTTGGTATGTGAGCTCTCAAAGTAGCCCCGTCGCTATGGGGGCAAGCAGGGCTGAGCCACCTCTAAAGGTATCCTGAGCCCTCCTAGGCGGGGCCAATGCCAAAGCTCTCCTAAAATTTTTTCGCTCCGAAAAAGATATAATGTATATAAGTAAGTTTAAGAAATTTTCAAAATTAGAAGAAATCAAAAATTCAATCTGTTGGGCTGAGCAGTGCCGTGTCCACGAATATGGCGAAGGGGAGGTTCGACCTAACATATGGGGTACTTTAAACTAAATTGATTTTCTAACGTTTCTGAGATCCGCATTTTTCTGAATTTTTAAGCGCACGGCCGCACGCAGGGGGGTCAGGACACCGCCCCCTTTGTATACGGTTCGTTCTGAGGCTGAGTTCAAATTCGTTTTTCAAATTTAACGACGACTCAAAAATGTTTGTGAAATTTGTCAAAAAATAACTAACTCAATACCCAAATGTGGTACTGAACCACCGGTGCCGAGGTGTAATCAAAAAATTTGGTTCTACTATACAGGAGAAGAGATGTAAGTCGGAAATTGAGTGCGGATTACTTTAGAGGACGGACCTGAAGTCTTCTTGAAAAGTTGAGTATTTTCCAGGGTCCACACCCAGAGGCTCTCCGATAGATTTTTTGATGACAAAAATGCCCGATGTGTAGTAGTATGGGACAATTTTCAAAATGTTAAGAAACTTAAATAAAAATTGTCATAACCATTTATTCATTCTGAATGTTTATCGCTGAACTCAAATTCGCTGTCCGAATTTGAAGCTGACCCTCCGGTGCCAAAATATGATCAAAAATTCTGTTAAACTCCGGTGGGACTGTCTATACTAAGTGTTGAAAACTGAGTGTGGATCAATTTAGTTGAAAGTATAAAACCCCTAACCAGAAGAACAGGAGACAGCATAATTTTTGTATAAATAATAAAAATGAGGAAGCTGACGTATGCAAGTTCTTCGTCGGGCTTATTACGACTGACTGAGCAAGTGGAAAGAAGCCCATTTTCCGAAAGTAAAAGAAAAATGGAACAAGAACAGAATTGTACCTTTGATGTATGTATCTACTAACAAACTGAACATACGAAATTCAAAATTATAACAACAGGTAACGATGAATTTTAATCCAGAACAGAGTACCAACGACGAGAGAGACCTCCAAAGCCCATGAAAATCAAAATTACATACCGAATTCAAGTAACTATATATTTGGGAAAGTCGACAGATTCAAACTTCCAGGGCGAGAATTTGTATTGAAGCAGCGATTCCATAATTTTGCAGCATCAAAATTCGAGGAAAAGATAAAATCTAATGAAAAATAAAACTAATCCTATCATCAAAAATATAAAAGCTAATGGAAAATAGAAATAATTATAATTTGAAACACAAGATCAGCCTGTGGAAGGTCATCAGCCCCTTCAGTAAATTTCGGAATTCTTTGTTTAATTGTTACTGCATATGTCAGATAATTCACTTCAAAGGAACCGAAGCTCAAAATTCTCACAAAATGCGATAAGGAAGTTTTGTGGATCATCAGGTTCTCCCAAATTCGGTTTTAATAGAGTAAAAGGTAGGAATATGGACCGAGGTAGAAAAATGGACAGGGTGTGATAACAAGCCTGATAACACTGAAAGTCTGAAATCAGTGTGACATGTTACATTCTACAACAGTCAACACTGGCCAATAGGTAAAACGGAAATTCTAGCTAATTTTTTAATTTTAGAATTTTGTTTTCGTCTTATCAGTGTTTTCTTGATGTCAAGATACGAGCAATGCGATTTTCGCTGCATAGATTTCGGTAAATAAAAAAATTCAGATGAATATTTTGCCAAAAGTAAGAATATAGGTGAGTAGAACACAATTTTCTGAATAATAAGCGCTAATTAGTTACTGTATTACACCGAATTATCATTGTGATATAAAGGATCAAATTTATCCTGGAAAATAAAGGTAGGTGGTGGTAATATGGACATGTTCGAATATCTTCCTTTTCAAGTAATTCTGAGTAACAGGTTACATTGTACTTCTTTTAGGATGCCACGAGTTTACTACCTGAAAAAATCTCACTGAAAAAACTGAAATAGGCAAAAAAATTTTTTGTGAAAATGAAAACTGAACCCCATATGTGAATACCAAATGTTGCCCAAACATATTCATTAAAAAAAACAAAAACCTCAGTTTCGTTTATTACTCTTTGCGCTACAGCTGAAAAACAAAACTATGTCCACATTCCTACCTTTTACTCTATATGTATTAGTTCCATCGTATCTTGAGAACCGTGGCATTTACAGTTTAGGGGAGGGAGACGCGGAATAAATTCATCAGTAAAACGAATATAGATATTTTATTGATTTTAAAGGTCACCTATCAATTTGATTCAACTTGAAACTTGAGGCACTTTGATTAGGGAAGAGTGAAGCTCAAGTTCGAAAAAGTTGAAACATTGGATGTCATTTTTGGGTTCTCGAGTTCGCTAAGCTTATTGTTGACATCTTATTGATCCTGGTTTGCGAATTGCAGTATCGTGAGAGGTACCTGACGATCAAAATACCTTGAAATACAATATGGGTACAAAAAATCACAACTTTTCGGGCTCACTGATTTTTAACATCCACATAAATACTCCAACACCCAACTGCGTTAATTCTCAAACTTCAGTCCTGAATGTCATGACTAGAGTTCCGCGACTGGTATATATATTGGTTCAAAAAAGAGGGTCATTTGCATCGCTTCTGTTTGCTGAAGATGGTGAGATGAAAAAAAAAAATCATGGAAAAACGGATTTTGGGGGGACGTTTAGCTCCTCAGGAGACGATTCTCCGAGATAAGCGTAGATGCCGATTTCTTCTCAACCGAATCTTTGCACATTAATTTTGTAATTAGCCCGAACCCGAACTATAAACGGTGATCTTTCACCCTATTCAAACAGCGCGCGTGTAAATAAAACTAAAAATTAGAGATTGAATAGATATATTTATGAAAAATACACTGCAAAAATTGTTTGATATTACTACCTACGAGTAAAGAGGGGCATTTAGAACTATAATCGTAATAGTGCTGAGTAGTAATAACAGAAATACTTAATAATAAATAAGCAGAATATGAACAATATTTCTATGGACACATTATCGATAGCTCGTGATTGCTGTCACGCAACTATCATGAATCAGGCGTATGGGACTGATAAGGTGTTAAAAGTAAAAATACCGCAAGCCAATTATATTGAAATATATAGTGATGCGCGGGAGCTGAAAAACATCGGAAAATCAAGAATGCACGATTGATTATTTATAGGACGTTGAAATGACTTAACAAAGTAAAAAAAATGTCCCGCGCCAATTATATCGAAAAATACAGCGATGCGGGAAACTGAAAAAAAAATTAGTAGCACATACATAAAAATTAGAAATAAGTATCTAAAATAGTGATGCATCCAAGGCTGAAATTCGATAAGTAGATAAAATTATAGTATAAAGATGACACGACAACACCTGACAAAGATATGACAACCTCGACAAAGACAAAAACACCAGCAAAGTCCACAACACAACCAAAGATGAAAACATCGATTAAGACGGCATAATTGGTAAAGACGAAAACACCAACCAAGACAACACAAGAGACCAAGACGACACCGACGAAGACAAAAAACAACCCAGACGACGTCATTGATAAAGACAACACCTACCAAGGCAGCACAGAAACCAAAATGTCACCGACGAAGATAACAAAACTAAGCAAGACGACATCATTGATAAAGACAACACCAACCAAGAAAACAAGACCAAAACGACACTATACTAACATAGGTGAATCGCCGCCCCTGGTAACATAGTACAGTACATATATTAAAATTAAAAGTAACTTATGTATCGGCGGGGTATCATCAGTCCAAAGTGGATACCCACTAGCATAGGTGAAAACTCACGCTTATAATCGGAAGCTGAGAATAAATATTATAGTACATACATATAACTAACCTAAAAGTATATTACAAACCAGTGGGGCATCATCAGCTTCAAAGTCAGTACCCACTAGCATATTATAGGTAGTATGTATATCTGCCATATAAGCAAATTATGAATCAGTGGGACATTATCGGCTCGAAGTCAGCACCCACTAGTGTAGGTGAAAACTTACACCTACAAACACCAGCTAAGGAATATTTGGAAATGTGAATAAACTATAAAATAAATTATGTATCGGTAAGGCATCATCAGCCCAAAGTGGATACCGACTGACATAAGCGAAAACTCACACCTATAATCCCAATGTGTAAAATAATTATTATAGTATAGCTAAACTAAAAGTAAATTATGAATTGGTGGGCCATCATCGGCCCAAGTCAATACACACTAAGGTAGGTGAAAACTCACATCTATAATCCCAAGTTGAAAAAGAAATATTATAGGTATCTCGGTGAGGCATCATCGGGTTCAAGTTAATAGGCACTAACATAGGTGAAAACTCACACCTGATCGCAAGCTTAAAAATAAATATTATAGTATATCTAAACTAAAAGTAAATTATGTATTGGTGGGGCATCACCGGCCCAAATGGAAACTCGCACCTAAACTCCTAAGTTGAGTATACAGCCGAACTAAAAGAAAATTATGTATCAGTGATGCATCATTGGGCTCAAGTTGATAGCCACTAACACAGGTGAAAACTCACACCTAATCCCAAGCTTATAAATAAATATTATAGTATATCTAAACTAAAAGTAAATTATGTATTGGTGGGCCATCACCGGCCCAAAGTCAATACACACTAAGTGGTGGAAACTCGCACCTATAACTCCCAAGTAGTATAGCGAACTAAAGAAAATTATGTATCAGTGAGGGCACATCGGGCTCAGTTGATAGCCACTAACACAGGTGAAAACTCACACCTAATCCCAAGCTTATAAATAAATATTATAGTATATCTAAACTAAAAGTAAATTATGTATTGGTGGGCCATCACCGGCCCAAAGTCAATACACACTAAGGTAGGTGGAAACTCACACCTATAATCCCAAGTTGAAAAAGAAATATTATAGGTATCTCGGTGAGGCACCATCGGGCTCTAGTTAATAGCCACTAACATAGGTGAAAACTCACACCTAATCCCAAGCTTAAAAATAAATATTATAGTATATCTAAACTAAAAGTAAATTATGTATCAGTGGGGCATCACCGGCCCAAAGTCAATACCCACTAAGGTAGGTGGAAACTCACACCTATAATCCCAAGTTGAAAAATAAATATTATAGGTATCTCGGTGAGGCATCATCGGGCTCAAATTAATAGCCACTAACATAGGTGAAAACTCACACCTAATCCCAAGCTTAAAAATAAATTAAAAAAAAAGGGGCATAGTATATCTAAATCAATACCCACTATGGTAAGTGGAAACTCGCACCTTTACTCCCAAGCTGAGTATACAGCCGAACTAAAAGAAAATTATGTATCAGTGATGCATCATTGGGCTCAAGTTGATAGCCACTAACATAGGTGAAAACTCACACCTAATCCCAAGCTTAAAAATAAATATTATAGTATATCTAAACTAAAAGTAAATTATGTATTGGTGGGCCATCACCGGCCCAAAGAATCACACTAGGTAAGTGAATTACCCAATAAAAGAAAATTAGGTATCAGTGGCACATGGGCTCAGTTATAGCCACTAACAAGGTGAAAACTCACACCTAATCCAAGCTTAAAATAATATTATAGTATATCTAAACTAAAAGTAAATATGTATTGGTGGGCCTCACCGGCCAAAGTCAATACACCTAAGGTAGGTGGAAACTCACCTATAATCCAAGTTGAAAAAGAAATATTATAGGTATCTCGGTGGGCACATCGGGCTCTAGTTAATAGCCACTAACATAGGTGAAAACTCACACCTAATCCCAAGCTTAAAAATAAATATTATAGTATATCTAAACTAAAAGTAAATTATGTATAGTGGGGCATCACCGGCCAAAGTCAATACCCACAAGGTGGTGGAAACTGCACTATCCAAGTGAGTATACAGCAAATAAAAGAAAATTATGTATCAGTGATGCATCATTGGGCTCAAGTTGATAGCCATAACATAGGTGAAAACTCACACCTATCCAAGCTTAAAATAAATATTATAGTATATCTAAACTAAAAGTAAATTATGTATTGGTGGGCAGGCCCAAAAGTCAATACACCTAAGGTAGAGTGGAAACTCAACCTATATCCCAAGTTGAAAAAAAATATTATGGTATCTCGGTGAGGCATCATTCGGGCTCAAGTTGATAGCCACTAACATAGGTGAAAACTCACACCTAATCCCAAGCTTAAGAATAAATATTATAGTATATCTAAACTAAAAGTAAATTATGTATCAGTGGGGCATCATTGGCCCAAAGTCAGTACCCGATAAGGTAGGTAGCAAAGGTGGGTGGAAACTCGCACCTATACTCCAGAGCTGAATATTCAGCCAAATTAAAAGAAAATTATGTATCAGTGATGCATCATTGGGCTCAAGTTGATAGCCACTAACATAGGTTAAAACTCACACCTAATCCCAAGCTTAAAAATAAATATTATAGTATTTCTAAACTAAAAGTAAATTATGTATCAGTGGGCATTATCGGCCAAAGTCAATACCCACAAGGTAGGTGGAAACTCGCACCTATACTCCAAGCTGAGTATACAGCCAACTAAAAGAAAATTATGTATCAGTGATGCATCATTGGGCTCAAGTTGATAGCCACTAACATAGGTGAAAACTCACACCTAATCCCAAGCTTAAAAATAAATATTATAGTATATCTAAACTAAAAGTAAATTATGTATCAGTGGGGCATCATCGGCCCAAAGTCAATACCCACTAAGGTAGGTGGAAACTCACACCTATACTCCCAAGCTGAGTATACAGCCACTAAAAAAATTATGTATCAGTGATGCATCATTTGGCTCAAGTTGATAGCCATTAACATAGGTGAAAATCCACCTAATCCCAAGCTTAAAATAAATATTATAGTATATCTAAACTAAAAGTAAATTATGTATCAGTGGGGCATCATCGGCCCAAAGTCAATAGCCACTAACATAGGTGAAAACTCACACCTGATCGCAAGCTTAAAAATAAATATTATAGTATATCTAAACTAAAAGTAAATTATGTATTGGTGGGGCATCACCGGCCCAAATGGAAACTCGCACCTAAACTCCTAAGTTGAGTATACAGCCGAACTAAAAGAAAATTATGTATCAGTGATGCATCATTGGGCTCAAGTTGATAGCCACTAACATAGGTGAAAACTCACACCTAATCCCAAGCTTATAAATAAATATTATAGTATATCTAAACTAAAAGTAAATTATGTATTGGTGGGCCATCTCCGGC
The DNA here is from genome assembly GCA_031841125.1 of Acanthococcus lagerstroemiae. Taxonomy (NCBI): domain Eukaryota; kingdom Metazoa; phylum Arthropoda; class Insecta; order Hemiptera; family Eriococcidae; genus Acanthococcus; species Acanthococcus lagerstroemiae. The sequence continues at coordinate 44,542,150 of CM063112.1, forward strand.
CCAAAGTCAATACCCACGAAGGTGGGTGGAAACTCGCACCTTTACTCCAAGGTTGAAAAAGAAAATTATAGTATCGTGAGCACATTGGGCTCAGTTAATAGCCACTAACATAGGTGAAAACTCACACCTAATCCCAAGCTTAAAAATAAATATTATAGTATATCTAAACTAAAAGTAAATTATGTATTGGTGGGGCGGGCCCAAAGTCAATACCCACTAAGGTAGGTGGAAACTCACACCTAGAATCCCAAGTTGAAAAATAAATATTATAGGTATCTCGGTGAGGCATCATCGGGCTCAAATTAATAGCCACTAACATAGGTGAAAACTCACACCTAATCCCAAGCTTAAAAATAAATATTATAGTATATCTAAACTAAAAGTAAATTATGTATAGGTGGGGCATCACGGGCCCAAAGTCAATACCCACTATGGTAAGTGGAAACTCGCACCTATACTCCCAAGCTGAGTATACAGCCGAACTAAAAGAAAATTATGTATCAGTGATGCATCATTTGGCTCAGGTTAATAGCCACTAACATAGGTGGAAACTCGCACCTCATCCCAAGCTTAAAAATAAATGTTATAGTATAGCTGAACTAAATGTAAATTATGTATTGGTGGGGCATCACAGGCCCAAAGTCAATACCCACTAAGGTGGGTGGAAACTCGCACCTATGCTCCCAAGCTGAGTATACAGCCAAGCTAAAAGAAAATTATGTATCAGTGATGCATCATTGGGCTCAAGTTGATAGCCACTAACATAGGTCAAAACTCGCACCTTATCCCAAGCTTAAAAATAAATATTATATTATATCTAAAATAAATGTAAATTATGTATCAGTGGGGCAACATCGGCCCAGAGTCAATTCCCGTTAAGGTAGGTGGAAACTCACATCTATAATCCCAAGTTGAAAAATAAATATTAAGAGTATACAATGGAAATAAAAAAATTATGTATTGGGGAGGCATCATTGGGCCCAAGTTGATAGCTACTAACATGCGTGAAAACTCACGCCTAATCTCAAGCTGAATAATAAATATTAAAGTATATCTAGGCTAACAGTACATTATGTATCAGGGGGGCATCAGCGGCCCAATGTCCGTATCCACTATCAAAGGTGAAAATTCACACATATGGTAGTCTAAAGGGGAAAAACACTATCAACAAGAGGTCGGAGAAAAACTTATTTTCCCCTTTTCTAAACCTTTTAACATTATAAAAAGTAAGTAATATCCTACATTTGCTGCATTCCTGAGATTTTGGAATCTTTTCAGAATAGAATGACATTTCTAACGATCTGAAACTGAGTAATAAGTAGACGTATGAAGGGTGGGACTGGGAGAATTTCAGAGGGCCTCTAAAAGATACAATAGTAAAATAATAATCCTAATAAAATTTCTATGGTAAGTAATCATCAACTATGTTTCTATCGACATATTACTGATAGCTCGGCATTATGAAACACCAATTACTGTTGTCATAAGTAACAATAATTAATCAAGAATATACGATTGATTAATTAGGATGTTAAAATGACTTAAACATGGTAAAAAAATGTCCCGCACCGATTATATCGAAATATACAGCGATGCGGGAAGCTGAAAAAGAAAATTAGTAGCACATACATAAAAATTGGAAATAATTACCTAAAATAGTGATGCATCCAGGATTGAAATTCTTCAAGTACACAAAATTATAGTACCTTACACCACAACACCTGACAAAGATGATAACCTTGACAAAGACGAAAACACCAGCAAAGTCGACAACACTGACAAAGATGAAAACATCGATTAAGACGACATAATTGGTAAAGACAAAAACACTAACTAAGACAACACCGAGACCAAGATGACATAATCAATAAAGACAACACCAACCAAGACAACACAGAGAGCAAGATGACACCGACAAAAATAACAAAAACAACTAAGACGACATCATTGATAAAGACAACACCAACCAAAAACACAGAGACCAAAATGACACTATACTAACATAGGTGAACTGCCGCCCCTGGTAATATACATATAGTATATGAAAATAAAAAGGAACTTATGTATCGGCAGGCCTCATTGGCTTCAAAGTCAGTACCCCCTAGGATAGGTGAAAAACTCCCACCTACAACCACCCGCAGAAAAATAAATATTATAGTATACCTTCCATTAAAGTAAATTATGAATCAGTGGGGCATTATCTCACACCTAATCCCCAGTTGATAAGTAAATATGATACTTAGTACATCTAAACTAAAAGTAAATATTATAGTACATCTAAACTAAAAGTAAAGTTTATAGTACATCTAAACTAAAAGTAAATATTATAGTACATCTAAACTAAAAGTAATTTATATATCAGTGGGGCATCATCGGCCCGAAGTCAAAGCCCACTTAGGTTGGTGGAAACTCACACCTATAATCCCACGTTGAAAAAGAAATATTATATTACAGCCAAACTAAAAGAAATTTATGTATCAGTGGGGCACCATTGGCCCAAAGTCAACACCCACTAACATAGGTAGAAACTCACACCTGTAACCCCTTTCAAACATTAATAAAAAGTGATATCCTACATTTACTGCATTCAAACTGAGATTTTGGATTTTTTTTAGAATATAATGAAAATTCTAACAATCTGTACATGTTGAGAAGTCGATTGCAATCGTCCAACGTGAACTAATTCTCCTGCAGACAAGCGGCCGCTGACTGACACTGACTGAATAATAAGTAGACCTATGAACAAAGACTGGGGGAATGCGATGGCAGTTTGCATTAACAGTTTGCAGGATGTCAAGCTCAGCTGAACCAAACCCACATCGCTCTAGACTGTAGCCGGCATCCATCAAAACCGCTAAGTAGTCATTTCCAGTTTAAGAGCCAGTTAGAACACAGTGGTAGGAGTATGAAAATACCCGAGACTGTCCCAGAACTGCAAGACTCATGCCGCAAGGACCAACATTGGCCAGCGTTCATGGACTTGGTCCACAATCCAGAAGCAAGAACACACAGCTACGTTACGTGCATGAGCTACCTCCCATTAAGTTGCTGTCAGTATGTTAAGTAAGTTAGGGCCGCAACGTTGGGTTACAGCCAGACCATGTTATGTTGACCTGCAGTACTGATGTGTCTGCTAACAGGACGTGAGACGAACCAGAACTGGCGTTCACGTTACCTTAGCCACTGTGCCAGGACGACTGACCCCCCCAGGCCTGGAATACACCTTAACTCGCCTAGTCAGACATATGTGCGCGGGTACGTACAGCTAGGTTAGGGCTGTCAGTGACCGCTGTAAATTTATTGAAACTAGAGCTACAATTTCAATTCAATCAGACTCTAAATAAGAATGTTGTTGTTAAAAATGTTCTAGCGACTAAGACCTATATGAGCCTATAGAAATTACATTGTAAGTTGTAAGATCTATCAGATGATTTAGATAGGATCTTGTTAGTTATGTAAATGTAAGATTGTCATATAAGAGTTGATTTGCTGAGCAGTATCAGTGTTGCTCATGTTAACCCCATAAATGTTTTCTGTTATGTTGTAACGAGATACATAGATCAAAAGTCTACCATAAGCAAAATACAACACAACAGACAATAGCAACCGACTTCATAAGTAATAGTATTCACATTATTTAATCAAATTTATAAGTAAATTAAGTATCATTGAGGCATCATTGGCCTGAGGTCTGTACACACTATCCCAAGAATATAATTATCGCATACTCATAGTCCCAATTGGAAATATAAAAATTATAATATAACTAGCTGAATGTAAATAATGTATGGGCGGGGCATCATCAGCTCACAGTTGGTACCCACTAAGATATTTGAAAAATCATAACAAGCCACAGTTAAAAGGCATCATTGGCCCAATGTCGCTACTCCTTAACATAGCTGAAAATTTCCACATACAATTCAAGGCTGTAAAATAAAATCATGTAGGTCCAAAAATCAGTACGCACCATCCTAAGAATATAATTATCGCAGATAAAAACTCACAACTGTAGTCCCGAGCTTAAAAATTATAGTATAATATCTAAACTAAAATTAAATTATGTATCTGTGGGGCATTATCAGCCCAATGTTGGTACCTCTAAAACGTAGCTGAAAATTCCTACCTACATTCTAAGCTATTAAAAATTAATGGAAGTCTAACTAGAAGTTAATGATGTACTGCTGGGACATTTCTGGTCCCTCGCACCCACAGTCCCAAGTTAAAAAAATAAAAATTATGTACTTATTTGTATATTTAAACTACAGGTAAATTAGATATTGCGGGGCATCATTGGTCAAAGTTGATACCCACTAATATGGTTGGAAATTCCCACCTACATTCCAACGCTATAAAATAAAAATTATGGGTCAAACTATTAGCAAGGCCTAAAGTTTGTACACACACTCCTAATAACACGTGGACCCACTAACATAGGTGGAAAATCACACCTGTGAGTACTATCCCAAGATAAAAAATGAAAATTATTTTAAACCAATCTAAGAGTAAGTTAGGCAGCGACGCTCTGTTCCCGAGATATATTTGAAAATGTGGCAGTATGGGGGGAAAAAAGTCAGGATCAACAACACTGACAAATACAACAACACGACATATGACAACAGTAATAAAGATAATACTGACAAAAACAACAACATTGATAAGGGCAATAACTACTTTGACAAAAAGGACAACACCAAAAATGACAACAGCAATGAAAACCTCACCAATCAAAAAAAGAAACACCAGACACAAAAGAAGACAACACCAACCAAGAAGGCAAGCACACACACCACACCAAGAAGACAACACCAATCAAGAAGACCACAGTACCCCAAACCTGAGAAGATAACACAGACCATAATGGCAACACTAACCAAGAAAACAACACCGACCAAGATGACAACACCAACCAAGAAGACAACACCAACTAAGATGACAACGCCAACCGAGAAGATAACACAGACTAAAACAACGATATGGACCAAGATAACACTACACTAACATTGGTGAAAACTCACAATTCCAATTACAAAATAAACATTATAGTACATTAAAAGTAAAAGTAAAATAGTATATCTAAACAAAAATATAGTACATATACATATCTAAACTAAAAGTAAATTATATATCATTGGGGCACCACTGCCCCAATGTTGGTACCCACTAACACAGATCACCACATACATTCCCAAGCAGTAAAATAAAAATCATGTTTGTCGAACTAAATAAGTTGTATATTGTTGGGGCATTATTGGCCCAAAGTTAGTACCCACTGATATAGGTAAAAATGTACCTCCATCCCAAGCTAAAAAGTAATAATTACCTTAAGGAATCTAAATGTAAACCATATTTTGGTGGAGTTCTATCAGCCCAATATGTGGCATCCAACTTAAGCCGAAAAGTAAATTATAGTAACGTAAACTATGTTCCACTAACGCTCCTGAGGCTCGGCTAAAGAAATAATTGCCTTATTGGTCTTAAATTCTAATACCACCATCCCAAACAGTAAGTAAAATCATTTAAAAACCCTTCCACAATACTTCTACCGGCAGAAGAAGGAATGCAGGGATTTGATCACGAGATGGATTCAAAGGAACAGACTGGATTGCGACTGGAATCATCCTATAAAGAGACTTTCTGCCAGTAGCTTGTTAGAATCATTCCATAATGGAACTTTCAACCAACAATGGTTGCTACTGGAATCGTCCCAGGACTTTCTACCAGCGCGAGAAAGATTTTAAGGAAAACAGATCACAACCGGAATCATCCCATATGAAACTTTCTGCCAGTAGCTTGCTGGAATCATCCCATTACAGGACTTTCAACCAACAGTAGTTGCTACTGGAATCGTTTTCGAGACTTTCCACCGGTATAAAGAGGATTTTAAGGAGCACAGATCAGATCATAACTGGAATCATTGAGATTTTCTACCAGTAGCTAGTTGGAATCATCCCATTATAGAACTTTCAACCAGTAGTAATCCCTACTGGCACCTACTAAAATTATCCTGCTACAGACCTCGTTAAGAACATTTGTTGCTACTGGAATCATCTCAGGACCCAAGATTCTTAAAATGACAAAGAGGCATAGAATTGTGACCAGTAACATCCTATAATAGTTTGATTTAAAAACTACCTCTCCCCCATCCTCAAATAACTCAAACCAGACAATTTAAATCTATCAAATACCATACAAATGTTTTGAAAATGAACCTAGAAAGTACAGTCGAGTAACCCAGGAACATCACTAGGATGATGCAGACAAGAGTATAATCAGTAACCACACACAGCCGACATACATCAACCAAATATAACAGTCAAATTACAGGCAAGCAATCATTTAAATTGAAAAACTTACTCAGACATGAAACAACAGCGTGGACTCCATTTCATCACAACTTAGCAAATTCGAACATCCAGGCGTATCCAATCCAAAAGGCACATCACTTGAACGCGTACATTTACACATATTACTCGAACGCGAACATTTACACATATTACTTGAACACGAACATTTTACACATATATCGGATCCGAAGTGCACGCGACATACAGACATTTAAACATGACTTGCACGCAGCACCTCTCGAGAATTTCTGAATCCTATCTGGCGGCGATGAAATTTGGAATCTTTCGAGTAACCGAGCCCCCAAAATTCACCTCGTTTCTCATTGGCTCTGATTGTGGAGCAAGCAGAATAGTGGGGATACCAACCTTCCAACCAGAGACACATACATACGTCATAAAAAACAGAAAAAACCACCCGACTGGACAAGTATAATTTATTGTAAATAAAATTCCCAAAATCCGTGAAGCTGTAGGTACATAATGACACGGCGAAGACAATGGGTCTACCTTTCTCTTGAGTAACAAAAAACCAAATTGCTTATCAAATACCGTAATGTATTGACAGCTGAAAAGGAATAAATTAGGAGGACAAAGGCATTTTGACGAGGCCGAACACAAATCAACAAAATTTTCGAGTCTCAAAAGGTCATACCGGGGATTTTGAAACTACCTGCTCCGGCTGTAAGTATCACGAAATACGGAAATAGTTTTGGAGTTCAGTATGTTCAATAATTATCACGAGTGAGACTAATTCCGCATTTCCATATAGCACGAGCATATCCAAAATTTCAAAAATCAATAAAAATATATTTTTGGGACGAACTACTTAATTTCATTAAAACTGTGTGAGTCGTAATGCGGCTACTAAAGCCGTCATGAATCTTTAGCAAAATTTCATCAACATTTACTTTCAACGACCAAAAGAATTTTTCTCAATTTTGATATGATTGGGCAAGCGATTTGATTTTGGTCGAAACAAGATATCCTAAATTTTAACGGTCATTCGAATAAACAATTTTTTTGTGAAGGTAGCAGCTACGCAATAACCACATTAATTAATTAATTCGTGTCCAAAAATAAGTTATGTAAATAGGTAGGTCTAGGTGCACGCGAAACAAATTTCGGAGAAATAATAATCGAGCTAATTAACAGACAAAGAAACAACTTTTCTATAGCATTCCCTTAATGCTTACATATGTTTTGCGTACTCCCTCATTTTCAAGCAAATCCCAACGGGGAGATTGGCTGTAGGGGATTATGGGTGACAGCACAAACAGAGCATAATCGATGGTATCCACTTTTCTCTTTTCACTCCTTTGTCTAACCGATTTTTAAAAATCATTTCTCGAGTCTCCCCATGAGTAATTCTCATTATCTTGAGCCCGGAGGAGTGCAAACAATGAGGTTTTCAGCGCAAACCAGCGCTAAAGTAGCACAAACAAATGCCTCCACTTGTAACCCTATCAGTCTAGCGCGGGTGCTCCCGTTTCTTCAGCTCCCCCACCCCCAAAAAATGCATAAAATAAACCTCATCATCTGGGGAAGGAGATAACACAAACGACGGGGTTTTTAGTACAGACCAGCACAAATGTAGCACAAACAATTGATACAATTTTCGATCCCCTTGGTAAAGGGGAGTGCTCCTGTTTCTACAACCCCCCGAAAGTTTTCCCGAATATTTCCGGAAGGGAGCAGCTCAAACGACAGGGTTTTCAGCCCAAACCAAGCACAAACGATTGCACCATTTTCAATCCCCTAGGTGAACGTGGTGGTGCCACCGTTTCTACAGCCCCCAAAAATAAAAATTTCCCGGAATATCTCAGGACGCGGGGCAGCACAAACGACAGGGTTTTCAGCGCAAACCTACACAAACGAATGGCATATGTTTCGAGTCTATCGGGGTGGGTGGGAGCCGAGTGAATGCAACTACAACGCCGAAGCGCTCCAAAAATTCTTTCGCCACAAAAAAAGACATAATATTTTTCAGACTTGTCAGTCAAAATTGGGGGGGGGGGAAGAGACCTTCTTCTGCCTGTTGATGAACCAATATGAAGTTATGGGAATGGGATAGAAGTAATAGGTAGGTACTGTTTTTTGATTTCTTTTTAACAAAAATGTTGGGACGAATTTGAAGCAGACTTCAGGGACGTAGCGAAGAGTTTTTTCTAGAGGGGCAAAACCCGTTAAATTCCCAAATCAAAATCTGTTTGTATTAGTCAAAAAAGATTTTGACCACTGTGATTTTCCCAACTTTTGATCCAACTGACTCAAGTCATAATTCCCAAGTATCAAAATATGTTTGTTCTAGTAAAAAAAAAAAATATCTGTCAAACGTGACCTTCGACCTTCCCAGTATCAATCATATTGATCCAAAAGTTTACGTCTATTTTAGAAACATGACTGAAATGCCAAGGGGTGGATCTAGGATCTTGTTCTACAAAGGCCAACATTTGGTAAAACACATTACAAAACTATAACTAGATCGGCTGCACACTGCAGCCGCGCAACAAAGATCAAGATCAATGAGCACATGGCTAGAAGAAAAACTATTACCTACTGGTATCACTTTTCGGTCTACCTCCAGTCGTGAGAAGAAAATCATCAATAAACTGATGACGAGTATCTAAACTGCATGCAGATACATTGGTACATGGATATGTCTTATAGTTACTACTAGCACATGTTCTACACATTTAGTCAAATGAACCATTCCCTTTTACTATTCAGACGTGTTCAAATTCACGATTGATAAGGCATGCACAACAAAATGCTAGGAAATGGTAAAACCTAAATGTTTGATACAAACACGGTTTTCGCTCAAGTATTTCATAGTAACAGGAGTGTATCATATCGTAATTAAAAAATCTCCATGGAAATTATTTCTATTAACAACACGGCTGCAGACTGCAGACGCGCAGCTAAGATCAAGATCAATGAGTGCACCTGGCTGGAAGAATGTCGGGTGGAGCGTCGAGCGTGTTCGGGGGGGGGGGGACGTTACAGTTTTCGCTCATGTATACTCATTGCTGTAAGATGTCAAACTTTTAAGCATTGCAAATTAATCGGCCACAAACTGCAGCCGCGCAGTAGAGATCAAAATCAATAAGCTCATGGCTAGAAGGAAAAATAATTTCCAAGGAAATGTGGACCACTGAACTGAATTGTGACTTTAAAAAGCTAAATCATCCTGATTGGCTTCATGCAATACGCACAACTGAACTGCGAATTGAACTGGAATCAAATTCAGTGTTGGTCGGAAATAGGATGGGAGGGCCAGCCAATAGACATATTCATGTCGAAAAAAAAAACTGACTGGTGTGATTTTCCCAACTTTTGATCCATCAACTACAATTTCCCAACACTTGGGGGCGAGCTCCTCCGTGCCCCCTTACTTTCGTCCCTGGCAAACTTACTTTTATTATGAAATAACAAGCGAGGTAGTAAGAGGGTGTTTGCTATGTTCTATGTTGTTGTCTGCTTATATGAGAATCTTACTGCATTCAATAACTATAGCTGATAAAGTTAGAGTCAATAAAATAAGCTTTTCGTTAGCTTCATTTTTTAAAAGGTGTTGTTGCGCTAACTTCCTGTACTAGTATTGATAAAACAAAGCCAAATGGACGCTATCTAGCGTAATGCTGGATTTACATTCGAGTCTGCGACATGTCGCTGACGCGAATGGAAATCCTCCATAAGGGAACTGACCAGCAAAATCTGTTTTTTGAGAACACGTGATTCGAAGTTCAAGAGCCATGCAAAAACTATATGACACAGCATTTACTGATAAGCTTTTTTCAACGTGGGTACACATTTTTGAATCGGGGGCCCAATTTGGAAAAATTCTACTTTTCACGCTCTTTCCAACGATACTAATACAGTAGTCGCCGCTTGTAGTGATCACGGATGTAAGAATCAATCGGCTGTAATGATCAAAATTGCCTGGAACGGATCATTTGTATATAAATACATAGAAAATCTACCGGTTGTACTGATCAAATGTTCGCTTGTAGTGATAAAAAAAAATTAGTCAAGCAGTATAAAACTGCAAAACTCTACACGATTTCATATGAAAAATGAAACTTGTTATGTCCTGTTTATCAACCTGACGATAATCTTAACTTAGACGTACTGTACAGTACATATATGTAGGTGGATTCGTTTTCTTCGCCTGCAGTATGAGTTTAACTTGTGTTTGACAACGTTCTTTTATCATTTCATGATGAGTTCGCGTCGTGTCTTTAGTACTAAAGAGAAATGCGACCTGTTGAAAAATTATGATCAACTTTTTTTATCTTACATTCATTGTTTATTACAGTACTTACATACAGTTATTCTTTTTTTTTCGCGTTTTCGTCAATTCGGATGTAGTGATCATTTTACCGTCCACCCGATTTGATCACTACAAGCGGCGACTACTGTAACTCATTTTGCTTACAAATATTGGTTGGTTCCCTTACGCTGAACAGTGTCCAAATCTCAAATGTTGAAGCTTTGAAGCTAATATTCAGACACAGTACCAAAGTCTATGCCATAAAATAAATATACGCCAGATAGACCAGAATGAGAGTCATTATTCATTTTCACCTTCGCAAATTGCATTCTTAACTGAGAGGAAATATTCAAATAGTAGACCGACTTACCGATAGATGGCAGCAGTTGACATTCGCCTATACATGCAAGAGTCGCTCCAGGGGACTGTTACTGAAAACAACATATTATACCGTTCACTGATTGGTGGATTTGGACAAAAACATGACATGGGTGGATGATGATAGAGAAAGTTATCCAAAAAATAAAAAAATTAAGCTCATTTGATAGGAAATGAAAAGGGCTACAACATTTGTTCTTAGCATTTTTTTCATAAGAATCAATATAAAAGCCGCGAGAAACACTTTTATGACCAAACGTTCTTAGGGTGTAATGTTAATGTACAGGTCTCATGTTTACATCCTCGACATTAGCGCTCCTGGTGGAACTTGTATACACGAATGGACCTGAACTAAAATTAAACTATTGGGATTTAAACCTGCACTAGAGTACGCTGCTGAGTTACCTGCGCGGGTATTAGCGGGTGAAAATGAGTGAGTGATCAAGTGTACTTTCAAATAGAAACACTGCTATCTTCAGTAGGGTAAACTGCCAGAAGAACGGATTATAATTTAATTATCTGGTAATGATGCAGTCGAATTTAGGAAAAATTTCCTTTGAAGGTGATTTTCTAATCGATTTAATGATAGTTGAGGTTTGCTACACGCTTACGGCAAATCATACGTGATCACTCACACATATCGCAGGGCTGCCAACACTTGAAACTCTAAATTTAAATCCCAATGATCCGTAAACAATTCACGCGTATTTAAAGAAACAAAAACGCCATTTAAAAATGAAAAAGACATGATGAATAGTATGGAAAAATTTTCAAAATTCGAAAACATCAAAATTAATTCAGTGTTGAAATTTGGCGGCGACGCTCTGTTTCCGAGATACACCAGAAAAAGTGGTCAAAATGAGTCAAAAAATGACGCTAGCTCAATTTTGACAGCGGATTCGAATTCGTCTCGAAAAATTGAGTAATTAGCACCAGCGCCGACACCGATGTTCTCCGAAAATTTTTTCGCTGTTTTTGACTAAATTTCTCATGCTGTGTTCGAATTCGATGCTGAAATTTGGCGGCGACAGTCTGTTCCCGAGATACACCCGAAAAAGTTGTCAAAAAATGACTCCTGATCAATTTTTACAGCGGATTCGAATTCGTCTCGAAAAGTTGAGTAATTAGCATCAGTGCCAACGCCGACGCTCTCCGAAAAATTTTTCGCCCCAAAACAGACGTGATGTATAATAATATTGAAAAATTTTCAAAATTCGAAAAAATCAAAAATCCTGATTTAAAGTTAGCTTTTGACTATATTTTTCACGCTGAGTTCGAATTCGGTGTTGAAATTTGGCAGGGACGTTCCGTTCTCGAGATACAACCGACAAAGTGGTCAAAATTTGTCAAAAAATGACTCTAGCTCAATTTTGAGAACAGATTCGAATTTGTCCCACAAAAATGAGTAATTAGCACCAGTGCCGACGCCGACGCTCTCTGAAAATTTTTTTTCCACAAAATAGAGATGACGAATAGTATCGAGAAATTTTCAAAATTCGAAAGAATCAAAAGTTCTGAATTAAAGACTGTTTTTGACCCAAGTTTTCACGCTGAGTTCGAATTCGGTGCTGAAATTTGGCGACGACGCTCCGTTCCCGAGATACACCCAAAAAAGTGGTCAAAATAGGTAAAAAAAAACTCTGGCTCAATTTTGACAACGGATTCGAATTCATCTCGATATATTGATTAATTAGCACCAGCGCCGATGCTCTCCGAAAATTGTTCCGCCCCAAAAGAGACCTGATTTACTCTAGAGAAATTTTCGAAATTCGAAAAAATCACAAAATTCTGAATTAAAAACTGTTTTTGACTCAATTTTTCACGCTGAGTACCAATTCTATGCCTAAATTTGGCGGCGACGTTCCGTTCTCGAGATACACTCGAAAATGTGGTCCAAATGGGTCAAAGAATGACTGTTAGCCCTATTTTGACAAGGGATTCGATTTCGTCACGAACATTCAGTGCCGACGCCGACGCTATCCCAAAATTTTGTCGCCCCAAAACAGACATGATGTTAGTATGGAGAAATTTTCAAAATTCGAGAAAATCAAAAATTCTTAATTAATGACTGTTCTTGACCCAATTTTTCAAGCTGAGTTCGAATTCGGTGCTTAAATTTGGCGGCGACGCTCCGTTCCCGAGATACACCCAAAAAAGTAGTCAAAAATGACTCTAGCTCAATTTTGACAACGGATTCGAATTCGTCTCTAAAAATTGCGTAATTAGCATCAGCGCCGATGCCGACGCTTTCCGAAAAGTTTTTCGCCTCAAAAAAGACATGATGTATATAGTATGGAGAAATTTTCAAAATTAGAAAAATTCATAAATTCTGAATTAAGGACTGGTTTTGACCCAATTTTTCACATAGAGTTCAAATTCGGTGTTGAAATTTGGCAAGGACGTTCCTTTCTCGAGATACACTCGACAAAGTGGTCAAAATTTGTCAAAAAATGACTCCAGCTCAATTTTGAGAACGCAGATTCGAATTTGTCTCGAAAAATTGAGTATTTAGCACCAGTGCCGACGTCGACGCTCTCCGAAAAAATTTTTTCCCCAAAAAAGAGATGATGTGTATTTTCAAAATTCGAAAAAATCAAAAATTCTGAACTAAAGACTGATTTCGACCCAATATTGCACGCTGAGTTCGAATTCGGTGCTGAAATTTGGCGACGACGCTCCGTTCCCGAGATACACCCAAAAAAGTGGTCAAAATAGGTCAAAAAAAAAACTCTGGCTCAATTTTGACAACGGATTCGAATTCATCTCGAAATATTGATTAAGTAGCACCAGCGCCGACGCCGACGCTCTTCGAAAATTGTTCCGCCCCAAAAAAGACCTGATATAGTCTGGAGAAATTTTCAAAATTCGAAAAAATCCAAATATCTGAATTAATGACTCATTTTGACCCAAGTATTCACGCTGAGTTCGAATTCGGTGTTGAAAATTGGCGGCGACGCTCCTTTCCCGAGATACACCCAAGAAAGTAGTCAAAAAGTGACTCTAGCTCAATTTTGAGAACAGATTCGAATTCGTCTCGAAAAATTGAGTAATTAGCACCAGTGCCAACGCCGACGCTTTCTGAAAAATTTTTTCCCCTAAAATAGTGATGACGAATAGTATGGACGAATTTTCAAAATTCGATAAAATCAAGAATTCTGAATTAAAGACTGTTTCTGACTAAATTTTTCACGCTGAGGTCGAATTCGATTTTGAAATTTGGCGGCGATCTTCCGTGTTCTCAAGATACACTAGAAAATGTACCTCAATTTTGAGAACAGATTCGAATTCGTCTCGAAAAATTGAGTAATTAGCACCAGTGCCGACGCCGGCGCTCTCCGAAAAAATTTTTCCCCCAAAATAGGGATGACGTATAGTATGGACGAATTTTCAAAATTTGATAAAATCAAAAACTCCTTATTAAAAGGCAGTTTTTGTCTCACTTTTTCACGCTGAGGTCGAATTCGATTTTGAAATTTGGCGGCGATCTTCCTTTTTCTCAAGATACACTAGAAAATGTTGTAAACATGTGGTCAAAATGGGTAAAAATTGACTCTAAGCTCAATTTTGACAACGGATTCGAATTCGTCACGAAAAATTCAGCGCTGACGCTCTCCAAAAATTTTTCGCCGCAAAAAAGACATGATGTATAGTATGGAGAAATTTTCAAAATTCGAGAAAATCAAAAATTCTGAATTAAAGCCTGGTTTTGGCTCAATTTTTCACGCTGAGTACCAATTCGTTGTCTCAATTTGGCGGCGACGCTCCATTCTCGAGATACACCCGAAAAAGTAGTCAAAATGGGTCAAAAAATGACGCTAACTCGATTTTGACAGCTGATTCAAATTCGTCTCGAAAAATTGAGTAATTAGCACCAGCGCCGACGCCGATGCTCAATCAAAATTTTTTCGCTTCAAAAATGACATGAAGTTGCATGGAGAAATTTTGAAAATGTGAAAAAATCAACAATTTTGAATTAAAGACTGTCTTTGACTAAATTCTTGCTGTGTTCGAATTCGGTGCTGAAATTTGGCGGCGACGCACTGTTCCCGAGATACACCCGAAAAAGTTGTCAAAAAATGACTCCTGATCAATTTTTACAGCGGATTCGAAATCGTCTCGAAAAGTTGAGTAATTAGCATCAGTGCCAATGCCGACGCTCTCCGGAAAATTTTTCGCCCCAAAAAAGACATGATGTATAATAGTATTGAAAAACTTTCAAAATTCGAAAAAATCAAAAATACTGATTGAAAGTTAGCTTTTGACTCAATTTTTCACGCTGAGTTAGAATTCGGTGTTGAAATTTGGCAGCAACAGTCCGTTCTCGAGATGCACTCGAAAGTGTGTTCGACATGGTTCATAAAATGGCTGCGTCCAAATTGCGGCCAAATGCGACATCTCAATTGCGGCCAGAAAAAGAAATTAGACATATTAATTGCGGCCGTAAAAATAAAGTTTGACATCTTAATTCCGGCCGTAAAAATAAAGTTTAACATCTTAATTGCGGCCCCTCCGAAAGGAAGATATACTACTCTTCCGACTGAAATTAGACTCGTCGATAGGCATCTTAGGTTGATGCTACGTTTCCTTATCTGATGGAACCTGTCGAATTTTGATCGGCTCCAAGAATGCTCTTCATAGATTTTGAAAAGGCAATACATAATGCTGTTGGAAACGTGTGGCGCTCTACTGCTATCGGAGGATGTCGTTTTCACCTTGGGCAGGCCTGGTTTAGACGCATTGAAAGTCTCCATCTAGCGAAGACATATAAGAGTGAGTCAGCTGAAGGATCGTACCTACGTACATTTTTTGGTCTTGCTTTTTTATCGCCTGAAGATGTAGAGGAGTTCTTCGTGAATGATTTGGCGCCGACGGAACTCAGCAATCCTCAAGTACGGAGTTTCACTACTTACGTACACAATAATTACATTCGGCCAGCTTCTATCTTCCCTCCTCATATATGGGCTAAGTACAGCGCTGACATTGGGCGGACGACGAACGCTTGCGAATCTTTTAATAGTAAACTTAATGGAATGTTCTATCATAGCCATCCTAATATTTTTCTGCTAATTGACGCTTTTTTGGAAATCCGAGAAAGAACCTACACGAAAATTTTATCAGTCAATACGACAAAACCGAGTAAGACACGAATCGCTAAAGAAGAAGTTATTCGCAACGCTATGAATTATTTAGAACTTTGTATTATTTATAAATTTACTTTTGCTGAACATTCATCACGTAAATTTCAGCCGAAAAAATAATCTAATATGTCAAGAATTAATAAAATAATTGGCCGCTAGTAAGTGGTTTTTTTCATTTCTTCAGTACGCAATTAGGTTGTTTTATTTTTTTTCATGGGACGCAATTTGGTTGTGTTAAGGGCCGCAATATGGATGCAAATTGGAAATTGGGCCGCAATTTGGCGGCACCGCATAAAATAACACTGGCACAATTTTGACAACGGATTCGAATTCGTCTCCAAAAATTGAGTAATTAGCACGGACGCCGACGCCGACGCTCTCCGAAAATTTTTTCGCACCGAAAAGACTATAGTACAGAGAAATTTTCAAAATTTGATAAGATAAAAATTTATGAATTAAAGACTGTTTTGGACTCAATTTTTCACGCAGAGCACCAATTCAGCGTGTAAATTTGGGAGGGACGTTCCGTTCTCGAGATACACTCGAAAATGTGGTCAATATGGGTCAAAATATGACTCTAGCCCTATTTTGCCAATGGTTTCCATTTCGTCAAGAAATATTCAGCGCCGACGCTCTCCAAAAATTTTTCGCCGCAAAAAAGACATGATGTATAGCATGGAGAAATTTTCAAAATTCGAGAAAATCAAAAATTCTGAATTAAAGGCTGGTTTTAACCAAATATGTCACACTGAGTTCGAATTCGGTGTTGTAATTTGGCGGCGACGCTCCATTCTCGCGATACACCCGAAAAAGTAGTCAAAAAATGACTCTAGCTCAATTTCGACAACGGAATCCAATTCATCTCGGAAAATTGCGTAATTAACATCGGCGCCGACGCCGACGATCTCCGAAAAATTTTCCCCAAAAATGACATGATGGATTTTATGAAGAAATTTTCAACATTTTCAAAATTCGAAAATTCTGAATTAAAGACTGTTTTTGACTCAATTTTTCACGCTAAGTTCGAAATTTGTGTTGAAGTTTGGCGGCGACGCTCCGTTCTCGAGATAAATTTGAAAATGTGGTCAAAATGGGTCAATAAATGACTCTGGCTCAATTTTGACAACGGATCCGAATTCGTCTCGAAGAAAAGAGTAATTAGCACCAGCGAAAACGCTGACGCTACCCAAAATTTTTTCACTCCAAAAAATACGCGATGTGTATGCAGAAATTTTCAAAATACGAAAAAATCAAAATTTCTGAATTAAAGGCTGTTTTTGACTGAATTTTTCACCCTGAGTTCGAATTCGGTGTTGAAAATTGGCGGCGACGCTCCTTTCCCGAGATACACCCAAGAAAGGAGTCAAAAAGTGACTCTAGCTCAATTTTGAGAACAGATTCGAATTCGTCTCGAAAACTTGAGTAATTAGCACCAGTGCCGACGCCGGCGCCCTCCGAAAAATTCTTCCCCCAAAATAAAGATGACGTATAGTATGGACGAATTTTCAAAATTCGATAAAATCAAAAATTCTTAGTTAAAAGGCAGTTTTTGACTCACTTTTTCACGCTGAGGTCGAATTCGATTTTGAAATTTGGCGGCAATCTTCCGTGTTCTCAAGATACACTAGAAAATGTTGTAAACATGGGGTCAAAATGGGTCCAGAATTGTCTCTAAGCTCAATTTTGACAACGGATTCGAATTCATCTCACCAACGCCGAGGCTCTCCGAAAATTTTGTCGCCCCAAAAGAGACATGATGGCGACGACGCTGCGTTCTCTAGATACATTCGAAAATGTGGTCAAAATGGGTCAAAAAATGACTGTAGCTCAATTTTGACAACGGATCCGAATTCGTCTCGAAAAATAAAATAATTAGCACGAGCGAAGACGGTGACGCTCCCCAAAATTTTTTTCCTCCAAAAATTACGTGAAGTACATGCAGAAACTTTCAAAATCCGAAAAAATCAAAAATTCTGAATTGAAGACTGTTTTTGACTCACTTTTTCACGGTGAGGTCGAATTCGATGTTGAAATTTTGCGGCGATCTTCCGTGTTCCCGAGATTCACTAGACAGTGTTGTAAACATGTGGTCAAAATGGGTCAAAAAATAACTGTGGCACAATTTTGACAACGGATTCGAATTCGTCTCGAAAAATTGAGTAATTGGCACCATCGCCGACACCGACGCTCCCCACAATTTTTTGCCCTAAAAAATACATGATATAGTCTGGAGAAATTTTCAAAATTCGAAAAAATCCAAAATTCTTAATTAAAGACTGTTTTTGACTCAATTTTTCACGCTGAGTTCGTATTTGGTGCTGAAATTTCGCGCTGCCGCCCCGTTCCCGAGATACACCCAAAAAAGTGGTTAAAATGGGTCATAAAATCTGAATTTTGACAACGGATTCGAATATTTCTCGAAAAATTAAGTAATTAGAACCCGCGCCGACGCTTCCCGAAAATTTTTTCGCCCCAAAAAGCACATGATGTATGGAGAAATTTTCAAAAATAAAAAAAGTCAAAATTCTGAAATGAAGGCTGTTTTTGACTGAATTTTTCACGCTGAGTTCGAATTCGGTGTTGTAATTCAGCGGCGATGCTCCATTCTCGCGATACACCCGAAAATGTAGTCAAAAAATGACTCTAGCTCAATTTTGACAACGGATTCGAATTCGTCTCGAAAATTTGCGTAATTAGCATCAGCGCCGACGCCGACGATCTCAGAAAAATTTTTTCCCCAAAAATGACATGATGTATAGTATGGAGAAATTTTCAATAAATTCGAGAATTCTGCATTAAAGACTGTTTTTAACTCAATTTTTTTCGCTGAGTTCGAAATTTGTGTTGAAATTTGGCGACAACGCTCCGTTCTCAAGATACATTCAAAAATGTGGTCAAAATGGGTCATTAAATGACTCTGGCTCAATTTTGACAACGGATCCGAATTCGTCTCGGAAAATCGAGTAATTAACCCCAGCGAAAACGCTGACGCTCCCTTAAATTTTTTCGCTCCAAGAAATACGTGATGTGTATGCAGAAATTTTCAAAACAAAAAAAACAAGAATTCTGAATTAAAGACTGCTTTTGACCAAATTTTTTAAGCTGAGTTCTAATTCGGTGTTGTAATTTGGCGGCGACGCTCCATTCTCGAGATACACCCGAAAAAGTAGTCCAAAAATGACTCTCGCTCAATTTTGACAACGGCTTCGAATTCGTCTCGAAAATTTGCGTAATTAGCATCAGCTCCGACGCCGACGCTCTCCGAAAAATTTTTGCCCCAAAAAAGACATGATGGGTGTTACGGAGAAATTTTTAAAATTCGAAAAAATCAAAATTCTCATTTAAAGTTAGCTTTTGACTCAATTTTTCACGCTGAGTTCGAATTCAGTGTTGAAATTTTGCGGGGACGTTCCGTTCTCTACATGCACTCGAAAGTGTGGTCGACATGGTTCATAAAATGATTCTAGCTCAGTTTTGACAACGGATTCGAATTCGTCTCGAAAAATTGAGTAATTAGCACCAGCGAAAACGCTGACGCTCCCCAAAATTTTTTCGCTCCAAAAAATACGTGATATATATGCAGAAATTTTCAAAATAAAAAAAACAAGAATTCTGAATTAAAGACTGCTTTTGACTCAATTTTTCAAGCTGAGTTCGAATTCGGTGCTGAAATTTGGCAGCCACGCTCCATTCCCGAGATACATCCGAAAAAGTAGTCAAAATCGGCAAAAAAATGAATCTGGCTTAATTTTGACAACGGATTCGAATTCGTCTCGAAAAATTGAGTAATTAGCACCAGCGCCGACGCCGATGCTCCACAATATTTTTTCTCTCCGAAAAAGACATGATTCTAAAAAATCGATAAAATCAATATCCCTGCATTAAAAGAAAGTATTTCACTCACTTTTTCACGCTAATGTCGAGTTCGATGTTGAAATTTGGCGGCGATATTCCGTGTTCCCGAGATACACTAGAAGAAGTTGTAAACATGTGGTCAAAATGGCTCAAAAATTAACTCTAGCTAAATTTTGACAACGGATTCGAATTTGTCTCGAATAATTAAGTAATTAGCACCAGCGCCGACGCAAAGGTTCTCCGAAGATGCTATCGCTAAAAAAAGACATGATGAGTAGAAAGAAATTTTCAAAAATGGAAAAAATTAAAAATTCGGATTTAAATTCGGCTTTTGACTAAATCTTTTACGCTGAGTTCGAGTTTAGTGTTGAAATTTGGCGGTGACGCTCCGTTCCCGAGATACAATCGAAATAGTGGTCAAAATGGGTCATAAAATAACTCTAGCTCAATTTTGACAACGGATTCGAATTCGTCTCAAAAAATTGACTATTTAGCACTAGCGCCGACGCTCTCCGAAAAAATTTCGCCCCTAAAGAGACATGATGTATAATAGTATTGAAAAATTTTAAACATTTTAAAACATCAAAAATCCCGATTAAAAGTTAGCTTTTGACCCAACTTTTCAAGCTGAGTTCGAATTCGGTGCTAAAATTAGGCGGCGACGCTCCGTTCCCGAGATACACCCGAAGAAGTAGTCAAACAATGACTCCAGCTCATGTTTGACAACGGATTCGAATTTGTCTCGAAAAATTGAGTAATTAGCACCAGTGCCGACGCCGACGCTCTCTGAAAACTTTTTTCCCCTAAAATAGTGAAAAATTCTTAATTAAAGACTGTTTTTGACTCAATTTTTCACGCTGAGGTCGAATTCGATTTTGAAATTTGGCGGCAATCTTCCGTGTTCTCAAGATACACTAGAAAATGTTGTAAACATGTGGTCAAAATGGGTCCAGAATTGTCTCTAAGCTCAATTTTGACAACGGATTCGAATTCATCTCACCAACGCCGAGGCTCTCCGAAAATTTTGTCGCCCCAAAAGAGACATGATGGCGACGACGCTGCGTTCTCTAGATACATTCGAAAATGTGGTCAAAATGGGTCAAAAAATGACTGCAGCTCAATTTTGACAACGGATCCGAATTCGTCTCGAAAAATAAAGTAATTAGCACGAGCGAAGACGGTGACGCTCCCCAAAATTTTTTCCCTCCAAAAATTACGTGAAGTACATGCAGAAACTTTCAAAATCCGAAAAAATCAAAAATTCTGAATTGAAGACTGTTTTTGACTCACTTTTTCACGGTGAGGTCGAATTCGATGTTGAAATTTTGCGGCGATCTTCCGTGTTCCCGAGATTCACTAGAAAGTGTTGTAAACATGTGGTCAAGATGGGTCAAAAAATATCTCTGGCACAATTTTGACAACGGATTCGAATTCGTCTCGAAAAATTGAGTAATTGGCACCATCGCCGACACCGACGCTCCCCAAAATTTTTCGCCCTAAAAAATACATGATGTATATACCTAGTATGGAGAAATTTTCAAAATTCGAAAAAACAAAAATACTGAAATAAAGACTGTTTTTGACTCGATGGTTCGAATTCGGGGCTGAAATTTTCCGGCGACGCTCCGTTCCCGAGGTACACCCGAAAAAGTAGTAAAAAAATGACTCTAGCTCAATTTTGACAACTGGTTCGTATTCGTCGCGAAAATTTGAGTAATTAGCTTCAGCGCCGACGTCGCTGGTCACCGAAAATTTTTCGCCCCAAAAATGACATTATGTTATGGAGAAACGTTCAAAAATCAAAAAAATCAAAACTTCTGAATTAAAAATTGTCTTTGACTAAATTTTTCACGCTGAGTTCGAATTCGGTGCTGAAATTTGGCAGCGACGCTCCGTTCCCGAGATACCCCAGAAAAATAGTCAAAATGGGTCAAAAAATGACGCTCGCTCGATTTTGACAACGGAATCGAATTCGTCTCGAAAAATTAAATAATTAGCACCAGCGCCGTCGCTGACGCTTTCCGAAAATTTTTTCGCTCCAAAAAGCACATGATGTATGGAGAAATTATAAAAAATCAAGAAAGTCAAAAATTCTGAATTGAAGACTGTTTTTGACTGAATTTTTCACGCCGAGTTCGAACTCGGTGCTGAAATTTGGCAGCGACGCTCTGTTCCCGAGATACAACCTAAAAAGTGGTCAAAATCGGTAAAAAAATGAATCTTTCTCCATTTTGACAACGGATTCGAATTCGTCTCGAAAAATTGCGTATTCAGCACCATCAAGACACCGACGGAGGAGTGAACCAGATGACAACCGAACCAACCGTCAATCTGAGGAACCGTGGCACAAGATCAATCAATGGAGAGGGCAACCGTAAGCCAACACACGTTGCGACTAACGTCGGATCCTCCAACGGTACATTTAACAGAGAAACAGCAGACCAGAGAAGTCCGTATACAGAAGCATACGCACGCCCACTAACGTGGCAGCAAAAAAAGGCGACCCGAAGTCAAGGACACCGAGGACCTGGGAAGTCAGTCCAATCAAAATTTAAGGTTACTCCTAATCCAAGGGTGCCAAAGAACTGAAACGCGCCAAACTCTTTCTCTTTCAACTTCAGACAAACTACCAATCAAAAAGTCCAACAGAAAAAGAATCGTTTTAAGCTCTGATGCTTTTAAACCACAAAAATATTCAATAAACAACTAGAGCAAGCCCTCGAGAGCTCAAATGCAGAAGTGAGGAGAGCTGGCGAAGCAATAATAAAAACAAGAAATGGGAACTTACTCTGTTACATAGGGACGACAGGAGGGCAGCGAGGAGTGAGATTCATCATAAAGAAAAAGCTAGGCGGAAAACTGGAGGAGTTTCGAGGAATTACAGATAGGCTTGCAGTAGCAGTGTTTAACTTTGGCCACCAAAGACTCACCCTAGTTCAAGCCTATGCCCCAACCGCAACAGCAGAAATACAGGAGTGCGATCAGTTTTATAAAAGCATGAAGAAAATACTTGCAACCTATAAAATTAACCTTGCAAACCAACGTCTGCTAACAGGGGACTTCAACAGCCAAGTGGGGACCTGTAAAGGAACTATACCCTTGGCAAACGAAACAAACGAGGTGGCAGACTGGTCCTCTTCTGCCAAGAATTTAATTTTAAAATCGTAAACGTCCTTTTCAAGGAAAGACTAGAGAAAATATGGACCTGGCTTGTAACTAACCAAACCTTCAAATCTCAAATAGATTTTATCCTAGCCCCTCCAACAACTTTCAAAAATATTCAAAACTGCGACACTCTAAACAATTTTCAATTCCACTCCGACCACCGCCCAGTTTTTTGTGAGTTGCAGATTAAAAAAACAAGATATCATCCATGGGAAAAAAACCTTTCTGCCCAAAATAAGTGACAACAACAAAGTGAAATACCGCACCAAAAACCAAAAATTGATGGAGATGGAAGTAGGTGGAGAAGCCCCAAACTGGGACAGACTACAAGAGATCATAGAGGAAGTGGCAAATGAGCTCCCCCGTGATACAAATGATAAATATGAAAGAGGTCTGCCAAAGAAAATTCGTGACCTGATCACTAAAAAAGAAGCACTAAAGCGAACCCCAAAAACGTTAAGAAACAAGATAGAGTTTAACTTGTGCTGCAAACTTGTTTAAAAAAATGCTAAGGGAATTCAACATGGAAAAAATGAACGCCATTATCACATGGGTCATGGAAACCACAAAGAGCACCAAAAAAATTAAGAAGGAAAATATACTAGGTAGCAGCTTGATGACATGCTTACAAAATAGTGAAGGAGCTAAAGAATACTGGAGAGCTCAGATTAACCAAATTGCCACTGGCTTCTACTCAAATCTATACTCAGAACCAAGCTCTAGCATCGAACTAACGGAAATAGTAGAAAACAATGTAGAACCGGCGTTTCTGGAAAGCGAAGTGAAACGATCCATCGAAGCGCTCAAAGAGGGAAAGACAGTAGGTCACGACAGAATCACAAATGAGCACGTCAAGTTCCGTCTAATAAAAATTCTGACAAGATTATACAACAAAATTTTGGTGACAAAACGTATACCAACCAGCTGGAAAATTTCAAACATCATTCTAATTGAAGACCGGCATTCCAAAAGGTGCTTTGTCCAAAATCATGAAAAATGAGTTACGAGCGCCATCTGTTAGGGAACGTAGTCCTCCACATAAGTTC
This sequence comes from Acanthococcus lagerstroemiae, assembly GCA_031841125.1. NCBI lineage: Eukaryota > Metazoa > Arthropoda > Insecta > Hemiptera > Eriococcidae > Acanthococcus > Acanthococcus lagerstroemiae. The sequence goes on from CM063112.1 coordinate 44,566,346, forward strand.
ATCACCAGAATACGAAAAAATGCTCTCTCTATGCGTAAATCAATGTTCGAAGAAGAGGGTCGGGAAAAGCGTCGTTCCAAAAAGTGCTTTGTCCAGTTTTATCACCGGCTCTCGTTATATACTCATCAATTTCGGCCGAAAACAATTTTTTAGCATTTTTATCATCTTGGTGTCATTCCAAAAAGTACTTAGTCCATCGTTTTTCATACTGTTTGCTGCATAACGTAGGATTACTTCGACGGTTAGAAAATGTGTGAACGACGTCTTATTCAGGAAGGTGCAGTGTTGCCTACCATAAAAAAGTTTGCGAAAAAGGTAATCCCTAGGCAGCGGACGCAGTTTTTATTGATTTCTCAGAAATTTAAATTTTGGACAAAGCACGTTTTGGAATGCCGGTCTTCAATTTTTAAAAAAGGTTGCAGAAACAACATTAGAAACTTCAGACCTATAAGCCTTATTCCAGTTCTGGCAAAGATTCTGTCGTCCATGCTGGACTTTCGTCTAAGAGGCATTTTAAATTAGCAAGAGTCACCCTGTCAAGTAGGTTTCAGGAGGGTTTTCTCCACCATCGACCATCTCCATACCATCAAAGTGATCGTATAGAAGGCATCTGAATACGGAGTAACAGTCAGTCCACCTGGCCTTCGTAGATTTCACTAAGGCTTTTGACCTACTGGACCAAAAATTCATGCTAAGGGCACCCTTAAATCATGGGGTAGAGACCACGTTAGTAAAAGTCGATGTCAAGAGGCCTAGCCCCTTTAGGCTACTCTTAGGGCGGTATGGTAGATGAAAATAATTTGTGTAGCGTCCATATTTGTACTGACTAGTAACTGTGACGTCTGCTGGCATCTATGATATCAGAATGCCCCGCCCCTTTGAGTTTCTGCGATGGAACCTAATGATGAAGACATTTATTTAACAGTCAGTTCAGTGATACAAAAACAATAGATAGCTTGTGCAAATCACTTTCATCAGCAACACCGCCCCAAGAGGAGCCGCAAGGGGCTAGGGGCATGTCGACATAATACCCAACAGCAGCTGGTACCCATTACAAATTGGTACAAATATGTACTCTATCCAGATCATTTTCATGTGCAGCAACAACCCCCACCCCGGGGCCTGAGGGCAAGTTGATCTAAAAATGTAGGAAATGAAAAATTAGCACTTCTTCAGTAAAGGTTTCTTACAAAAATTTTTCTGTTTTTCTCTATCTCTCACCGTTCTTGAGATATTTGTAATTTTCTGGAATTGATTTTTTCTTCCAGGTTTCGAAAAAAAAAAAAAATTGAAAAGGAACCAATTTTGAATTTCTACCTTATTTAAGTTGCATAACCTGCAACTGGCAGGCGCAAGTCATTCTTTTTAAATAAATAATTTGTTCCTGTCACTACTGAGTTATGCAACCTGAATAACATGTAAATAACGCGAAAATCGTTGGATTGAGAGGGCAGCTGTTGGAAAACAGTTTAACATTTTTGCATGAGGGGATCATTCTGCTTCCAAACGGGCTAATACGCCCATATCTTCTCCACACGCCTTCATCTCACACGTTCATGTCCTCTTATGCACGTTCTCACGCCCTCACCATCTCACATAGGGATGGAAATAGAAGATGAATCTAAAAATAGCAGAAGTTGAAAGTTGGAAGCCTGGTGTAAAAAATTGGAAGCCGGTAGCGAAAGCCAATTATTTTTCAACTTCTTTTAGCTTCTTCTTTCTGCTACTTATGTCTCTTAAATTTGCGAATTTTACATTTACTTTACCATTACTTTTTCCATTTACCTCAGTCTGGGTCGATTAATGTACCCACGTTAGAATTATAAGTTTTATGACAAAAGTAATCAAAAAAATGAAAACTAAGAGCACTAAATTAAATACCACAAACTCCCTTTGAAAAATTTTAGATGGGCATGGAGACAGAGGCTGGAAGCCAAAAAACAGGAAGCTGGAAGTTTTTGTATCCAAGCAAAAAGTTGGGGGAATATTGGAAGCCAAAAGCGAAGCTAATTCATTCAGCTTTTCCATCCTTGATTTCACATCTCTACTCTTCCTACCAGATCACATTATTACAACACGTTCCTCAAGCGCTCACGTACATCGTCAGGACATGCTCACTTCACGCACCCGGGTCCTCACGTTTTCGCAGATCTTTTGAACGCCTTGCAGCTGTCCCCTCATCCACATTCCTCGATTCAGTTTCCACTATTCTGAGCATGTGCATTTTATTAACTTCGTTTTTCCACTAACCAATGTGTCAGTCTCCACATAGTGGTTTGGCGTACGTGTCCGATTCCACAATGGGTATGCCTACCTCGGGAGCTGTACCTGCAAGTAGTTAAAGCATACTCGTTAAAAGTGCAATGAAGGTTCTTACTCTTGATTGTGAGAAGAAATATACTTTCTCAATGTGTTACTTTCAGATCACTGTGTACCAATGATAACACTATGTGTTTGGGAGCGGGTCGCAGAATACTCACAAGGTATTTCCTGTCTGTTGTAAGAGGCGACTTCAAGGAAACCAGTGCATTTCTCTATCCCGCGAAATGCAAATTATTCTCTTTTTGTCGCATCAACCAGAAACTTATGGGGGTCTTACATGAAAAATTCAAATGTACGGGTTCACGTCAATACGACTGAAAAGAAACTCCCGCGAACGCGTGTTTAATTATTCAAAACCACTCGGAAATAAGGCGGCAGTCGTATTGTGGCACTGCGGGCGGTGCGGTGCAGGCAACGAAACTGTAAAAGTCGAGAAAATTTTAATTAAGCTGCTTCCTTTTCACTTCTGAAGTCTGGGCCAATTTAGAAATGTCCGGAAATGGTACACGTATTGCAAGAGACAGTCGAATTGATTTTTGAAACCTTTTTGCGGTTCCTGACATCTGTTAGACGTCGCCATGTTACGTTAGTTCGCTGACTGTTCTCGTTCCGGTGGTTGCGACCGAACGAGAAAATGAAACTTGTAAAGTGCGCAATGCCAGAATTTTCAAGTTCATACACCCCTTGAGAAGAACGAGTTCATGTTCGAGCGAAATCAGCCCCAAGAGAGTAGGTCGTGCGGGGATCCTCTCCTCTCAAACTTACATCGGGCCTGGTACTTCCTGAACAGCACGATGCAAGCGTCTAACAAACGTCTTTTGCCCCCTGCATACCTGCACATCTGGAATGTGATCTGTCCAAAAACACGTTCTTCTTCTCACTCGCTGTTCTTTCTTCTCCCTTGATCGGTCAGGCAAAACATAAGTCACGGTTTAGTGACAGTTTATGTTTCACACTCTGGAGTTCTATTTTGACTATCGATCAATACCCTCGCTCTTTTTACTCTCTCGTTTTTCATAACCTCTTCAGACTGGCTCTCCCTAACTAACAAACTAAACTTGGCGGAGCTGATTTCACAGGGGAGGAGGGATGATTGTATTGCAAAAATCACTTATCCTTCGCAATTTCAACATTACCAACTATACCTGTAGGGAGAAACGGCTCTACCTAAATTATTCCGTTGTGTTGTAAATGAGGAGCCATAATCCAAAGTACGCTATTTTTCCAAAAGCCCCCTTGGCACCGATGCGATGCCCAAAAGAGCAGTTCCCAGTGCTGGGGGCGCAGTGTCTCGTGCGTCACCATACGTCCCACCACACCATTCCCCAAAGAGCAGTTTTCCACTTCTTGATGGATTATGATATGGCTGCACTGATACGCGATCATTCACAATTCCTGAGATGAGTTTTTCGGGACCCACTGTTATCAGCACGTCTTGTTTTGTTATCATTTGGCAACGCGATCGTTTACGATTTTTAAGACGAGTTTTTCAGGACCCACTGTTATCAGCTCGTCTTGTTTTGTTATCGTTTGGCGACTCGATCATTTACAATTCCTGAGATGAGTTTTTCGGGACCCACTGTTATCAGCACGTCTTGTTTCAAAATCAACGAATATACAAGTAAGATAGAGTGAGCTGTGGTTGTCCAAAGGAAGTAATGTTGAGTGAACTCTGATTTCCCCAGATAAGAATAGTGAAATCACGCGATGTAAAGTTAACTCTGATCAGTAGATAGAATTATAGTATTAAGTTGAAATAAAGAAAAGTGAAGTTGAAACTTAACGGCTGAGTGAGGGAAAATACTGTAAAGCAATAAAAGGTAATGACTAATGAGGTACATTACAATGTCATGTAGTATTTTATGAAATTCGTTTCCTTCCCTTCATCATGATACCATTGTGGCGTGTGCGAACCAAAAGCTCACTTATGCTCGAAGCTTCTAGAAACAACGCTTTTAATTTGTTTTGTTCTCTGATTTGCTTACCAAATTAGCTAAGTATTTCGACCTAGCTTTCCTTTGTGAATGACAAGGTTGTACTTACACGAAAAAATATAACTTCCTATTGAAAGAAGATACGTACTTACCCAATACTATCGAATATCAGCACGGAAATCATCATCATAGCAGACAAACGGACCGTTGTGAGCTCGTACGTTCTTGCATTTTCGATTATTATCGCATCCGATGGTTAAACTTCGTAAAACTTCACTCGACATTGCATGACGCCAGCCAAAAACGAAACACTGCCCGAGTACGCATACGCCGAGTACGTAGCATCGGGTTAGCCCTTTCATTTCTCGATACAGCAACCGGTACTATGGAGGTGAATGTCAGGCAATGTTGCCAAGGCATTCCTTCCTAACATTCCCAAAAGTAGAATTTTGGTTCCACTCACAGCATAATTTTGAAATTAGGGTGAAACTATAATATCGAACATCAGATCATTTCGCGATTTTATTCTGCGGGCTAGTGAAAACTCTTGAACTTCGATACGCGAGTCCGTTCTGGAACCAATAAAGCATAAAAACTACCATTTCAAACAGGTGGTACCTAAGGGATTGGAGTAAATGGGAGAGAAAATGCTCAGGGATGGTTAGACAACCATGTACAAAATGGAGCCTGGAGTTACACAGGCTGTCGCTAAGTAACTGAGACTAAAATTCGTACGGCCCAACAACGCTACCTATCGGCGTTTCAACGCGGTAGGAGAATAATTTGGTTCATTAGCTGTCAATTGAGACCACGCCGAGCTCATTTGATTGAAAGAAAACTCGCTGTTCCAGACTAATTTGAAAAAAAACTATATGCGTTGACCCCTACAGGTTTTTTAAAGATTTTTTTTAAGAAGGAAAAAAAGCATACATCTACAGTTCCGATAGCAGAAAATATCAGGAAGCAACAATTGCCATGATAAAGTCGTAATAACATCCTCGGCGTTAGTCGGCCATTTTCAGTATCCGTTGGTATTCTTGGTGTCACTCTATTGTGTCGGTTGATAAACGTGCCTGCATGTAAAATGTGACTCATGTCTTTACCTTGAGGCACGTTTACTTTCCATTGAGGTTATGCTAGTATCTGATTCTTCAATAAAAAGTGCTAAAAGTGCTACTTTCCATTTGCAAAATACTAAAGTAAACATCATCTTTCTGATCATTTATTGTAAAAAAGATATTCTTTGTAGAATGTAACTGAGGACAATTTGACACTAACAATTTTTCATATACATGTAGTTAATAATTCTCAAAATCTCCAAGGAAACTGCAAATCCTTCTGTACTTTTAGCCCCCTATATGAGGAAGAAGCTCCGCCAAGATCACTGAAGACTTTTTCTACGGTAATTAGGGAGTCAGAAAAAAAAATTCCAGGAAATAATCATTGTTGGAAATCTTGTCTTCCTCAGACTCTTAAGTTTTCCGAGTTATTACAACCAGGTATTAGCTATCGAACTCTGACCATCGAGCACGTTAGAAAAAAACAATACGCGTAGAAAAAAAAAACTTAATCATGTATTATCGTCCTTATATTACACATTACATTTCTTATCAAAAGTGTACGCGGTGAAAAAGAAAAAAAAAAGCTGGTATTGTGGATGGTTTACAAAAATACTACTCTGGTACAGCGTGTGCCCAGACTCCGGCCATTGACCGAAGGAACGTAATCGTTTCTCGAATCCTCCAGGGGATCGAAAATGTAAGCTGAGATTCGTCAATCCCCGAAGTTTCAGGGTTCCCGAGACGAGGTCTGGGTGTGTTCCGACCGAGATAAAAGTAAAGTAACAATAATTAAAAGTACAAGTAAATAAAATGAAAAATAAAAAAAATTGACGTAAATCTTTCTAAAATTGGGCCACCTTGTGAAACGTATTTACGCTGAGGAGAGCTCTGGTATGAGGTTGTCTATGATACGATGACTAAGAAATGCAGATTCAGTTTGGGAATCGAAAACGGCCTCGGTTTCGAAGGGAGGTTCAATCAAAAATCGCTAACTCAATAACACAATTAATACATTATTTTTTTTTTAGTTCAAAGATTTTCAATAAAGGTACATTCAAAAAACAACCCACGTCAACAGTAAAATTGGTATTAATTTTTGAGAGTCAAAACTCGCGAAATCTCCCCTTCCCCCGAGATGAAGAAATGTCACAGGGTGATGTCCATGGGGGACTAAAGGCGGAGGACATTAAAAAAATCGCTAAATTCACATTTGTCATAGGTTTGATTTCCAGGTTGGCAACAGAGACATTTGGGAGGGAGGGAGTGAGGGTTAACATTTTATGAAATAAGATAAGGCGACTTTCTTTCTTCTCAGTTACGAGTACAAAGTTTTCGAGGTAACATAGACCACAAAATGTAAACTTAATAGTCACCATTTCACATTCAACCTCCAAATATACTGCTGGGAGAACAAATCAAATTAATTAGAATTTCTGTGAATCTACTCACAACCTTCATACACATCTAAAGAATTTTTCTAGAAAAAACAGGACAAGGTGTTACAAAAATTTCATGATTCAAATAACGAAGGAAAAAAGGCATTTGCTTTACGGATTATAATAACTCTTAGTAAACATGCGGTAATAAATTCTCCAGTGAAAAGGGAAAAAATTGTTGGACTTGAAACAATATCAATTGGAAGGCAGAGGGGAGAAGAAATTTGAACTCCGACAAAATGCTAACGTTGTTTGCTGGTATCACGTTCAGATCGTCAAGACAGAAAAAAATCCTCGCTGAACAGGGATATACCAAAGAATTTTTCCTGGGGGGGCAGGGGGTGAGAAACTCCAAACTGATTCAACTCAAAATTTCCAAGTATCAAAGCAAAAAAAAAAGCCTTTGACTTGTTGGATAAATTGTGAAATCGCTGTGTAAAAGAAATACCCCGAAATTTTACCAAAATTGCCGAATGAAAAATGACTAGGGAGTCAACACCCACCTACCTCGCATCGGCTCTGTCACTGAAATTTGCTGACTGAGAATTCGATTTCACTAACTAATGAGAATTTTCGAAATCAAACATGTGTCATCTTACCTCTGCCAAATAATGCCTCGATTTTTCTAAATTTTCAGAACAATGAGCGATTAGTCAACTGACAAACATGTCTGGAGAGAAAAATAGAGTATGTTCCAAAAATATTAATTTTAGAAGACTTTCAAAAATTTCTTAGCAAAATCAAACTTTTTTTTTTTTCAAGAGGAGAGGATGAACATTTTTGCAAAACTAAATTTGACCACATGACAGAATTATGTTCCACTGGTTAAAAGATTTTGCTGCTATTCAACCTCGAACAATCCGGCAGTTTACAAAAAATCACCCAGTCAGAAAAATCGCTTCAACACCCAGCAGGAGGTGAAGAATGAAATTCACCTACGTATTTTTAAAGTCGGTATCATCGTCAAATTCGACTTTTTAGTTGACAATTTGAACATGAGTCGGCAAAATACGAGAATTGTTGAACTTCCAATTTTATTTTTACACCCCCTTTCCCGAGCCGACAAGAAATTAATCAAATTTTGATCCGTTAACCAAACTGATCAAATCCGTATCCAGCAACTAACCAAACTGATTAATAATAACAGATTGACCAAGGGGATCAATATTAATCGATTAGCCAAATTAATTAGTCTCATCAATTAACTAAATTGATTAAAATTAATCACCGGCCAAGGTTGATTAATATTAATAAATTATCAAAATTTAACAGCAAATCAATCACGTAATCAAAATTATCTGAATTAGTCGATCAGTTAGTCAGTTAATTAATCGATTAATCAATTGATCAGAAGAAAAATTATTCGTAAAAGTAATCAACGAACTTAAATAATTAAATTAATCAGTACCCATTATTTGAAAAACTAAATTGTGTATGACTTTGGGTTATGGATTGTATTGAATAAAATTTATTGATTTATCGAACTGATTGCCAAAACTAATTGATTAGGTATTCAAATTGATCAAACATAGTCACCTAGTTGATCTAACTGGCTAGATCAGAAAGAGTTTTTTTTACTAAGAATAATTAAAACCATTGTTAATATAGCAATCTAATTAACAAGATCAAACAGAATTACTAATCAAGCACATCCACTGATGAATCTGATTAATTTAAGTTGATTGACTAATTGAAAGTACTAATTTTGAATAATGAAGCAAACTGATTCATTAATTAGATCGATCAGAATTAACTAAACAACATTAGTCGATTAACTGAATATAGCTTTAAATTATTTGATTCAAGAGATATTTGCTTAAAATTGATCAATATGTTGATTTGAATATAATCATTCAAGAGTACGTCTTAATATTCGCCCAAAAAAAAACTAGGATGTCAACTAAATAGATTAAAACGAATAATTTTCATTAATTAAGTCGATTAAAAAAGTAGGTAATTATATTAATGAAAATGATGAAATAAATTAATTAATCACATTAATTAAATTGATTATAAATTAATTATTCCCATTAACTAATTGTTGTTTAAAGAATAACTAATCAAAATAATTTAAATGTTTAAAAATCAAGTAATTAAATGAATCACATTGATAACAAATTAACAATTCAGGGTAATTAAATTGATTAAAAATTAATTAATTGAATACCCATCAGATTAATTAATAAGGAATTAATTGATATGATGAATCAGAATAACTAAATTAATTAATCACGTTAGGTAAACAGATTAAAAAATAATTAATCACATTAGGTGTAAATAGAATAAAAATTAATTAATTAATTACATTATGTAAATGGCTAAAAACGTTTACAAGCTACAATAATTAAACTGATTTGAAAACTGGTGAGTTAGATTAATTAAATTGATCAAATTATTGGTTACTCATGTTAATTGAAATACATAATTGAAATAACTGATTGATCGAATTGAACGATATTAATTAATTAAAAATATTCAATGGTTCGAATTCATCATGAAATTTATTAAATAATTAGGTTGATTGACATAATCTACTAGGCTATTTACTTAAAATGTTCATTAATCAAATTAATTTCAAAAATAATCAAATAGCTGAACTGATTAAAAGTGAGTTTAAAAATTAAACTGAATAAGAGTATTATTAGATTGCAATTATATTGATTTAAGTTAGTCGATTAATTAAATTTACTAAAATTAATTGTGGAATCAAGTTGATTACAAAAAAAAAAAAAAAGATCAATTCATCAAACTGATTGACAAATTAAATTGACTTAGATTAAAGTAATTTTGAAATTCAACGATTAAGCGTTCATGATTCAGAGTTGGAGAAAATTACTAAAATGATTAAAACCATTATTTCAAAGTGAGAAAAGGGCAACATGCTATTTAGTTGCAATTGAAATCAATATTCGCAGATTTTTGTCGTATACTTGTTACACAAGTAATCAGTATGTATCAATTTATCAAATAAATTCGAATAAATCGAATGAATTAAATTAATCACAATTTATTGAATAATCGGTATTATTTTTAATTTCTTATAATTAATTGGCATTTATTGAATCGGAATAAGGGATAGATGATAAGAAACACGAGTTTCTCACGCAGAGACATACCGATAGGGAATAGGTAGGCAACTTCCCCCCCCTCCCGTAGGAATTTTTCACTCAGCAGTTGGGAAAATTATTTACCATTTCAGTCAACTTAAAAGGTTTTTTTTTTTTTTTTTTTTTTGCTTTGATACTTGGGAATTATTGAGTTGAGATGTTGGGAAAACCTAAACAAGTCAAAAAGGTTTTCTTTTTTTGCTCTGATACTTGGGAATTTTGAGTCAAGTTTGGGACTTTCACCCCCCCCCCCCTCACCCCCAAGGAACAATTCTCCAGTGCGTCCCTGTTCTCAGGCATATAGGTCTTCCATCTAATACTAAGTGGTAAGAAGTGATCAAGGATTTCTTGTAACAGTGGCGACAACCCAAGGATCCGAGGAGCCCTCCTCCTCCTCCTCACCGAAAAAATCCAGTGGATATAGTCTTCTGGAATATTGCTACTGTTACGACTTCCTTCGTATTAGTTATATAGGAAATAATAACTATGGCGTTTCTTGAAAGATTTCCAACCAAGGCAAGAAGTTTTTTTTTTTTTTGGGGGGGGGGGTCATGTCAACCTGAAGTTGATGATAATGTCTGTCTTCCCCTCCTCCCCCTCACCGAAGAATGGTGCAGATCGTCATTGCAGGGCCGTAATAAGAAATCTTTTTGGAGACTATCATCTTGAATGCTAACCTCCTTACCCTACAAAACGTGGTTAGTAAGATTTTCAAATTGAGCACCAGGTGGAGCCAGTAGACATTAAAAAAAATAATAATACGGACACTGTGTCAAGTATTAAAGGAGGGGTTGAAAAGTCACGCGGTTCAAGTCATTACATTTTATATTTCCTCACTTATCAGTAATTTCCTCACCAATAAGGTCCGGCCTAATCCTCTCAAGCTTAGTGCGCCAATATTATTACAGCACCCAGAAAACACACCCGGGTATCGACAAACGCCATATTCAGTCTTTCCATGCCCGATGATTTAAAACTATCAAATAATCAATATCGAGAATTATCGATAATTTTTTCTAACATATCGATACGCATATTTATAACTACTGATTACTTTGTTTTTCTGTCGCTCAGTACAGGCTATCATTTGGGCACGTAACCTAACATAGTTCAACATATCAGTGATACGTCACTTGGCATAGTTTACTGTAGTCTAACCCTTGTTTAACGCGATCCTTATAGTTATCGATATAACGGATGGCATATCGATATCGATTTTCGAGTAATGATATTGATATACGGTGCTCTCCACGGCGATGGACTTTTTAACGTTGCCGACCTTTCTGTGTATAGTTTTTGTTGTATTATATGTTATATATTAACGTCCTGCCTTGCTACTTACTATGTAGCACGATACGAGCGTCTTAGAAACGTCTATGATACGTGATCTTTTCAAAACCACGTTCTTCTTATTATTATTATTCTCATAACTCACTCTCTTTTTTCTTCTGGTGAGGCAGGGCAACAGTTGAGTTATAGTTTAGTGACAGTTACAGTTTAGTGACATCAGGTACAGTTTTAGCATTCTCGGCGAGATCTGTTGTATACTATCGATCGCTTTTCCTACACACCCTCGTTTCTCTTAATTTCATATGCCTTCGCTCCGGTCCGGACTAGACAGTTCTATCACACAATACTCGATAAACCCACAGATAATCAATAACTATCGATAGTTTGCCATTTCTGGTTTCCCTTATCGAATTTCGAACCACGAATCATCTGGCGCCGAAAAGACTAAACATGGCGTATGCCTATACTCGGGTGTTTCCAGATGCCCTTCCCTCATCGAGGACTGACAGCAATGAATCGATGCTGGAGGGGGTTTGGTCGGATCATATCGGCCCAGACTTTACTGCTGGCTGGGAAAGCGCGGGAAATATGAGTTATGGTAGACCACTAGGCTTCTCAGTCCCTCAATTAACTCAATTGAATTTTCCTTCCCTGACCGAAAACCATTTTCACCAAAATATAATGGTAACAATCTTCATCGCTATACAAACCTTACTTAATATACATTGTGTTCATAGGCACAACCATTTTCTTTGGTAACTTCACAATTTTTCCTATATCTTATACAGACAAGGGCGGACTGGAGAAAAAAGGCCTTTCGAGAAACACCTGAAAAGAGGCTCCAATTAATATTGGGAGGTTACATATAAGTTTCAAAAATAGGTATGAAAAACACCTCTGAAACCCCAAAATAAACCAAAAATTTGACGTAACTCGCACAAAATCAGGTGTAACTCGGCTCAACTTCGACGTCGAATCTAAATTTGCCTCGAAAGATAAGTAAGTACACGAATGAATTTTCAAAAATCAAACCAGATCGAGTTACTTATTCAAACTCAAGTTTAGCTACTGAAATCGAATTTCTTACCCGAATTTGGCGGGGTCAATTTCGAAAGTGTGAAATAGCTATTTTTATTTTATAACACTATCTAGAAAAAAAAAACAACCTTGTATTTTCTATTTTAAGCACATGTTTTCATTTGAAAACCTATTTTCTACTATTCTGTTTTAAAATAAGTCATCTGGCATCTGTTTTCTATTTCCTATTTGCAGTAGGTTTTGGTACCAATTTGCACATGTGACATTCTGTTATGTCAAAATAAGTTTTACAAGACAATCAGAGCCAGCGACAAAATCGCTAGACCGATTTGAGCCGGCCTCTGCTGTCTCCTGGCTACCGCCTTGACCCCTTACCTGAATTATATTAGCTACCACTTAATTTATGCCACCTCAAAGTGACCCAAATTCCATCTTAACTTAGGTCTGTTAGTAAGAAATTTGAACACTCAATACCGCAACTCAAAGATAAATTTTCATTATTTCACAGAGTAAGGGGTAAAGTAGCTTAATACGGACCATTTCTGAATACGAACCACCAGCCTATCTCGCCCATGTATGACGCTACCTGCCGGTAAAAAATGTAAATTGTTGTCCTTAGTGTACCATCGATCAGAGGTGATACGCTTAGCCACTGGTCTTAGCTTTAAGCCATTAGCCACGCAATTTTGGTCAAGATCAGCCAGCTGTTAGCTTAGCTGCTGAAGAAGTATGTCGACATTAATGAATTTTTGGTTTTTACTGAATCGCTATAGGGGAAAGCTAAAGCTCTGTTGTGGTTGGCGTTTTATCATTCTTGAATTCTGAACATCTGAACCTGATCCGTTTTTGCTCGTTTGGTTTGGCAAAGAAATTAGCCATGAGCTTTTAGCTATTAGCTGTCTGAATTTTAGCTCTTCAGCATTAGTCGCTAGCTAGCCATTAACTGGCTTCAACTGTTAGCTTTATCCTTTAGCCTCATCAGTCAAAAACATTAGTTTTTGGCTTAAGCGTTAGCCTTTCTGTACAGCTTATCACTTCTGATCTCGATACATACTGAAAATTAAAACTTAGAAGCCCCCTTCCTCCCACCCCAAGAAAAATACATGGAACAACAATTTTGATGCTTTCGGTGTTTTTTGTCATGTGTGTTTTGTGTCATAATTCTGGAAAGAAAAGATTGAAAATTTTTTAGGTGTTATTTTTAGCCCAAAGGGATATGATTTGAATACTATATAGAGTCTTTCGACTGAAGGTTCAGAACTGGAGCAGTTAAGTTATGTTGAAAAATGTTTGTATTGGTACCTCTATATGGACGACAATGATAACATGGAAATGAGCATAAAAATTATGTTAATTTTTACAGAGCACAAAAAGTCGTAAATTATGAACCAAAGAAAAAATAAAGTAATCTGCTTTTCTCAGCGTTTTAAAAAAATAAACTGGATGTCTAAAAGTCTCCAAACTACATTCTGCCGTTCCTTTGACGACTCCTAAGCAATTTTTTAAATGCTCAGTATATTTTATTTATTTTTCTTCAAATGTAATCCGAGGGTATCGTGAGGCCATTTTGGTGAAGAAGATTTTTCATATTCATTTTTTGGAGGGTGGGGGGGCTTTTTTCTTATTTTTTTTTTCCTGGTCAGATGAGGAAATAGAAAATTTTTGTAGTACATTTTTACTATTCATGACACAGAAAGTAATTACTGAAACGACGACGTTAAGTGACGAAGCAACCCCTTTCAAGTACTACAGATGCCATTTATTGTAGTTCAGTGCATGAACCAGCAATGAAAAAGAAAAATTTATTGGCCACCAAAACAGAAACATCAAAGTTGGTGTTTTTCTATTTCTTATCCTTTAGAATTTTTATGTCTTGTGGTTAGTTTATTTTACGAGAATACAGAAAATATAATGTAATTAGTTTTAAAATGCCGAGAAACGTTTTATTTAGATTTCGTTGTAAATTGCTTTGCAATCAAATAATCAGAAGTGACAAGTGGAATGAACACTGTAAAAAAAAAGGAGTACCACGTTGTGTCAGGCAAAGAAAAAAGTTACTGCTATTTCAAATTAGGGGGTCAACTAACAGAGTAGGATGGGGGCTTCTTTATTGGACCAAGGGGATCATGGACACCCTTGTGGTCCATAGCAAGAGCCCAAATTTTCAATTCCATAAGATCATGACCTTTTTTTGGTGAACGGGGTGATACTAGGATCTTTTGGCTACCATGTCATTAACAACAATTTCAGGCTCCTAGCCAATTTATAACCAAGAAACACAAAGTGACCCATATTAGGCTACCATACCTCAATAGGTTCCGCCCAAAAAATTCTAACATGTAACTACAAGCTGAATTTCAGCTACCGAGCTAATTCCAACAAAACGATTGAGAAGGGTGTATTTCAAAGCCGTTTTTAGGGCAGGGGTACCTACGAGGCCCGGACTTAGGGTTCTTTGCCAGTAGAGGTCTTCAGTAACAACAAAAAGTCACAATTTTTGCCATTTGAAAACGGGAAAAAAAAAGAAATTGAAATTGTTTACTGACTCCCCATCTGACTTTGACAAAAGTTCGAGATAAGAAAAGAGTCCAAACTCCTCTCTTGTGGGAAGTCTTTGGAGTCGATATTAATTTCAGGGCATCTATGAAACACTGGCCCTGAGGTTCTTGTATTCCAAATTCGGTCCTGATGTCTTTATTCTGAGTCAGAGCTCAGCGGTTTAGATTTACAATTTAGATAAAAATAGCGAAACAGGAACATACAAATAACACACGTGACCTGGAATCGTGAAATGTGCCTCTGGTGTTACAAAAACGTTTTTCACTTTCTTGACAATTGAGGACCTAACTTCCAAAACGCGTGTTGTCCAAAAAATCGAAAATCGAGTCTTTAGCGCAATCTGGTGGAGGAAGTCAAAAGACACCGTTCAGAGTTGGTTTCACGATTTTATCACGACTTAGAGCCAGCTATACCTTTTTTCTTTCTTTTTTATAATACTGACTTACTTGTTTTTTTCAAATTTTATGAATATAAGTCTCTTATGACTGTAAGTTATACTTGCTTTTTCCTGGGAGGGGGGGGGGAGGATACAAGGATGTCTGAAGGCTGGAGTAAGGGAGGGACATTGTTCACGTATGCATAGTTCACCGGAATGGTTGTCTCTAAGCTGTATCTTCCGATTTCCGACAATTTTTAGGTCAAGATGTACGAATTTTGACCTTCCCACAAGTATGACATGGTCTGCCAAAACGAGCTAAGTCCACGACTTCCCCCACTTTGCACTCCCATAGCTCGAAGACTGTTCGGACGCCAACCTTCATACTTGGGTGGTATTAGCATTGATCCCTCCTCTTCCAATCCACGCAACTGAATCAATGTTACTACATATCATTCACGAGTCGGAATGTATTTTCGATTTCCCAACATTTCATTTTTGGACTAAGCGCGTTTTGAAGGTCAGAACCTCAATTCTTATAGACAAAAATCACGCTCATTCGAACGAAACAAATTGCAGCTTCCTATCTTCATTAGTTTTCTCACATATTGCATTTAAAAAGTACACCAAAACTTTAAAAACATCCGTTTACATGGCGTCGTGTGAAACGGCCCTACAGAAATGACAGAGAACAAGAATTCGAAACGCGGTTGTCACAGAAACGCCTAAACGCACAACCACATATGTACACGGTATGTACATCTGCGTGCACCAGTCTATCACCATCCCATCTTTACACTCGTGTATCTCGAAAACCTTTTTTCGCACGAGAGGCACATTTCATGACTCCAGGTCACATATACCTAGACGGTCAGAGTGAAGTGCATGATGTTAGGCTCGAGCACTGTTTAACAGAAAGGTAGATTCCTCAACAAAAATGTCAACTTGACTGGGGCTTTATTTTCCAGCAGGAGCCTCGTAGAGTGACGAGTCTCTCAGGAAATTCCTGATCTCCAGTTCGCCTGTATTTATAGAATCTGCAGCCTTATAGTCCTCCCCTAGTCTGGTTGTGCGTAAATCCAGCCTTAACTGCTACACAGTGCGACGTTGAAAGGTTCACAATAAATTAAGCCGCTCTAGGAAAATGAAAACACAGCCCTATATTTTTGTTTTTTGTTGGTTCTGTTGGTCTCAGTCGTCGGAAATATACACGAGGAACATATGCGTAGCATCAGGGGAGCAGGAGGCCCGGGTCCTCCAATGAGTTTTTCAAAATTTGGCCTTCCTTTGAGTACTTACTTATTAAAATGAATTACCGCGGGTTTATTCTGAACTCTCCCACACCCAACAACCCATAGAACACTACGAGAGGGTATCAAAGATTTTTTCTCGCTCAGCTCACAGCTGTGTCGAACCCCCCCCCCCCCCTCATTCTTTGGTCCACGCTACGCCTATGCATAAGAAAGAAATTTTTAAATAATTTACAATGTATAAGTTATATTGTTCGACAACGTCGAACCAGTTGAACGTTTGCACGCGCACGACTTACATCATCAGTGCCTCCCCCCGACTTACAAGATCTAAAGTAAGGAAGGTACTTGCTGAGCGCGCAAAAGCGAACGTTAAGAGCTGTCCTCATTGAGGCCGTTCTCCGAGTCGGACGCAATCGATATGGATACCGTCGGTATCTTCTTGATGACTCGATGATAGTCGGAGCGACAATGGCCGACCGGTAAGTAGTCGGCGCTTTTGCTCTTGCGCACTGGCGGGTTGCGGCCGGCCAGCTTCATGTACTGGCAGGACACCGACTGAAATCGGGCGCGTTTGGTCGAAACGTTGTCCAGGTCCAGGCGGTCGGTTTGGTGGCGTGCAGTTTTGAAACACTGATAGGCGTTGCGCTGCGAACAGAACGGATCTCGTTAAAATGCCGGAGGCGGTTACGCAGCGTCAGTTAGAGCATCTGAAAACACCCCGAGTACTAACATCCACCAGTTTGAGTCGCTTGCTGCCTGATGATTCACAGTTCACTGCGCGAACGTTCCACATATCGAACTATGAATAACCGGGTACCAGGTGACTCAAAATGGTGGATGTTAGTGCTCGGGTGTTTCCAGGCACTCTAAGTCAGTTTGCGCAAGCGTTCAGTGTTTGAGCTCTCTGTGGACCATTCGTCTTACTAGGATGACGGCTGGTCACAGGCATGACACGTGAGTTGGTAGCTATACTGAGTGTAAATTATAATGCCCGATCTTGTTTTTGAATGAGGGGGGAGGTGGTGGATCGGAGGCGAGGAAAACGGATATTTTCGAGAGGCCAGGACTAATTCCTGGGGTCAACATTTTTTTACCTTTTAGGTAGGCCTGAAGATAGTATCGACTTAGAGACAAAGGAATTTTTAAAGTGTGTTCACATACAAGCTTCATATTTTCGCAAACATATTCAGTAAACTGTTCGCCGATCATTTCCGCGAACATGTTCAGAAGCATGTTCGCGAACAGGTTTGGCTAACCATTAAACACATATCTATTAAACTGCACTCACGCGCAAACCAAGAATTTCCGCGAACATGTTCAGAAGCATGTTCTCGAATAGGTTTGGTAACCAATTGTCGAACATTCTCGCAAACACCATTTCCATATCAATAAAGCTGAATCCATGAGTGAACTGAGAATTTCTGCGCACATGTTTGCGAGCATGTTCGACATGTTAGGCGAACCGTTTGCCAACACTTTTGCGAACACTATTTCTACATATTGGTTAGGCTGCGTCTACGCATAAACTGAGCGTTTCGGCAAACATGTTTGGGAACATGTTCGCAAATAGGTTTGGCTAACCAACTGTCGAACATTCTCGCAAACACTATTTCCATATCAATTAAGCTGCATTCATGCATACATTGAGCATTTCTGCGAACATGCTCAGAATCATTTCCGCGAACATGCTCAGAATCATTTCCGCGAACATGTTCAGAAGCATGTTCACGAACAGGTTTGGCTAACCAATTGTCGAACATTCTTGCAAACACCATTTCCATATCTATTAAGCTGAATCCACGCGTGAACTGAGCATTTCTGCCAACAAGTTCGCGAGCATGTTTAACATGTTGGGTGAACCGTTTGCCAACACTCTTGCGAACACTATTTCTACATATCAGTTGAGCGGTGTCCACACATAAACTTAGCGTCTCGGCAAACATGTTTGGGATCATGTTTGCAAATAGGTTTGGCTAACCAATTGTCAAACATGCTTGCAAACACTATTGTCATATCAATTAAACTACATCCAAGTGTAAACTGCGAACGTGTTTACAAGCATGTTCGCAAAAATAGTCGGCAAACCCGTGTCCATGAGCATGTTTCCAAACATGTTCACCGAGCCATTTGCCCAACATTTTTGCGAGCATTATTTCTGCATGAATTAAGGTAAGCTGCGTCCACGCGTGAAAGCATTTCAGCGAATGTAACCGCAATCATGTTCGTGAACATGTTCGGCCAATGGTTTGTCACATATTTTTGCGTACACTATTTCCATGTTAATTAAGCTGCATCCTCTTGTGAACTGAACATTTTTCACGAACATGTTCGCAAACATGTTCGGCGAAGGGTTTTCCGAACATTTTAGCAAGCATTATTACCATATTAGTTAAACTACATCCACATGTAACATGATCATTTCCGCAAACACTTTCAGGAGCTTGTTCGCACACAGGTTTGGCTAACCCTTTATTGAACATTTCCGTGAACACTATTTCCACATCAATTATAAGCTGCGTTCACGCGTGAACTGAGCACTTCTGCGAACATGTCTACAAGCATGATTGCAAACATATTTGGCGAACCGTTGTCGAACATTTTGCGAACATTATTTCCCTAGGTAGGTATATCAATCACGCCTCGTCCATGCGTGAACTAAGCATTTCAGCGAACATGGTTGCGATCATGTTCGCGAACATGTTCGGCTAACTGTCACACGTTTTTGCATACACTATTTCCATATCAGTAAAGCTGCGTCCTCACGTGGACTGAACATTTTCACGAGCATGTTTGCAAACATGTTTAGCGAACAGTTCGCCGACATTTTTGCGAATACTATTTCCATATTGAAGCGATGTTCGGCGAACCATGGGAAACTGTATTAATCCAGAAAAATTTAGCTCGTAAAATCGAGAATGTAAAGAACGAAGGAAAGGGTCATGACGGCACCTATTGAAATCATATCAAACTCAAATTTCCAGGATTTTATCTTACTATAAAAAGGAAAACGAATCTCCCTGAAACTGATCAGAAACCAAAGGTTTGTAAAATAAGTAATCCCTAACGAAGTGCTATTTGAATGGTCATTCCACTTGAAGATCCTTTTTCACCAACAGACGATCCAACCACCATTCTGAATAAGACGGGGCATTATATTTTACACCCTATATGGTGATGATGGAAGGGTGCAGTTTACGAGTTGATAGGTAAGGTGCGAAAACATCACTCTACGGGTACAAACAAATACAAATGTGTAAGCTTGTCTGGATTTATGGGCCGGGCTATCCGCTGTGAGTGTAGGTAGGTCTGACAGTATGTTACATGTAAGTGATAAATACATATATGAAGAGGCTGAAATCAAAACCGACACTTGCACAAAAAATAAAAATAAATAATGGAAAACAATGTTAAGACATGGCTATGGTCATAACGAGAAAATCTGAGGAACAAGGTATTCGTTGTAAAATCATCTGTGATATATACACTGAGAATCAAAACTAACACTTGGCCTTTTGGCAAGCGTCAGCTTTGATTCTTAGTGTATATATCACAGATGACATTACAAAGAATACCTCGTTTCCCAGATTTCCTCGTAATGACCATCTTGAAGTACTTTTTTTTTTGTTCTATCTGCTAGCGCCCTAACCTCGTTTTCCATTTTCTTTTGTCAATGTGGTGCAAATTTTGTTTTGTTTAAACCAGTTTAGAGTGGTATATTTTGGCTCTGAAGCGCATTCCATTACTACACTTTTCGTCACGTTTACATCGACTTCAGAAAAATTTTCACGATGCAACGGCCAAGTGAGAATCAAAAGTGACCTTTGCCAAACATCCCCTTCAATTCAAGCGACTGCAATCATTCTCGCATAGTCAATTTCACGACAGTCACTTTTGTGGCGAAGCGAGAAAAATGAAGAACAATTTGTTTACATACATGGTTCTTTATCTATACGTCAATTTTGAAACCCGTTTTTCTGAACTGTAGCATCCTTTCAGGCATCCTACCATAACTCAGTTACTTCTACTCATTACTCCCGTCCCAACAGTATTAATAACTCAATTTCGCCAAAAGAGTGACTCCTGTACCCTTTAAATACATTCCACACATTTCTGCACCGGCGTACAGTATTTTGCCAATCTGCGCTCTTGAAGTAAATTGCAAGGGTCGGTTTTCATTCGAACCACTTCATATGTTCCTTAGTCTCGACTAGTAGATCGCGTCGCTCCGTTTCTCTCTTTCCTGTGCTAATCGTTTTGTTTCTGAGAAGGATTTATACTTCGATTCTTCACTATCTGCTTTTCATATAGCTCATTCTTTGCCTTCCTTTCCATTTTCCCCCTCAACTATTCCCACTAGTAGTAATCACAATATCCGTGGATGTCATTATGACCGTCTATCATTTGAACTCTTCTCATTACAATTGTATTCCAAATTTTTCTTTCCCTTCCAATTCGTCTCAATACTTCCTCATTTCTGATCTTTTCCATCCATTTGATTTTCTATATTCTCCGATATCACCAGATTTTAAAAGCTTCTAACCCTTTTATTTCTAGTGTTCGTATTGCCCACATTTCAAATCCGTACAATGCTATACGCCGAATATACGTCCGAAGAAATTCGTCTTACTTCCAAATCTATGTGTACCCTAAATACATCTACTTTTTTTTTGGGGGGGGGGGAGGAGGAGAAAAAAAAACCTCTTAGCTTGTTCTGTACTTCTCTTTATTACTGTTTTACTGCTTCCATCCTGTATTTCAAGACCATCTAAGTATCTGAATTCTTTTATGTACTTCCTTCATATTTCATTCCCTACTTCCATACTTACAAAAATAATACAATTGTATATGCCTACCACTGTTGTAAAACAAAACTACTTTTTGTCGTTTTGTAAGACGAGCATTTCATATTTTTTTGTTATGTCATAAGTTTAGTCATCTTCAGTGTTTTATCATTTCGTTTTTTCATGGTTTTGTTATGTCTTGACAAAATTATTTTGTCACATTGTTTTCCTTTTTGTCAGGTCCCTTAGCATAGTCTTCAGTCAATTCCAATATCGCGTAGCATAATCTATTATCAATTATCACGTCATTTACCATATAGTTTATCATTTAATCGTTGAAGAAAATGTTAGAACATAATTTCTTATGTCATTTTGTTTTTTCATCGGATCCATTTTTTATGTCATTGAAGAAATGGTTGTGACAGAAAAGGTTTTGTCATACAACAAAATTCTGAAAATTCAATAGTCATTTCTCGTCATTTTGCTTTGTTATATCCAACAACACTGTTTCTAACAAGTCTGTCAGTTCACCAAACAGAACTAATTTCCCTCAAGAACTTTTAGTGACACAGCAAAGCAGAGAAAATTTTGCTTCTCCAAGAGAAGTTTTTACTTTTCATTGCCTCCATTTTGCCAGAAATGATCTCATTTCACCAAAATTTCAAACCATTTTCCTCTAGCTGTCTCCAGTCTAAAATTATTGGAGTTGTAACACATTTTTCAAAAATTTGCGATAGTGTAGAACTTTAATGTGGTAACGCCTTCAACACGTTGAATATGCAACACAAAATGCGCCAATATACCAAAATTTCTCTTTTTCTAGGCAGTGGAAAAATGCGAATAAATTTGAACTGGAAACAGCTAGAGCAGAACGGTTTGAAATTTTGGTGCGAGCAAATCATTTTTGACATTCTCTTACTATTTTGGGTATAATTTGACGCTCTATTCTCTACAGTCTTAATCATAATAATATCCATGCCTGCTTTACCTCTCTTCGGTGCTGTATTAATGCCTTTCAGCTTTATGCTACTTTGCAAAGTTAATTCCTATCATATCCAATCTCAATGTTTCATCCCTTTCTTCAAGTTTGCTAATTTGTCTACCTCATACAGGTTCCTTACATTCCATCTCCCTATTCTCAATTCTGATAGTTTCTTACTAGGTAGTCTGTATCCGGAAATCCGAATTGGAAATTTTTACTTTCAGAATTATCATTTTCTTTGTGACTTGCCATTATAATTGTGGGGATACGCATCTCCAAGGAAGTAGACTGACGTAGTTTCCTCTAGCATTCATCAGGGTTCATCTCTCGGGAGTTTTCCTTCTTCTATGTGCTCTTTTGGTTCTTCTTTAAGCCCCCTCATCGCGCCAAGATACTTTGAAATGCTTACATTCTGTTTCTTTTCTTTATCTTTATATTTCCCGTTTTGCAGGCATCGGGTGGGGGTTTGCAATGGCGGGCATACTGGTCGGCTGGTGGCAGTGAGCATATTCCTTACTGTGTTTAATTCTTTTTAATTTTTCAATGGAAACCTTTACAAAAAAATAAAAATATGGATAAAAATAAGATGAATCTATCTTGCCACTATCAAAATGTAAGGGGGCTGAGGACTATAAGGTCGAACAATTCTACATTACTAATAAAGCAAACTCATATGAGATAATTGCAGTAACCGAGACATGGCTACAGGGGGGCATAAAAAGTGGGTAGCTTTTTGATAGCGGATACAACATAGTTCTAAAAGACAGGGCTCAGAATATTGGGGTTAGTAAACGTGAGGGCGGGGTCATGTTAGCTATCAGGAAGCATCTTTGGGTTGAAAGAGTTACTGTATTGGAAGTTGAGGAAATTTCCTGCGAACAAATTCGGATTAGAATATGTACTTCAAATTACATTTGGCTGTACACAGGTTTATTTTATTTCCCCCGGGATCGGATGGGTGGGAGTATTCACTAATTTTCGGGAAAAAAATTACCACATATGGACTAGTAAACGGCGACTTACTTTTACTTGGGGATTTAAACCAGCCATTATTCGACAGTAATGTTAGTAAGTCTGATGAACATCGTGGAGTATACAAAGACATCTACCTATATTCATTTTTAGATATCAATCACCTTAAATCACATAACACTATCTCGCATTCTTGAAATAGAACACTGGACTTGGTACTTCTCTTACATTGCAGTTTCTGAGGGCAACTCTTTGACCGATACCTGTGACAGTTACCACCGACCCGAGTTTGGTTTTATGAAGCATCCCTCAAAAAATAATTCAACTGCAGCTACAAACCCTCGGAGGTTTGATTTCAAAAAAGCAAATTTTCTGGACATGTATAATCTAAGAGTATTTAAATTAAAAACATGGGATCAACTGTACAAGCTTACAGATAGTAACCAAGCTGCTGATTGTTTCCAGAATTCTATAACAGACATCTTAAGCAGTACAGTTCCATTAAAGAAGAATACTGGATGGAAAAAATATCCTACTTGGTTCACATATGAAATTATTAAAAAATTGAAAAAGAAATCCTCTCTACATAAACAGATTAGAAGGAAACCTTCTAATGAATAGTTAAAATAAAAATTCAGGCATATTATGCACAATTTATGAGTAATTGCGTATTACAATTGAAGAGCTGACTTCCAAAGTGCCCTTAGTCCAAAATGACCAAAATTGACATGTTAGCGCCATCTGGTAGAGAAGAAGAAAATACACATTCCAGAATTTACCGCGAATTTATATGTCTATTAGGAAACGAGTTACACATATATGTGACCTGGAATCATGAAATGTGCCTCTGGTGTCAAAAAATCATCTTTCACGTTCTTGACAATTCTTATAGAAAAAATCACGTTTTGTCGAATGAAAAGATTGCAGCTTCTTTTCTTCATTAGTTTTTTCACAAGTTGCATTAATTTAAAAATTACATCAAAGTTTAAAACCATCAATTTACATGGCGTTGTGTGAAACAGGCCTACGGAAATGACAGAGAACAAGAATTCGAAACGCAGTTGTCATAGCAACGCGTAAACGCACCACCACAGATGTACATGCGCATCACTACCGCCATCCCATTTGTACACTCGTATATCTTGAAACCCTGTTTTCGCACAAGAGGCACATTTCATGATTCCTGGTCACATATGTGTTCAAAGCACTGATACATGCCTCTGTTAGGCTGGTACACCGCTAAAGTCGTAACCTGTAGTTCGAATTCGAAAATTTTTTCCTTCTATTGTATGTAATTTGTACCTGTTCAATTTACTGGTGCATTTTAGATGCCGTGAAAAGCGGAAAAGCTATTCGTTTCTTTTTCAAACTGTCCTTAGTCCACAACTTCTTCCACTTTATAGCTTCACAGCCAGAAGACAAACAGCATCATGTTCAAACTTTGGCAGTATGATCATCACCCACCCAACTTCCCATTCATCCACTCAGTTCAGTGTTACCACCTGTACATCACGTTGTAAGAACATTTTTTTTAAATTTCCCAAACCTCTGTGTTTTGTACTAAGGACACTTTGGAAGTCAGCTCTTCAATTACGTGTAGATGTTGGCTTTTTGAAGATGGTGGATTAGTAGGTCGGGTGTTACGATTTGGAAAAGATTCTCGAGGGTAAGGGGATTGGGGAGATGGAAGCGTAGAGACATGAGGATTGGGTACTCCAGTAGGAGGTGTGGAATTGTGAGTGGATAATGACATTGCGAGAATATCGGAGGAGGTGATTTGTTGAGGAGGAATTCATGAGTAAGACGAGTGTGGCCAGTGAGTAGTCGGGTGAGAATTACATCGTGTCTCTGCGATGACCGGTGGAGAGGATAACTGTTGTTGGGGTGTCGAAGATGGATCGAAGTTGACGTGTGGGATGTTGAGCTTGCCAGCGTTGAGACCATTCTGCTGCGATGGCTGTCTTGATGAGGTGAGTTGCTTCTGGGTTGGTCAGCGTTGAAGATAGAAGTCCGAAGAGTTTCTACGGCAGTTTCGAGTCTGGGTGCAAAGCGGTTTCGATTGTAGGTTCTGTGGCGGTTGCCTTCCTCCAGTTGAAATAGCGTTCGTGTGGATTTGTTGATGCGGATAATGAAACGAAGGAAAAGTAGTTGTCGACGAAGGTCCGGTGGAAGTTCGTTGCACAGAAAATAGAGGTTGGAGCAGGTTGTGTTGGGGAAGGCACCACTGGCCAGGCATAGTGCTCGATGGTGAATGGCGTTCAATTTGTTTAAACCCGGTTTGGTTGCTGCTGAGTAGATGGCAAGTCCGTAGTCGCATTTTGAACTGATAAGTGAACAATAGATGCGTAGTAGAGCTGTTGTATCGGCGCCCTAGACTATGTGTGCTAGTTTTTTGAGAAGGTTGAGGCGTGCGTGGCAGGATTTCTTGAGTTCTGTAATGTGATGTCTAAAAGTGAGTGATTGATCGAAGTGATGTCCGAGATATTTGATTGTAGATGGAGTGGGAAGGAAAGTTCCATTTGAAGTGTTGCTGACGGAATGTTGACAAGTGTGTGCTTTGCAGAGGTGTATGGCGTTAGTTTTTGTAGCCGAAAATTCTAGATCGTGGCGCGAAGTCCAGGATGCGAGTTTGTTTACTGTCTCTTGGAGCTAACGTGTTCCTTCTTGTGGCAATGTGCTGGAAATGAAAATGGTTAGGTCGTCTGCGAAGAGAGCTGATTTTACAGGTGTTGCTATTTCTTCAAAAATGCTGCTGAAATCTATGTTAAAAATGTGGGACTTCGCACGGAACCTTGAGGAACTTCACTATCTAGTGTTCGACTTGCAGAGATGTGGTGTGACCAAGACGAACTTCGCAGCTTCGGTTGGTAAGAAACTGCCGGATAAAGAGAAGTATACGGCCTTTGATATCCCATTTATATAGTTGTTCGGTGAATTGTATTCTCCAGATGTCAAAGGATTCTTGTAGATCGAAGAAGACGGCTAGTACATGATGGCGACGGGAGAAGGCTTCGAAGATGGAGCTGGAAAGGAAGGCAAATTGTTCTTCTGTTGATCGGCCGGGTTGAAGTCCAGCTTGTTGAGGAGGCATTAGTTTTTCTGTGGCAAGAATGCATTGGAGCCGAGCGTTGACTATTTTTTCTAGGAGTTTGCAGAGTACAGAGGTGAATGAGATGGGTCTGTACCTGTCGATGAGGTATGGAGGTTTGTGTGGTTTGAGAAGTGCTATGATGATTGCGTGTCGTCATGCTTGACGAAATTGTCCAATGTTCCAGATGGTGTTGAAGAGGTGAAGAACGAAGAATTTCAGTTTGGGGCGTCGAATGGCTGATTATAATTCTTCGTAGGTGAGTTGTTGGTTGTAAGTGGCTTCGGCGTTATCTGCGTGACTAGTGTTGGTGAAGTGTGGTGGTGCTGTTGAACGATTTGAAGTCTTTACGAAAGAATCAACAAAGAATTCGGCTATGTCTGTGGACGATGTATGAAGTTGCTGATCTCCAGATATGATGGCGGTGGGGATGTGGAACGTTCGTTTCTTTTCTATTGCCCGTATTTTGTTCCATACTTCAGCAGGTGGAGTATTTTTGGTGATATTTGAGACATATAACTGCCACGAGTGCTTTCTGGCTGTCTTGAATTCCAGTTTTGCTTTGGCTCTCATTTTTTTGAAGTATATGTAATTTTCTGGCGTGGAGTTACTTCTGAGTTTTCGTAGTGCGTTTTTCCTGTTTTGGAGGGCGATGGAGCAAACTTCGTTCCACCAAGGAACAGGTATTCTGTGGGTGACTGTGCTACGAGGAGTTAGATGGGTTGGATGTGGTGTGCATTTGTGTGATATGTCTAGGAGTGTTGTCGTGATAAATTAGGTTGCTTCTTCTGGATTTGTGACTGGAAGAGTGATGATTGAAGCGCTTGTTTTAGAGTAGAGTTTCCAGTCCATGTTTCGATGGTTCAGCTTTGAAATTGCGAAAGGTGGTTCGTGGTTGGGTTGATTTTGTAGTGATTCAACGACGAAGGGGATATGGTCGCTGCCAGCCATGTCTGGGTGATACTGGACGACTAGTTGGCTGCTTAGTTGTGCGGTGCTGATAATGAGATCTAAGCGGAACCAGGATAATATTACCCAAAAGACCCTGGGATCGACGTATTCTTCACGAGTAGGAGACAGTATATTTCATCAGTAATTAAAGTACTCGAGGATCCTGCAGTTCTTACCCTTATACCTCACAAGTGTGGTTTGTTTAGGCCCCTCGGCGTCTTTCAACCCTCAGTTCTCAATTCACAAATTTCAACTGCCACCTGTAGACCTGTGCGGCCCTCACCCCCGCTCTGTCCTTGCTCTGGTGCCTGTCTCCCACTCCTTCTTTCTGTTACATTTTCCTTCTTCTTTATCCCACAACCCTCATTTGAAAAGTATCTTTTGTTTTTAAGAATTATATTGTACCTACACTCCCTCCCTGTCAATAAGACCCTCAGACACCTGTTGGCGAGGGACTCAAATACAAATAAATAAATAAAGATAGCGCACATAGAGGGGAACGTGTAAGTACCTCATCAGAATATTCAACGTTTCCGAGGGCAAACTTTTGCCCAGTCTATATCAACGAAGTCACACATGCATGGACCCAAAAGTGATGATCATGACCACTACATCACTCAGTCGAGGGCGAGAAAATCTCCGCTGTTTTCCAAAACTACTTCACGGGCGCACCAGCGACGGAACTCTTTTAAATTTGTTCAGCTGGCTGGGGGCTTCGCCAGCATCGCGGCGTTTCCGGAAGATATAAATTTTTCCGCCGTATTTTTCGACCACGTATACCTCGAATGACTCGTAATTTACGAAAACCGAAGTCGGTGCCCCTCATTTCCGCGTCTCTCGTTCGCGGGCGGGTTAATCTTACGTAATTTGATTTGAACGTCAAAACTTTCGCGTAATTTACGTCTAACTTGGTTTTCTTTTGTGCTAACTAACCGGCTTTCAAAACGGAAAATTATCGAAGTTTACCTTCTCGAATTCAGTCGCGAACAACTTTTCAAACTCCGCGCAGCCATTCGCAAAATTAGAATAATAATGCGAGAGAGCGCGACCTTCCATCAGATTCACGGCGGTAGAAAAATCGCCGATCGAGTTACACCTTTACTGATCGCAAAACGAACCGTGATTGTGTGCGCCACAGTGTCGTCGAGACGAGAAGAAATTTACTCGCCGAATGCACTTGACGCGTCCGACCTCAAAAGCGTCGCACTTTAACGTAAAACCCTTTTTTCGAAGGGTGAACTGTAAACGCTTTTTTTTTTTTGCGAAAGTTTTCTCTTAACTCTTAAATTTAATCTGTCCGGTGCGACAATCCGTTTGTATTATTTGAAGGGAGAAGGGCAGATGCGGAGACGGTAAAAAATATTACCGTTTTACCGGTCAAGGGAAATGATTTGCTCAGTTCGGTTCTCAGCTTTTCACATCCGTGAAAAGTGTCGTATAGAATCTGAATCGCTGGAATAATTTTACCTACAGGAAAAAAAAGAAGTAGAATGAACTGCCCGGTAAATGTTCGGAAAAACAACTCTTCAAAGGGATTCTCTTAGATGCCTTTAGCGAGAAATCCCTCTTTGAAAATGATGCATGTACGAGAAGTGATGTAAATGTGTGCCATACACATTGAGAACAGCTCATGACTGGGGGCGACTTGACTTGGAAGTACGTTCACAAAACCCTCCATCGAGCAATGAGCATTTTATAAAAGAAACGACCATTTTGGTTCTATTTTTCTTAAAAGCACGCAGGCTCTATATGAAAGAGATATGAGGAGCGAATTACCCTACACCCCCGTTCAGAAAGTCTGATTTTGTCACAATATCTCTGGTACACTGTCCTCGCCATGTCCATTTTCAAAACTAATCGACAATACAGGGGATGGACAAGCCTGCAGAATATTTGATGACGAATGTGGAACTTCCATCGATGAACGCAACCCGGACACTCCGGACTCCGCACCCACCGGTCATTAAATCTGCGATTGTTTTCTGCGCCGACTGCTGGTCCCGCCGAAATATTCGCAAGTAAACGCCTTCGCCAATCTGCTCGCACTCAACGACGAAGAATTTCGTTTAATAAGCGGATTTACTCGACGCAATAATTACACGTCATTGTTATGTAAATTTAATTAACTTTTTACGATCGATAACCGACTCGCCTAATCCACTTAATTACGTTTGTACTCGCGTCTTGCTCGAGCTCAGTTTCGTCTACACATCCCCTCGATGTTTCGTGGATATCTGAAAATCGAGTTTTGACCTTTCTTCATTTGTGTGACACGCTCATAGGGGAGGGGGGAAAATCGAAAAAACATCGAGGCGATTGTCGAACGGAAACCTCATCTGTCCTTTGTTATATCTTGTCGTGTGTTCACTGACTGTATCGAGAGTAAGAGGTTTGAAAAAAAATCGGTAATTTACTCGCAATATGTATTAATCATAATAAAGGCAGAAAATGTGGGAAATTATCTTTGCACATTCCAACTGGAAATAAAAAAATAAGTTAGCAGATTAGAGACCGTATTCACGCACTAGTCCTCGAAATACTTAGTTTTTCATTCCATTTTCACAAATTGGAAGCACTCGATTCAGGGCCGGAATGATTGCACTCCAGACAGATGTCGGACCGGGAAATGGGAGAAAGGCGATGCGCCGCCTCACAAATGCCGCACTCGAGACTCAGACAGTTCTCTTCGATGACGAGCAGAGCAGCCGGAATAATGACATTTTATAACGAGCTGCGGTGTTACCTAATCTCTATAGTGCTTCAATAACACAATATACAGGGTGTTCCAAGCAAATACAGAAACCAGCACACTACATAGGCAACTTATTTTGAGAATGCGTATACATGGTTGCCAGCAGTATTATATAAAGACGCTGAAATATCACAAAATTAACAAGACGTCTCCCAAATAGTCATGAAGGAAGCTGAAAGAGCCTGTTACAATCATCTAAGTATGTCTAGCAGAGTCTACAAAAACCCTACATAGATTCTGAGTACGCTGAAAGTGTCTCAAATGCGTGATATTCTTAAAACAAAGCCAAACTAGTCTTTGAAGAGCAGAAGTGAACTAGCAAGTCCAGTAAAGAGAGCATTTCCCAACTATGCCGTGCCAAAAATTACAGAGGCAATAAGCCAACAGTTATTCCTCTTTCTTCTTTGATTCCCAGAAAATCAACAAATCTCAGAAACCCAATCGGTTCTCCTTTCAACATTCAAAATCCATCACTTATTGTGGTCGAATTTGACATAAACCTGGATATAGAAGTCAAATTACTATGTCGATTTTGATGTTTGGACAACATTTTTCATTCAAATCGATGCGAAATTCAATCCAAAAGTCGATGGTAACATGATAACTCAACTTTTATATCAAATGTTATGGTAAATTTGATTAAAATATCATGTCAAAAAAATGACGCATTCTGCTTACTGAAACTTGATTTAAGGATAAGAATACAGATTGATATTAAAATTAGACATGATCGTTTGCTTTCAACTGCTTGTAAAATTCAATTTAAAAAAAGTGAAAATTATACTTGTCATTCATGTTAAGTACCAGAAAATAAATTTTAAAATAATTTGTTTTAAAACACAATCAATACATGAAAATTGACTACCGACCTCAAAAATCTGTTATTTCGACATTTTGGTTCAAATGATACAAAATTTGATGCAAAAGTCGAGTTACCATTTCAACATCGACATCTGAATGGAATACTTTATTAAATTTAATGCACAATTTGACCTACATGTTATGTTGACACGTAATTCTAAAATTCCATCTGATAACTTACTTTCAACTCATCATAAAATTGAATTGAAAAAAAAATTAAATGTATCATTCGGGTTTAATGTGATCAGGAGTCTTAATTTATTTTAAAGCACAGTCGATATAAAAATTGATTCTTCTGTTGATATTAAAAATCTGTTACATTGTTGACACGACACTGTGGTCAAATCCCGATATAGAATTTGATATAGGAATTGAGTTACTATGTTAAGATCATCATTATTTTGATTTACCTAATCCTACATCAAAGTCAATGTAAATTTGATCCAAAAGTCGATGTTGACATAGTAACATGATTTTTGTATCAAACTCTACATCAAACTTGACGACCATGTTGTGTTAAAAAATGACTAGATTTTGGATGTCAACATTGACTTTCAGGGTAAGAAGAGAGAATAATTATACAATTAGACAAGGTTATTTATTTTCGGTTGATCGTAAGATTGAGTATAAAAATAAGAAGTACCTGCACTACAGATTAAATATGATAAGAAATATTTAAAATAATTTGTTTTAAAACACAATCAAAATATGAAAATTTACTCTCAACATTAAAAAGCTATTACTTTAAGGGGCGGATTAACCCTTTCTGGCGTAGGAAGCAAGATCGAAATTGGCGTCCTCAGCGAGCTCTATCTGCGCGCACACTCGTGCGTTTGTGTTGAGGAAGGAAAAAGTTCGCCCTCTGATGGCACCCTCCTCTTTGCTGCGCCTTAAGCAAATACTTCCTAAGCTTACGTGTTAACCAGTTCGTGATTACTTTGGCACTGAGGTCCAGTTTAATATGAAATTGGATACAAAAGTTGAGTTACAACTTCAACTTCAACATTTTGGATAGGATACGTTATCAAATTCGATATACAACTGGATCTAAATGTCATGTTGATGTGATAACTTGACATTTGTATGGAATTTTAAATCAAATTTGATTATGGTGAGTCAAAACTTGGTGAACTTTTCATGCTGACAACTGTTTTAAGCATACTAAACAGAAATTAATACTAAAATTGCACCTGATTAATTTATTTTCAATTCATCCTAAAATTGAATGAAAAATAAAAAGTATTATTTGGGTTCAATATGATTAGAAGTATGAAAATAATTTTGTTTTGAAGCACAACTGAAATGAAAATCAACTATTGTTGATATTCAAAATCTGTTACTTTGTCAATATGACACTGTCGTCAAATCTATTGTAGAATTTGATGTACAAATTGAGTTACTATGTCAACATCAACATAATGTAAAGAAAATTCTTTATCAAAGTCGATGCAAAATTTGATCAAAAATTAATGTTGACGTGATAGCGTGACGTTTATATCGAATGTTGTGTCGTCGTGCCGAAAAATGACGAATTTTGCTTATTGACAATTATTTCAAAGATAAGAATGGAGATTTATACTGAAATCAGATAAAATAATTTATTTTCAATAGGTATTATACAATTGAAGAAAAAAAAAAGGGGGAACAAAACAAAAAACCTACAATTTAGGTTAAATATTTGTATGATAAGAAATGTTTAAATAACTTGTTTTAAAACACAGTCAATACCTACATGGAAAGCTCTTGTTGACATTACAAATCTGTTATTTTGACATTTTGGTCCAACTTGATATAAAATTCGATATAAAAGTCGAGTTACCGTTTCAACATCAACATTTGGATAGAATATTTCATGAAATTTGATGCACAATTTGGTTTAGAAGTTATGGACATAATAACTTGGCTTTTTATGAAATTCCACATCAAATTGAAGTATGATGTGTCAGAAAGTGATGGATTTTTCATGGTACATACCAGTTGTTATATGGATACCAACAGAGATTAACACTAACATGGCCCCTGATAAATTATTTTCAATTCATCGTCACACTGAATTAAAATAATGAAAAGTATCATTTGGGTTTAATATAATTAGGAGTTGTAAAATCATTTATTTTAAAAATATAAAAATCCATTTTGCTATTTAAAATCTGTTGCTTTGTTGACATAACAGAGTTGCTATGAAAATTGACATTTTTGTTAATATTCACAATTTGTTACTTTGTCAACATAGTAATGCGGTCAAATCTATCTGCTGTAGAATTTGATACATGAGTTGAGTTACGTAGGTCAACATAAACATTTTTTAAATAATTCTAAATCAAAGTCAAGGTAAAATTTGATCCAAATATCGATGCTGATAGAATAATATGACTTTTGTATCAAACTTTACATTTAAATTTAACTACAGTGTTGTGTCAAAACGGTGACTGGATTTTGCATTTCAAAATTTGTTTCAAGGATGAGAATGGGGATTAATATTAAAATTAGACTGGATTGTTTATCTTCAATAATTGATCATATAATTGAATAAAAAACTGGAAACTACTGGTAAATATGATAAGGAATTTAAAAATAACTCATTCTGAAATACATCAATCCTAGTGATGCCCGATTAATCAATTAAACTCGGTTAATCGATTTTCACCGAAAGAAATTGATTAAAAAATCGATATTTTAATTTTTTAATCATTGCGTGTTTGAGTGTTCTCTTATTATAGTTGTGGGGGGGGTGAGAATACAGAACTGCAATCTTTAGACAGTGCTCGAACCTGGAGCAACAGTACTAAGCATGGTTTTAGTATCTCTAGGAGTACCAGAGCGTGGTGCGCTACTAGCGCTAAGGTGACTTGAGTGAGAACTAAAAATGAGTTCCGCGGAAAATCGTTCGAGTCCGCCATCTATTTCAGAACATGTTTAAGTAGTAAAGTACCTATAAGTTGACTTATTTCGTCTTTTATTCTATATTTTCAATTTTTTCATTACAGCAACATACCAAAATAATCGATTAAGAATCAATGTTTTTGTCATGATGGAAAAATCGGATAATTGATTTTTAATGATAATCGATTTTTGAGCATCACTATAGTCAATACAAGAATATTGATACTTTCGATAAGAAAAATCTGTTACTTTGACATTGTGGTCTGATTTGATATGAAATTCGATACAAAGTTGACAATAAATTGTTTTAAGGATACAAATAGAGATTAACACACTAACATGGCCCCCGACAATTTATTTTCAGTTCATCATAAAATTGAATTTTAAAAAAAAAGAAAAGAAAGTATCATATGGGTTCAATATGATTAGGAGGATTAAAATAATTCATTTTTAAACAGTCGATTTGAAAATCGACTCTTTTGTTGATATCCAAAATCTGCTAATTTGTTGACATAACACAGTCGATATATTAAAAGCAACTTTTTTGTTGGTACTCAGAATCTGTTACTTTGTCGACATAACATTGCGATCACATCTACCTGCTGAAGAATTTAATATACAAGTTGAGTTATTATCTCAACATGAACAATTTTTGGATATAATTGTACATCAAAGTCAATGTAAAATGTGATCCTAATGTCGATGTTGACATAATAACCCGGCTTTAGTTGTACGAATTCCGTTGAAAATTTAATCACAAGGTCGCATCAAAAAATGACTAGATTTTGCGTGTCAACATTTTGTCTCAATGATAAGAATAGAGATTTATACTAAAATACTTGGACCTGATAATTTACTTTCAATTACTGTTGTAAAATTGAATAAAAATAAATAAATAATATTGCAATAAGATTGGGAGTTTTAGACGGGGACAAAAATAGGGGGGCTTACCCCTTGAGCCTCCGCCGGATTTGGGAAATTTTAGTAGATGGATCAAAAGTTGGAAAAATCACACAAGTCAAGTCAAATTTTTTTTTTGGCTAAAACAAGCAAATTTTGACACTTGGGAATTTTAACTTGAGTCAATTCGATCAAAAGTTGGAAAAATCCAAAAAGTCAAACTTTTTTAAAAATTTTCTTCTAATTGCAAACAAATTTTGATACCTGGGAATTTGACTTGAATTACTTGGGAATTTAACAATTTTTTCCACTCCAGAAAAAACTTTCTGCTAAGTCCCTGTTTTTAGAGGTAATTTATTTTAAAACACACATTCCATATGAAATTCATCTCTTGTATCGCTAGTCAAAATCCGTTAGTTTATCGACCCAACAACGTGTCGAATTTGATTTCAAATTCAAAACAAAAGTTGTGTTACCATGTTAACATTGACATATGAATAGAATTATACATCAAAGTTGGTGCAAAATTCGATTCAACAATCTGACGACATGATGATTTGACTTTCGTATCGAATTCTGCATCAAATCTGAACATAAGATGGTGTATTGAAAATGTAACGTATTTTAAATATCGAAATTTATTGTAAGAGTATTAATAGAAAAATTTTACAAATAAAGTAGTGCGCAGCGCAATTGTTCATTGCTTTACCATCCCTTCAAATTCGAACTAATAAATTTACATCCCAAACCAGGGGCTCTCAGCGTGTTGTTCTTTTTCTGGCTCACCTATCCCCATCAGCTGAGTACTTAGCAGTATACCCCTCAAATGAACTAAGTACTGTGACTTTGTTAAGAGAATCCCAATTTTTTCAGTTGCTACAGGTTAAATTTGGGCATCCCGCTAACAGTGCCTTTACTAGTATGAATGTGTTGGTAAGTTGGTATCCCTGTTCCTGTGTAACCTGAAAACAAAATTGGCCAACATGCACCCTTAGGTCCTTTCTGATACGAGTTCTCTACACTCACGTTAGCTTTGATAATCTTCACTGACTCTACTTTTGCAACCAATAAATACATTACTCGAGCATGACCAGAGTTTTCCTTCATAAATGCAACCAATCTTGTCATGCACTCCGCAAATATCCTAATCAGGTCACATATCTACAGAGTGTGGAGAGAACATAGTGAGTAATTAACTACATGTAGGTGAAATACAACAAAGAAATTTGGAGATCAGTGAAAGACTAACTAGAAAAAAAAAAAAAAGAGAAAAAAGAAACTTGGGAAGATACTAGGAAGGTACTCAGACTTGGCAAAGACCAAGAATTCTACAGGAGTTCACATTCACATTTAAGAAACGTGTAAGAAGTGCGATCAACTTCTACAAAACACACGTTGTGATCATTCTTACTGAGATCGCGTAAATTAATCCGAGACCGGTGCCCGATGTAATAACGCAAAACGACAGTTACAGTCCCGAGGGTGTACCTCAGGCGTTGAAGGAGTGGGTGATGAACTAGTACTATATTTGAAACAATGGTCCAAAATACAGCAACCACCCTAAATCCCACAATATCATTATTACAGTGTATTGAGCTGGAACATACCGGCAACAGATCGGTACCAAAAGACACAAACTAGCACGTACCTGCGAGCAGCACAGAGCGGAGCCACTTTGATTTTGATATGTATTCGAACTGGAGCAAGCTCCGGTACCGGGTACCTTTAGCTGCGTTTCTTTGTAGTCTGGTTGGTATGGAATCAGCATACGAATCTTGCCCCATCGGTTGAAGAACAAGATTATAGCGCCGACCCATACCATCAGCACGAGGACAACTATTGTCACTTCGATTCCACGTACCTGTAACATTATCGCAGTTGGTTCAATTTCTTATACTGATACTACCAATAAAATACTAAAGTATAAGCCAAATAATTTGTCCGTGCTGGGTACTCATTCGGGTTCTCAGGGGTGGTTGGAAAGCCACTTATATGTATATCTTTCAACATATTATTTTGTTTGCGCAACCAAGTGAATCGAACGTATAAAGCCGAGCCGGGCCGATCAAATGGAGTGTCAAAATGAACCTCAACAGCTAATTTCGCTCTACCGTATGCTGGCACACGAACAGAAATGCCTGCACAGTTTTCGTATGAATGCCCGTGGTCGATTACCCACCCACGGGTGCTAATCGATAAGGCGAGCGGAAATTTACGGGGTGTCGTAACGTCGTCGAGAAATTGTGTTTCATCAAAATGGTAGATAATTTATTATCCGTATAGATGTGTACGCGTATTCGAAAATGTGTAATATCGGCTACGCTAATGAAAAGTAAATGCCCTTTGAGTGCCAAAAATAGCCGAGCGCGGAGGTGTTCCAATTTCAGAGATCATGCAGGGAATACTAATATCGACCCTTCCGTCCCCTACAGCATCGACCAATATCATCGATAAAATTAATGTGTTGGGTGCTTTCTACCGAGCCATGCACTTTGAGTATCGTTAGTTTACTCACGATAGTCATGTTTGGAAAGCTCTCGAAAACTGAATCATAAAAACAATTTTATCTTTCCTTCATGGCAAATGTCACTGAATGGAATGAAGATAGACGTCTAACTCAGAACGTATTATTGATCGGTACATTTAGGGCGAAGCTCTTCAAAAATTATCGTCTATAGGTGGGAAAGTGTAGGCGATTCATTGAAGTTGAAATTGAAATTTCTGTGTCCTCGGAAATTGGGAGAGGTCTATATTGGGCTGGTCGATCTCTTCTTCAGTTGATAGCAAATATAAGTTCCCCTTTCCTTGCATTATTTGCGAAATCCGGAAAACTTTTGGCCTATGGAAGTAATCTGATTGAGAGGACGGGGAGAGTATTCAAATTTTTGTGTTGATTTTACTGACGGAGAAAATGTCGAAAACAACCAGCAAAAAAGACGTGTCTTCTCTTTATGGTAATTCACATCCGTAAAATTTTGCACACAAGCTTCCCCTGATGTGCACCAATATGAAGCGTACGTAATTTTGGACTCTCATTCCACCTTTTCCTCACATTTCAAAGATACAGTTTACCTACGGGTGCGTTTCCTCGCCCCCCTACCACTCACCCGATAGATTTGAAACATATGCCATTATTTTGTGCTACGTTCATGCTGGTTTATGCTGAAAATCCCGTCGTTTGTGCTGCCTCCCTCTTCCTGAGATATTTGGGGGAAACTTTTGAAGGGCTGTAGAAACTGGAGCACCCCCAATTTTATCTAGGGGATCGAAAATGGTGTAAGTCCTTTGTGCTACGTTTGTGGTGGTTTGTGCTGAAAACCCCGTGTACTGCATCCCTTCCTGAAATACTCGGGAAAACTAGTACTAGGGGCCATTGTGTACATAAATTTGTGCATGCTAATCTTTCCCCTAACTAAATAATCTACAGAAAATAAAGAAAGATTAAAGAGGTAAGTAGGATAAAAATGAGAGTTCTAAGTCAGGCAGAAACTGCTTTCTTTTGGGTCAGAAAACAAAATGAGAACTGATGTTTGAGTTGTTCATTCAGCGTGTCCAGAAAGTCGAAAAAAGTCAGTAAAAGTTATGATTTTAGGAAGCAGGTCGAGAAGTCAGGAAATTTTGAGGAATGTACTGGAAGGTCAGGAAGAAATTAGTATATTCCCATCCAATGTGAGATTCTGTGGGAAATCCCAGAATATGAATAAATTAGAATCAAGAAATAATATTGTATGGACGTAATGAATTCATACAGGAAACCCTGTTTTCTCTCTCTCTCTCTCTCTCTCTCTCTCTCTCTCTCTCTTCACAACTCAGTTTGTGCAACATAACAGTCTTATGCCACAGAGGCAACGAAAAAGGAGATCAGGAAAAAGTCAGGGAAAAAATGTTTGAAGAGTCCATAGACACCCTGTGTGCGCTCCTTCCTCCTTCCTCCCCCAGTCTAAAAACTTTTAGTATTAATTTAAATTGGAGGAAGGTCACAGATTTACCTTTGATCAGCATAATATGCTAATTACGGGTGGACTGTTGGTTATTGATCTGAATAAGGTGGCTTTTTTCGCCTCCATTGGTGGAGCGTATGGTGATACACGCATACCAAATTGGCTCCCCAGACACCGCACCCCTGGTCCCAAAAACTACTTTTTCGGATATCGCATTAATGACCGGAGGGCAATGAATAAATCTCGTATATTGATATGCACAATGTACATGTTCATTTCCTTTTACAAATGGAACTGGTTATCTGACGTTTCGGTCTGAACCCTGGACAGTAGCGACCCGTTCATTCTGGGTGTCGTCTATATTTCTTACTCAACAGTTGGGGCCAAAACGGTCTGCTTGGTATTATACAGGAAATGAAAAATTAGGTTTTGAAATCAAATGTCCGGAGTTGTTGAGTCATCAGCGATCTAGAAAACTCCTATTTCAGGGGGAGCACTCCCCATTCACTTGACTTCTCAGTTGTTGTTTTTTTGAAAAAGTCGTGTGTAGCAACCCTAGCTTATTAGGGTCATGAAAGATGAATTCTGCTACTGCGGGTACTTTGCCTAGTTGCCCGTTAGCATCGTTCTTTGGAGTTTCATTCTCGTGTTGCTTTGAAAACATCTCGACTCCGATTTTCGAAGAGGTATCAATTGGCTCTTCATTTTCAAGATCACGTAACTGAGACTAAAATTGGAAACTGGAGCCGAGGCCGCAGCTCGGAGTACCAGATCCATATATTTTCTAGAAGAGCCGGAGACAAAGCCAGACAATAGAAAAATTAACAGCTGAAGTCGAAGTATGTGTCCAAGGAACTTCTTCAAAATCAAAAATCACTCAAAGAAGAGAAGACAATGATGAAGGGTGGTATACAGGTGTAAAACGCACCAAACGTACAAAACGATGAAATAATTTTCGGGTAAAATCTCCGATGATTTCCAAAGAATTTTATCAGAAATCTTTAAGAAGATTTCTCTGATTTCCGAAGAATTTTATCGAAAATATTAGGGGAAAATATCTGATCATCTTCGAAAAATTTCATCGGACATCATTGATAAAAATCTCCGATAATTTCAGGAGAATTTTTTCGGAAATCTTTTTGAGATAATTTCATCGGAAATCTTCAGAAAATATTTCAAATGTTTTCCAAAGAATTGCTTCAAAAATCTTTTGTAAAATTTTTCAATAATTTATGAAGAATTTCATCGGAAATATTTGGGAAAAAACTCCGAAGGTTTTTGGAAGAATTTTATCGAACATCTTCAGGAAAAATCTCCGAAAATTTCCGGAGAATAATTTCATTGGAAATCTTCGAGAAGAACCTCCCATGATTTTGACGAAATTTCATAGGCAATTTTTGAGGGGAAAAATTCTGATAATTTTCGAAGAATTGAGACTATTTTCCACTTCTGCGATGGAATCAGAGATATTTCCCGTAGATTTTTGACGAAATTCTTCGGAAATCAGCCCACAGTTTCCGGAGAATTTTATCGAAAATAATTTGAGAAAAATCTCCGGTAATTTAAAAAAAAAATGTCATCTCTACTAATTTCGAAGACTTTCATCGGAAATCTTTCGAAAACTTTCCAGCGATTTCGGAAAAATCTTCGGGGAAATCTCTAGTCCCATCGCATGAGTGGGAAATAGTCTCAATTCTCCGGGAATTGATATTTTCCCCTAAAAACTCCCGATGAAATTCCTTAAAAATCATCGGAGATTCTTCTCAAAGGTTTCCGATGAAAGTTTCCAAGGATCATCGAACATTTTTCCTGAAGAGTTTTAAATAAAATTATTCGAAAACCATAAGAGTTTTCACCCCAATATTTCTTCTAAAATTCTTCAAAAATTATCAGAAAATTTTCTCGATGGATTTTGATGATTTTTTTTTTTGGAAAACATTGACAATTTTTTCTGAAGACTTCCGCTGAGATTTTTCGTTATAATAATATTAATAATAATGCTTTATTAGCCGAATACATACAGATGATATACATTCGTAAGTAATCGTGCTAGGCCCATTTTTTGGGCGAAAGCTTCACGTAATCGTTCCCATTCGGTTCGTTCCCGAATTATTTGATCGTAAAGTTTATGTTTCAGAAATATGTTGAAGTCATCAGCCCATCTAACCCTTTGTCGTCCATTTTTCCTGTTATGTTGGGCTAGGTACCAGAAAGTTAGTTTGTTAGTCAATTTGTTGTCCGTTATTCTTCCTATAATATGGTCTGCCCAGTTCCATTTTATACGTCTCGAGCAGTGAGTAACGTTAGTGTTTAGTTTTAATTTATTTTTTTATTATTTTTATTTTTTATTTTTTAATCTTAACTTTAACGAGGTATTTACTGCCCGAGGGCTATGACCCCGATTATAGCTACAAATGTGCTTAGAGGATAATGTATAATTTTGTTAGTTCTCATTCTATCTTCTTTATGGTAGTTTAGTATTGAGCGTTTTATAGAGTTCTGAGTAGTCATTAGTCTCTTTTCTTCTTTTTTAGTTAAGGACCATGTTTGACAGCCGTACGAAAAGGTAGGAATTATGCAGGAGTTAAATATTTTGATTTTTAAAGAATTTGAAAAGGGACGAGATTCTTCGTTAATTACCGGACATTTTTCCCAAAAATCTCCGATGAAACTCTTTAAAAATCATCGGAGATTCCTCTTGATTTCTAATGAAATTGTTATTCGGAAATCATCGGAGATTTTCGATAAAATTCTTCAAAAACTGTCGGAATTCTTCCCCGAATGTTTCCTATTCAAAAATTATCAGAAAATCTTCTCGAAGAATTTCGGTAGAATTTTTTAGAAAACATTGAAAATTCTTTCTAAAGATTTCCAATAGGATTCTTCGGAAATCTTCTGAATTTTTTCCCAAAAATTTCCGATAAAATTCGTTTAAAATCATCGGAGATTCTTCTCGAAGATTTTCAATGAAATTATTCTTTGGAAATCATCAGGGATTTTTCCTGTTGATTTCCGATAAAATTCTTCAAAAACCATAGAATTGTTCCAAAATATGTTTGATACAATTCCCTAAAAATTATCGGAAGATTTTTGAAGAAATTCTTCGGAAAACATTGGAGATTTTCTCTGAAGATTTCCGATGAAATTCACCGGAAATATCAAAGATGGTTCTCAAAGATTTCTGATAATATTCCTTGGAAACCATCGGTGATATTCCCTGAACATTTCTGATGAAATTCTTCGGAAATCATTGGTAATTTATCTCAAAAATTTGCGATGGAAATCTCTGGAAATCATCGAATCTTTATTCTAAAGAAATGCTTCAAAAATCATCAGAGATATTTCTCGATAAAATCCTTTGGTACCGTTGGAGATTTTCCTTAAAATTTTCAATAAAATTTTCTTGAAATCATCGGAGATTTTTCTCAGTGATGTCCGATAAAATTCTCCGAAAGTGATCGAAAATTTTTCCCTAATATTTTCGATAAAACTCCTCTCCGGGAATCCAAGGAATCTTC
Organism: Acanthococcus lagerstroemiae; assembly: GCA_031841125.1. Classification (NCBI taxonomy): domain Eukaryota; kingdom Metazoa; phylum Arthropoda; class Insecta; order Hemiptera; family Eriococcidae; genus Acanthococcus; species Acanthococcus lagerstroemiae. The sequence goes on from CM063112.1 coordinate 44,608,351, forward strand.
TCGAAGATGGATGATAACTGCATGCACGTGTTTTTCGAAAAGAATCTACTCGGGACTAGATGCATTTTTTCGTGAGCGAAAGCTTCACTTTTGAACTTAAGACTCCTCTTTATGTATATACAACTCGAAAGGAAACCTTTTTCGCGAAGCAAACGCTCTCACTTCTGAGCACAAGCTTCCTTTTCACTTTTTTTATGCATACACTCTGCAGCTTGCACTTCACTTTTGCGAAGTGAAAGCTGAAGCTTCTCTTCATGTATACCTCCAATTGTATCAATAATTTCCCCAGTGTTGCCAGGTGCGTAGCGTCGCTACATATGAAATTTCCCATGTGTAGCATTCGCTACCGCTATACAGAAGTTGCCGGCTCTGACTGAGATTAAGATCCGGGAACGAGGGAATTCAAATTGAAAAAGAAAGAAATATACCAGCAGAACATTACATGGATATCATTGCCCAGGCTTTGAAAGTTGTTCAGATCATCTTATGTGTTAAATTTAAACCAATACTGAAATTGAAGTACCCGGAGGCGGAGGCTGGTAATAGAATATCACTTACTAAAGATGGCGAGGGTCTTTACTCAGAGATTGGAACAGCTCACTACTGAATTCCAACGACATTGGCCAGAGAAAGAGGAGGGAAGGCTAAAATCTTTACTTAGCCTTATTTCTCAGACGGTGCATCCGATCGGGAAATGTATGAAGACTATTTTGGCAAATACTACGAAATAATAACGATTAAGTTCGATTCTTTTTTCATGTACGAGACAACAGAGAGAAGATACAAAAGTTCGAAGTGCAATACAGGAGATATCCAGCAAAATGAACCCAAAGATCAGGAAGTTTTACTTCCCTTCTATTCTACCACGAAAACTTATTCACTTGAGTAAAGTATTCATAATTAGTACGATTTGTTATATGTCCTGCTCACAAGGAGAGTCGTTGGGTAAAGAGAAAAGACCCACTTGCCACAGTTATATGTTTCACACGAATGGAGTACAACTTATTCATAGCGAGATTATGCAAAAATTTTGATCAGCGGTAACAACCAGTCAAATACGTCGACGGTAACGTAATGCCAGGCCCTGGTTTGTATCCAACACACCAACAAATTCGGCCATTTACCGATCAATATTGTCCCTGAAGGCCTGAAAGCTGAAGGCTGTGAAATCTCTCCTGCAACGAACGCCCATTTGATAAGTTGCCCGGGTAAAAGATTGTCATCTCTATTGCCCCGATCTTCCCTATTTACGTATGGATTCACAAATATACTTAAATTAGCCCTTCGATCTGTTCTAAATATATACTGATCTACATCGTTCCCATGAGACTGAAAGCTGCAGGCTGTGGCAGAGGCTGTAACACGTTTGCGCAAATGAAAACGAACGGGGAGATAAAATCAGAGGACCTGTTTGCGCAGAAACAGCCGTGCAACACTTTCCTTCTCACTTAGCAAAAGCTCAAGACTGTCTGCGTAGGTGCAAGCGTGATTACAAATGTTGCTCAGACTTAAACAGTTTTAGATGGTTGACATCTGTACTCGATATATCTGAGGTACGATAAACGACTTGTGTTCCCAGACTTATATGCAGCGTACTTTTTCACTATTCCTTCCATTTTATCTGAGACCGTGCTAAGTCGCATATTTCTTTTGTCGTGATTTATCAAAGTAATGCGTAAATCGGACTCCACCTGTATCTCGCGAATTACATCCAAAACTTCATGAACCATTACATTCATGAACCCGTCAGGAACTTCATTTGGATGAAAGTACTGCAAACCGAAGCACCACTTGAGCCATGACCCAATGTCGTTATCCTCCTTTGTCGTGTATGCCTTACATAGCTCAATCCATGTACTTCCCGAAACCACGATTGTCCAAGATGAAAGTTGCATGCAACTAATCGACAGTCTGGCTAGTAACTATAATTTCCGTATCCATCGCCAGTAACAATTCGCCCGGGTGAAAGACATTCCTGTGACAGAGTGCCCCGGTCTCCCCTACTTATATTCCAAATTAATCACATTAATTCCGACATTCATACCTTAAAAGCAATGGAATAACAAATGTATACTTAGATTAACCCTTCGATCTATCCCAAATATGGACTGGTGGCGACGGCCATACGTTTATAGGTTACGGAAATGAAAATGAAACCTCGCACACCGCAGTGGCAAATAAATCTCGTTTCCGGCAAATTATCAGTATCGTCGGAAAAGGAGAACTAAAGGCGTTCGCTATTCCGTACGCGTTCGCGGGTTCGACATTTGGGGTTCGGGGGAATCGCGGCAGTAATCGTGCAAAAATAAGGATAACTGCGGTCTGGCACGGGCCAGACGTTTTTCGGGTCCCCTCGACGTCGAAAGTTTCTCCACGTGAAAGGGGAAACCGCCCTCGTTTTCCTGGTACGAATAGCTCGCTGCCACTTGTTGGACGTGTTCGGCGGACTTTCTGTATTATGTAGACGATCGCGTACTTAAACACCAACATTCTCGAACGAAATCGAAACACGCTCGGCGGCATTGTCGCGGATAATGCGGTAAATTTATCGCCTTGTTTCGTGGTCGGGTATGGGAAGCCGAACAGCAACACGAATCGAACATTTCCTCTCTAATTCTAAGGATATATTATGCAGTTGGAACAAAATGTATACAATTTAATGGTTACTAAAGAACGGGGTGTGAATACTCGGCTTTCATTTTTATTGTTCTTTTTCACAGGAAGCGCATTTAAAAATCTTACGATAAAAATGGTCCACAAAGTGGTTTTACTTATGTCGGATTGGTAATTCCATGGGAAGCAGGTCATGAAATACAGAACCCCCCTTCCTCTCTGAGGTCTTATATTCTTACAAATGGGGGGGGGGGAGCGTGAGGTATTGGGAACAGCCGACAGAAGCGAAGCTTATTTTGCGCTGTGTGAGTTGCTACATCAAGCAGTAGACACGTGTACTGAATGTTATCTGACAGAAGACAGTTAACGGCGGTGTGAAGGGAAAACAGTCTGGTTCCACATAGGATCTTCCTTTCTCTCACTCTCGATCTTTCTAAACGTGGGTGGAGCATTACCACGTCACTTCTGTTGCATGTTTTCGCGTTCGCAACGGAGGTGCGGTGGGAAAGCAGTCTGGTTTCACATACGAGCTTTCTCTCGCTCTCAATCTCTCTAAATGTGGGTGGAGCATTACTACGTTACTTCTGTTGCATGTTTTCGCGTTCACGTTTGTAACGGAGGTGTGGAGGGGAATCAGTCTGGAGGGTTACTATGTCACTTCCATTGCATGCTTTCACGTTCGCGTTTGTTTCGCTTTTTCTACATTAACTAGCCAGCGTAATGAAGCTTCGCTTCAAGAATCTGAAATAAAGAAGTTTCTTACAGAAATCATTGTACACTTACAAACGATATTATTATTATTATTATTACTATTATTATGAGCATTTTTATTAGGCAAAATTTACAATTTTAGGTTGAACTTTTTCGACGTCGCTTCTTGCGTAAGGCCCTGTTTTTGAGCGAATACCTCCCTCAACAGCCGTTGTTCTATGAAACAATCTGGTTCTCTTGATTTTACCGGAGGGATGTATTTCTTTTATAAAGTGAAAGAAGTCGTCTGACCATCTAGCCTTCTGTTTACCTCGTCTTTTCCCTCCTCTCAGGTGCCAAAAAGTAATTTTATATGACTAGCGATCGTCCTTCAGTCTACCTAAATGGCCTGTCCAGTCCCATTTCAATCTCCTTGTAAAGGGTGTTATATTTTTGTTTTGCCGAAATTTTTCTTTTATTGTTTTCAGTTTGACTGTGTCTTTCAGTTTTATTCCTAGCATAGCTCTTTCCATTGAATTTTAGATAAACTGAAGTTTCTTGTCTAGCTGTTTGGACAGCGTCCATGTTTGACAGCCGTAGGTGAGTGCCGGAAGAACACAACCGTTAAATAGAGGTGGCTTCTGAATTTTCGGGAATAGTTGTTTTTCAAAATACATTTTAAGCTCTAGAATTTACTCCATGCAATTGTAATTCTTCTGTTTATTTCTTTTTCCATTAGGTTTTGGAATGATACTAGCTGCCCTAAATAAATTATAGTTTCTACGATCTCAATTTTTTGATTTTCGATTTTGATTTCCTGCAGGTGCCCTGAGTTGGTAAGAATTTTGGTTTTTGATAGGTTTATTTCCATGCCTGCCTTTTTGCTCTGAAAGTTGAGTTTCTCCAGCATCTCTTGCAGGTCGCTCCAGGATCCCGCCACCACTATTAGGTCGTCAGCGAACCTCAACTTGTTCAGAAGATCACCATTGATGACTTGTTAATAAACTCGTTCACGCACAGTTAAAGTGTCAGTTGGCGAAGAGTGTCGTGTTCAAGCCAGAAGAGTAGCTGCGGGATTAGTAACATCCGTTATGTCCCAGGCAGGAGTTAGAATGTTTTAAATCAATAAAGCAACAATGAACAAGTCGGAAAATAAATTCAAGGGATCGCAGCTCACCCCCTTCAGAGGAGTAGGCTTCTTAATCAAAAAGAATAGAAGTCAAAACCTAACAGAGTTCAAAGGGATCGCAGACAGAGTAGCACTGTTAAAACTGAACCTGGGAAACCAAAACTTAGTAATCATCCAGGTGTATGCGCCCACAGCAATGTCGGAAGAAAAAGAAACAGAATTATTTTATAACTCGGTTAGGGAAACCGTGAACATGGAAAATTGCAATAGGAAAAACAAATTAATAATTATGGGTGATTTTAACAGTCAAATAGGCCCGCATAAAAACAGCGAACACCACACCCTGGGGGCATACACATTCGGAAAAATAAATCATAGTGGGAGCAGGCTGGTCCACTTTGGCCAAGCAAACAACTTCAAAATTGTAATGAATACGTTTTTCAAAAAGAGAACTGGGAAAATATGGACCTGGCGGGCTCCCAATTACGAGTTCAAATCACAAATTGATTACTGTCTTGCCCCGCCAGTTACATTTAAAGACATCTCAAACTTCGATGTACTGAGCAATTTTCAATTCCACTCTGATCATCGCCTTATCTTCTGTGAAATTAATATCAACAAAAAGAGATTTCTACCAAGATAAATACTGCCTAAAGCCAAAATAAGTTCTGAAAACAGAATGGAATACCAAAAAGAAATAGAAAAAGCGATTAACGAGGTGGAAGGGAGTGGAAAACCCCCCAGCTGAGACCAACTAAAAGAAATAATAAACGAGGCACAACAAAAACCCTCCCACCTTCCGACTCCAGCAAGCTTTCGATAGCCCTCCTAAAAAACATCAGAGAGTTGATTTCCAAAACAGAGAAACTCAAACGGTCGACAAAATCACTGAAAAACATAATCAAATTAAATCTAATCCGTAAGCTTATTAAAAAACGTCTGAGAGAATTCAACCAGGAAAAAGCGAGTAGTAAAATAGTTCATTTGATCATGGAAGACTCCAAAAGTACAAAAATAAAATAAAAATAAAATAAAATAAAAAAGAATGCTCCACGAGAAGCTACCTTATGACCTGTCTGAAAGATAAGGGGGGGGGGGGGTCAAACAATACGAGAGAAAACAAATTAATAAAATCGCCACAGAATTTTACATGGAATTATACTCCGACATATCAGTCAGCCCAAAGGCACAAAAGTTTGTCAGTGAGGAAGTTAAAATGCCAAACTTCGATGAAAGCGAGGTGAAAAGAGCACTACTGTCTCTGAAGGACGGCAAGACAGCGGGGCTAGACGGGATCACCAACGAACAAAGAAAGTACGAAGGCGAAAAAATGATAAAAATTCTACCCAAACTTTACAACGAAATTTGGGAAACAAACAAGATACCACCAGATTTGAAAATCTCAAAAATTATTTCGTTTTTCAAAAAAGGCTGTCGTTACGACATTAGAAACTATAGGCCAATTAGCCTCATACCAATCCTGGCGAAGATCTTGTTCGCCCTGCTAGACTTCCGTCTGAGAGGCATGCTCGAACTACAGCAAACTCCCTGCCAGGCAGGATTTAGGAGGGGCTTCTCCACGACTGACCACCTCGACACAGTCAACTTACTCATACAGAAAGCAACGGAATACCGAATCACTGTCCACCTGCCTTTATCGACTTTACCAAGGCCTTCGACCTTTTAAAGCAAAATTTTATGCTCGAGGCTCTAGCAAGCCATGGCGTCCACCTCTCTATGACTGGAATAATTCGAGAGATGTACACGGATTTGAAAGCCCAGATAATTACTGACGTAGAAGGAGAAAAATTTGACAAACTATGTACTGCATCAGGTAACTTCATTGCTCGCTATAGTTCAATTTATAAGATTGTTCGCATAATTTCAGGATTCGAGCGGGTTGAAGGGATTTGCAACCACGCTTGAATTTGCATTGGATCGGGAAAATGTATCAATTCGCTTTCAAAACTATGTATGCCAGACAGACTGTTTATATCTAGAATCACTATTCGATCGTTTAGGACTACTTGAGCTTAGCAGTTTGAAGCCTCCTCAAGTAGAGAGGTTACTTATTTTCAGTAGCCCTACCCTATTGCAATTACTGTTTTTTTCTTTCTTTTCTTTTCTTCTCTTCTCAGTTCAGTCCCAGTTCAGTTCAGTGGCGCGTCATTTTAGATGCGTGGTTTTCGGTAGTGTTCATTGATCTGAGTCACAGTAGTTCAGTTCAGTGGCGCTTTATTTCCGAGAAATCAATTAATTAAAAGTAATAAGAATAATTATAAGCATAATTTTGACTTTATTAGAGTCGGCAACAAGCCTCTTGTAATTAGGTACATTTTCTCCAGTCGTTTTTTTCTTCTTCTAATAGGTAGTGCTCTTTGATCTTGATCTTCATTACTGTGCGAGCGTCATTGTTTTCAGTGTGTAGAGCCAAGGTGATAAAATAATTTAAAAAAATGATAAGTAACAATTTAACTTGGATTGCATCTTCAGTTATTGTACTATTATTGCTGAGAATTGGAGTGTTGTGCCCGTTGAAAAAGATTTTGAAAATCGAGGAAAACACTTCACCGGCTCTAAAAGAAGTCAGTTAAGCTGTTTGCTAATGTATAAAATCGGTTCTCAGTTTGATAAGTATACGATTCGTTTGAATTGAGCCTAATAACATGTCCAGTAGGAAATTCGTCTTATTACCAGTACATTCTCTTCGCAGTAGCGATGTTGCATGTTCGAGTGTACAATTATAGGATTTTCTCGCGTCCTCAGTGAGTTCTCTAACCAATGATGTGTGTGAATTGTTCGTGAAATCTGATCAAATCTGGATCAAGTGAAATATGTTCCTGTGAGATTTCCCAAGGAATAATGGGATGTGAATTATGTCTCATAATATGATAGAAGAATTAATGCCTGATTTTGGTATTCTGTTTCAGGTTTCGAGCGATGAAGTCTTAGCGTTGTGGCTTGTCTCACCTGAGAACGAAACAACGGCGTTCCTCTCTGTGGTGATTGTGGGAATATGCGATGCAGCAAATGAACTAATAGAATATGAACAAATAACAAATGAACAAAGTGCAGATGTAGCAAACAAGCAAGTAGTAAATGAAAAATTAGACTGTAAGCAAGTACAAGATAAGACCTTACTACCTAATTCACAGAGATTTTGTAAACATAGATCAGAACGCCCAAAGTAGAACTGTATACGTGTACGTGCATCTAAAAAGGTCCCACTTTGTCGATCTTATTTACGGAGATACAGCGATTTCTCCGATGTTAGGTCAAAAATATGAATTTTGGGATTTTTAGCGTTTTTGGTAGAGTGAATCCTGCTCTTTTGAATGACGCAAACCGCATATAATCGAATGAAATCCCATGGAACCTCCGAAAAGTTCAAAACTCACTGATATTTTTTACATTTTTCATTTGAAAATAGTAAGAAAACCTTGAACACGTTTTTCTCAGAACTACGTTTTTTGAAATTTTGACTTTGAAAGCGAATATCTTGGCCAATTTTGAACTTATGAGGTCCCGCGGGGTCTCATTCGATCGGAAATTTTGTCTAGTGTAACGTACCATGCATAACTCCATACCGACAAAGAGGGACCTTTTTAGATGCACGTACACATATACGTATGTAAAACACTAGAACGAAATAGCCTTAAAGTCACGCTTCTAAGATTGCAATGAGAACACTGAATCAACAAAAAGCTACAATTCCGAGGGTATAGATCACGACATGTCGTAGCTCGGATAACAGCTGTTACTCCGACCTACTATATACCTCGTACACTGTACGAATCTACCTGCGAGTATCATCGCAACCAAGATTTCGGCGTGACGGAATCTTAAATGTATATTACAAGAAGCATCAAAGAGTAATACTACAACAAAGACTGCAAATGTATCAATCAAAACGAAAAGAACTGAGGAAATGTCAGGGTGAACAATTTAAAAATAACCTACAATATATGAGCAGTGGTTTTCCAAAACGGTTTAAGTCCAAAAAAACGATTTTATAGCAGAAGCAAATAACTGTTTCCTGTGTTACCTACAATAGTTCCGAGCTTCCGACGCAGATGACACCCTTGTTGCATACTCAAACATATACAGGCATATAAGTAGGTCGAAGTTTCGTACCAGCTATGCGCTAATAACAGATATGACACCACCAACTTCAGCATCTGTGGACTTAATGCATTTTGGATATTTTCATTTTTTTGGTTTCCGACACTTCCTCTAAAGGTTATTCTGACACTATTGTGCTCCGGGGTTAAGCGTCACATCATATTTCTCCACGAGATACCGCGTTTGTCTCATTTTTGCCCTAAATGGAACTGAGCCGTTTTGGAAAAACGCTCCTCATATGTGTAAATTGCGGTAGGTTATTTTACGATCGTTCTATGTCAATGCTGAGTTACAAAGTTATGAGGAACAAATGTACTTCCAATGTTCTCAAAACTGCATGCCCATTAACAAGTTTTGATAGTATTCGTATTAATCTTAGTTATTCCTGTTAGCCTGTTCAAATTGTAAACTTTATTTGAATCGAAATAAAATTCTTCTTTTGTCTTTAGCGAAAGAAGAATTACAATTTCCTAAGATGCCACCTGATTGGCTGAACTGAATAACATAGAAGATCAGAAGAACGTTTTCTAGCTCCACGAATCCATTTAATTCAAATTTTTGAGTCATATCGTTTTTACTGATCTTGCTTTTTGCTGCGCGACAGCAGTTTGCAGCTATTGATCTTGCTTTTTGCTGCGCGACTGCAGTTTGCAGCTTCGCAGTTTGAAGTTTTGCTAAAGGCCAGGGTTGACATTTTACATGTAAAATTGTTTGTTTTACATTTTACGTAAAATGAATATAAAATGTAAAATCGGTGTAAAATGCGAATAATGATTAATAGGTGATAATGATATGATAAGAAATGAGAATGAGAATGAAAATATTGAAAAGTAATTATGGAATAAATAATTGAGATGAAATTAATTAAATTTTGACTGTTAAATAAAACAAATGGAGTAGGTAGTGTAAGTTGCTAATACCACAAAGTCCGATAAGTTTTAACCATTTTTCTTTCTTTTTATAATGGAATTTATAAGATTTTATTATTTAATAATTATGTTTTGTAGTTTCGTTCTTTGAAAATTTTTAATAATTCTACGTTTAAACGTTAAAAAGTTTGGCGAAAAATGTTAAAATTTGTTTGGGCCTGAATTGCTTAATTTTTTGAAAATTGTTTCATACCTGTGTTTTGTAATTCACTTTTTATAACACACTCTACTTTCTTATGGGTTACCAATAGTGAATTTGGGGAGTATAAATTATAAAATATTGAATGATGAAGGAGACGACCATTTTTAACAGTAGTTCCAGTGGTGAGCAAGTTTAAGAAATTTTAACTGAAAAATTGAACTTTGATTTTTTTACTAATTTTGATTCATTTTACGAGTCAAATGTAAAATAAAAATGCATTTTACCTGTCAATCCTGGTAAAGGCACAGATGACCCTCTTCGGGGAGCAAAAGCTGCTTATTACTTTTTTCTTTTTTTTTATGCCTAAACATTTTCTTAGAACTTTTTTTTCTCCCAAACATGAGTCGATTCCCCTCCCCCACCCCCCACAAGGATGAAACGCAAAATAGCAATATTTTGGACAATTTTTGTGAATCTAGCAAAATATTATATAACAATAATGTTAAAAACAAAAATGCGAAAAAGACATGACATATGTATGAATATACATTTTTACCTTTAATATGTAATAGGTACATACAAAATGAAATTGGGCTCAAAATGCTGCGATTCTTCTGAAACGTAAACATTTTTCATCACTTTTGGGATCAGAGATGACCTAAAAAATATGCGTTTGCTTATTTATGAGACAAGTTAGTTCCGCAAACTGAACTGGATCCAAATAATTCACCTTTCTAATTTTTAGATTCATTCCGCTTCTTTTTGAACAAGTTGAAATAAATTTATTATGATTTAATGAAGTCACATTAACTAGTAATTCCTTTTTAAGGCTTCTAGAAACGCTGAATTCTGAGTTATTACGAAGTACCAACTAATTAACACGAAGTCCAGGCGGTGAACAGTATTAGCTACAGTGCAAATCAATCAAGTAGTGCAGAAACCACGTAAGTCCAGCATATTGAAACTCCGCTCACAACGATAGATATTGGGTAAATGTGCGAAAATTCGTATGAAAATGTCTACTCATTGCTAATGCATTGAGTGCCATGCAATTTTTTCCGCAGGGACCACGTTAGAAGGCTGTACACGGTCTTATTTTGTTCCTGAAAAGTTGAGCTTTCTGAATTTACGTGGTTTCTGAACTATACACGGTTCAGTTTTTTACGCCGAAAAATCCTGACTCGAATTACAAATACTTAGACATCTTAGAACAAAAAGGGAGGGGAGACCTGATAAGAACTTAACATAAGATACAATGTTGAAAACTAAATACTATCAACTTCAATTTTTCTTTCTCTCTCTATGTTCTTGTCCAAATTAAATCCTAAAAACTGAAAAATTATGTTTAATTGTGTATGAGTTGACTGCGTCTAGCTGAGTAAATATGGAACTGGGGGCATGGATCTTGTATGGATGGCGCATGTTTATGAGAAAGAACTTGGGGAGAGGGGGTAGAAGCTGGTGGTGGTTTGCGCCTGAACTGCTGGCTCAAGTTGGTCTCACGATACTGATTTTCTATTGTAACTTGTTATACCTCAACTGCTCCCCTGCCCCGAATTGGGCTTGTCTATGGGTGGGGGAGAGTAAAATATTGTTTAATGGTTCAAAGATACATGCCTATACATTTTTCTGCGCAATAATAGTACATTTTTCATTTTTGAACATGATCCAGGTGCCAGAGATTGTGATCACGGGCGCATGCGATAGTACGATTTTAGAAAATTTCCTGAGAAAAGGAAATCCTTGAAGCTGTTCGCCGCATGCTTTTGCCAGGACAAGATATCTATCGTCGTGGACAAAAGCCATCCCTCTCCCTAAATTTGGATCCTCCTGCTTTCTAAACTTGTTGAATGTTCTCAACTACGTATAAATAACGTATTACAGGGTGTCCAACAAATTTGAAAATTAAAAATATTGGACTTTTATTGGACTCTTTTCGGGTTATTTATATTGGCAAGAATTTAGTTTGCAAGACACGTAGCGATCGAAGTTGAATTTTCGACAACACTACATTACGTATAATTATTCCTCTTTTTTCAATGTTTATTGAACCTGTATTAAAATTATCGAATTTTTATTGAACTTATTGGACCATTTTTCAAATACTGGACTTGGACTTATTGGCCCGGTAGACACCCTGTATTATGGGGGAAAAAAGTCTAACAAAAAAAAAATAATAAAATAAAAATAAATACCACCCTAATATCCCCAGTTTTTGGAGCATGACCCATATTTGCTTTCTCTTGTCAGAGTATCGAAAAGCCATCACCAATTCTATGACATTTCAAATAGACAAATAATATTCGTGGAACATCAAACTCCGATGTGAAACTAATTTTCAATTCGACGTAAATGGCTGAATAATTTAATTTGAGATATGATATTCACACGCTGTCTTTACCTTTCAGATCCCAGCGTTTGGGGGGGTTTCCTCCCTGCGGTACTCCCAGTGGTTCATCCGCTCGAATGCTACAAGTCTCCTTGGAGCATTCTGCGAGGCGATTTCGGAGAAGCTATCCAACTCGACGTCCGTCACACCGCTATCATCGTTAATCACATTCAACCGGACAGACGAATTCAAATGAGCAAATACTAAATCATTCTCGCCGAGCCTACTCGAAATCTCCAGCTGAGACGCGGGTAGCCTACCTCTTGTCCACTTTATACGTCACCCGTGGCCAGCCTATGTCAGGTCTCCTTACGCCTTCATCCCTCATTAATTCGAGGCGCGGACGTCATTGACGATAGCCACAAAATACGGAGGTACAACTTTCATCGTTTTTTCGTACCTCATTATGATTTTTTTCTTCTTTTTTTTTTTTTTTTTCGGTGAGACGGTAACTCGTTTCCATTTTGACTGTCCGACTGCAGGATTCATCCCCGACTTCATTTCACGCCTCAACGCCATAAAAATACCACGCGAAAAGATTTTACGATTTTCCAAGCAAGTGCATTATCGTTTACCTGAATGTACGTTTGCGGTGTATTGGAAGGTCCATAAGGAGGCGGCGGTGGAACCGAATTTGGCGATATGGTGTTGCCGGCGCCGGCGACAATATCCGGCGTCCCGAGTGTAATTACGTTTCCAGCAGCCGTTTCATTATCGTTGCTCGTGATTGCGTCCGTGACGACAGCACCACTTTCTGCAAAATGGCAAAAAAAAAGAGCAAAAATTCGATTACCGATTCGTTTAATTCTATCTCTATTCTTTCTCCCCTCTTCTCCCATCACGGTAATGTAATCTTCGACCATCGGATTAACGAGATTCGAGCTCCGACTTTTGTCAGCCAATGCCGGAGACCGAGACGAGATCGCGTTTCACACCGCGGCTTCCGGGAACACGGTTTCGCCATTTTGCCGGCGTAATTGGCTTTGAAAAAACGAAGCGTTTCTGTGTACTCCTGAAGGACCCGAGCGAGGCTCCAGAAGAGACTGTCGAAAATGCTACTACCTACAGCGTTCGGCTCGAAAGACGACCAAGAAATCTCGAACGAAAACTGGTATCGTTTTTTCGTTTTCCAAAATCGAGCGACTGTTTTTCCGCAACTGGTACCCTAAACTGGAAAAGTGACTTTAACGTGACGATAACTAGATTCTGACGTCAAGCGCTCTCGCTTCAACTCGAGTTTTGAAATCACAGATACGGTAGAAATTGAACTTTTTGGTATGGAGTCCGAAGAATATTTTTGAAAAATCATTTATACCGCTATCTCTTTCTCCCGAATCACGTCGAAAATGAAGTGGCTTCCAAAGACAAGAAGTCCAATTTTGTCAACTCCCTGAGTTCTCCACTGGATGAGTTTTTAATGGGAATCGCAGTATGATCTGATTTTAGTGTCCATTTTGGAGTGTGAGTGAACTTGGTTATATTCCTTTTGTAGGGTGTGCCAATTCACTTTTCCTTCTGCTGTATTCCAGAGCGCTTTCGGCTGTTATGCCATCATCAGTGGAGTACTCTAAATGAGACTTGTCTCTTGTGGTCCTGTAGTTATAGTCGAGGGTAGTACCGTATGGTGAGCCTGTTTAGTCTTGCGTTCCTATTGGTTGTCTGTGAATATGCAGTCTGTCCAATCAGTGGTTATTGTTATTGGTTGTGTGCTCTGATTGGTTGTCTGTGGTTGTGCAGTCTGTCCAATCCGTGGGTGTCATGTTATTAGTTGGAATAAGTTCTCACTTTGGAAGTTAGTTGTTGTATTTATTAGGTTGTTTTGTTTTGTTTTTGCCTTTATTATTTCTAGTTGTTCTTTTAATTTTCTTTTTCTTGTGTTGTTTTCTCTGTGTAGGATTTTGTACTTTTCTGTCAATTTGTCATTGTTGTGTCCCTGGTCATTGCAGTGTTTTCCAAACAGTGATTTGTCATCATTTAGCCTCTGTGATTTTTCGTGTTCTTTGATTCTGGTTGTGAATTTTCTGCCTGTTTCTTCAATGTAGGTCATGTAACAGTGTTCGCAGTCCAGTCTGTATATTCCGCTGCTGTTGTTTCTGTCCTTTTTTTATGTTTTGTCATTGCTTATTTGTTTGATCAGAGGTGTCTGTTTTTGATTCCGAGTTTTATGTTGTATTGGTTGAAGATTTTTTGTATTTTGTATGTATGTGTTCCTGTGAATGGTATTGCTCCTGCGTATTTGTCTGTTTTTGTGGTTATTGGTTCAGTGTCTGTGTTTTTTGGTTGTGTTAGTTTGTTAATTATTCTGTCTACTGTTTGTGGTTGGTATTTGTTGTTAATTGCTATTTGTTTAATTTTGTTAATTTCTGTTGTTCTGAGGTTGTTGTCATTTAGCATGTTGACTGCTCTGTGGCAGTAGTTGTGTAGTGCTGCCATTTTGTGTTTTTGATGGTGAAATGAGTCTTTAGGTATTATTGCGTCAGTGTGGGTAGGTTTTCTGTAGATGCTGTACTGTATCTTGTTGTCTTTTATTTGTATTGTAAGATCGAGGTAGTTGATGGTCTTGTTGCCTTTTTCCATTGTGAACTTTATGTTGTTGTTTATGCTATTTGTCTCTGTGAGGAATTGGTCTAGTTGTCTGTCTGTTCCTGTCCAGATGATCAATATGTCGTCTACATATCGTGTCCATAGCTTTATGTTTTTCTTGTGTTTGCTGTTGTTTAGTATGTCATTTTCAAAGTTGTTCATGTATATTTCGGCTAGAATGGGTGACAGTGGTGATCCCATTGCTAGGCCTTCGGTTTGTTCGTAATACTTGTTATTGAACTGGCAGTAATTTTGGTAAATGATTTCTTTTGTGATGTTTGCGTATGCTGCTCCATCTGTGTTGTTTTTGTAGTTGCCGTTTGTCAGTATTGTTGTTAGTTCCTGTTTTGGTATGTTCCCAAACATGTTTGTTACATCCAGTGATACTAGTTTGTCATTGTTGTTTAGTGTTATTTTGTCCAGTTTGTCTTTTAGTTGTATTGTGTTTTTTATGCTGTAATCTGTTCTGTAGTTGTAGTGTTCTTTCATGAAATTGGCTATTGTTTTTGCGAGTTTGTAGCTTGGTGATTGTATGCTGTTGATTAGTGGTCTTATTGGTCTGTCTTGTTTGTGTAGTTTTATAAGTCCTTTTAATTGTGGTGCCTTGGGGTTCATTTCTACGAGTTTCTTGTTGTTTATGTTGTTATTTTTCATTATAGTCTTTAGTTTGGCTTGGTATTTGTTGGTCGGGTCCGAGTTTAGTGGTTTGTAATTGTTGTTTTAGATGTAAGTTTCAATTTTCTTTATGTATTCGTCTTTGTTTAGCACTACTGTGGTGTTGCCTTTGTCTGCTTTGGTGAGTATTAGGTTGTTTTCTTCTATTCTCTTTTTGAGTTGTAGGGCTGTCTTCTGTATTTTTGTCTTGTGTTTGTTTTTCCTTTTCTTTTTTATGGTCAGCAGTATGTTTCCTATTTGTGTTCTTGCTTCGTTTCTGAGGTCTGGTTCTATGGTCTGGATGATCTGTTCACAGTCTATTGTTAGTTCTTCTAGTGTTTTGTCGCTTATATGTTCTGTCGTGTTGTATTTGTTCCCTTTGTCCAGTAGGTCGTTTTCTTCTTGTGTGAAGTTTACAGTCGTCATGTTTACTGTCTTTGGTGCAAATTTGTGCTGTCGATTTTGGTCCTGTTGTGTGTTTTCTCCTTTCTGCATATTCACAGACAACCAATAGGAACGCAAGACTAAACAGGCTCACCATACGGTACTACCCTCGACTATAACTACAGGACCACAAGAGACAAGTCTCATTTAGGGTACTCCACTGATGATGGCATAACAGCCGAAAGCGCTCTGGAATACAGCAGAAGGAAAAGTGAATTGGCACACCCTACAAAAGGAATGATCTGATTTGTTCACTTCAGAAAGTAGGACGAGAAATTCGTAAGACTAGTTCAAGCACAACACTTGGGTTCGGATATCGCCAGGAAATAAAGTGAACGCGTGTTTCTGCTTTACAGTTCGCGTTAGTAAAGGCCAGTGTATTTTTTTTTTTAAAATGATAAAGGTGGACATTCTAGTGTTAGATACATATCACGCTGCAGGTAAAACCTTGCTGCTACGGCATGGTGTGTAAACTCTGTAAAGAAATTATACACACGATCGAGAATGATTCCCGGAGATTTCAAAAACGAATTTAGCAAATAGTCAAAATTGATAATGGAATCAAAAGAAGAGCTTAAAACGGACTTCCAAAAGGAGATGGCTGACTTGAAAATAACTACTGATGAAGTCTAGTTAGCAAGGACACGGACGAATGTAACCCCCCAATCTACTCAACTTACCGAATAAAAAAAGAGAGATCTAAAGAAACAATCAAATAAAAATAGGAACTCTGAATATAAGAACTCGAAGAACCATTTTTAGATATCGAAATCATTACACGTGGTTTAGGAGAAGTGTGGAGACTTGTAATAGAGATACAAGACACCGCATATGGAAACCTACTTTTCCATACGAAAAGCAGAAAGGGCAGGGGTGTAGGATTCCAGGCAAAACCTGAAATCAAAAATAACATAACCGAAATGATGGAAATGTTTGACAGAATTGCAAAAATCTCCTTATCACTAGAAAGGAATCGTGTACCCTCACACTGGTACAGGTTTACGCACCAACAGCCACCGCAGATGAGGAAACAGCAGAAAACCTTTAAAATAGCTCCAATCAAAGTTACATTATACTTGGTGATTTTACCAGCCAAATAGGGCAGAAAAACCTCAATCATGCAAGGACCAACAAAGGGAGATTATACCTATGGAAAATGCAACCACAGAGGCTGGAAACTGATCAAGTTCTGCCAGGCTCACCGCTTGAAAATTTAAAACACTCACTTTAAAAAACGTGCAGGAAACCCTGGCCCTGGCTGCCGCCTAATACTGAATTTATATCATAAATTGACTTCATAATAACTCCTGTGTTAACCAAAAACATCACAAACGTCTCCACCGAAAAAATATATCATTTTATACTGACCATAGATTGCTAGTAGCAAGCATTAGCAACACAAAATTCAAAAGCAGGATACCTAGAATTGAACCAAGCAGTAACAAAATTAGAAGAAGAAGAGAAAACCGTTAATCTATAACAAAAAGTGACAGATAAAATCCAAAAAACAGAAAACGAAACACACCAAATTGTAGAAGAACTGCATGAAAAAATAATACAAATAGTCCTAAATAGCAGTAAGGAAACTGAAAAAATAAAAAAAAAATTGAAAAATGGTGTTTCGTTGCCAACTGAGTGAGGCTCGTGTTTAGCAACGGCACTAAATTACATTTTTTTTTCTTTTTTTTTTCTTCCTACAATTTCTTTAGTTAGTGCACTACTTATTCTTTACAATGGTTACACATATTGCGGTTGTTAGTAGTCGGACTGTATGCTGCGCTGTTTTTTGTTTCTGTAATTAGTAGTTGTATTAGTAACTGCATTTCGTATCAAAGTTTTGTATGTTCTGTTGTTAGTTTGTATCATTTTTTCCCTATTCTGCTGATCAAGTTTGTTGAAAGTTTTTGAGTCCAGTGTAAATGCTGTTTGTTTTACCGATGTTAGTTTTTATTTTTGGTAATGTTACTCTAAATTGTGTGTTCCTCGTCAGTCTAGTGTTAGTTTTGCTGTATTTCGTTAGTGAATTATGTTTTTTCACGTATTTTATTGCACTTATTTCATGTAGTTCTTCCAAAGTTAGCGCCTTTGTTTCCTCAAAAAGTTGTACGGAGCTAAATCTTTTTGGTTTTTTGTAAAGTACTTTCAAGAATTTTTTTTCGTTAACTGTAACTGGTTTTAAATTAGTTTCATAGGCTGTCCCCCAGCTTGATATTCCGTACTGTATTTTTGATTGAACTATCGCTGTGTAAAGAATGCGCTTTACTTCTTGAGAGATTATGTTCCTGAATTGAATTGCAATAAAAATAGACTTTAATAGTTTTTTTGCTAAATATTTGCCTTGTTTCCAATTTAGATTTTTATCTATTCAGGGTTGCCACTTTTTCTCAGGATTGGTTTTCCCTGACTTTTCCCGGTTTTCCAGGCCAACTTCTCCAATTTTCCCTGACCTTTTTTACAGGATTCCGAGAAAGCCCAGAGGGAGGAGAGTCACAGAAATTTTTTACAATACAAATAAAAAAAGTTTACTCTGATAAAATACGAACTCGTTTCTTATTTCCAGAAAATTTCCCTGACTTAAATGAAGATTCCCTGACTTTTCCCTGACTGACCAAATTCCCTGACTTTTCCCGGTTTTCGAGAAAGTGGCAACCCTGCTATTATTATCCCTAAATATTTCATAGAGTCGACGGTATTTATTAGCTGGCAATTATTGTTTAATTGAAAACATTTATCATATCTATTACACTGATTTGTATGAACGTTAATATCTACTTCCTCATTATTTTTCTTATTTTTTAGTGCAAATTGTACTGTTTTAGTTTTTTTTTTTTTTTTTTGGGGGGGGGGGGGTTCAGTCTCAGTTCATATTCAGCCAGGTTATTACTTTTCTAATATCTTTTTCGGCTTTTCCCCTGGTTTCTTCCCAGCTATCTCCTTTTTCTATTATGACGCGGTGTCATCTGCATATGAAATTATTTCTCCCTCTATGTTAATTTCAGTCAAGTCATTAATGTAAATTAGGAAGAGTAACGGTGACAAGGCAGAACCTTGTGGCGTGCCTCCTTTTAGTGTGAGGATCTCGCTTTCTGTTGTTCCTATTCTTACTTTTCGTTTCCTATTTTCCAAGTATGAGGTGACTCAACTTCGTACTTTGCTCTCACAGCCTGCTCTTTCAATTTTTCCAATTAGTTTTTGATGATTCACTAGATCAAATGCTTTAGAGAGGTCTTGAAAGATCGCTAGACATTTTTTGTTTTCATCTAAATATGTGGATATTTTGATGTGCAGGTTATTGATAGCTTCTTCTGTTCCCATATTATTCCTGAATCCCAATTGCTTGTTGGAAAAGAATTTGGGTTTTTCCAAAAATTTATTTAGTTGAACCTTTACTGCCTTCTCTAATATTTTTGAGGCTGTTGAAAGTAGTGAAATTGGTCTGTAGTTGTTTACGTCTTGAGTATCGCCTTCTTTGTAAATTGGTCTTAGAATGGCTAATTTATATATTTCCGGGAATTTTCCTGTTTTCAGACTGAGAATTATTATATGTTTGTAAAATAAGCTGCTCATACTTGTTATACTCGCATCTCATTTTAATAAACTTCCTTTCTTTCCTTATCTCTTCTTGATAAGAATGCAGAAACTCGTACATCGATGTTTAGTAGATTTTCAGCTATAAGGCAGTTGGTCTGTCATACCGCTGACAGTAGGACAGTAAATTGAGTGTATTTCGATGCTGTTATAATCTTGAAATTCCAATTTCACTTTCTCAACTACGTTACTACGTGAAATAACACTCTTATTTATGATTATTATTTTACTCACATTTGTGAAGCTATTTTATTTGGTGTAATACACAATTATTATTCGAAATTCTCGATTATTTACTGAATTTGATTAAAGTGCAAATTGCGAAGTTCTTTAATTTTCGAATACACTTACATGTTTTATTGGAGTTACTAATTTATTACAGTTTTCTCTTATTATTTTTGTGGGGATTCTATCTTCTCCTGCTGCTGCGTATGGCTTTAAAGACATTATTATCCTTTTCACATCATCCTACCAGCATGATAAACTACTCTGTAAAAGCGCGGGAGAAGTACCGTCTGTATGTCTGTATGATAAAATTAAAATAAATAAATAAACTTTCTGATCAAAGTAATAGAACACTAAGAAATCCAAGATCAACTAAATGTAATACAGAACATGTATGCTAATTTAAGAGCAAGAATAAGAACAGATAAAGTAGGGAGATACTTTCCGATAAAGAAAGCCTCTCCTGTAACTCATTCTTTCTCCCATCACCAACCAACACGTCACTCATTCTTGCAGGCCACTACCGCAACAATCGCAGGCCAATATCCCTCGATCTCCCTATCCACCGGAGCAAGTTCATCATGGTCGTCATCGAACCTTGTATACCCAAAACCCTGTTTTAAACGAACACAAACTCTTGAAACTGAAAAAAAAAGAACCCGAACTCGACCACAGTTACACTGGATGAAGAACCGAACCAGGTCCCGATAAAAATCGACGGGGTTCGACATCCGCGGTTCATTCTGGAAGCGTTTGATCACGTTTCATTTCCATTAACATATTAAACGAACCGAAACAGTAGCACGGCCAATTTACGGCGTTTTGAGTATGCAATTTTTTTAACATTTCGCCGTTATTCGGATATTTGCGGGATATTCACGGCGTTGCAATTATGCAATTACATTAACACTCCAGTCATGCAGTTGCTGCATTCGAAATGGAAGTACAACATACTATGTTTGATGATGTGACGTCTTAATTCGAGTCTCGAACATTAGGGTGGATAAACTTTTTTCTTCCGGACCGATAATCAGAAATTATATCTTATTTTAAAGAGTATACTCCTGTGTGTTCAACGAAAAGTTAAAATGATGGTATTCGAATCTTGGATGTGAAAAGCTAACTCCAGATCTTGAGAACCATCCTGGAAATACCACTACTGCGTGTTCATTAACGAGTCCACAAGATGACATTTTTGGTGACAAAGTAAAAGACCTCGGACTCACTCTAGACTCAAAATTAACGTACAAAGAACACATATGGAATATCACCAAGAAAACAAACATTATACTTTACCCTTGTCAGAACACATCTGGAATTCCTGTCACCAATTTGAAACCCAGTCACGAAGGAAGGGGTGGAGAAAATTGAAAAAAATTCAAAAACGTTTCTTGAAGTATCTATATTTTAAGCTTTTTTCCTATTATCCAAGCGAGATTATTTATGTTGAATTAAGACAGGGGTTCGAAATTACAAGCCTGGAAAAACGTAGATTGATCAACTCGTTATTACTACTGTATGACATTACCCATAACACTACTAAACAACTATTTTGCACAACGCATTTCGACAGGTGATTCTGAGGTACTTTTTAACGCTGAACACGATACTGCGACCCATTTTGCTCTATCACGTCACAATTCGGAGTTCTGAACGACTGAAATTTGTTTCCATGTTGGTTTTGCAGTGGAATTAGCAGTACCACTGACTGATATTATCGAGGTTATCAGACCACTATAACAGAAAACAAACAGACAGAATACACACCACTACACACAACCTCAACACACAACAACACGAATCAGTATGACCACATTCAGTACCTAAACCTCTTTTTGAACACATTTAGTTGAATTTTTTATAGTTTTTAATCAGAAAAACTAGACGTGACAGAGAAAAACGATCGACGGCACTGTATTCAGCGTTGAAAAGTACTCAAGAATCGCCTCCTTAAATGCGTTTTGCAAACAGAAAATTTCATTTTGTTCAGTAATGTAATAAGATAAGTGATGAGAATATCCTAATAGAAATATATTTTCGAATACCATCATTTCACCGACGATCCCGTGATCTTTTTGAGACAGTAAAGGCACAGTCCAACAGTTATAAAGAATCTACTATGAACAGAGCCAGTCCCTTGTATAATAGAATATTGTATCAAATAATTTCGAAATTGACATTTCTCTTTTAGATCGCGAAAATTTCCAAAAAAGAGTGGCAAGGATTGTGGAATCTGAAAACTTCAAAACTTAAACTCCAACATCAGAGACGATTAGAAAAGACGGCAGACTCAAGAGGAGAGGGGGGAGGGGAGGGGAGATACTCAGTGCGGATAGTTAGCCTCAATTCTATACACTAATTTAATTTTTTTATTTTGTATCACCATGAAACATTGTATTTATACTTGTATATATGTTACGTACCAAGTCCAAAATTGTACATTTCGGGTATGGTGCAGGTGATTTTGTACCAATCGCGAAATGCTCGGACCATTTGTAAGATTCGGACTTGGTACATACCATTCGCGATATGTACGTTTCATTTCGTACCATTCGCGTGGCGTCCGGATCACGCTGCTACATGGTACAACTGTCTTGTACCTAGTTAGAAATAGATGCTTTACCGACCATTCATGAAATATAATGATTTGAAAGCTCAATACAACTATACTAAAATTAAACTTTATTCAAATTAAATGACTAGATTGAAGAATCGCGTTGAAGCTCTGTAGTATCTAAAATCCTTTTATCGCAACTATCTAGGTCAAATCCAGTTTTCATTTCTTCATTCCTCTTTCGCAATACACTTCATATTTTTATTATTACTATTCAAACAATACGAACATCAGCATAAATTCAGTAAAACAGTTTTATATTATTCAGCAATACTGGAATACATAACCTCGTTTCGAAGGAACCGACGGTTACCTGGTTGGAGGTTTGGACTGGACGATTGAGAACCGGAATAGACTTCGCATAGTTCGTAACGCTAATTACAATAGTTCGGAAAAGGGTTGAGTCGTTTTATTTCGTCGATAAATCCAAGATAGTGTCAAGCTAGTCGGCGGTAGAGTGGAAACCAAAGAACCCACTCTACAAGCTCTCAGATACCAACGGTGGTAGATATTACTTATTTATTACAGCACGACATTGCATTATGGCACCGGGAGTTACATAGAACATTTTTTCCCCTACATACACATCTGTTTGTTAAGCATTTTGTCAAGCATGAACATCTAAGGAAACCTTGCCCTCCAGTCATTCACAGATGATTTTGCATTGGCTTCTCGGACAGTAACCGTATCAGCGGGAACATCGTCAATTTTTACAAAGCTATTGGTACATGGTGTGACGTCACATACAAAATTGTGGGTTTCCTCTCTTTTAGCTGATTTTCGTGACTAGCTGCTCATTTTCGGATTAGCAGTTAGCTTCACGTGCGAGCTGGTTTTCGCCGATTTCCCGGGTTGAGAAGTGTGATAAGCTCAGTTTGTGTTGTAACGTCGTTGTTGTACCAAGACAGGACTGTACATTTTCCGTGTAATAAAAGTTCGTTAAGTTCGTGACCGTTTCTGTGACCTCGTGCTCTGGTCCGAGAACACGGTGTTTCGAGCCATTCGAATAAGGCTCTCCACAGTATCAGGCTTCAGTAACTAGCCAGTTTCAGTTTCCAGTTTCGGCTCTTCAGTAATCAGAGCCAACCCAGTTTCAAGCGTTGGTTATCACGCTCACAAAGTTTAGTTTCAAATTTATTTGCCCGAGCTTCCCGTGCACACACGGCCAAAAAGGGAAGTCCGCGACAATGGTGCTATATCTATTCCTCATATTCCTTATTCTGTTACATAAGGAACAAAGAACAGTCTCGTTTTATGAATACTTAAATGCTCATTACGCTTACTGAAAGGAGCATGAATATAGATTCATCAGTGAAGATTGTCTCTTATCTCAAGTCAAGCTTTACGAATGATCGAATAGTAACCCCAAATCATACAGGTAATTTCATGAATGATCGGTAAGTGGTAACGCACCTATTTCTAACTTGGTACAAGCCAGTTGTACCATGTAGCAGCGTAGTCCGGACGCTACGCGAATAGGACAAAGTGAAACACACGTATCGCGAATGGTACAACAAATGTTGTACCAAGTACGAAATCACACAAATGGTCCGAGCATTTCGCGATTGGTACAAAATCACCTGTACCATCCCCGAAATGTACAATTTTGGACTTGGTACATAACATATACCCCTCTCCTGTAATAGGCCGACAGGCTGTTGGAAGGGGCAATAAATCTTATTAAAAAATAAATAAAAAACAGTAATTAAAGTACTCAAGGGTATGTAGGTCCTAGTTTCTGCCGTTCTTTCCCTGGATACCACACAAGTCTGGTTTGCTTCGGCCCCTCGGCTTCCTTCAACCCTCAGTTTTCAATTCACAATTTTTAACTACCATCTGTGGACCTGTGTGCCCCTCATCCCCTGCTCCGTCCTTGCTCTGGGGCCTGTCTCCCCCTCCCTCTCTTTCTGTCATATTTTCCTTCTTCTTTATCCCACACCCTTCGTTTGAAAAGTATTTTTTGTTTCTAAAAATGATATTGTATCTACAGTCCCTCCCTGTCAATGGGACCCTCAGGCACCTGTTGGAGGGACTCATATATAAATAAATAAATTTTAAATCGCTCCCCAAATTTGAGAACCGCTCAATCGATTTTACTTTCAATGACAAATTCGAAACTGATTTCTTTTCGATGAGAATTTCAAATCAGTTTCCAACTCGATATTTTATTCGATCATGTTTATTGATATCGATTTCGATATCGATTTTCACCTCGAAATTTTACTCGATTTTTCGTATTGATTCGATCTGGTTTTCGAATCGAGTAGTTTCGCCGGAATTTGTATAAATTCTTCCCTGCACCGTGTTATTGGAGGGAGGTGAGTTTCACTCCGCGCGTGTGTCCATCTTTTTGTGCAACACAAAAGGGCTCGTATGTGATATTCGGCGAATGGCCTCGTAAACGCTAACACCGCCTCCGGTTTTCCGGATTCGAACAGCGCTACAATTTTACACAGAGCGCTTACTATACGTACGGAAAACCCACTCGACTCGGTCTTCTCACAAAATCCAGGAAAATTGGACGGCGTCTCGCGATAATCACCTCATTAAATCTAATCGCAAATCAGTTGATCTGATCGGCGAGTTTTTGAGCGTCGCGGCGCTAATTGCCATGTACGACACTCCGACACAGACACATATACACACAACCCTCAAATTTGTACGAATTGAAAGATACCTACGTTTTTCAAACTGGCGGCAGTTCACCCGGCCGCACATAGGTACTCGTATTTTGGTACCGGGGGCCGCGCTCCTGTCTCCTCCGAAAATCACTCGTAGAACGCGCGCCGAAAGGACAGAGACGCGGGGCGAAAAAGTGAGTTATATAACGACTGAGAGATTTTTACCTGACACCGAGTTCGAGAAAATTAAAAACAGCGTGAATGCGCGTCGGGTATTTTTCGCCGCGAGCCCATTTAACGGAAACATGTACAACTCCACAAAAAACTTAGGCGAAGCACATTTACATAGTGTGAGCTCCTTCGAACATGACTATTGTACTAGAAACCGCGGACCGTCGATATTATAACTTTATGTCGTATTACGTAATTCGATTAGTACGTACACAAACATGGCATTTAACGGAAATTATGGATTTTCCTGTGCTCGGTGTGCGTGTTTCGATTTTTTTTTTTCTTCGGTTTCTACCTCTGACATGTAATTTGACGGCGTCTTCGAAGGACAATATACTCGATACACTCGTACGCCAGAAGCTCAATTGAATCGCGGAATTTCCATCAATAACTTTACTTTTACCTCGTTATTTATTAATGAACCCTCTCCCCTCCCGGTATCGATTCGACCGGCACGCTATCATTGGCGTATGTCAGCTCCTGCGTAGTGATATGGTCGAAGTAGGAGTTGAAACGGTCAGCTTTTCGGATCTAGCTCGCCAGAAGAAAGAATAGGTATGGGCTGAAAAGTACACTGCTTGGTGGATACGTCGAGCACTAGGTCCACTCGGTTGTTGAGGCGCTCCACTGTGATTCAAATGGCAAATGTTGGAGGACAAAAGCCATTTCATAAACTTTTCCCCCTAATACAACAGTGTGAATGTGTGGTCAACACTCCAAATAGCACAGTGGTTGTCGCAAAAGTACTGTTCGCGCATGCGCTTCATAAAGATGTAGGGGAAATGGTTGGCTGTTGCAACGCAACCACGAATGTCAGACAGCGAAATGCGTGCTCGGAAGTTGACTGTCTGGTAGTACTTGTTGTGGAATAATTATTACGAGCAGAGTAAATTACTGATTATTAAATATTAATATTTTAACTAATATTAATATAATTGCCATCAGTCATAGATGTCAGATAATTACACGTAAATAAATTGACTCTACTAAGAGCAATCAAGTCCATCGCGGACAGTAGACCACTAAGGTCAAACGAACAATTAGAGAAGCTACAAGCCTCAAGCATTGACTCTCCTGTGAGAAGCCAATTGTGTCCATCGTGGACAAGGTACCATTACAGGTACAGCAGCCAGTTCAAGAATTATCAAAATTCTCTTATCAGGGGGCCCACGAAAAGGGCGAAGTTATTTGTCAAATTTGGAGGATCGCTTTCCTCAATAACATAACCAAGAAGGGCAGAAGACTCATGTAACGCAATTGTAACATAAATACGCCAGTTAATAAACGGATAAATAAATAACTATCTGACATCTATGACTGATGGCAATTTTATTTTGCCATCCGGAAAATGAAGAATCCTGAAGGCCGCTGGATGAACAAGTTGCCGTGAGAAGAATTTGTTTAGAAGATGTGATCCAGAAAAATTTTTTTATGTTTTGATTAATAAAATTCTGTCAATGAATTTTCCTTGTCCTTAATTGTGGGCAATGATGAGAGTGGCCTATTGAATTTTCCACTGGCGTAATGACTCTTAAATTGGTTGGAATAATTTTTCCCTTGATGGGAGATTATTAAAATATTAATATTTTAATTAATATTAATATTTAATAATCAATAATTTACTCTGCTCGTAATAATTATTCCACACTTGTGTCCCCTCTCTAAGTACAACTGTGTGAATGCATTGTAACACTTTAAACAGTACAGTAGTGTGTCGCGGAAGTACAGCTGGCGCATGCGCTCCACAAAAATGTAACAAAAATGTGGCGGTTGCTAAGCAACCACAGATGTCAGAAAGCGAAATGCGTATCCGTAAGTTAACTGTGTGGTTGTATGTACTTGCATCCCCTCCCCAATTACAAGTGTGAATGCAATGTCAACGCTTCAAACAGCCCAGCACTGGCGCATGCGCTCTACAAAAATGTAAGAAAATGTGGCGGTTGCTAAGCAACCGCGGATATCAAGAGACAAAATGCCGTAGGACGTTAACTGTTCGGTTGTACTCGTGGTTTTCGGACATAGTTCAACGTGAACACAGAAAGCAATAGTAAGGTTAAGCTGTATACAGTTCTCAGATTTTTCAATTGAACGGAACCAATACAGTGAAATTTCAAAGTACGAAGATTTTATCATAAATATGGGAATAAAATGGACTCTAACTTTCTACTTTCCTCGCAGAACTGACAACATATAATGTCATATCATACTTCATCGCCTTGGTCTGAATACCACGTAGTCCACATTTATGGAAAACTGGTTTTACGTGGCTCCTAATGTAAACAAGCCAGGATGCTTTGCGACCTAGTAATAGGGTCGGCTTTCCGCTGAAGTCTGGCGGCTATTCCACTAACCAACTTTCAAACAAAAACTACAATCGCACTGGGACGCGGTTAAGCGTAAGGAAACCAACCAGCAAAATCTGTTTTTTTTTTTTTTTTAGAACACATGATTCTAAGTTCAAGAGCCATGCAGTGGCGGATCCAAGGGGAGCATGGGGTACATGCCCCCCTAGTTGATTATTTTTAACGCAATAATAGGGGGGAAAATGAATAAAAATAATGAATGGTACGCTTGTTACCCACGACGAAGGTCACCGCCGCTACTGTACCCCTCTCCATCTCCTCTTTCTAAATCCGCGCCTGGAGTCATGTAGAAACTACATGACATAGCGTTTATTGATAAGCTTTCATCAACGTGAGTACACATTTTGAATCGGGGGGCCCAATTCTGAAAAATTCTACTTTTTACGCTCTTTCCAATGATACTAATAACTCATTTTGTTTACAAAAATGTCAGCTGGCTCACGCCGATCCTACTTTCAGCAAGAATCATACACAATATTACAAACCTCACAAAATGAACTCCTTTCATCCATTTCTTATATTGATACATCGAGTCAGTTTTGCTGAGACTGTAAGCACGATATAAAACCATCTTCCTATCTGTTTCTTTTACACACAATTACGTTCACTTTTACATTTAAAACCACAAGCGCCACTGTTGAAAGTATCGAAGGCAAACGCGATTCATTCTCGGGTATCTTGAACATGAATTGATAAGAAAAAGAGCCAATGGAAGACAAACACAAACCACTGACGTCACGCGTCGCGTAGGATCATTTTTCCATTGCCTGCGTCAATCCTAAACAACTGACGTCACGCGTCGCGTGGAACTATGTTTCCATTGTATAAGGCTCGGCTGTGCCGACCCTAAAAATTAATTTTTAAAAATCAAGGAATTTAAATTTAAATCGTAAGTCAAAAGTGCACTCTACTACTCCTAGCGGCGAAATTAAAAACGTTGGAAGTCAATCACCTAAATTTGGACGCTGTTAAGCGTAACAGAATCGACCAACAAAACCTGTTTTTTTTTTGTTTTTTTTTAGAACACGTGATTTCAAGTTCAAGAGCCATGTAAAAACTATATGACATAACGTTTACTGATAACTGATAGGCTTTTTTCAACATGAGTATACATTTTTGAATCCGGGGTCCCATTTTGAAAAATTCTACTTTGTACGCTTTTTCCAAAGATACTAATAACTCATTTTGTTAACAAATGTCAGTTGGTTCGGTTACGCTTAACAGAGCGTCCAATTTTCTATTCAGCTTTTTGTGTTATAAGGGTCGGATACTAGTAGCCGAGCCCATTGGGAAGTTGACATTGCCTAAGTAGTGCTAGTGTAACTTTCACACTAACAGAAACTAAGTAACGCTCAACACATTGGAAACGTCTGGGGGAGTATTTCAGCTTTCCTATTCTTCTACATCAAAAATCACGATTTTCAATTTCACGTAATTTCATTTAAAAATGTCCATGGAGGTAATTCTTATTTATCCTGATAGCTCAATTGCTATTGCTGAAATTATTTCAACCAACTTTCTTTCAAAAACGAGCTTTATAACACACCAAAGGGGTTCAAAGATCACTCTTTCTACACGTTTTTTAAAGTACGAACGAGTTAAAAATCATCCCCTCGTTGTAGAAGCAGAGCTACCAACATAGGTAATTTTGGTTAACTTCCCAACTGCAATCGAAATTTTTTTCATCATTCAGCTTTTAGTTCTGAGTGGCAATTCAATTCAATGGCGCGTCATTTCTGTGAAGAGCGATTGGTTTTCAGTAGTGTTCATCGGTCTCAGTCACAGTTCAGTTCAGTTCAGTATAGTTCAGTGGCGCTTTCATTTCTGAGAAACTAATTAGTTGAGAACAATAAAAGTAATTACAATCAATAATTTCGATTTTATTAGGATCGGTAATGAGCCTCAAGCAATTACTTTTTTTCCCTTTCTTCTTTTGTTTCTTCTTCAAACATGCTTATTGATCTTGATCTTCATTACCGTGCAACAGTACGAGTGTGTTCAGTGTATAGAACCAACGAGCCAAGTAGATGAAATTAAGAATGCGATTATTTACGTTTTATTCGGTATTATTTTGAATTACTCTACAGAAGAAATTAACTGGATTTAGAATAGGTCAGTGTTGTTTCCTTGTTTGTTAAATGTATGAAATGGGTTCTCAGTTCAGTCAGTATAGAATTTCTTCGAATTGAACCAAGTACAACTTTCTGTGGTACTATTATCAGTAAATTTTCGGAGGAATAATGCGATGTGAATCATGTCTCCTAAGTACTTATGATAAAAGTATTAAAGGTAATTTTGGTATTCTGTTTCAGGTTAAAAATGGTGAAGCCTTTTAGCTTTGTGGTTCTTTTCATCTGAAGACGAAACTCCGGCGTTCCCCGCTGTGGCGGTTGTGGGAGTATGCGATGCAGCAAGTGAACTAATAGAAAAAAAAAGAACTAGTAGTAAATAAGCGAGTAACAAATGAATAATTAGCTATATAGTGAAGAAGTACAGGATAAAACGTTACTACATGATGCACTCAAGGAATAATGCGATGTGAATTATAAAAGTATCCATGGTAATTTTGGTATTCTGTTTCAGCTTTCGAGCAGTGAAGCTTCCAAGGGTAATTATAATAGCGTGAAATCAGTAATCTGTTGCCAATGATTACGAGTCGGCTGATGATTGATTATGGACGATTATTCTGTTTCTCGACACTCAACAGTATTTTCCTAGTCAATTGCATGTTCATGAGGGACGAGTATAAAAGGAGAGATTAGTATCAGTAAATTGCGGAGATTATTTTTCAGCTGTTCTACGTTAATGCTAAGTTAAGAAGTTATATAATGACCAGATGTACTTCAGATGTTCTCAAAACTGCATGCTCGTTGACAAGCATTGATAGTAGGTATTAGTCATAATTTTGGATGTGCTTGTTCGAATGGTAAACTTTATTTGAATCGAAATAAACTTCCTCCTGTGAATCGATATAAGATTCCTCTGTTGTCTGTAGCGCATGAAGAGTTACAATTTCCTAATCCTAAGATGTCAGCTGAATTGGTTGACTTGAGTAATATAGAGAAAAACGGTTTTCCAACTCCAGGAATTCGTTTCATTCAAATTCGAGAGACATTCTGTGGACACTTCCTTCAGAGAAAGTGTTTGAAATCTGCTGCGTGATAGCAGTCTGCAGCTTTGCAGTTTGAAGCCTCGAACTTAACATGTGCTATATAAGTGTACCTGCAGTGTCATCCTAATTACTTTTCATCCATCAGCTCTAATGTTAAGGAAGCAAGCCAGGTCGCTTTGCGACCTAGTAATAGGATCGGCCTTTCAGTTGAAGTCTGGGCGGCTATTCCCCTATCCAAATTCAAACAAAAAGTACAACCGCACTTGGACGCTGTTAAGCATAAGGGAACCAACCAGCAAAATCTAAGAGCCATATAGAAACTACATATATGACATAGCGTTTACTGATAAGCTTTGATCAACGTGAGTTACACAATTTTGAATCGGGGGCCCAATTCTGGAAATTCTACTTTTTACGCCCTTTCCAACGATACTAATAACTCATTTTGTGTACAAAAATGTCTGTTGGTTCACCCCGACCCTAATTTCTCACGCACAATATTACATACAAACCTCACAAAATGAACTCCTTTCATCGATTCCTTATGTTGAAAACTCGAGTCACTTTTGCTGAGACTGTAAGCACGATGTAAAACCATCTTCCTATCTGTTTCTTTTACACACGATTACGTTCACTTTTACGTTTAAAACCATAAGCGCCACTGTTGAAAGCAAATGCGATTCATTCTCGTGTATCTCAAACGAACTAGTTTTCCATTATGTAAGGCTCGACTGCGCCGACCCTAAAACGGCGGTGTCACGAATACAGAGTAGGTATAGTGTAGTTTAAAACCGCAAAAGCGCCACTGTTACGTCGCGTGGATCTATTTTTTCCAATGTATAAAGTTCGGCCACGCCGATCCTAAAAATAAGACCTTAAACATGACTATTGATAGGTATTTCTTTTACCCTGACATCGTTTCCAACAACGGCAAAAATAAAAGCTAGCTCCCGTATCTCAACTTGCCAACCGACAGTCTTCGAGTAGCGAAGCTGCTTGTTCTCTTTTCTCTTCTCATCCGTTCAGTTCAGTGACGTTTCATTTTCGAGAAATTAATTAGTTGAAAAAAAAATCAACATAATTATAAGCAACAATTTTGATTTTATTAGGGTCGGCAATGAGTCTCTTGCAATAACTTTTTTCCTTCTTCTTCAGTAGTGCTCATTGATCTTGATCTTACTGCGGTTCTACTTCTACTAGAGCCCTAAATACCCAAGTAATAATGGGCTACCATTTTGGCTCACACCGCGCCCGTCGATGCCGAATTGAATACGCGGTACGCTCTGCATAGTCGAATTCGGCATCCACGGGCACAGTGTGCGCCAAAATGGCGACCCATTATACTCTTCCGTGTGTAGGGCTTTACTTCTACGTTTTACATGATACGTTATCAATCCACACAGTGCCGGTTTTAGGTTCGCCGCCACCCTGTGCGAAAAAATTTTTGCCGCCCCATGCCCCCCCCCCCAAAAAAAAACACAAAAACTTATGTACATTTTTCATAATTCGACGATTTTACTTTTTTTCCCCGACGTTTTTCCAATTTTTTTCTATGTTTTTCTTCGTTTTTTTCCCCCTAAAAATTTGCCGCTCTGTGCGGCCGCACAGTACGCACATATGGTAAAAACGGCACTGAATCCACACTGTACGATGCTAAGGTTCATCAGTTTCCTAGTTTTCCACCATTTTAGGTAACTATATTTTGTCATTTGTGTGCGTTTTTGAATATTACGTTTCGGATTCTGCTATACACGAATTCTACGGCTCTGTGTGTTACTATTCCAGCTTAGGTCTAGATCAAATGAAACATGTTCGTTGTGATTCTCGGTTAAGTGTTAGAGTAATTTTGATATTCTGTTTGAGGTTTCGAGGGATGAAGTCTCCTTGTAGCTGTTTGAAACTGCATGCTCGTTAACATGACTTAATCGCATTCGTTATGGCTATGCGTATTCAAATTGTAAACTTCATTTCAATGAAGATTCGCCCTTTGTCTGTAGCGCAGGAAGAACAATATCAAGATTTTCGGAAATCTTAAAGATCTATAAAAATCTGTTTTTCGAGCACACATAATTCAAAGTTCAAAAGCTCTATAGGAACTATAAGACATAACGTTTACTGATAAGCTTTTTTCACCATGTATACGCATTTTTATATTCGGAACCCCAATTAGAAAAAAATTCCGTTTTTTACGCTCTTTCCAAGGATACTACCCATAACTCATTTTATCAGCAACAAATGTCGCCTTTTGTTTAGAGCGTTCAATTGTACAGAGTATACCTCTATCTTCCAGCCGAAAGCCGACCCTCTTCGAGCAGCAGAGCTGCTTGTTCTGACGTTCGTGCATTTTTGGATTTACGTGGTATTTAAACCGAGACGACGACTTCTTCTTTGAAAGTTTGTAGAATTCAGCGGGAGGCATTTGCCAGGGCCATCAGCCAGTGTGAATAGTCATGATAAGAGAGCAGCGCTAAAAGTAGGTGATGGATAATGCAGATATCTGCACTGACTCCTGGTTGTCTTCCACAGTGTGGACTCATGGAGGTATGAGACGATGGTAGCAGGTGTACGTACCAACTATGAGGGCTCCTGGGGTGGTTACCTCCTAGATGGAATTAGAGGATGAGAATATCGTTTACCCTCCCTCTCCTCCTAAAAAAATTGCCCTATTTATTCAGGTGTAGGTACCAACTATGAAGGCTACAGGGGGAATTAGAGGATAAGAGTATCATATACCCTCCCTCTCCTCCCAAAAGATCAGCCCTATTTATTCAGTTGTCCTCTTCTTATGTTATTAATGATGATGATGATGATGATGATGATGATGGTGGTGGTTGTAGTTTTTCATTGCTTTCAACAGGGTTTATCTGTCAAGTTTGCCTTCTCCTAGGTGATCTTGATCGCGATTTCAACGATGTATATAAGCTTACAAGAGAGTCTTTTATTTATTTTTTATGCTTAAGCTTCAGTTTGCATTGTGCTCTTACCGCGATAACACGGCGATAACGCGTCATTTCGTTGCACTTTTTCTAACTACCATTTCGAGCGTCTTTCGTTCTATTGCATGATTTTTCGTGCGTCGTACTCTTTAAAATTCGTATATATAACCCGCTCGTTCTTGCCCTCGGCAACGTAAACATTAAGCTAGCGGCCATCTAGGCCAGCTATGGCGGAAAATGGTGCCAACACGGCAACCACCGATCCCATAGCTATCACACACGAGTTGCAAAACACCATCACTCAGCTCAATTCCACGATCAAACAGCTCAACACCAAAATCGAGGCGCAGCAAACAACGATCGAAAACCTTACCAAACTCCTAAGTGAAAAAAACCAACCCTCTGTAACTCCGCAACAGCCTGATGACACGTCAATGCAACAGCGGCTACCAACGTCAACGCCAGTAGACCTGAATCTTGGCCTTCCACCAGACCGGAAACGTCAACGCCACAATGAATCCTCCGACAGCGACGTATCAAACCTTGCTGACCCCGACTCGATCACACCGCCTACCTACAAGCCACCACCTCTGGTAATCAAGTCCAACAAAGCCAGAGAAATAATGACTGGCTTGGTCCAGGGCATGCCAGACCAGAAACCAATGTTCACAACTCTCAGTGACAACTCCGTTAAAATCCACACCGAAAATGAAAACGCCTACCGGCAGGTAAGAGATACTTTGATTAAAAACAATGTCGAATTCTTCACACATCAATTACGTAGTGAAAAGCTCTTCCGAGTTGTCATTCGTGGTCTCCATCCACAAACGGAGACGAAAACCATCGCCGACAACCTAGCTGCCCACGGTCATGTGGCCGCCCGTATCACAAACGTCACTGTGAAAAAGGCTACTGACCCAACCAACCGCCAAAAAACCTCGGTTCCAGTGCCTTTATTCTACGTCGATCTGAAAAATCAACCAAATAACCAGGAAGTCTACTCCATTCGATACATCAATTACACTACACAACAAACTGAGATTTTTTGGAAACCGCATGAAGGAAAATAGATGATTCTTAATGTATTTTTCACGCTGAATTCAAATATGATATTAAAAATGCTGAGTTAGCTAATCATTTTTTACGTTTGCTGGGAAATTTAATAGTGTATTATGAGAAATTGTTCTATTTTATGTGGCGACACTGATGTTGTATGTATTGAACTGATATTACCGATAAGCTTCGTCTTCGACGGTACTGAATAGAAAACTTCCGTGTTGTTCTCTGTCCCTCTGTGTTCCGTAAGTATTATTCCAATTCAACAACGAGCGTTGTGATTATCATGAATACTCGGGCATTGAACACATATTCATCAAATTTATTGTCGGAACACATTTATCTAGTTCACTTACATTTCGTAAAAGAAACAATAAACTGTAATACCGGAATGAAAAGGCGTTATTTTTTCACTGAAGAGATCGCCTTCCTCAAAATTGTTGTTCCAACACTTCATCGTTAATGATAAAATCTTAGAATCAGTTGAAACTGTTTAGATCGTTCCGATATCAAAACGTCAAAACACGTTCACACGCATCACTGTGTTGGCGAGTTTGTTTTGTGATACATGCAGTGTGGCCACATTCACTAATATTTCTAACACAAGAGGGAAATTACGGGAAATAATTCAGAATGAATTTACGAGAAAAGGAGAGCTAATTAAGAAAAACAAAAAGCGGCATTGAATTCAGCGTGAAAAATACTTCTAGAATCGGCTACTCTCGTTCTTGCGGTTTTTTGGCTGTTGGGTAGTGTTATCAGCGCGTACACATGGAACCTCCTCATGCCAAAAGAGATATCATTCCTCAGTGCCTACGTTGTCAGCAGTTAGGTCACACCCAGAACTTCTGTGCACTAAAAGAACGCTGTGTAAAGTGTGCAGGCTCTCACCCATCAAAAAAATGCTCGATTCCGATCGAGCGGAAACCAAAATGCGCAAACTGCTCTGGACAGCACACAGCAAACTACCGTGGCTGCCCTGTTTATACCGCTGCCTATGAGCGCCGCTTTCCCAAGCCAATAAAGGCCGTTGACAGATTGCGTGACCCTATCGCAACCCTCAAAAATGTATCCTTCGCGACTGCTGTCAAATCAGGTAACACAGCTCCTCAGCCACCTACCTCAACTGCGGCACCACCGATCACAAACCAACCTTCATCTCAGCCGGTTACGCAAACGGCGACTCCAGGCATCGACCTCCAAAGTCATATTGAGAAAATCGCTACCAGCCTTACTGCTCTCGCTTCCAACTTCGACTCCTTCCGCTTGGAGGTAACCTCTCGTCTCGGTAAACTAGAAAGCATCAACCAGCACTCTTCTACAAAACCAGCGGCTACGCCAGTGAAAACCCTCTCTCAACTTGCGACGCGCAAAAAATCAAAATGAGCCCTCCCACAAAAATCATAACGTGGAATGCAAACGGCATCCTACAGCACCGTGACGAATTCGAGAATTTCCTCATCACCAACAACATTGATGTTGCGTTGATAAGTGAAACCCACCTTCGCTCCAGTCAAACAGTTCGACTTCGTGGCTACAATGTATACTCTACTCCACACCCTAGCGACCGCGCCCGTGGAGGAGCGGCTGTGGTCATCAAATCCTCAATTATCCACCATATGCTACAACCATCTGCAACAGTAGGCATTCAGATGTCCATGGTTCAAGCCAGACTCTCATCAAAGAATGTTTCACTGGCGGCAATCTACTGTTCACCGAACCACCGAACCGACTCATCGATATTCCACTCAATTCTCACCTTCGTCGGCCCTTCCTCTATCACCGGCGGCGACCCCAAGAGGACGTGAACTTCTCTCAGCCATCCAAGGCCTGAATGCAAACATATTATCCACACGCTCACCAACTCATTGGCCGTCGGATCCGCGCAAGAAACCTGATGTCTTGGACTTCTTCATTTTGCGCGGAATTCCACTGCAAAAAACCGAAGTCGTCACCCTTGAAGACCTTAGCTCCGACCATCTGCCGGTTCTCCTCACGCTCTTTGACTCCACTTCTAGCAAACCAAAGAGGCTCAGCCTCACCGCAGCCAACACTGATTGGGACAAATACCGAGGAATTATTGATAAATCCATTAACCTGCGCATTCCACTGAAATCTATTATGGACGTGGAGAGTGAGATCGACAAGTTCACATCGCTCCTACAAACAACAGCCACTGCATCTACACCACCCCCTAAGAGAAACTACAACCACCCATCATTTCCACTGGAAATCCGCGACCTGGTCACTGAAAAACGCAGAGCGCGACATCGCTGGCAACAAACTCGCTCTCCAGCCGATAAATCCAAATACAACATCCTCGTCACTCAACTGAAGAAAGAGCTTGCGGACCATCGCTACAAATCTTTCAGAGCATTTGCCTCCGAACTGTCACCAACACAATCAAGCGAGAAATCACTTTGGCGAGCGTTGAAGCTTGTCAACCACCCCTGGCAACACGATGCTCCCTTATGTAACCTGCAAGGCAAATGGACCACTAGTGCAGCAGATAAAGCAAAAGTTTTAGCCCAGCACTTGGAAGCAACATTCCAACCGAATCCACCCATCGGTGAACCATTTGTTCCTCAACTCAAGTTCTGTCACAATGATATTGACCTGCTGGTCTCCCCGCGCCTTGTTGCCAAGGAGATCGACAAGCTTAAGATTCGCAAAGCTCCTGGCTATGACAATATCACCCCCATCATGCTGAAACAGCTCCCGAAAAAAGGTATCATCCTCCTGTGCTATATGTTCAATGCAGCACTACGCCTTCGGTACTTTCCATCCCAATGGAAAAAAGCTCAAATCATTGTATTCCAGAAACCAGGGAAACCCGCACACGACCCAGCCTCATATCGGCCAATCTCGCTGAGATACCCATCATTGGCAAAGTTTTCGAAAAGTTGCTCCAGGCCATCATTGAACCAATCATCGCTGATGGGGGCATCATTCCCGACTATCAATTTGGCTTCTGGCGAAAGCACTCGACAATAGAACAAGTCCACCATGTTGCAAAGACAATTCGTAATTCACTCGAGCGAAAACAATTCTGTTCATCGGCTTTCCTGGACATCGCTAACGCGTTCGATAAGGTATGGCACCTCGGTCTAACCAGCAAACTAAGACAATCACTTCCATCCAACCTTGCTGTCCTGTTGGAATCTTTCCTCGAGAAACGCTGTTTCCGTGTATATCACGATAGCGAGCTATCCCCTTGGCACCCTATCCGGGCAGGGGTTCCGCAAGGCAGCGTGCTATCACCGATGCTCTACCTCCTCTACGCCGCTGATGCTCCCAACCTCCAAGGATCCACAATGGCTATGTTCGCGGACGATACTGCCATTCTCTCCACTGCAAACACCTTTACTGAAGCCAACAGTAAGCTACAACGTAGCTTGAACACTTTCAATGACTGGACGCACAAATGGCGAGTCAAGATCAATGCCACAAAATCAAAGCACGTCGTGTTTACACTCAACACAAAGTACGTTTTCTCCCCAGTCCAGCTTGGAAATGATGAAATTCCACGTCACCACTCAGCCAAGTACCTCGGCATCACGTTGGACTCAAAACTCAATTGGAGCGAGCACATATCGAACAAAAAAGCTCTAGTAAACGCGAAACTCCGCAGTCTATACTGGATTCTCAACCGGAATTCCCCAGTCAACCTTGAAACCAGAAAGCTAGTATACACCACAGTGGTGAAACCTATGTGGACCTACGGCCTCGTGATTTGGGGCGTCGCCTCCAATTCCAACCTGCAAAAACTCATCCGCACCGAAAACAAAGCCCTTCGAACCATGGTGGGCGCATACCGGTTCGAACGCAACTGCGACATCAGGAGGGATCTAGCGATTCCCTCCTTTGAAGAACTAATCGAAACCATTGCCTCTCGTTACAAAGAACGCATCGACTGCCACGACAACCCAATCGCAGCGAATCTCTACGGCACTCGTCACGAGACCGGGAGGCTCAAAAGAAAACGTTTTAGTCAACTATTACCCAAATAATATTAACGTCCTAGTGTAATCTACGGTCGACTCGGAGGAGAGAGCCGTTTCATGTTTTTCTTATGTGATAATATGATGTAAATGTATCCTATACAGTCCATCAATACACACTTTAAAAAAAAAAAAAAAAAAAAAAAATGCTTAAGCTTCCTCGCCACGACAAGGTATCACCCAAGAGGAGGTGAAAAATGTACTTCTCAACAGCTTTTCGGAAGACCCTCGCAGACGTCATGTGCGGTAGTTCCATGTGACGAGGTCTCTGTAGTCAGCTGCTCTTCCAGCGCCATCTTAGTAATGGCATTCCCCTTTTCCTGTCCATCTCCCTCACCCTTTTCATTTCGCTTTTGATGCTTGTTGATGTTCGAAATTTCCCTCGTAAACTTCGTTGTTATGCAAACATGGAATTTGCGCACCACGGATCAAGAGCAAAACGGTTGTGACGCAAAACTCTTCGTATACATACGCAGTCAAAATTCTCGTCACGATTGTCGTTTATGAGAGCGTCAATTCGAGAAGCTTATTTGTTCGGTTCAATAGACCCTCACTCTTTGGCGTCTTCGCCGGAAATTACATACACTTCATTACAATCGATCTTCCGAGTTACCGAACTTCTTTCGTGTTCGCACGTACTGGCAAAGTACCGCGCGCGAGACTGCGAATGTTTCAGAAAAATGTATGCGTTTTTCGGGGAATGTAATTTTATATACTCGCTAACCTGGTAACGCCAAATACTCCCTCCCCGACACCGCTGATCGAGGCACGAACTATTTTTCTCGGTTTTTGATTACATCCTGGCATTTTTGTTCCTTTTCGACTTTTTTTTTTTTGGGGGGGGGGAGGACGTTCGCGTCTCCCGGTGTACTTCCATTTACGTCGTCGACGTTTCCAGCGCAAGTCGTGCACCCTCTAAAAATGAACAAATTACAGGGCCACGTCGAGCCTGCCCGGCCGATCTAAATATTTAATTCGCGCTCCCCGCAATAACGTGAAACCGAAGCAAGAAAATTTCGCCGCACGCCATTCGTGTCGGCGCGGCCGATACTTTAATGAGACCAGCGGCCGGTTTTCGGGCGGGCCGAGTACGCGACGTCCATCAGCGCCGGTTATCGAATTCGTAATAAAAACCGAAATTTCGTACTTTACGGTCCTTTTAAAATGGCGGCTAGTTTGACGCGGTTGCAGAGCCCGGAGACGTGCGAATATCGAGGATTTTGCTGGCATTTTACGAGATCGTAAAAAAAGAGCGCGAAAACGATAGTGCCGGAGCTTGTTTTTAATTGCTATCTTCGATTTTTCAAAGTACCACTTTGGGCTGAGGATGGGAAGTAGGAGAGGGGTGTAAATTGTTCTTACAACTGCGACTTCGCTGTAGCGCTCGCGTATCGCACCAGAGCGGTACACTTCGTTCAAGAAGATTATAGGGCATGTTTAGGAATGAATTTTACGAAAATTTAGAAAAAATGTGTACTTTGGTGTGCGAGTATGTTACACCTTCGTAATCAACATGCTCGAAGTTGTGAATTTGCGAAATTTTGCAAAAAGGTGAACTTTGGTGTGCAAATATGTTGGACCTTCCTGATCAACATGCTCGAAGTCGAGAATTTACGAAATTTTAGAAAGAGTTGATCTTTGCTATGCAGGTCTGTTCGACTTTCCCAATTAACATGCTCGAAGTCCTGAATGTACGAAATTTCGGAAAGAGGTGAACTTTGGTATGCAAGTGTGTTAGACCTTCCTAATCAACATACTAAAAGTCGTGAATTTACGATATTTCGGAACGAGGTAAACTCTGATATGAAACAATGGTAGATCCTTCTAATCAACATACTTCAAGTCCCGAGCAATGAGTAGGTGTTCCTTCGCCCCTCGGAAGGTTGCACTATTATGTATCACCGACTATGTGTGCCTTCTATATTTCTTATTTTGATACCCCGTTGATCCTCATGGGAGGTGGGTTATGTGTGGTGGGACGTATGGCGATGCACGCATACTTAAGTGGCCCCTATGACACCGCACCTTCGGCCACAGGAACAAACTACCCTTTCGAGCATCGCGTCAGTGACCGGAGGGACGCCTTGGAGCCGGGCCCGAGCCCCCATTTCTACGTGCCGGAACGGTGCGCGCGTCCTACCAGGGCCACCATGGGGTTCCCTACTGACCGAGGTCCGCACTCCTAGAGCGCTCGCCTGGAAATTTCAGGTCCCCCACGGCCGGACGCGCTGCCACTCTTCACTCACCCCTCACTTCCTCGTCTTGGTCCGTGTGTCGACGCAGGCAGGTGGTGACGACGGGTGAGCCCTGCTCTTCTCTAGGATGGTACAGAGTTCTCCTCTTGTTCGATGGTGTGGGCCGAGCTTGGTGTATCGCCGGCCTTCTGTCTCGACCCCGTTGATCCTCATGGGAGGTGGGTTACGGATGAAGTAACTTCTCAGTGTCGATATCATTGATGCTAATTCGAGTGACTTTTGGTATTTTCTAGTTTCATTCTGCCGATGGTTCCTTATGGGTGGAGGTTACAGACGACAGAGCTCGAAAATTAACTCAACAACATAGAAAATCCTACTGTCGATATTGTTGCTGTTATTTTATTCCTTAGTCTCTCGATTAGTATGTTACGTGTCTCCACTTTGATTAATTGATAATTTCATGTACGGGCAGATGGTGTACTGTGACACATGTTCTGAAGTAACACATATCTCGAGAACGGAAATTTGCACAAAACGTGATTGTGTGCCATATCTGGCTGCGCAAAAGAGCGATGACGGTTTTGTTTTCGTATCAGAATTCAGAAAATGTAGTTTTCGGTCGTCCATTTTTTTTCTGAAAGTCAGAAATTGTGGGTTACGGGCTTGGTTTTGACTCGGAAGTAGGTGATACCATCTATCGTCGGAAAGCGTATTGGTTGCCGAATCGGATCACGTCATACAGTTGTGGCGTGGAAACGCGTGAATACACGCATCAAAATTTAACGTCACGGAGTTCGCAGGCATTAGCACGTCCTCTTCTCTCTCCTTTCCCGCAACAGCTTTTCCACCTTCCCTTTCTGTCCATCTTGGTCTTCCTGCACGAAAACTCTTGCAGTTTTCCTCCCTCCACGCTTTCCGCACCGCCGACATCGCTGCTAATTGCTTCCGGTACTCTTACCGTGCTTGCTGTTTTGACCTTTTGTTACGTATCTGCTGATTTTTTTCGAGCTTTCAAGTT
The DNA here is from genome assembly GCA_031841125.1 of Acanthococcus lagerstroemiae. NCBI lineage: Eukaryota > Metazoa > Arthropoda > Insecta > Hemiptera > Eriococcidae > Acanthococcus > Acanthococcus lagerstroemiae. Next base: position 44,650,006 of record CM063112.1, read on the forward strand.
TTCAGCACCTTTCTCATTTTTCCTTCAAGTTTTTTTCATTTTTCGGGAATTTTCGGGTGAACACTTGACGTGGGCGTTTTTCCACGCCAAATACCGCGACGAGCAGTGTATTTTTCGGGAATTTTCCGCAACCTGCTGAACGCCTTGGCCGACCATTTCTTTTCCGACCGCAAGGTGAACCGCGTGTTCGCGAGTCTTCGCGTGGCCCTTTTGTCAGCCGGCCATTCCGCGATCGTCACCGCCTCCGGCCGAATTTCAGTATTCTAATAAACGTAGTGTTGTTGTTGTACTATGTATTTTTTTCAATTTCTTTACCAATACCGCAGTGACCGCGACATGAGGTCGTAAGTACCTACTTGCAAGAGGGGATGTGAGGAGCCATGGCGCAGAAAGGGGAGAGGGAGAGAGAGAGATGCCTCAATTTTGTTTTTTTCTCTTGCTTCTGTCCGGGGAACTATAGAATATTCAACATGTGATCTGGGTAACCTCCTTCCAAGTCCCTGGCACTTCCCTCACCGCGGGCGAGTCCCGTTGAGCTAGCCGTGGCCAGAGGTGGGTAAGTTCACAAACTTTAAAAATCGTTCACGTTCACCTAAAAGTTGGCTCGACGTTCAGTTCACGTTCACCTACAAATATAGTAGTTCACGTTCACGTTCACGTTCTTTTACTGTTTGTGAACGAGTGAACGGCGTTCACATCCTTTCTAATTTTCGTGGTATTCTTTATTTTATTCTTGATTTCACATGGCGCCCATCCCTGCTAATGGGTCGTTCTCCGAAGATCATGAAAATACGCTCTTCATTTTTACAAAATTTGAACTATTGAATAATGAAATTTTTTTATGCTAACTCCTTGGGAATGCATAATAAAACATTCTTACAACACTCGACCTTCTTAAATCTCAGTCGAGTCATTCGTCATGAACATCGAAATTCGACGTTCCATGACGATTGACAAAAATGATTGCCAATGACGGATGACGATTTCAGGAAAATGGTCAGTCTGAACCCAGGTTTTTATGTTACAGAAAAATGAAGTAGATGAGTTTCATCTGCGATCTATTACTTATCTGAAACGAGTATTGTTCAAGTTTTCATTATCTTACATGACCGCGCACAAGTGTCCATTACTGATGACGGAAAAAGTATCAGACACTCGCTATTTTGTCGAGATTTTGATGATTCTCGGTTTTCTTAAGAAGATGGAGAGAAAAACATTTGACCGATCTTCTTATCAAAGTACTGAATCAGTCTAGCCACTTTTCCGGTTACAAAATATCGAGTAACACGATTCACTGATTGGTTGAATACAGCCCATGACGGATGATCTTTTTTTTTTTGCTCACGGATCTTGATCCCAGCTACTGTGTCTATTAGAGCCAGGAAACTATGCTTCCACTGTTACCAATCCATCATCTCAATGCACTCCATCACAACCATGCTATCCAGTAGTACCAATACTTGTAAATATAAAAGTTATTTTCGATTTTGCGATCGAAGTTGTTTTCCTCGCGCCCACGACGAATGACATTTTGGAATTTCAATTGGTTTTTCAAAATTTTTATTTCACCAAATTTGGAAAGTTGATGCTGTTGGTCACAGGGGAGACTACTCCCTATGTACAGAAAAAGAAATTATCCCTCTAGCTCAGTTGGTTCCCGAGATGTAGGTGCCAACGCGAATTTTCATAATCTTCAGAGAATGACCCCAATACGAAAAGTTATTCCTAGACCCAAGTTCCAGCCAGCAGTAAGAAGCTAGTCTATTTTGCAGTTATAAAGACAAAAGTTATCAGAAGATAGCATTTCTGATGTCTTGTGTTAAGCTCTTGCCTCAGTTAATCTAAAATACTAAAATTTTTGTAATTCTTTTTTATTCAATCACTTCAATATTTTGAGGTCAATCACATACACGGAACTAGATCATTATTTCTGGGGAGGGGGCTACTTTTGCATGTGGGGCCTCAGCCTCCTGAATCCTTCTTCTCTAGTTCCATCAAGAGAGAATCATCATTTTTTGGCTTTTATTCATGTTCGCCCATAATATTTACCTTACTCGTACATTACTCTTAGTAGAAATTTTCTACAGAAACACTGCAAATTTTTTTAAAAATTGCGACAGCAAAACTAAACCAAACAAAACAGATAAAATTACAGTAGGCTAATGCGTGAAGGGGGAAGTACAGTACCATTAGAGTATTATAATTGGAAACAGGGGAAAATGTGAAGAAAATTCTTCTAATAATTTTCAATAAAGAAATAACCTTATTCGTCCAGTTAACTCATTTTCAATATTCACTTTGTTTATAGGCTTGAGACTCATGATGTTGAGACCCAAGACCACTGCTCAGAAAGAGTATGTGCTGAATTGGTTCTTCCAGAAATCATGCATGGAAGAGGGAACATGGTAAAAAATAATAAAACCATAAAAGAACAAGAAGCATACTGAGTAGCCTCTTGCATCTCGCTCTCATTTCTTCAGAAAGGAAAGAAATCTTGTTCACGTTCGTCAGAAATTTCGTTTACGTTCACGTTTCGTCAGAGATTTCGTTCACGTTCACTCTTCAAAATATCGTTCTCGTTCTCGTTCACGTTCACGTTCGTCACAAAATATGAACGAGTTCACGAATTTAACGACGTTCACAAGTGAACTTACCCACCTCTGGTCGTGGCTTTCCTCAGGCTCCCTTTCGGATGCCTGCATTTTTAGTGTTTATGCCGAATTTTGATTTAAGCAAGTATCCGCCGGTAAACGGAAGGCACCAGCGGGATAAATGTGCGCATCTTTATGGGAAATCATCCACCCTTTATTTTACCTTATTCTTCGTTTCGCTTTTTTGGGTTGGTCGTTCATAAAAATGCCACACACTGTAAGAAAAAGAAACGTATTCCACGAAATGTAGTGATACGGTGGCCTCTTACACCTCCTCCCGCTTTGGTCAAAAGGACACCTTCCTTGAACAGGAAGCTGAGCTACACTACGGACAAGGACGAATTTCAGCCAAATGTAAAATTTACGAAGGACGATTTTGTTGTGATAAATATGTAATATTGATACAGACTGACAATCCTGATAATAGATTTAGAATCTCAATACAGATACAGAATCCTGATATAGATAAAAACATTGATGCAAACTTTGGATCGTAATACAAATTCAGAATCCTGATGAGGATAAGGAATCCTGGTATGGGCTTACAATCTCGGTTTGAAATTATTATTTTCATATCAATTCAAAATTCTGATACAAATCTAGAATCTTGATGAAAAATCCAAAATTCTGATACCAGATTCAGGATACTAATATAGATTTAGAATCTGATATCATTTAGAATCTCGATACAGATTCAAAATCCTGATGTATATCAGAACAAAATGATACAAGTTTAGAATCTTAATATAAATTTACAATCCTGATACGTACAAATTCAGAATCCTGATGAGGATCAGGAATCCTGATATGGATTTACAATCTCGACGTGAATTTAGTACAGTAAAACCTGGATATAGTGCGCCTCTTTATAGTGCGATCCTCGGTATAGTGCGAATTTTCCTCGGTCCCTTGACTTTGTCTATCTAAATGTACACAAAAACACCTCCTTATGGTGCGATTAAAACCTCCGTATAATGCGAAAATAAAACTACTGAGCTGATAAGAATTTATGGAAAAATCCGCCCGACCATCCAAACAAGCCGAGAATTCATGTACTGTACGTCAATTTTGCGTTATGTTTAGTCATGTTCTGCTCAGAAGTCACTCTTTCATATAGTCGCGTCGCGTGCTCTTTAAAAATGATTTCAGGAAAGAGAAAACGAACGTAGCTTAGTGTATCCGAGAAGCTGACCATTTAAAAAAAAATTTAACGAAAAAAATGTAACACAGACGATAAGTCCATTCGCAAAGTCTGTTGACCTAAGTGAGAGCTCTGTTAGAAAAGTTGTGAGTGATCACAAAAAACTGTACGATGCGGTTACCACTGGTGATTGTAAACGGAAAAAGCTGACTGGCTCCCGTCATGACGAATTAGAATAAATTTTAGTGGACTAGATTCAACGATGTCGAGATGCAAGTATCCCTTTGAACGGTCCCATCATCCAAGGTTAAACACAAGAGTACGTTACTTATCTTCCAAAATTTATCTAACGCAATTTGAAAGCCCCCCCCCACCTCTGTTTAGTGCGAATTCTTCTCGGTCCGTTCATTCGCACTATATCGAGGTTTTACTTTTGATATAAATTCAAAATTCTGATGCAGATTTAGAATCTTGATGAAAAATCCAAAATCCTGATACTAGATTTAGAATTTCGATACAGATTCAAAATCCTGATATAGATGAGAACAATGATACAAATTTAGAATCTTAATACAAATTAAATCCATATCAGGATACCTGATCCTCATCAGGATTCTGAATTTGTACATATCAGAATTCTAAATTTATATCAAGATTCTAAATTTGTATCCTTGCTCTAATCTGTATCAGGATTTTGATTCGGTATCAAGATTCTAAATCTGATATCAGATTCTCAATCTATATCAATATTCTGAATCTGGCATCAGGATTTTGGAGTTTTAATCATGATTCTTAACTGTATTAGAATTTTGAATGTATATTAAAATATCACCTAATACCAGATTTAGAATCTCAATACAGAATCAAAATCCTGACATAGATGAGGAAAATGATACAAAAAATTTCAAATTTCAATATAAATTTAGAATTCTGATATATACAAATTCAGAATCCTGATGAGGATCAGGTATCCTGATATGGATTTACAATCCTAACGTGAATTTCGTATTTTGATATAAATTCAAAATTCAGATACAGATTTCAGAATCTTGATACAAATAAAAAATCCTAATACATATTTAGGATTTAAATATGGATTCAGATTCCTGATATGCTTTCATCATCCTGATAAATACATACACACATAGTATCTGGTTACACATTTAGAACCCTGACGTAAAGTCTGTGGAAAATGAAGTCCGAACATCCATATCTTCCTCCACCACCTCCTCCTCTTCCTGGTCCTCCTCCAGGTCCTTGTCTTCGCCTCCCTCCCCCCTAAAACAAAAAGGAAAAAAACAAAAAATCCTAAACTAAAGAAAAATTACATTAAAATTTGCCTCCCCAGATTTGGATATGGATTCAGAATCTTAGTGTAGATTCACAATCATAGTAAGAATTCAGATTCCGGCTGTGGATGTAGCATTCTGATATTGATTAAGAATCCTAATCCTGATTATGGCTTTTATGGAAAACAGAATTAAAGAATTCTAATTTTAAAAAAATTTAAGAAAACAGAAGAAGAATTTATGGCTTAGAATCTGAACGCTTATATTTGAATATATAATCGTTCAGTAGTATGAAATAGACGTGCTTTTCGCGTTTTCCGTACTCGTAAGATTTAGATTACAAAGTTGTGAAATTACGTGACAACAACTATCAAAATACAAATAAGCGATGATGACGCCGGTTGGGAACAGCAAAATCAGCCCGGAAATAACGGAATCAGTCGAGAGGATATTACAGTCCAGTCAGCTACAAGAAGCGATAAGTACAGCAATAACCAATACACTGAAGAAGGAAATGGCTCAAATATTGGAACCATACGAGAAAAAGATCCATGATTTACAGTCACAGCTAGACAAGATGAAAGAAGAAACCGATAAGTACCGAGATAACGCAGAGCAGTACTCTCGTCGAAATAATTTAAGATTCTTCGGAATACCTGAGAAAGAAGAAGAAGAAACAGATGAAATTGTAAGGAAAATAACATCAGAAAAATTAGGTATCAACCTACCCGAATATGCGATATGCCGGTCTCATCGAGTTGGGCGGAAAGGAGAGGAAAATGAAAACAAACCGAGGCCTATCATTGTCAAATTTACATCCCACAACGCCAGAAATATGGTTTTCATGAAAAAGAAAATGCTGAAAAAAACAAGTGTAAAGATTACAGAAGACCTCACCAAACATCGTCTTGAACTATACAACGAAGCATTTAAGAAAGTAGGGATGAAAAACGTATGGTCACTCGACGGTAAAATATTCATATGGAACACAGCTACAATGAAAAAGCAAATCATAACACGAAAAGAAGACCTTGGCGAGATCAAACAAGAAACAGCAGCATCAACAGGACCAGTAGAAAGCAATGTTCCGGTTATCAAAGTCAGCACACGTTCGTCACAACGGAAAAAGTAATAGTACATGTAAATAAATTAGCCAACTGATAACATAGTCATACTAGAATGTAGAGAGTACGGAAAACTCGTTAACTCGCTATATTTATTCTTTTATTACTAGATAAAATGTTACAAACGCAAATAGGTATACCAGGTTTGAGGTATATGATTGTTGAATGTTGTACCCCGAGACGAAAGAGAGACTACCCCGCACGTAAGCCGACCCAAACAAACACATCAAAATTAGAAGTAAGTCATGAATCAACTGAAAGAACTCCACCTCCAGTTAGATGACCTTAGGATAAAGAATAAAACGCTTGTAGTAGGTGACTCAGTCCTGGTAGATATCTTAAAAACAGACACGTTGAAAATTATGACAATAAACATAAGAAGCATAAATAAAAATTTTGATCAGCTACAGGTTTTCATGGCTTCACTGGGAAATAAAATAAACGTCCTGATTCTCACGGAATGTTGGATAGGTATCAAAGATATTGAAGGACTATACAAACTCGAAGGATACCATTCCTATTACACCACAGGTCTAAAAAATCAAAACGATGGTGTTGTAATATATATAAAAAACAATATAAAGAGCCAAGCAGAGGAGTTACACCTAAATTACATGACAGCGATGAAAGTAGATATAAAAATGGAGGAAAACACCAAGCTTACGATAATAGGAGGATACAGATCACCAAATAGTGAACCAAAAGAATTCCTGGATGAACTCGAGTCAAAAGTTCAGCCAAAAATAAGAAATCTAAAAAACAGCGTTATATGGTCGGGGGACATAAATATAAATATAAAAGAAGAATCAAGTGAAATCGTAGACAGATATTTAACACAAATGGCCGAAACAAACCTAATTCCATTAGTCACAGAACCAACAAGAAATGGGAACTGTCTTGACCATTTTTTCATAGATTCAAACAATCTAAACAATGTAAAAGAAGCGGTCATAATTCATACGGCACTAACGGACCATTACCCCACCTTAATAACAATTAATACAAAGAGTACAAGAAAAACGATCAAAGAACCAGGCATTTATAAAGAAATTCTCTATCCAAACTTAAGAAAAGACTTAGCTAAACAAAACTGGGGAGAAATAGTAAATGAAGAAGATATAAATGTAGCAATGAAAAAATTTATAGAAACAATAACGACGTTAACCCAGAAAAATACCAGATACAAAATAATGAAAAATCATAAAAAGGCTAAACAGTGGATAACAGAAGGTATTATAAGTTCGATTAAAAAGCGTGACAGGCTTCATTTACAAGCAAAAAAGAACCCATCAAACGAAAAATTATTAGTTTACTATAAGAAATATCGAAATCAGTTAACAAAAATCATCAAAATAAGCAAATATAACTATTATAATAAGAAACTAGAAAAGGCAGGAACTGATATTAAACTAATATGGAAAACACTAAAAGAAATGGGGAGTCCGTGTAATGAAAAAAGTAAAACAATAGCGAGCATAAAGGATGAAAATGGTTGTATACAAACAGATCCTAAAATAATAAGCAATGTAATGAACCTAGCTTTTACAAACACAGCAAAGGAAGTACTTAAAAAAATTAAAAGTGAAGAACAAAACATTAATTATGGGGAAGATTCGCAAAGCCCAAAATGGACAGATAAAATAAAAATGACTCATTTTTTACCCACATCAGAACAAGAAATACTAGAAATAATAAACAAAATGAAAAATAAAACTGCACCGGGAGTAGATGGCATACAAACTAAGACGCTAAAGGAAATAAAGAACCAAATAGCCGGAATTCTCAGTAGGTTATTTAATTGGAGCCTTGAGACAGGTGTTTTCCCAGACCACTTCAAATGCTCAATAGTTTCCCCAGTGCACAAAACAAAGGATAAAGAAACCTCAAGCAACTACAGACCCATTTCACTAATATCCAACGTAGCAAAAATTCTGGAAAAAATTGTCAAGAAAAGAGTTAGCAATTACCTAGAAAACCAAAATTTATTAACAGAAAATCAATTTGGCTTCAGAAAAAGAAAGAGCACAACTGATGCAATTGCAAAGCTAACAGACTGTATAACCCAAGATTTAGACCGAAAGAAAAAATGCGCTGCCATTTTCATGGACATATCTAAAGCATTTGATACAATCCAACATAATATATTTTATTCAAAACTTGACTATTATGGCATCTCAGACATAGTCAAAGAGTGGTTTAAATCATATCTTCAGAACAGAACCCAATTCGTAAAAATAGGAGAGACTACAAGCGATCAGAGAGAAATAACAGATGGCTGTCCACAAGGCACGACACTATCCCCACTCATATTCTTAATTTATGTAAATGACTTGTATACTAAAATAAGTAATGATTGTACCCTGATCGCTTTTGCAGATGACACTGCGATGATTATTGAAGATGAAAGCTGGGAAAAAGTTTACGAAAAAGCAGGTTGTGAGTTAGGAAAAATAAAAATATGGCTAAATAAAAATTCCCTCTTCCTGAACGCCGAAAAAACTAAATTTATAGCTGTCAGCTCCCAAAATAGATGTGAATTAAAAGCACACATAACAATACATAAAACCACATGCCAAAAAAATATTATCTGTAACTGTCTAAAAATTAGCAGAGCGGACGAAATCAGATATTTGGGAATAACCATTGATAAAAATTTAAGTTGGAAAAATCACATAAATAATCTGGCGACTAAGTTAAGAAAGCTAATATATTTTATGTGGAGGATCAAAAATATAACAAACACTACAATAAAATACAACGTGTATTACGCACTGATACAATCAAGTCTTACTTATGGTATAATAGGTTGGGGAAGTGCGTATCAAACAACCTTACACAAAATAAAAATATTGCAAAAGAAAATCATAAAAATCTTATTTTGCTTCGACCCGAAAACGCCGACAGCTGAAGTATTCGAAAAAACGAATTTACTTAGTTTGGATCAGCTATATATAAGAAATACACTACTGTATATGAAAACGACAGGAGGGATCCGCTTACCGGGAAATTCAGCAATCAAAACCAGAAAAAATGCATACAATATAAGAGTTCCAAAAAAAAAATACAGTAGCGGGACAACACAACTATATATATCAAGGCACAAAATACTTCAACAGTCTTCCCGAAAATGTAAAAATCGAAATAATCCAGGCAACAAATCGAAACACACACATTATAAAAAGAAAACTAAACCTCCTACTACGGGACCAGAAAATTATATAGACACTAGCTGGGTATACTTTTAAGGTAAGGAGTAAGAAAGGGTATGGCTTACGGTAGGGGGTGGGGGGTTTCAAAGTCTCGGGATACAAACTTTATTTAGATTCTAAGTAGCAGTTTGTACTTGAGTTTCCTTTTTTCTAATCTCATTTTGATTCAGAATTTTTGTATGGATTTCAACTCATGATATGAATTCAGAATCCTGACGCAAAGTTTGAGGAAAACAGAAGTTTAAAATTCGAAATTGCAAATCCAAATAAAAAAATAATCCTGCGAAACATCCGAACCCAAAATAAACTGACTTAAAATGAGGATTCTTGGATTTGAATTAATATTTTGGCTTCTATTCGAGATTCACATTCATGTCTGATCTACTCAAAGACTCCAACCAGATTATTCAAATCCAATCTTTCTAAAGAGCGGCCACTCTAAACTGTGTGTCAAATTACCCGTGAGACACTTACAGAGAGCGTTTATTCCACATAATTGCTAGAAGTAAGGGAGGGTATATATTAAAATGAGCTTAGTTAAGGTCACCCCTTGTAACCATTTTCAGGCATGAACTATTGGAGAGGAGGGAGATTTTTACAACATCCTTATTAATATAATGGACTACACACCTTTTCAGATTTTTCTAATAGGTATGTACATCAATTTGACTCACAGATTTATCAATCATTCGGGGTTAATTTATCTTCCATGATGTACTTATGGAAAATAAGAGACAGACTTTCTTTTGTCTGAACTTTGAAAAAATGAGAAGATACATTGAATCAGTGATGTGGGAACAAATGATACAGGGGTAAATTATACCTCCTCACCCAACCCCCCTCAATCAAAGAAAAAATTGGCTTGTATAAATTCAAAGTTCTTCTAGTCCTTCAAAAGAAACCTTCCGATGCCTATGGGTTCAACTTGTGTGTCAATTCGACGGACACAATTTTACAGACATACTAATAGAATTAACCGTTTTTATTCTTTAGTTTCTAATAAGAATTCACAGATAATTTCCTCAGATCATGGACTCCCCCGGGCTTATAGCTGAGTATATCTACATACCATGATCCTGATTATGTATCATTTCGACACGTGATTTATAAATTCCTCTTGGGCGATGTGTAATACTCTAATACATCCATCGTTTTTGCTCTTGGGTAATAAAGTGATACAACCCAGAAACTCCTTTCTCAGCTCCAATTCGGAGATGAAATCAGTAAGACTCATCACTGAATTACCAAGAGAGTAGCTATAATCGGCGTCCCGAGAATTCATCGGTGATTCTTTGTACTTGTAAGAACAGCCACGGCAGTTAAAAGTGATAGTAATCGCAGATGATATGGGCAGTGGGAATACGTAGTTCACGAAAAACTGAATTCAGTGCAGAATTTGCAGTTGGAAAGATTACTTACAAAGAATATTAGGTATCTTAGCACAAAGTACTAATTTTGGAGGCTTCTAACGCCCCAGAGATCAATTCTTCAAGCTTTGAGAGGATGTTGCTCAGTGTTCCCAATTGATCTGCACTAATTTTCAGCTTCACTTAGTGTTGTGAAGCTCGTGTATACAACCTGAACCAATAAAGTCTAGCTTATTTTGATCCAATGAACTTCATACATACCTAGCGTCCGGAAAACGATCGGTCTGCTACGGTATTTCTTGCCGGACTTGATGGCGGTGACTGACATCTGGTATTGTGTGTTCGGCAATAGGTTATTCAGCGTTACTGAGTTCGAATTGGCGGCGACTACTGCAACCACCCTGTAACTTTAGAGCGAACATTTTATCGTTAAAAGGTTGATGCATGTTTGGAGTCTGATTTTGATGGAATTTAATAAAACACCTGCAAGTCGAAAAGAGGCGAAATTCATGAAAACATAAACCTGGGGGTATTTTTTACGTTAGTTTTTTTTATATTTGTACCTGACTCCCAGTTAAACACAATTTGGAGACGTTCTTGACCGCTCCCATTACTCAGATTTGTTAACTCATTATTTTATGATGACGATTTATTCCTTAGTCTCTTATAGCTAGTAAGTTGCGTCTCTCAACTTTCGCTCTCTTCTGAGAAGGATTTATCGGCTCTCCATAGCTCATTCATTGTCTTCCATTTCAGTTTTCGCCTCAACATTTCCGCTTACGACTATGTCCTGGCTATAGTGTTAATTTCCAGCTCACATTATCAAGTTAGGTACATTTTATAAGTTTAACTATTTCTATTATATTCTTGATATCCAAGTGTTATATTGCGGTTTTCCGGGTGTATTGGTTGCACTCAGACAAGAGGTGTTGAGTTGATAAAGGATTTGTATAGGCTTCGCAGATTGGAGGATCGCGGCTAACTTCAACCAAGGACAGGGAGCTCGTCGAGGCAATCAACACCCATGCATGCAGCGTTGTCTCGACAGGTAGACCAACGTATTGGCCATGCGATACGAACAAATTTCCGGACTTGATAGATTTTTTTATCGGCAAAGGAATAGCGGGAAGCTACCTCGAAGCCAAAAACATCGAGGACTTGAACTCCGACCATGTGCCAATCATCATTACATTAAGCGATACGGTAATTCGTAAGAAGAAGATCCCTACTCTAACCAATAAAAGGACGGACTGGGACCGTTTTAAGACCTAGCTGGACTCCTCACTTAACGAACACGACATCAAGCTGGTCACACCGCTGGAGGTGGCGAAGGAAATCGATAAGCTCAATCCGAAGAAGGCGGCAGGTAATAAAGAAATACCAGTCACGGTCTCAAAGGAGCTGTCGAGGAAAGGTATCGTGACGATAACTTACACAGTCAATGCAAGTTTACGACTATAACATGTTCAGATAAGCTTCAAAACCGCCAAACTAGGAATGATCCCGAAGCCAGGAAAACCAAAGGAGGAGGCTGTGTCTTACAAGCTAATATCACTACTTGTTGCTCTATTGAAACTGTTGGAGAAACTCGTCCTGAAGCGCACCAAGCCACTGATTGTCCTCCTCAATCATCAATTCGGATTTCGAAAAGCACATGCTACGGCAGACCAGGTCCAGCGGGTCATAACCGTGACAGAGAGCGCTTTTGAAGAAAAAAAGCATTGCTCCATGGTATTTATCGATATTTCGCAGGCATTCGACAGAGTGTGGCATGCTGGACTAATACACAAAATCAACATGGTACTACCTGCTAACGTATGCCAACTGCAGGAATCATACCTGGAGAGCCGAACATTCTACGTGACGGTGGAGAATGACCGATCAACAACGTATCCAATCCTGGCGGGAGTCCCACAGGGGAGCGTTCTGGGACCTACACTCTATTTACTATTCACTGCTGACCTACCATCCCCGGCTGAAACTACCGTGGCAACTTTTGCAGATGACACTGCTATCCTTTCCGTCTGCAAATCGCAGGAAAAACGCAACAGTTATCTCCAGCTAGCAGTGAACGAGATAAGTCAATGGGCAAGGGACTGGAGAATAATGATCCATTCGCAGAGGACGGTGCGCGTCACTTATGCACTCCGTAACACGAACGCGAAGTACAGGGTCTACCTCAACGGAACACCAGTCGCACACGAAGACTCAGCCAATATCTCGGTATCCCCCTTGACTGGAGATTGAATTACAAAACCCACGTGAAGATGAAGAGAGAGCAACTTGCTATTAAATTCCAACAAATATAGGCACTGGCTGATAGGCAGACGTTCCAAGCTAAATCTACACTGTAAACGACTGTTATACATGCAAGTGGTGAGACCAACGTGGACGTACGCTATTCAGGTCTGGGGCTGCACTAAGCCCTCTAACAGACTGAGTATTCAACGAATACAGAATAAATTCCTGAAAGCAATGACAAACACTTGTCGATACACTCGAATGGTGGACATTCACCAAAATCTTCAAATCCTCGATGTTAACCAAACAATAAAAATGTACGCCGGAAGCCACGAAAAGAGGCTGCACAATCATTCGAATCCAGAGGCACTCGAGCTGTTGATGAATGCTGAAGTTAGAAGACTGCATAGAACAAAACCCGGCGAATCAGTTGAGAATTAGTTTAGCACGCAATTCCATTATTAAGAACTAACAAGTGCGGCTTGATGAAGCCGATGCTAGTAACGTACACCTAATACTAATCACCATAAGTGCTAATTTAAAATAATATTTAATTTTTAGATTGTACTAGAACAAAAATAAAATAAAAAAATAAATTGGAGGTTAGCGTAGATATAGGTGTTCGTGTGTCAGTTGTGTATCCCGAGTAGGAGTCGGTTGACATGTTTCCAGTGTTCTCAAATTCCGACAGTCTCAGTCCAGGGGTATGTTTCCATTCCCTTTCCCAAGAGTACGTTATTGCACAGTGGATGTGTTCCTGTACATCAGTTGGGTTTAATAGAGGTATAGTCGTGCACAGGTCCGACTTCGCGGCCTTGTCAATAATATCGTGGCCGATGATGATGCAGTGGCTCGGAATCCAGACAAATATTATTTCTGGAGTTATTTCTCAAGAACCTTTCAAAATAGGTGTTTGGCTCTCATCCAAAGGAATCGAAGAATATTCTTCTTTCGCGAGAATCTACATAATATCGCGATTCTGAGAATTCCTGTCTCAGATTGGCATCTTCGGTCGAATAGGAAAATCAGGTGGCTGGTTAGAGTGTCGTATTGTCGAGTTTGAAGTTTCTTCGGCGCATTTTGCGAGTCCGAGAACACGAGATATTCGGATTAGGGTCACGCTGATAGATTTATTTCTATCATTCTCTGATTACACTACATTTTAAAAAACTTCTATCCTCTTTCTTTCATGTGTCCTTATTGTCCAAAAATGCTATACTCGAAATATATGTACAAAGAAATCTCAGTCTTACTTCTAGATTATTTATATTTGCCCTAAAAAGTCTCCTTAAAAAATCTCTCTTAGCTTCTTTATTTCTGTTTTACTTCTGCGATCTGTTATCGAACTACCGAGGACCTCTTATTTTTCCACCTCCTACTTCTATATTTATTGGATTTTCTACCCATCTACTGTCTACTATCTTTTCTTGTTTTATTCATCCCAGTAATTTTCCAGCGCAATAATTAGTTTATGGAATTTCCTAGTTGCGTGCACACCCAAAACCCCGTTTTAAAAGAACCCAAACTCTTGAAGCTGAAAAAGGAAGTACCCAAACCCCACCACAGTTACAATGGATGAAAGACCGGAGCAGGTACCGATAAAAATCGAAGGGGTTCGACATCCACGGCTCATCCTGGAACCGTTAATCACGTTTTAATCTCCATCAACATATCAAACGAACCGAAACAGCGTCGTGACGGATTTACGGCGTTTTGAGTATGCAATTTTATTAACATTTCGAGGTGATTCCCATATTTTAGGGATATTTACGGCGTTGCAATTCTGCAATTATATTAACACTCCAGGCATGCTGTTGCTGCATTCAAATTGGAAGTACAACATACATATTATGTTTAATGATGTGACATCTTAATTCGAGTCACGAACATTAGGGTGGATAGAAAATTTTTTTCCCGACTGATAACACTACCCAACAGCCAAAAAACCGCAAGAACGAGAGTAGCCGATTCTAGAAGTATTTTTCACGCTGAATTCAATGCCGCTTTTTGTTTTTCTTAATTAGCTCTCCTTTTCTCGTAAATTCATTCTGAATTATTTCCCGTAATTTCCCTCTTGTGTTAGAAATATTAGTGAATGTGGCCACACTGCATGTATCACAAAACAAACTCGCCAACACAGTGATGCGTGTGAACGTGTTTTGACGTTTTGATATCGGAACGATCTAAACAGTTTCAACTGATTCTAAGATTTTATCATTAACGATGAAGTGATGGAACAACAATTTTGAGGAAGGCGATCTCTTCAGTGAAAAAATAACGCCTTTTCATTCCGGTATTACAGTTTATTGTTTCTTTTACGAAATGTAAGTGAACTAGATAAATGTGTTCCGACAATAAATTTGATGAATATGTGTTCAATGCCCGAGTATTCATGATAATCACAACGCTCGTTGTTGAATTGGAATAATACTTACGGAACACAGAGGGACAGAGAACAACACGGAAGTTTTCTATTCAGTACCGTCGAAGACGAAGCTTATCGGTAATATCAGTTCAATACATACAACATCAGTGTCGCCACATAAAATAGAACAATTTCTCATAATACACTATTAAATTTCCCAGCAAACGTAAAAAATGATTAGCTAACTCAGCATTTTTAATATCATATTTGAATTCAGCGTGAAAAATACATTAAGAATCATCTATTTTCCTTCATGCGGTTTCCAAAAAATCTCAGTTTGTTGTGTAGTGTAATCGGAAATTGTATTATTTTCATAACTTTTCGCAGATTGTCGAGTTGTTATAGTTCTACGTTTCTCAACTAGTAGGTTGCGTCTCTCCACTTTTTTCATTCCTGACATTTTGTATGCTTCATTATCTGCTCTTCATAGCTCATTCTTTGCCTTGCTTTCTAGTTCTTTCCCTTAACCATTCCCCCCAAGTAATAATAACAATATCCTTGGATGTCTTATATTATGACCTATCATGTTAACTCTTCTCTTTACAATTATATGCCAAATTTCTCTTTTCCCTTCTATTTGCTTCAATACCTCTTTATTCCCGATCTTTTCTGTCCATTTGATTCTCAACATTCTCCGATTACGCCACATTTCAGAAGCTTCTATCCCTTTTCTTCCTTGTGTTCCTAGCGTCCATTTCTCACATTCATACAATGCTATACTCCAAATATACTTTTGATGAAATCTCAGTCCTACTTTTTAATCTATATTGGCCCTGAATATGTCTCCTTTTTGAGAAAAAGCTCTCTCAACTTGTTCCATTCTACTGTTTATTTCTGTTTTACTTCTTCCATCCTGCGTTATTAGACTACCTAAGAATTCAAATTTCTTGATCTTCTCTATTTTTTTCCACCTCCTATTCCCATATTTATTGGATTTTGTTTCCATCGACTGGCGACAATCACTTTTGTTTTATTTTTATTCATCTTTATTTTATATTTTAACTTCAGTTTTCCATCCAACTTTTTCAACGTTTTCTTCAGTTCTTCTTTACTTCTTTTCACTATTGCAATGTCATCTGCAAACCGTATGATTCTGACCGTCTCCCCTTGTATTTTTACACCCGATTTCCGTTCATTTATCTCTTCAATAATTACTTTTTCTATAAATAGGCTGAACAATACTGGTGTCAAACAACCATCATAACACACTCTGTTTTTAATTTTCGCTGCTCCTCCACTTCATCCTCTATTTGTATTTGAGCTCTTTCATATAAGTTCCACAATAAGTACTCTTACTGTCCCTCCGGCCACTGTCAAAAGGGTAGTTTCCGGGGCCAGGGGTGCGGTGTCCGGGAAGTCAAATTGGCATGCGTGCATCGTCATACGCTCCACCAAACATTAAGTACTCTTAAGTACTCTTACTGCTTTATACGTAACTTCTATCTCCTTCAATATTTGAAACATTTTTGACCATTCAACATTAACAAAATCTTTTTCTAAATCCACGAATGCTACATAATTATGTATCCAAGCTTTTCGTCAGTCTTTCTTCTAGAAAAAGTCTCAAAAATAAAAATTCTTCCATAGTTTCTCTATCTTTTCTGAATCCAAACTGACCTTCTCCTACACCCTTTTTCCTGTTTTTCTATTTTATTTTGAATTCTTTTATGTATTATTTTTGCTAGAATCTTTGAGGCACGCGAAAGAGTAAACTTGTAGTACGATAATTTTCACATTTACTTTCTCCTGCTTTTCTAGGGGTCATAATTAATCTGATTTTCTGGAAATCTATTAGCATTTCTCCTTCCTCATACACTCTGCAAATTAATTCATGAAAATATTCTAAAACTACATATTTCCCCTGCATTTTTCAATAACTCACTAGCAATTTCATCACCTCCTACGATTTTACTGATTTTTAATTATGAAATTTTTTCCAGATTGTTTATTTTTAAAACTCTTCTTAACTTTCTGTATTGTACTGCATTCATACTTTTCACTTCCCGTTGGGTTACAGCCAAGTTTAGGCCCCATGAGTCAAGGTTGGTGTAACGTGTAGCTAAATTATTTTCATTCTTGTTTCAACACTGACTTCACTGTCCCAAATATTTTTAATGGTCCAGAAACTTTTCAATACATTTTGTATTTTGATAATAATTTCTTTAATTAGGTTATTACCCAGGGAGATCGTATTACCTAAATATTTGTAATCAGAGATTTTTTCAATTATTATATTTTTAATTTTGAAGGTGGAATTGTCAATTTTGGATACTAATTTTGTTTCTTCGGTGGTAATGTCAACCACTGAACTGAATTGTCACCATGAAGAGCTAAAGAACTATGAGTCTAACTGAGCTGGAAATGAGAAAAGAAAAGAAGAAGAACTTCGTGCAGGGCGCAGCAAAGATCAAGATCAATGAGCACATGGCTAGAGTTATGGTTTTCGCTCAAGTATACCTATGGCTCGAAGAAAAAATTAATTTCCATGGAAATGTTAACCATTGAATTTGTGTCCGGGGAGGCGTTACGGTGTTCGAATCTTGACTTCCGACAAGAAATAATGTAACGGTTGCTGGGTGACTGCAGTCTGCAGCCATGTTGTTAATAGCAATTTCCATGGAAATATCAACCACTGATCTGAATTGGCATCATAAAGAGCTAAATCATACGGACTGGCTTCGTGTCGCGGGAGAGGGGGTCGTTATAGTTTTCGAGCGTGTCGGGGGGGGGGGGGCGTGACAGTTTTCGCTCAAATATACTCCGGTTGGAAGGAAAAATCATACGGACTGGACAAAAATTATAAAAAATCTCCATTCCAACTCCTTGGCTCAAATAAAACTAGACAAAGAAGCAGATTGTTTCAAAATCAAAAGAGGAGTCATGCAAGGGGGGTCCACTCTCACAAAATATTTTTTAAGTTGCATTAGAACAAGTCTTCCGGAAACTAAATTGGAGGGTAAGGATCAAGATAAAATTAAGAGACAATAATCAGTTAAATTTCAAATATCTAAACAATTTAAGATTTGCTGACGATATTGCTATAATTGCGAATAACGCAGCTGATCGAAAGAAAATGACCAAGAACCTGGCAGGAGAGAGTAGAGAGGTAGGTCTGTCAATTAATAAATCCAAAACTAAAATTATAACAAACATCATAAATTTTGGTGAAATTAGAATGGACAATGAAACTATAGAGGTAGTCTCGGAATATAAATATCTCAGGCAAATCTTATCTTGCAATAGTAAAACTGAAAACAAAAACTCCAACCCGATTTGCAAAATCAGCGTCCAAAGGTACTCTTGACACTCTTTTTGAGTCAAAATAGTGTCGGTCCTTGACAATCAAAAGAATAAAAAAATGAAATAAAATAAGAAATGACCAGGAGAAGTAACGCTAAAAAAGTAACATATTTTCATTTATGTGCCAAAGCTCTCGATTAGAAGTTTTTTTTCTTTTTTCTTTTCTTTTCTGGAGGCTATAAAGTAGTGTTTTGTGAAATTTTTTCTATGTGCCAAAGCAAAGACATAATGTTGTTGCTGAGCGACTGCAGTCTGCAGCCGTGTTGTTAACAGAAATTTCCATGGAAAAGTCAACCACTGAACTGAATTGTCATCATGAAGAGCAAAGTCATACAGACTGGCTTCGTGTCGGGGGGGGGGGGGGATGTTACGGTTTTCGAGCATGTCGGGGGAGCGTAACGGTTTCCGCTCAAGTATACCCATGACTGGAAAAAAAAAAAATTTCCATGGAAATGTCAACCACTGAATTCGTGTCGGAGGAGCGTTACGGGCGCTAAAGTAACGCTTTAAAGTAACGTTTCTTGAAATTTTTTCCGTGTGCCAAAGCAAATATATGAAAATGTCAAAGCTGCTAATTGCTCAGAAATACCCTTAATGTGCTTAATTTTGTCGGTTTAATGATTCCTAAACAAGAAGCCCCCCCCCCCGACTCCCAGTGTTGCACCAAAAATAAGACCAGGTACTTCCGCTGGTACTTCCGTTACTTCTCCTATATAACCTTACCTTCTTCCTCCTGACCTCTGAAATCCTCACGATATCCCCCCTAAATTTGATTGACACAGTTTCATGTTTAAGCAGTCGGCTTTCACGAGCTAGCCCTTGACAGTCATGGTATAAAACATTTAATTCTACAAATCACAATTCTGCTTCATGGTTTTCTGGAAATGGTTTCAAGTTTGTTTTATTTTTGTATGCATTTTTTTTTTTGGGGGGGGGGGGGGCATTTCTACAAGTTCTTGTCCGCGTGGCGGAAACACATTATGCAAGTATAGGAGGCAGCTAGAGCTTGTTTTTGCACCATTGGTTGGGGATGAGAGTGAATTACCTGCTCGTGAGAGCCAGGTACGAGCTAAAGAAATGACTTAATCGCTGTAGCGAATGTTGTCTGCAGTGATTCCTAACATAATGAAGCCAGGCACCCTCAAAATAAGGGAACTAGAATTTACCATTTCTTTACATTAGGGAAACGAAGTGTATCCTTATGCAGTGGTCGTGATATTTATCTACTTTCTGTTTGATCTGCTGAACGGCTCCAAGCCGACAGGTCAACAGGTGAACACCGTATGGCATGCAATCCACAATAAGCCATCACATCATCGAAACAAAATACCCCATTTTTTGATTATGCCCCCAAAACAGAATGCAATACTACAGAAATACATCATCCCATGACCCCCCCCCCAAAACAAAAGCAATAGATTTGCGGAAAAACACAACCCAGGATGCTTGGTACATTCTTCGACAGGCTACCATCGCGAGAGTAGTCTGTGCAGTATTGTGATGATTGCTAACGTGAAAGTGTTATGACAGCTGGACGAGCCGAATTGCATCCTAGGTGAGTTTACCAACGGAGTACTAATCTTTTCGTAGGTTCACCCTACTTAGATAATAAATTGTTTCATTATATTAATGAGGATAAAGACTTGCGCATACTCAGACTGTCTCGCTGGGTATCGACGTACGCTCATTATGCAGATCAGGATGCTCAGGCGAGAATATGACGTACCGCCTCACGTGAGCGGTCTCACGTAGCAAGACGGTCCGTACTCAGGGAGTACGTAGGCCTCGAGGCGGAGGTCCCCTAACCCCCGCGCAAGTGTGGCCAGGGTGGATTAGCGGCCTACCTACTGCGATACCTTGCACTGGCCGACGAGGCAGGGTGGTATGCACCCAATCGACGGGACAGATCATGAGGTCATATCTCACATGCTACATGTCCTGCTAGATTTCGAATCATGGTACTCAAACGCGATTATTTTCTTAAATTCCAGGTGGTACCAGACGGCAGACACGCTTAGATCGTACCCTTGCTCCTACAACATTTTATTATTGTATATTATTCAAAATGATCAATATCAGTATTCTGACAGGATTGTAAAATAAAGCAAACATGTATCAAAATTCACCTAGTCTTCTTAATTTAGGCCCACACCGATCGTTCAACTTTCTTCTCTCTCTTTCTTTCTTCTCTCTTCTCTTTCTCTCTCTTTTTTTTTTTACACTAAGAACCAGCTCAGAACGAAAAACGTTTCGTAAATTCACATCTGGCGCATTACTCCGAATTTGGAAGAAAAAAATAAGTCAATACATCTAAGCGTTTTCTGAATTTCATCAATAAGTTTCCCAAATTCATTGAACTTATTGCAAAATCGTAAACCTAATTCTGGCTGACAGCTCAGCAGCCGCTTTCGCTCTCCGGCGATTCGCTACGAAGACAGAGCTACCTGCCTACTTACATTTTTCAAAAACAAATTAGGCTTACGCCTGTATTCGAATTCAGGGCGGTAAATTACCTCGCTTCGGTCGGCTTGTACATTATATCATATTTCTCGATGTTGGTTAATGCCACAGACCAGCTGATCCTCACGGATACCGAACTAAGAAACGTGATTGTTACGTTCTCCGGAATGCTCACATGGGCTCCTGCACCTGCAAATTAAAGCAAAATTAGTTTTCGGTCCCGCAATTTACCGCCACTAATTTACCGGCAAGGTCGTTCCTGATGCCGATTCAATTAGGCCAGCGAATTACCGGCAGATTTCGTGGCCTGATTGATAACCTGGGTGTATTGCAGGCTCTTGTCGAATAATCCACACGACGATTCCTTCGCTGTTTATAATATTTGCAATAGGGAGTGTTTCCTGTCACGTGGGCTGAAATTGGAAATTTTCGGCGTCTTATTGCGGTATTGCGGAAATTGTTGGGAAAACAGCGTGTGTGTGTGTGTCTGTCTCTCTCTCAGGGTAATGACAGCGTATTTGCGGACGATTGTTAGATACACCCGGGAAGCCAGCAAATAATGAATGTTATCATGTCGTGAAATAAACTATAGCAGAGTTAACTAACACACGTTGTTTGTTCGGTGTAAATATAGGCTTTTCGAGCCAGCCGTGGTGTTTGTTGGTAACAACCGGCGTTCCAAATTGGCAATTTAGGCAAATACAATACAATCGGGCAGCAAAAAAGGTGTACCCGTTTTCACGTGGAACACGGAAGTAAATATAGATACGAAGCTGGAGTCCATTGTCAGCTAGGATTATTTGTATTCGAACTCGATTCTTAGAAAAGGCTGGAATTAGGTTGATTTTAATAATCGGAGCAGCTAGAAGTCAGATGAATCTCTCTGTCCCTCACGAGAAGACTAGAAAGCTCATGGGCTCTCAGTTTCACTAAAAATCTGTCCTTCTTTGATCAAGTTGGTTCTAGAGAAGCCCATCCATCGCAATAATTTTTTGGATTTCTCCGATCGAAGCTGACGTCTTTCTCATTATTACGAAATTGAGGAAAGGAGACGAAGGCTGGTTGTCTGCGAACACAGGCAATCAAACACTTTTTCATACACATCAAAGTGGGTTCTTTAGAAAGAAAACTTTGCGGAACATTCTCTTCTCATTCCCGATGCGCAGTCAGTTACCCTCTAGTTTATTTTTATTTTCTTAATACATTTATTGGCACAACATATTTATACAGACAACAGCCTTAGCAACAGCCAGTTCCAGGTCAGTATCTCAGTCGCATTTTCTTTTGGTAGTACATTAATGAGGGAGATTCTCAAATTGTTACATTGATTTCACGTCTGCTACTTCCCTTCTAGCTGAGGACTGCAGGAAGGACGTCCAGAAACCCCGTAGTCTGCATTATAACGATGGAACCCAACAACCCAAGTTGGAACAAAGTCTTATCATGAGTATCCCGGTCAGTATTTCGCTTTAAATCAGCGGTTACTACATTCAGATCATCAGTTTGCTTTCAATCCTGGATTTATATTCTTTGATTACAACTGAACACGGGTGATTTTTTAACCAGCTAAGTGTATCTTCCGCCTTTTCTAGGTAGCGGATGACAAGACGAACCACAGAACGTCAAATCCGGCTACTAATATGCAGATAATCAGAGACGATCATGAGTAGAGCTAGGATTTGCTGGCATTTGCCGAATGAGTTTGCTTAAGGGCAGATGGGATGTAATCAAAGATGAACACGAATCAGGGTAGTACAAGGCCAGAGGGAAAATTTTATTTTGCCGAATAATGCCGAAAGAGGCACATATGCCGAAATTAGCGTTAAATGCCGAATAACGCCGAAAACGATAATCTGCGCACAACAATAAATTTGGTATAGGGAAGTCAGGCTTGACTGGGAGTTCAATACAAAAATACGTCAAAATGGCCTCATTAGTTGCACTCGAAAAATTTTCCTTAAATGTCCTGCGCGCGTAGCACTCTATAAAGAGAATATGCTGTGTTCTTTGCCACCTGATGTCTGCGTTACAAAATGAGGAGAATGGATGACAGCTGCACTCTTCTACGCCGGACATTTCTCCAACTTTGCCGAGTTCCTTAGCAAGTTACCCGACGACTGCAAACAGACACAAACCCTGAAATTACTGATTGCCACCAAGAGAAATTTAGCCGCAGATCTCACGTCCATTTCAACCTACTTGTCCTCCCTACCCAACTAGAATCATCTTACCGAAATAAAATCATTTGCACCACCAAACTCTTCGACATGATACTCGAAATGGTAGTTTCCGGGGCCAGGGGTGTGGTATCTGGGGAGCCAATTTGGCATGCGTGCATCACCTTATGCTCCACTATGGACGACTAAACTCTTGCAGACATACTGTGTATTTTAGACACGCTACTCAAGACTCAACTCAATTCGAAAACTGGAAACGGGTCTTTCTCTACACGAGCAACTGCTGACTATCGGTGATGTTTCATCAAGATTTTATCAAATCCCGAGTGCTCGTGGACATAGCCTGCAGACGAAGGCTGAACAAGTTCTTACGAAAAATACAGGTCTCGAAACCTTAAAAATGTACTACATTGGCATGTGAGGAGTTTATGTCCCTAGCCGTTATAAACGCATACGCATACGCGCCATCTTGTTTCCGCCGACATCGAACGATCATTTTCAGATTATAAAAGTAGGGCTCTATAAGTATAGGTAGCGTCACGAGAGCTAACTGGATCTATCGTCCTGCAGTGCTGTCACAATGAGACACGCGGAGAGGGAACATGACTTTAAAATATATTCCCAAAAGATCTTGGAAAAATATTGCATTAGATAGAAAATTTTAAGTACGATAAATTTTATTCTCTTCAATTATTCATCAACAGCAATCAACCTGTATAGATCATGTCATGATCAGGAGTAGAAATAGATTTAACGCTGAAACCCAAGTGGAAGACATAGGCCTAACAGACCACGCTATAATTCTGCTTAAAGTAACATCCCGGGGCAGATCTGACTTCATATCGAATCACAATCCGTTGCGGAAGCAAAATTTTATTAACTATCGAAGGTTGGATACTCTTATAAGCAATTATGATTGGGATGGATTCAAACTGGAAGACACCCCGACCAAGTCCTTTTCAAAATTAACCTCTATCCTAAAAGACCTACAGGAAAAAGCAACCACAACCGGTACACCTTACCAAAGTGGTTACACGAAGCTCAGGAAACCTTGGGCAACAAGGGAAATACACAATCTTAGTAGACAAAAAACGGAAATCTACCTTAACATGAAGGCTAACCCAAATGATGCGGCTCTAAAGACCCAATTTAAGGACATCTCTAAAAGAATCAAGCAGGCTGTTAGAAAAGCTAAAATTCATTTCTATAATAACCTACTTGAAAATAACATGGACAACCCGAAAAAGTACTGGCAAATAGTAAACGATATCAGTGGCGCTAACAATAGGTCCAGTATACACAAAGTAGTAGTTGATGGCAGGGAGTTGCTGGCTGGAAAGAATGATCAGGATATAGCTGATGCTTTTAACAAATACTTTCACGAAATTCCTGATAAAATACTACAGAAGTACCAATTAGATCAGGCTAAATTCAACTGCAACCTGGAAAATGGTATAGATACCCATTGGAAGGACCACCTATGCAACTTTAAAATAACAAACCCTGATGCCTAAAAAGCAATTCAGACCCTGCGAAAGAAATTCTCTAAAGGCATAGACGAAACAGCTACAGTAACTGTTAAAAACAATATTGATTTATTTACCCAGATTTTACCTCCTCTTTTTAACCAGTCCTTGGAAGCTGGGGAATTTCCAGAGCCCCTCAAGATGGCGAAGATTATACCCATTTACAAAAAAGGAGACAAGACACAGGTTCAAAATTATAGACCTATATCTCTTCTCTCTACTTTTTCCCAAATTTTTGAATCAGTGGTGAAAGAAAAACTCGTAAATTTTTTAAATCACATAATTTTTTCTCCCAAAACAGTATGGTTTCATGAAAACTAAATCTACTGATCTGGCTCTCTTCTCCCATATAACTTCTGTGACCGACAGTTTGGAAAAAAATAATGCAACAGTGGGAATTTATCTGGACCTCGAGAAAGCATTTGACACAGTTGATCATCAAATCCTTGCCTACAAACTAGAAAAGGCTGGAATTGCGGGACCTCTATTCAGCTGGTTCAAATCTTATTTGAATAACAGGCAGCAATGTGTGGAGCTCAACGACGTAAGGACGCAATCCTTAAGTGTATGCAGAGGCGTGCCGCAGGGTAGTGTTCTCGGTCCAGTGTTATTCAATATTTACCTAAATGACATTTTCGAATTACCATTACGGGCCGAGACTCTTGCCTTTGCTGACGACCTGTCATTACTCTATAGTAGCGAAAACCACAACCAAATTAATGAAGCATACTTCCACGATCAACGACTATTAACCACATGGTTCCGTGCCAACCGTTTGAGCTTAAACCACAATAAAACTACCTATGTTGTATTTGGCTACAAAACACCCTCGTGGTCAAGTGACTTAAACTTAACCTTCCACAACCACAGTTCTCCGTTACCATGCAATTGTGAGAAATTAAATTAAACCAAAACGATAACATACCTGGGGCTCACCATAGACGAAAAGCTGACCTGGCATGACCACTCCATCCAGCTACAGGGGAAACTCAGGAAATTGAATTACCTTTTCTTCCATCTAAGAAATCACTTTAAAATAAACCACTTACGAAGGATCTACCTCGCCCTATACGAATCGGTCTTAAGCTATGGCATCATACACTGGGGAGGATCATGCCATATACAACCCCTGAAAGTGCTTCAAAACAAACTAGCAAGGTGTATTTTAAATACTAGCCGTACAGAAAGCGAAAAAATCTTATACGACAGACTTTCAGTCTCGTCCTTCAAAAATCTCTATAAGAAACGAATGTTAATGTTTGTATTCAAAAACAAGTTTTTATTCAGAATTTATAATACTATAACAAGAACTCGTTCAGGAGCCGGGCCAACGTCAGCTTTTCCAGCATGGCGAAAATCGCATTCCAGACTCCAGGCAAGATATAAAGGATACGAACTCTTCAACAAACTAGTGCCTGCTGCTAGGCGCCTACTAAAAATATCCGAATACAAAAAATATATAAACACCATCTATAATTAAAAATTTATAAACACATACACTATGTTAAATAAGGAATAAATTCCCACATTGCCTGCTGACTGCAATTAGATGATTTTTGATTGTGTGAGTCCAACAGGGGCATATCTTCGTCGGTGCCCCCCTCGTTTAAGGCCGCTATCACTCATTGTCTCACATTAAACTCTATGTATACTAAAACCAATAAACTAATAAAACACTTAACTAACATGAACACTTTTAAAACGAACTCTAACGTCAATAAATAACGAACAACAGTGGATGCAGGCACCGGCGATAGTAGTAGTAGTAATGATAGATCCTCCATTTCGGGCCATGTGACCCATTAGGAGTATGTTTGTAAATTGAAAATTGAAATTTTGAAAATACATCCTTTGATTGATTGATTTGTCTAGATATTAGCAACTAAAGTTACACACGTTCTTATGACAGTTCCATTGCTAAGGATCCAGTTTGCCTTCGTGACTCTACCCGTTCTTTTAGAGCCTTAATAAAAGTACATATCTTCTATCTGATAAACGGGGTAGTTTCACTCAGGACAACATAGAGAAACATTTAGTCGTGATGTTCAATAAAAGGTTTTTGTGATATAACTTGTAAACATCCGTCTTTCATTAAAATTTTTGCTCCCTTCTAATATTGTAAGCTTACTTTTCGTTATTGCCGAATAATGCCGAAAATTGTAATTTTAAATGCCGAATTTCCAATGTTTACTGCCAAAAATTTCTAGCTCTAATCATGAGCCAAGAATGTCCAGTGTAGCTAGAATACCAGAACTGGAGAGACGAGTGTTTCGCTAGAAGTATCAAACCCAGAATTCGTACTTTCTCTTGCTGAAGCCTTAAAGTGTGACCAGATTCATAATTTTTGAATTATTTTTCAGGTAATGAAGAGTTCGTACAATCTTAAACTGGGAAGCTGTAATGGATTTGACTTGTAAACTTGTTGTCGATAGTTATCTAGAACGGCATTGAAAATTAGCTATGTATTTAATAAAGTTTGTGTTGTTCGTTTAAATTCCCCGATTTTAGTATTATTTGAGCGTGCTAAAAGCGGCAGCATGTTATAAATATTCGGATACTATAGCGGGCTTGTGTTCTCGAATGAGTCATTTTCCAATTTGGTTCAGCGTAACATTATAGCTAAACGCTTCAGTACAACGTAGCGAAGCATCCTATCAACCCAATTTCAAAGATAAGTTGTTGCTTCCCTTCGAGACTTGCGAGGTGGGTCTTTGTAATTACTCGGAACTCAAGAGAGATTTACGCTTGCGATTTCTAGAATATACTAAGTTCTGTATCATGTTTCTTTTATACTCCTCTTAAATTCTCCAATTTTTATATCCTGTCTTCTTACAATACTTGGCAGTGAGTTATAAACGTTTGCGATGCTGTAACGAGCCTGCATCCTAGAGTGTGTCATCTTCCAGTTGGGTACATTTGCCAGGCATCCTGATTTGAATCTTGTGCGCCCATTTGTAGGGGCAATGCTAATTAAGGTGGGATGTTTGAAGGCAAATATTGATGCCCTATATTGTAGATGTCAATTAGTGGTCTCAAGTTGGTTGATTTATATATTTCTTTGGTATTCATATGTTTAGCTCTGTTGTAACCTACGACAGTTTTAACTGCGTAATTTTGGGCGGTCATTAACGGATTTCCCCCAGTTAATCAGACCGTAAGTAAGAACAGACTCGTATAGGGCCACATATATTATGCTTCTCAATTGATCATTGGTGAAATGATTGTAAATAGTAGCTAGTTTTAGGCTGCATGAACGGCAACACTGCGCGTTGTCTCGTTATCAGCAGCAGTTTTCATTTTTATGTTCAGTTCGTAACGTTGACGAATGTCTGAGTATTCGGAGTTACTTTTCGTTTATTAATACACAGTTTGTCATGTCTGTCAGTGATTTATTTGACTACACCAAACGTATTTACAATGATCGCCCATAAAATAGAGGAGACGGTTTAGATGCCTCAGTCTACCAGAAAGATTATCACAGTGGCTAGCCCAGGTCAATTTACTATCCAGAATTACTCCTAAATATCTAACCTTATTCGCTAATGAGAGTGGTTGGCATTGGCAGTGTATATCATCATCATGGGAGTGGAAGTATAGTTGTAAGTTATCACTAGTTACGCATTTGTGCGAAACAGCTATAACTTCGGTTTTTTGAACATTCAAGGAGAGCATATTTTGCCGAAAGTAGTTGTTAAGAATTTTAGCATCGTCCTGGAACATTTTTTGTATCTCAGCGTATGATTTTGCTCTATACAGAACCAAAGTATCGTCCGCAAAGCAAGTAACCTTTCCAGTTAAGGGAAGGGTAGTGATATCATTAATGTAGATCAGAAAAAGTATGGGCCCTAGTACTGAACCCTGAGGTACCCCACGCTCAATGTGAATGTGATTACTGTATACTTGATTCATTTTTACAATTAGTTTTCTGTTGGTAAGATAAGACCAGAACCACTGTAGCAGCCTACCATTGAAATGCCTTAGCCAGATCGAGGAAAACTCCAGCTACTTCATCTCCATTTTCAAGTGCTTCGGAAATATGTGTGACCTGTTGGAATGTGGCCAGGTCGGTGCTGTGTGCTGCTCTGAAGCCATATTGAGTGCTTCCAAGAAGCCGCCAAGACTCTAAATGTTTCACAAGCTTAAACTTTATGCACTGCTCAAAGATCTTAGATATGGTAGACGTGAGAGCAATCGGTCGATAGTTTGTTGGGTCCGACGTGTCTCCTGATTTGTACAGAGGAACTACTATTAATGTTTTTAATACATCTGGAAAACCCCCGGATGAGAGTGACAATCTGAACAGTTTTGTTAGTACTACTGTGAAGACTTCAATATTTTCCTTAACTATTCGTAAAATAATTCCATCTAGGCCGCAGCTGTCCAATTTATGCATTCGACTAATAACTTTCAATATAGCAAATGACGACGGGCTGTCAACTACTAAATTATTTTGCTCTTGTTGTGAAAATAGATAAGTGATTTCACTTTGAATTTCGCTCAGTTCAAGATTATTTTCAGCTCTCAAACGGTCAGCCACTGAAGCAAAGTGAGAGTTGAATGCGTTAGTCACTGCTACTGCGCACTCGCTACTTGTATAACACACCCCATTATAATTTATCATATCAATCGTATGTTTATTTTGACCTTTAATTTCATTTACAACCCTCCAGTATTTTCTTTTGTCATTGCTTACAGTGCATTCGGTTAGTTTATTTGAGTAATATTCCTTTTTTAGTTTACGTCCTAGTACTTGTGCTTTCTTACTAGCTTCAATAAAAAGTCTCCTTTTAGCAAAATCGGAAGGTGATCTTTTCATATCTTTATACAGCTTATCTTTGCTAGCTACCAGGGACACCAATTCTGCATTCACCCAAGGTTTCCGGGGCCAGGATTTTTGGTTAATTTCCCTCGTACATACGGAGATATGATGGGTAATCATTTCAATAGCGTTAGAAAATGCAATATTCGCGTCTGCAGCATCATCTAACCAGTCCCAGTCCGTTGTGAGAAGTAGGGTATAAAGTCTGTTATGGTCCAGCTTCTTGACTACCTTATTCGTGCCTACTGCTGGAGCCTGCAAAGCAAAGAGGAATGTGGCAGAAATTCCAATATGATCTGTTATGCCTGGCAATACTGTATCACAAAAATGGTTGCGGCAATCAAAATTTACCGGATCTCTCACAAAGATATGATCAATACAATTTTCCCCCCTATTTGGGGTGTCGACAAGACCTACAAAACCGCTCGCGTACAACATATTAAGGTAATCGGTACTCCTGAGCGGATCTAAAATATTAATATTCATATCCCCTACAAGTATAGCTCGTTTGTGTAGAGTTGATATAAGAATGGTGAGCTCATTCTTAAAGTTATATAAACTTAATGTACAGTCTCGGTATAGGGCAACAACAGATAATTAATTTGTTTGAAAATCTAGATGTATACAGTTACCAGTATCCAAGGCATATGGTTTAACTAAACTGCTAATTCCCTCCCGAACATAGGCGACCACTCCACCTGATCTACGCCCCTCTATTCTTGACTGAATACTAGCAGAGAAGCCTGAAAGTTTGTACCTGATAAGCTCATCCGGATGTATCCAAGTTTCTGTAAGGATAATTAAATCATATTCACTCTGAGAAGCTTTTAGGGGTGTAAGGAAAGTATTGAAGTTTTGACGCATACTTCTTATATTAAGGTTTAGGATCCTAAATGTGTTTTTCAAAGAGGTTAGTTTCGTATTTTCGAAGTTTAAGGACCTGGTAATTTAAGTCGAGAACCCCCCGAAAGATCCGATGGGGCACTTCGCAATAAGATGAGTTTCAGATGCCATAATAGGTATACAATATAGTAGAGAGACTTAGGATTAGTGCATCTATTCTTTATGAATAAACCGTCGGAGTGGAATCTTCGGCAGCTTGTTCACATTCCATTGAAGGAGCGTCTGTAGAATGGAGTACAGGGCTGCTCTGGTCATTAGAAGGAGTTGGGGTTACAGTTTGCGGTTGCTGAGCTGGTAGTTTCCAGTTTATTCTGCGCTGTGATGAAATTTCTGCCAGCAGACTCTTCCGATACTGATCAAGCCAGGATGACGAACGAACACGAATTGCTCGATCGCCCACGCAGCGCCTGATATAGACTTCTATATCCCTGACCCAGGTGTGAATGTGAACCACAAGTTCATCAGTCCGAAGACTGCGAGCCTATGCAGCAAGTTGTGCCCTCTTCTTGGTTAGGTGATCCTCGACGTAGATGGGTTGTGGGGTTTTCCGATTTATGATTACTTCTGGCGGGTGAGCAGTAGATAGTTTTGATTTTCTTGCTTCATTCATGAACTTTGTTTTTATTATTCTGCGCACAAACTTGACAATTACTGGTCTCCAGGTGTCTTTCTTGCCTTTCGGGAGACGGTGACACGCTTCAATTTTTCTCTCTCTCTCTCTCCATCAGCTATCCCAGTGGATGATAGCAAGCCAACAACACTTCTCATTGTAACTTCCTCCTCTCTGGTAAATTTTTTATGATGCAATTTGACTTTCGGGAGTACTGTTCTATCTCATCCAACCGGCTCTCAAGACTAATATTTTGTTGCCGAAGAGTAGATATCTCCTTGCTCTGATTAGCTACTGTAGCTTTTAGCTCTGTGAGTTCTTTGGCAAGTGAAGCAGTTTGGTTTAAGGCTGCAGTGATGTCAGAAGTTGTCTGAAATAAGGTCTGACAACTCCTCGATTGTGCTTGGTTTCTTTTTCTTTGTAAATCTTGCATCATCCTGGCCTCCCATTGATGAAGAACTCCTCTTCAATCCCGATCGTGACGTTGCAGTTGTTGCTGAACAATTTGTGCAGGTCCAGGATGACTTATTTATCGGTAGCATCTCCCTCCAAGTAGCTGGGTTCATTGCCATGCAGCCAGTATGGTAGGCAACCTCGCAAACACTGCAGACTGGCTTTGATTTTGTAGGTGAAACTGGCATGGCACACTGCCCACACTTAATTGCAGCAGGAAACCTGCACGCGCCGCATCCTTATTCCTTCCTCTTTTGTGCACCCTTTGCCCGGTGGGTGTATTCTTGAACTCCAGAACAAGGACCAAAACAGTATGCGCTATTGCATCCATCACAGAGAATTATGTCTCCTTTCAGCAACTTATTACAGATTCTGCAGCTCATCTCTGTGGATGCGACTTTAGCGCTCCCTTTGGGCCGCACCATAAGTAGATAGCACTGATTGCACAATCTATGCTTAAGAAGTTCTCTAGGGTGTTATCAGCTCCGTTTTCTGGAGCAATTCTTACGATACTAAAAAACGCTTAATAAAAACCCTAAAGATAGCAGGAAGAAAACTTATACTCACAATGGACAGTCGATGTATTCACGAGTATTTTGACACTTGGTGCGAGAAAAAGGAACACACTTTTGCAAAGTTACAGCGTATTTTCTACAAGCTTATGTGCGCACTATTATTATTATTATCTTTTTTTTTTCTTTTTTTTTTTTCCCCATTATTTAAACAATTATTCTTTTCATTATCATTATTTCATTTTCTTTTTAATTTTTATAACCATTTTCTTTATTTTTATTTCTCAAATTATTCTTATAATTTCCACAATGAATTTAAATAATTATTATTTCTCTTTTTCATCTCTCAAGAGTATACCGAGGAGGACGAGGATGTACTGAGAGAAACTCGTGAGGCAAGGGCGACCTAAAATTTTACAAGAAGAAAACCTTTAATTTAGCAAGCAAAAAGCGTTAAAGTTTTTAATTTATCTAATGATTTGAGCCGAAAAAAAAAACAAAGGCGAATACGTCTCAAAAAGTTTGAAGTTTTCCTTCTGCGGATCACTGATTCTTCAACTGCAGCTAATTATTAAAGTCGAGGGAGCACGTAACTGAAGAAATAAATTAAATAAAATCAGGTGTAAAGATACAAAGGAAGACGGTTAGGATGATGAGGTTTGCAGATGACTTTACAATAATGGAATGAAGTAAAGAACTAAAGAAAACGTCTAAAAAGTTGAATTGAAAACTGAAAATCTAATATAGTTTTTTGTATTAAAAAAGTGGGTTTTATGTGTGCGCATTTTCCAGCACAATCGCCCACTGCCAGCCACTGGCAATCGTGGTATCTTATAGCTATTGACCTTCTCAAGAAAATGTGATCGTTTTCAGGAAAAATTACAAAATAATAATTTAAGATAATTGATCTTCAAAAAAAAAAAACCGTCTACAACGCTGTCTGAAAATTGAAGTATTTCATCAAAGTCGTTCACGAAGCGTGCGTAACGCTATCTATGGGAAAATGAGAGAATGTCATCGAAATGATTAACGATGCGTATTCAACGCTATCTATGGAAAGATTAAAGTATTATGTCAAAATGACGTCAATATTACCTTAAGGTGGGGTACGACCGAACGCATCAGTCAAGTCCTACCAACGTCTGAAAGTTAGTGGTATTCAAATACCCCCATTAACATCCTAGCGAACACAGCGACTACAGTATCAATCAAGAAGGAAACGTATCGCGTCCTCTAACCCCCGCCAGTTCATACGAACAAGGCATCACAATCGCAGGGCGTGTTACCATCAGATCAGAAAGCAGGCACTGTGCGTGTGCACGTTATAAACAGCTTACTCAATGTCGTGAAACACGTGGCTAGTAAGTGAAGTGCGGCTGCGCACTCTTCGGCACAGAGAAGGAAAACTCTGACGCAGCAAACCCATGGGGAAGAGGCAATGGCAAAGTACCCCGACTAACCTGCCTAGGAGAGTCGTACGTCAGAGATTGCGACCGCCACCGCTCGTAATCAGATATGGTGCCTGAAGAAGATGCACCTCCAGTTGACCGAGACCGAATCAAATTTCAGTTGCCAAGAGTTGCCTTGCCTACCATTTATAGCTACTTGAGGACCGCCATTCAGCTGCTAATGCCCTAATAAAGTGGCTTAACACCAAAAATGAAATCTGCTCCTTCAGTCAAAGCATCTGCAGATGTTTCATTCGGAACGAGGCAAAAGAAATTCTGAAGAACTTCGCATATTGCCAGGTTTTTCGATGCAACTGATAGTGAAAAATTCTGTTGTTAATGTACCAACAGCAGTCGTGTAATGCACGAGTTGTTATTTTAAAACGATCTCGAGCAAATAACGAAAAAATGTTTCATAATCGAGTTCTCCGCATCAGGTCATATATTTCAATCCGCGAGAACCAAATGACGGTACTTTCTTTAGCACATTCGTGAGTGGAATTTTAAGTCGAACTCGTTTACAGTAACGCTGTGAAATACATTTCAGTTTTCGCATTCGGCCGCGCCGTTATAAAGCCTATTACGGCTGCGGCAAGCCGATTCGCAAAAATCGAGCGGCAATATTATAGAAAATGAGTACGGACTCAAAACGAATAACGTAGCGGAAAATTGAAATGCGAACATCTGTAAAAAAGAAAGGTTGAAAATGACAATTCATTAAGATGGTAAATTGCCGGCGTCAACGGGCACGTCCTGATACGCTGCCATTATAAACTTTCTGGTGAAAATAAAACATTCCTGCCAAACGGCTTGCGCATTCGTGAAAACACATTTAGGCCGTTTTGGTGCGAAATTTAGCGAGAGCTGAAAAGAATGCGAGGTAATTTATTTTACAGTTTTGGAGGTGGCGACTTGAAAATGAAAAGGCGAGCTTATGATCAGCGAGTGCAGACGTGCGTGTACAAGTCGTTGAGGGACATACAGGTATACGAGAAACATCGTGCCACAAAAGGATGGAATCCGAGACAATGGCATATACACGTTTCCTCAGACAGCTGGAATCAAAGCTCAGCTCAGGGTACCGCTTCGTGATCGACTCTGAGCGTTAAACGAGACCAGTTTTCCAGTTCTGTGTATATCTGGTCCCGATAATGCTGAAAAGTAAAGCGGGATAGGATCAGGTAGCTGTCTTTGTCAAGAAGGCATTGAGCCGCAAGATGGACAAGGAGTAGCAAAAACAAAGACAGCGGTCACAGCGTCAAATGCCGGCATTCGCCCACCAACATCGACGACGACAGCTACGATGTCGCTGCTCAGAGTGTCTACTGGATTTGGGATACAAAATATCATGACTTTTCATGAAATTTTTTCATTACTATAATGAGGGAATAAAAAGGAAATGGAGAGGGCAAACTTCGCGCTTCGCGCCTCACCGGACCATTTGACCCCCCCCCCCCTTCTCCACCACTCCCTTTTGATCAATCTTCAGATCAACCAAAGCCGAGTTCCGTTCTAGCACAGACGATTAAACATGTTGTGTAGCGTCGCGCAAGTGATTGTGTACATTGTATAACTTTACACGCGAAGTAATTAAGTTCTTGTTAAACCGTGAACCTCCCCCCCCCAGTACAGTTTGCAGCTGCTGCGGGGGGAGTAAGCTGCACAACCTCCTCAAAAGACTTAGGCTTTTGGCGAAAAGGGGGGAAGGGGGCTCATAACAAAAAAATCGGATTTGTATACGCTGGAAGCCAATCCCTATACGGGAAAAGATAGGAAAACAAAAAATAAAATCATCTTTTCGGATAACACAAAAAGCAAAACAAAATTATACCTTTTGTATTACAATTGCAGAGGACTGGTGGCCAGCGACAGAATTCTGGAATTTGAAAATAACATTGAGAAGATAAAATGGGATGTAATTGCCCTCTCAGAAGTTAGGAAAAATGGGGAAACCCTGATCAATAAGAATCAGGGATACTTCTTCTATCACTACTGACAAACAAAGGGTTACAGGGGTGTGGGATTTTATATTAAAGAAGAGCTCGTGGAAAATGTGGTTGTAATTAAGGGAGTATCGGAGAGAATATGTTTTCTGAAATTGCGATTGGACAAAAAGTTAGGGCTTTGGTGGTGGCGGTGTACGCTCCAGTGTAGTGCGAAGTCGAAAAATTCCCAGCAGCGCCCATTTCAGATTCGAAGTTCAAATTTCAGGATCGTTAGTGCTGGTTAGTGCCGTACAAACTTTTGTTAGTGCTGCCCCCTTTCCTTACTGTTTAAAAAAGAATTTGGGCGCTACAACTGGGGAAAACGAAAATTGGCACTTGCCCCATGTGAGGCCTTTAGCTCACCGAAATACTCAGAATCGTTAGTGCCACGTTAGTGCTGTGCCAATTTTCGTTAGTGAAACCCGCCAACCCCCGCAGTCGCTCACGTCCACATTGTAGGGGACATAATATAAGAGGCCGAAGTGCCCATGCCCGAATTGAAGCTGAAATTGTCAGGATCATTAGGTTTATGTTAGTACTGCAAACATTTTCGTTAGTTCCATCCTTCGTCTTCAAAACCTTGAAGAAATGAATTCGGGCGCTGCTGAGGAAATGGTGGCACCACCCATACGGCCTACCTCGCCGAAAAACTCAGGATCGTTCGTGCTACATTAGTCCTAGTTAGTCGGTTACATCTTTCACAATCACACCATTGCTGTATACTTCTCCTTTCTGCTTTTCTCAGAAGAACATAATCTCCTATTTTAACCAGATCATCTTCGTTCCTCCTCTGTCCTTTGCTCTACCTTCAACTTAAGCACATCCACTTCTGCCTCCCCTCATTTGTCTTCGCCTAATCCCTACAGCTTTTTACCTTGGACTATTTTCTATTGTACACCGTCTCATTAATCCATCCCTTGCTCGGGTGCTTCTCTTCAGTAACGATTTACTCGCAGTATTTGTTACTTTTCGTCCATAGCTCCTGTATAAATGGAAAAAATTTATTTTTCATCCCTAGGAAAAAGAGGGGTCTCAACGGTTCTCACCCTTTTACAATACACTTGCTCTGCACTGTGTACTCCGCGTGCCATACACCTGCATTTCCAATGAAAAACATATGCATCTCGTCTATCCAACTTTTCGCGTTGCCTTGTAGCCTGGCACGCGTGTTCACTTTACTAACAGCCCGCCGTCGGTACCCACAGACACGATGCTGTCGATCTACTGTCTACACTCTACGAATAGAGCATGTTGAAGACGGTTAACAGGGACGAAGATGCGCCATTTGTCAGCCTTATCTCGTCGCCAGAATATGGCGGGACCCCTTCTTTCACCATGGCCCCTGCCCATCATGAATTCTCTTCCCGAGGTAGGCTACCCCTACCGAAAGAGGCGATCAAGAGGCATGGTAGGCAGACAAGACGGTTCCCTATGGCGGAGAAGGAGGAAGAGGTGAAGGAGCAGGCCGATTTCTGGGCTACCAATTCCCTAGCTCCTTTGAAAGGAATGCAGAACACTGAAATTCTGAAACAAATCGGAACACTAAACACCAATGAGTTTCAACTCCGAAAACGAAGTTGAGGGTCACCCCCACACAACCTTTTATTTTTTTATTAGGTCAGGAAGGGATACAACACTAACACACATACTCTAGAAAAAACCAGCACTAATGTACTCAGCACTAACAATTCTAAAAATTTCAGCGCAAAATTCGAAGGTGCGGGGGAGGGGGTGTACCGTGTCTACAGGTCCCTCACAATAATTTTGTTAATATGTCGGGAAGTAATGTGGTACTAAAGCTCATATTCTGGAACAAATCAGCACTAACATAGCACTAATATTCCTAAAAATCCCCCCCCCCTTACCTGTATGTTACCCAAACCTCATTACTCATCTGACGTTGACCCAGTAATCTCCGCTTTTGTTCGTAATTCCAAGCATCGGCGGTGGGCCGATCGAGCATATAAAAGGCCGTGTGACGGAGCATTTACTATAAATGCGAAACTGTGCCGACAGAAATGGTTAGACCTTTGTACTTTTTCGAGACAGCTTAGACGTCATAAATTAGGCGTCGGATGCCGTAATTTTGGCGGCA
The DNA here is from genome assembly GCA_031841125.1 of Acanthococcus lagerstroemiae. Classification (NCBI taxonomy): domain Eukaryota; kingdom Metazoa; phylum Arthropoda; class Insecta; order Hemiptera; family Eriococcidae; genus Acanthococcus; species Acanthococcus lagerstroemiae. Next base: position 44,687,741 of record CM063112.1, read on the forward strand.
ACGAGGAAGTGACGCTGAATACGACAGACTGCGCGGTTACAGCCTTTTGTCTAGCGAGCGGATGTAATTTGCGAAATTCGGACGAAGATTTGAACCCAACAAGGAAGGGTTTCGTGCGCAAGAAGAGGAGGATTTCCAAAATATACGCGTGTATTCTTACCTAGCAAGTATAACAGACTTATTTGAAGGATGAGTCCAGCGGTGCACATGAACATCACTGGGTTAAACGTGACAGATACCCGACTCCATGGTATCAGCTCATCCGAAAACTAACTGAAACACAGAAAAAGTAACGAAATATAATGTAAGTAAAGAACTGGGAAATTTTAAACACCTCGGAGAATGTTTCATCGTCATTCACAGCGACCAGTGCTGGACAATGTACATCGTTAACCAAGTTTTGTGGGGAGGCAATACCCCGGGAGAAGTATAGCTACTTGTGGCGTTTTCCATGTGTTTCGCTCCGAACATGCACATACCTTGTATGTTGGCAACTATTTCCAAAACTAAGAGCGCAAGAATGATAATTTTTTTGCTGGTTTAATAACTATCACTTTTATAACACACTACATGATTCGCTTATCATTTAATATTTTCCAGGCAAAAAATTATTTTAAATAGTCTAAATTTTCTTTCGTAGTAGATGTAACTACCTTCTATTTCACTCCATAAATAGTCCAAATAAAGGTCTTATGCGATAAAAGAGAAACAAAAATACAACATAAAGTTGATCAGGAACATTGATAAAAAATTTGACGGCATAATAAATTTTCACACCACTGCCTTACAGTCTGGGGCCACCTCAACAATCTGTACCCAAAATTTTGTTCTTCGTGATTGTACGACATTTTTCCGACTACAATTTTCCGACACCGCATTCTTCCGACAATTCATTTTTCCGACACTACATATTTCCGACACGACGATATTCCGACTCATTTTGAAATGAAATTTCTTCATCAACTTTCAAAATTTTATGCGATATTTACATTGTGTGACAGATTTAGTCAATTTTCAGGCAACGCAAGGATTTACATAATGAAGGATTCTTTTATTTATTTATTTAATAAGTGACCCCCACTACAGCCTTGAAGGCCATTTTACAGTGGGGTGTTCTACAATTTTGTACTCGTATTATTACATCTTATGCGGATATAGGAGGAAAAAAAAAAATTAAAAAATAAATAAATAAATGAAAATAAAAGTTTGTATAATATGTAAGTACATGCATCTGTGGGTAAGGGTGAGCGCAGGGAGTGGGGATAAGAAGGAGGGGACATTGGCAACCAAGGAAACCATATTTTTCAGTTTGGTGAGGCTCCAGAAAAGAGAAAGAGAACGAGATGGCGGCAGTAATGTCTTAAAGCGGCACCTCACTTCTGCGAAATATTTCACGAAGAAATTCAAATCTGCAGGAATCAAAAATATCTAGATTTCTATTTTGTTGTGATCGTGTGTTATAAAGAAGTGCATTTGTTTTCGAATTTATCGGGGCAAATGTGCGTCTACACCGACTTCCATAGGCAGACGGTACATTAATTCTAACATTTTCCAATAATGTGGAATCAGATATTTTTCCATGGATGACATCATAAAGGAAGGTGAGTAGATAAATTTCTCTGCGTTTTTCTATGACTTATGTACTTGTTTTTATATGCAGAATAATGTTTAGCAAAATTCTAGCAATGCCGAATTACAGATTTATTTAAGAAAGTTTTTACAATTACGTAGTCCTATCGTAATGAACACCAATGAAGAAAATTGTATTACTCGAGAGAAGGCAGTTAATACGCATTCTAGTAGATAGCAACACTGCTAATGATCTTTCAAAGTTACCTCTCTCTCATTGGCTGCAAAGATCTCCTATGAAATTCCTCAAAGATCATTGGAAATTTCCGAAGAATTTCGATGAAGTTCTTCGGAGATCATCGAACATTCTTTCTGACAATTTTCCATAAAATTCTTAAAAATCATCGGAGTTTATCGGAGTTTTCCCCCGAATATTTCCGATGAAATACTTCACAAATAACCAGAAAATTTTCCTGAAGTGTTTGTTGAGAGTCTTTGTAAAACATTGGAAATTTTTTCAAAAGATTTCCGATAAAAATCTTCGGAAATTATCGGCATTTTTTTCAAAAGTTTCCTAAAAAATTTCTTAAAATCATCGTATATGTTATTGTTCCAGAAGATTCTCGATGAGATTCTTCGAAAATCATCGAACATTATTCCTGAAGATTGTTTGATTAAAAATTCTTCAAAAACTATAGGAGTCCCCCCCCCCCGAATATTTTCATGAAATTCTTCAAAAATCATCGGAAAATTTTCTCGAAGGATTTTGATGAAATTTTTTGGAAAACATTGGAAATTTTTTCAAAGATTTCCTATAAGATTCTCCGGAAATCATCGGAAATTTTTTCTAACATTTTCCTACGAAATTCCTTAAAAATTGTAAGAAATTTTCCCGAAGATATTTGATGAAGTTCTTCGGAGATCATAGAACATTTTTTCTGATGATTTTTCATAAAAAGAGTTCCCCCGAATATTTCCTACGAAATTCTTCAAAAATTATCGGAAAATTTTCCTGAAGTAATTTGTTGAGATTCTTCGGAAAACATTGGAAATTTTTTTCAAAGATTTCCGATAAAAATCTTCAGAAATTATTGGAATTTTTATCTCCAAAAATGTTAGATGAAATTCCTATTGTTATCAAAGAATTTTCCCGAAGATTTTCCTCGATTTTCGATTAAATTCTTCGAAGAACATTTCACCTGAGGATTGTTGATACAATTCTTCAAAACATTTCGGATTTTTTCAGCGAATACTACGAAGTACGAAATTCTTCATGATACAATTATGCAAAACTGTTTTCTTATCTGTTGCGTGTTGATATGTACCATTATGACGTTTTCCACAGTGATACACATGAACGTGCACTCTATGGGATTTTCCTATATTGCGTGGTGATCTGTACCACACTGTATAGAATATCAGCGTACCCGTGAAATAATTATTTTTTACGTCTCATCTCTGGCCGTATTGAAACCCTGTGGGACATCGAACCTGCTCAAAAATACCTATTCCCTTTCCCCCAACACTCTATCTGTTAATATCTTTCTTTGGAGACGTGTGTCAACTGAATTTCTGTCGTCAAATGCACAGCGTATGCACGCGAACCGCTAAAATTTTAATTTTTATTGCCTTACTCGAGTAGGAAAATGAATAGATATAGTCACATTTTCCGGATAAAAGGTTTTTTTTTTTTTTGTTTTTTTTTTTGTAGCTAACCTATTTGAGTAAACGAAAACGCGTTTTTATTACGAAGAAAGTCAGTACGCGCTTATGTTTAAAAAAATATACGCATTTCTAATGAGAAAATGCTACTATATCATTTATGCAAACATCGGTGCAGAGCACCGTATACATGGCGCGCGATGAAACTGCAAATGAAAGGAGCTGACCCTATCTTCATTTTCTTTTTTTCCTGTGAAAAGCGCTTGAAATTTTTTCGGAATGTTTACATCGCATTAACGTTTCACTCTATACGTATAATTCCACCATTTCACGTGCACTCGTTCGTTAAAATATTCCGTTAATGGGTGAGATAATTGCTGGCACGATTTGTTTTGAAAATTCAGCTGACGAAAGTTCGTGTCTTATTGGTCGGCTTTTATACGTTCGATGAATAGCAAATCTCGATTATGTACGTACTATGTATTACATTTTTTATATATTATGTCTTCCCAGTATCCTAGAGAAGTGTTTTGACAATTACTCGTCACCCATTTCCTCCAGTATGGTGTGAACAGTAAGTATTTTGCATTCATGAACCGTTCAAGAATAAATTACTGAGTCGACAACAATGTTAGGTTTTCAGTAGTTTGGTGGAGATGTCCCACTAATGCTGAAAATATAAGTGACAGATAGCCTTCTGATAATCTCTGTCAATGTTATAGTTAGTTTCAGTCCAGGTGTTGCAGGGGCTGACTGGCACTAAAATTATTACCGGGCATTTGGAGTGGTGCGACGCCGTAAGAGTTTTGTTCGCCCCCCCCCCCCAATACACACATATAAATTAAATTGACTTTTCTAATAAAGTGTATTTATAACTGAGAACACCCAGAAAAATGTTTAAAAAATGATAAGTAATAATGAAAATGATTTAAAAAACATGTCGGAAGTTAGAAAATACGGGGGAAAGACTGGCAGACAAGAGGAGAAGAAGCTATCTATACTACTTTGGTTCCACAAAAGGTTACGGGGGGTGGGTTTTTATATTAACAAAAATATCAAAAATAATGTTGTGGAAATTAGACTAATAATATCTGAAAGAATATGCCTACTAAAACTTAAAATAGATGAGAAGACAAAGATGCTAATTAATTTTGCAAGTGTCTGCACCTATAGCCGGAGCAGAGAAGGCAGAAGCAGATTAATTTTATGACGAGCTGGAGGCAACAATTCAAAAAGAGAAGGAATACTATCAGGATGGGGGACTTCAACGCAAAAGTACGAGGGAAGGCTAATTCAGAACACTGCGACCCATTTGGTGTGGGGGAGAGAAACGACAGGGGTGGAAAATTAGTAGAAATTGCCCAAAATTTAACTTGAGTACAGCAAACACTTTTACAAGAAAAAAAAGTCAAAAGGAAATGGACATGGATATTGCCAGACGGGAAAACTAAAAATGAGACTGACCACCTACTAATAAATGACCTGTCAGTAGTTAAAGATGTACCTAACAACACTGTCAAAATTTGGCTTCTCATCAGACTACCGCATATCACTCTGTAAATTGAGCATCCCGCAGAGAGTCCAGTATAAAAATCACAGGAAGGGTAAAGGGAGAGGAAGGCGGATCATCCCTGTCAGAAAGAAAGAGGATGCACGCCAGAAACTAAAATCAGTGCTAGAGAAAATGAAAGTCGAGGAAAATTTGTACGACAGTATGGTCCAAGTTTTAAAAATCACGGTTGATGAGTTTGGAGTGACGAGGGCTAAAGAGAAAACCAGGTATAAGTTTTCAAAACAGACTCTCGAGTCAAGAAGAATAACCTCTGGAAAAATAGAGATAAAACACCATTGGACAAAACTGACCTAACTGAAATACAAAAACTGGTGAAGAAAAATGTTAAAGATATTAAAAATATGATTAGGAAAAAATTCAAGATAATTTGGAAGAAAGTTGGTCCACTAAAAAAGTTAGGCTCGAACTCGGTAGTGGGAGAGACGTTATGCTGAAGCTAAAAGATCAGACAGGAAAAGTGACTCAACATCAAGAAGCAATTGTAGAGGCAGCAACAAGTTTTTACGAGGACTTTTACCGCGAGCGAAACGAGCTATCAAAAATAGCAAAAACTGGAGGGTGGAAGGAGGAAGGAATCCCGGAAATAATGGAGAGAGAAGTGGAATACGTACGAAATAGACTAAAAAATGACATAGCCCCAGGACCGGATGGAATTACGAACGAAATGCTGGAAAGGTTTAGCGATCAAAGAGTGCCACACCGGGCTAAAATATTTAACAAGATTCTAATTATGAAAATATGTCCAAAACAGTGGAACTCGGCCGAAATAATATAATTATACAAAAAAGGGGGGAAGGAACTCATTGAAAATTACAGGCTAATATGCTCAACATCGAACATCTGTAAAATATTTATGGTAATATTAAAAAGACGTATGTATAACCATTTGGATTCAAATCATCAGGGAAATGAACAGGCGGGATTCAGAAAAGGCTTCTCAACTGTAGAGAATATTTTCGTTGTGAACCAAATTATTGAAGAAACACACGAATATGATGTGGAAAATTGAAATGCTTCGCATAAGCTTTCACAAGACATTTGATTAAAGGGATCATAAATATATGTTAAAAGCACTGGAAAATAAGGGAATTGAATGTGGGTTTACGAAAGTCATACAGAATTGCTATGCAAATTCGGGTGCAAGAACCAGCCTTAAAAGCAAAGGGAGGGAATTCAAAATTGGGAGGGGGTTCGACAAGGGGATACCTGGTCGCAATACCTCTTCAACTGCATTCTGGAAGAAGTATTTCGTAATCTGAAGCGGAAAAGAAGTGGACAAAAAAAAAGAGAATTTCTAAATAATTTAAGGGACGCAAACGATATTATCTTATTTGCAGAAAATAGTAAGGAGTTGAAGAAAATGGCAGAAGAGCTATTGAGGGAATGCAAAAAAGCTGGCCTCAAGCTGAATGGTAGCAAATCAAAAATAATCGGAAGAGGGGAAAGGAAAAATCTGATAATCGATGGGCAAGAGATAGAAGAGGTAAAAGAAATTGAATATCTGTGGGACAGATTGTTAGTTTTGAAGAAAGAGATAACAAAGAAATTATGAGGCGTATTAAAAAGGGGTGGAACAACCTCTGGGTATTAAAATGTATTTTTTGCCGGAATTTCAACACACCCTCAAATTGGAAATACTAAATAGCTCAACGGTACCAGCCCTCAAGTATGGAGCGCAAACCTGGTCCCTTATAGGAAAGCAAATGGTGAAGCTACAAATTACGTTCAGATCTATGTTGAGGAAACTTCTAGGAACGCGATGGGTAGACAAAATCTCAAATGCTAAACTATACGAAATGGTTGGAGGTAGGGATATAGGATATAAAGTCAAACAATTAAAGTGGAAATCTGTGGGTCATCTGGCGAGGGTGTGGAAGCAACAGATGGGGAGTAAAAGTACTCAACTGGATAAGCTGCAAAGGAAAAGAAAGATACGTAGGCCAGTAACTAGAAAGAGAGATGAACTCGTCAGAGAACTGGGGCCCCGGGTGACAAAGATTAGCGCAGGATAGCAGGATAAAAGAAAATAGAAAAGCTACGTAGAGGCGTATGCTCAAAAATGGGCGGAGGTACCCACACACACGTTTGGTCGACAATCGGCGCAAAATGTGCCTGCTCATTTCAATTTTTCAATCACTTTATTTCTCTTTAAATTGATCAGCGCCGCCGCACCTTTTTCAACAGTCATCGTGTTAGAAACTTCATACCTTAGCCTAGTTTCTAGATTATATGCGCGCGCACCCGCAGGTCCCGTTGACACTCGAGCTACGCGATAGATGCTCGTATTCGGTTTCTCCCGAGTTTGTTAGTCGAGCCAGGGTTGTTATTCAGCACGCGTTGTTGCTGTATCGTCTCGGGGCCTGTCCTTACTCGTTGATCTCACCGAGGAGGGTCGTTCGTGTTCTATATACACGCACTGCCTCTGAGGGAGTACATAAACATGGAGCAGTATCCTCCAACATGGTAGCAGAACGTTTTGGTGACGATCCTACGATCGTAATCGGAATTTGGATGGTTTTGGGATTTTATTCTTGGCTTGATCACCCAGGATTGAATTTCAGTCCTCCAAATATTTCCGAAAATTCACCTCTACACGTGTTGAAAATTCTCTGGGACGCCAGAAATTTCATGTAGCTCCATGGCAAAAATATGTGCTCCATGCTTGCCGATTTTTCATTTTTTGAAATACAGGCTAAAGCAATAAATTTTGCATATGCTGATATGCTTGCCGTTTTTTTTTTCATTATTTGAAATATAGGCTAGAGCAATACATTTTGCTCATCCTGATATGCTTACTAATTTTTCATTTTTTGAAATACAGGCTAAAGTGTTAAATTTTGCATACCCTGTTATGCCTGCTGATATTTAATTATCTGAAATACAGGTTAAAGCTATATATTTTGCTTCTCAAAGCAATACACGCGCGATCGCTGACATCTGTTTGCTCTTTCAAACAACTAAGTAATCCGCGAATAAAATTTGCTAGACTGATAATGGTACCAGTGAAGCACTTCTCATATTTTACCGCAGTTGGCTGGTCCAACTTGCATTTATTATATGACGACATTATGCTTAAAATTAATTCGCGTCTCATATTTTACTGCAGTTGGCAGGTCCAACTTGCATTTATTATATGATGACATTATGAGTAATAATTAAAAGCACGTCTCATATTTTACCGCAGTTGGCTGGTCCAACCTGCACTTATTATATGGTGACTGTATGCTAAACAAAGAAAAAAAAACACGTCTCATATTTTACCGCTGTTGGCTAGTTCCGACTTGCACTTATTATATGGCTACAGTACGTGTACATGCTCCACAGTACGAGCATGTCTCATATTTTACCGTGGTTAGCGTGCCGCCTGTACGTAAGGTATCTAACTCACATTTTATTATATGAGGTTGACATGTCAAACACCAGTATACTGATTATATTGCTGTCAATATAATACTTAGCGCAACTACTTATGGCTCATATTTTACCGTGGTTAGCGTACAGCCTAAACATAATGTATCTAACTCACATTTATTATATGAAGCCAACATATAAAATACCATGTACATTCTTAATATTGCTGCTAATATAAGATGTACCTAGCGCATGTTAAATACCTACATTCTTAATATTGCTGCTAATATAAGATGTATGTAGCACATGCCGAACACTAGTGCACTCATATTTTACAACAAAAAACTTTATATATAATATATATATTATACTCATCACAAACGGCTCGTATGTTACCGTGGTTAGCATACAGTCTAAACATAATGTATCTAACTCACATTTATCATATGAGGCCGACATGCCGAACACCAGTATCAACGAGAATCAGTATTCAGAGAAATTTTCTCAAATGATAACTGACCTCTGTACTGCATAAATAGTAATCCTCCCTATTGGCAGTATCTAATACTTATGTATTTAATTGATACCGAGGGAATGAATTGATGTTTCCAAATGGAATTATTCTTCCATCCTTGGTCTCCATATGATGCATTGTTTTAAAGAGGAATAGCATTCGTTCATTCTTCTACACCTATTATAAAGTCGACTATAAAAATACATAAAATTACACTCTAAGGGAGTCCATGAATGCTAATGTCGTGGTTAGCTACTCAAGATTTGTACATTGAACACGTTAAAAGCCAAACTTGAATTTCACTTTTGAAATTAAAATAGGCTAAATTAGTTCGAGAGCGAATGGAGACATTCACAGTAACACACAAAGCACCACAGGCAAGGCCAGTGGTCACCAACACGGCACGGTAGATGCCGGAGAAATTCTTTGTTTTCTTAAGGAACTGAAGTGTTGCCGGTCTTATTTACTACCTGGGGCTGTGCGGCCCACTTAGACCTTCAACAGATGAAATCCTATTCAGTATTCACAGTATATAGTTTTTTTTTTTCCAATATACTGTGAGAAACTGGTAAAATGCATCGGTATATTGAAGCATCTACGTATTTAGAGCGACCTAAAGGTTGATAGACTTGTTTCTGTTACGAAATACACACCGAAATGTAAAAGACATTCGATGCCAGTCTATTCCGCACTCAGCTCTCTTGTTCTGGACCTAAAACAGTGACCAGATACGTGACGCAAACAATAAACCTCGCATTTGCGAATTCGCGTTATTCCGCAGAAATTTGAATAGTAAAAGTCAATAGACTCGTCTTTGTCGCGAAATACATGCCCAAATGCAAAAGACATTCGGTGCAGTCTGCCCAGCATTCAGTTCTCTTGTCCTGTTTACCTGTCAGCGACCAGATTACCTGACGCGAACAATAGACCTCGCATTTCCCGAAGTCGAGATATTCTGTGGAAATTTGAATAGTAAAGAAACCGGCTTGGTTTCATCCCCTTGCACCTATTACGGGAGGTGCGGTACACCATTTAATTTCTCCCTGTTTCGTGGAGATTCTGGAGAATTGGAAGAAAAGAAAAGAAAAGAAAACACAAAAAGATCTTCGCCATACAGCGTTCTTTCAATCTCTCTGAATTCGAATACGCCAGATTGCTGGATATTATCATCATCATCATCATCAAGGTTATAGTCCGTAGCAACTGTCTTGGCTTCCTGTGATGACTTTCCATGCCTCTCGGTCCTGAGCTATGGCAGCTACCGCTACAACCAATCTCAGTCGGATCCGAATGCAATCCGTCCCCTGTATTGGCGACCTTCTTCTGTCCCACCTACTTGGCATTTTTTTTTTTTTCGAGCATTATGTTTCGCTCCAAGTTTTCGCTATTTCTGAGGGCAATGCGTTCGATATAGCTCAGGATTTTTCTTTCCCATAGAGCACTTAGCCTTTGTGGCTTACTCAGCTCTGCTATTATAGTCGCATTTGTTCGCCGCATCGTCCGCGGGATTCGAAGCATTTTGCGCCACCAGGTCCATATTTCGAAGGCTCCTACTCGTATTACTCTCTTATGTTCTTGTTTTAGTGTCCATGTTTCTGCGGCGTACAAAAACACTGGAAATACAAGTGTCTTCACTAATTTTTCGGGTAGTCTTCTTGAGATCTTGCAGCAGCATGCGACATTTTATATACATATAGTCGTATCATTGCTGATTTTCCCAACTGTATCTTGCATCGAATTTCATCGGACAATCCAGCCGCGCAGGTCTTTCCCAAGGAACCCAAGTATACAAAACTTACTATACTTTCTCGAATTCATTCAGCAGGTCCTTCAAGGCTGACAGCCAGTCTGCTCGATATCCATCGTTTTGGTTTTGGCTGCACTGATGTGTAACCTAAGTTGTTCACTTATCATCTTCAGTTTTCGGATGAGTTCTTTGCCATCTCCGTTTCATCTGCTCCAAAGAATCAACGTATTAGAGATTTGCTGGGTATATTGCTGTGAAAATATTTCTAGTCCGGCAGCTGAATTTTTCTTTCTTGTATGACGACGTTCGATATCCGCCATGAACAAAAACACTTCTAGTTTCGACTAAATGGATGTTTTTTTGTGAAACATTCGAATTTTTTTTGCGTTCATACTGCGAAAACACTTGGTCTCGGTCAGTCAAATTTTACTTTTGTACTTTTTGTAAATCATGATTGATAATGGAATGGATATTGAAATCAATTAGCAGGATATCATCGATCTACTTGAGAACGATGAAGAGGAACGTCCTTCTTGCTGCGAACGGGGGTCACTTGGTGAGCGCATTACAAGAACTCCCAATATCGCCGTACAGGAATATCTCAGTTAATGAGATGCTCTCGGCAAAAATTGCGGGAATGATAATGATAATGAAGGCTCCACTAGTAGCCCTCAATGCCACCTGCCGGCGTGCTAGCAGCTAGAAGAAAAGCTGGACAAATGTAACTGCCGATATGGCACAGCCTGGCAAGAGCTGCAAGCTAGCACAAAGGCCAACTTCACTGAACGAAATGATTCTTCGCTGCAATTGGCAAGGACACGACGGCTCTCGGAGGCGTGGTAGACGCCACTAGCTACAGTGTCCATCGACATACTAGACCATTGTCGGGAATCTGCTTCCGCTAATGCAGGAGCACATGAGCCAAAAAGAAGTTAAACCGTAAGCTCACATGTCTGCACTGCCCGAACGGTAAGCACACCTGAAGAGTGTCATCGTAAAACAAGCCCAAAATATAAGGCCGTTAATGGGTGGGTAACCTGCATCTCGCCCCCTGTGAGTTGGTCCTACCAAATTGAGACAGGCACAAGGGCCATCATGGGCAAGGAATCTGACGCGGCGGCCGGAATAAATCCAATCCCCGTGAAGGGAATGGAGCTGACCAGCGGATTGATTAGAAGGACTGGAATAACGGCGATAAACGCAGCAGAAATTCGCGTCGTCGCGATCTGACTGACCCAAAAGCATTTCCGTTATCCGATTCAGTAGCGAACTATGCACTGACATACAAAGCTGGAAGTCCTTATGAGTCACAAATTTTCAGTAATTCTATGAAAGTATGAGTAGACTCAGATTGAACCTTGCTTCTGGTGAAATGGAAGCAACTGCTTTCAAATGTTCACGCCTCTTGGCCAATCCCAAAATTGGTAGTAGATGCTATAATAGCGATCGTCTACCAAAATATTCATAAAAGAAAGCGAACGACTCTTTCCTAAGTTAACAGACGAAAATCTTACGTAAGATTTAGACAGTGATCTGCCTGAAGTCTGTGAGAACCTGCTTTCTGTAAAGAAGCTGACAAACTTAGCGCACTTGTTTCATTTCTTTAATGATTCGAAACACATGGCTAAAAAAAAAAAAAAAAAAAAAAAAAAAAGGGATCTATAGTCATCCATCAGATATACAGTCAGTTCTTGATGCAATATCTGACTGAGAGATATGGTACTTTAATCTGAATCCTGCTATAACGTCAAATGATAGTACACTAGTTCCAAATTTGGGGGGGAGCTCTTTAAGCCTCTCAGTGGAACTATCTTGTACTGGTGCTAGTTCGATTATGCGAATCACCTACGATGTAGTTCGAACTCACGCCGAACTGAAAAAATTATTTAAAAACACAACTCGACGCTTATGGCATTTACGATTCGGTCGTCCAAGTCTTAATGCAATGAATGAAATGCAGAATATTGTACCTAAACTGCAAGGAAAATCGTTTCAACTTCAATTGCAGATTGTTACGCTTCTAAAATTTGTACAGCTACACAGAAGCTCCACAATACGATACGAAGAGGTGCAGATCGGCCATTGCAACATTTGCATACCGATGTGCAGGGTGCGATATTGCCAGAAGCCTTTCCTGGAGGCGAGCAATATGTTATGTGTATAATTGATGATTTCTCTCGTTTTGGTTTCGTATATCTTATGAAAACGAAACAGCAAGCGCATGAGAGATAGGAAAAATTTATTGTTTTTATAAGATATAATACATCATATGAATTCCGTATCGATAAAATCCGAATGGATAATGGACAGCATATAAGATCTCTAAGTTTGCTGCCTGTTTGAATAAATATAATACTCACACTGACATTGCTCCACTTTATACAACCCCCCCCCCCCAATGGGTGGGGAGCAATTTCATCAAACCATTCAACATATAGCCTGATTCATACTTATTGATTCTTGGCTTCCTAAACTAATGCGGGGCCATGCTATCAAGTATGCTACGCAACTGTACAAAAGGTACTTCCCAAATATCTGTCTGTAACTCAACCATTCAATTTGAGCTGCTATTCAGATATAAGCCCCAGCTGAAATATTTCAAACGGTTTGGCTGCTCAGCCTACGTTCTATTAGCACAACAAGTTGGAAAATTCTAAAATGGGGGAGTTCGAAAATTCTATGTAGAAATTCAGTCGAATGCAGTCTTAACGCTGCAAGTTCCTTCGGGGAAAATTTCCCCTATATGAGACGTTATACCTTTGCTGAATCTCAAGTCTAAGGCCATTTTTATAGTCCTTTTGAAAACACAGCATTTAAAGACCCAATCGTAATTCAGCGTAAATCTCTAAATTGGTTTAATCCAAGAGATGCCGAGAAACTGGAAAGTCAACTCTTGGCTGCGAAACGATCTCATACATCTGAACTGATAGTTGAACTCCCAGCAAACGACATTGATGACTGCCTCGTGTCCACCTATGACAAGTCAAAGCCAACTAGGGTCTTCTCTGACCTCAGTACCATAAAGGTAATCATACCGTATTCAGAACTTCCGATGCTTTCACCACTGAAACGCTCATCTATTACTCATGACTAATCCTCAAGATTATGGAGTAACAAAAGCTCAAGCTCTCGTTCCAAGACGAAAGCTTACATTGCCTTTATAAAGCGTCATCACATGACTCAGTCACTAGACTCTCATGTACAAACAGACACTAATTGTTCAATTTTCCTCATCTCTCTAGAAGAGGAATGGCATTGAATGAGTTTCCTGCACTTATCACTCATGATAGGTACTGCTAGAATCGAGAATATACAATATAAAGAAGCATTGCGTTCGCAGTTTGCAGCCAGGTGGCAGTAGGCGATGAAGGAAGTATATTTCAAGCTCTAGATAAGACTAGAACTTGGTCAATCGCATCAATTGAGAATATTCCAAAATAGTTTTCCCCAACTGACTCAGCTTGGGTCTGTAAAAGAAAATATGAAGCGAATAATGATGAATGGTACAGAGAGCTATGCTTGTTGGTCGAGGTTTCGAAAACATGTACTAACGTGTATGATGTATCAAACACTTATGAGCCAGTTACTGGAATCACTGACATCCGTTGACCTTTGTCACAAGCAAATAGGCTCAGTTTAGGAACTAGGCAATGGGACATAAAAACTGCTTTTCTCCACGATGTTCTGGAAAACCCTCTGCGTGCCTATATGAGAATTCTAGAAGGTCATTCAGACTATACCAGACTATGATCTGAGACAAAAACCTCACGTATGTGAATTGCATAATTATCTGAATAATCGCAGAGTCTTATCACAACGTTGGTTTGAGAGCGGACTACAATTGAGAGACTGGAGTTCAAACCATACCTACTGGCTGAAGCCTGGGGTACTTCTCTGTAGAAAGATTACATTGTAATCCTGATTCTGGACAAAGATGGCTTACTCCTTATCAGGTATTGTCCTGACAAGGGTAGAGAATTATAATCGGCTAGATATTTCGTTTCCTGCGAATGCGGTCAGCCGGGCCCAAGTGTCACTAACATGCAGTGACTGAGAAGCCGTGACGAGAATATTATTTTAATATTTACTTCACCCTCGCCCCCTTGGTGGCGTTTTGTAAATAGTAATTCTCGAAAAAAAAAACAAAAAAAAACAACACCGCTTAATATCAGATTACGTTGTTCTCCTGTTCGGAGATTCGGAGATGTAGTAGCTTAGCGTTCTAAAAAGCAAACTCATATTGCTTTGTAAACTGCTGAGGCTGAATATACTCGTATATTGCTGCAAGCTTTATTTGTTGGCAACCGGTATCAGTCAGAGAACGAGAACTAGTCAAATTTTTATTCAGAGTTCACAATAGGTATTGCAATGTTTGCACTCTTGCAAAATTATTGAAATTAAAATCGCTAAAACATGTACCTAGTTGAACTATGTTTTCATTACTTGAAATTTAAAGTTTTCGCTGGTCCTGTAACCATCGAGTGGATAAGTACTACAAAGCAAATGAGCAGACATATTGACCAAAGCATTACCCGCAAAATCGTTTATCGAATTTAGAGATGCATTGGTACACTGTCCCCCTACACATATGCTCAGTAGAACACTTCCATATGAATGTTCTGACACAAGCCTTTACTTAATGTGGGATTTCTCCATTTATAGTGTTTCACAATATGAATGAAACTTGACAAGAAGCTGAATTTATTAGTTAAAAACCACTACTATATAAGTTTTAGAATATAACTTTAGTGTAATGCTTATTTTAAGAATAGTAAATATTATTTCAGTTTAAGCTACCTCAAGTATTTTATGAATCAGCTCATGTATGAATGATTTCTGTCACTTAGTGACTGTTAATCAATTCCATTATTCTCATTTGAGATTGCTTGTTGGAGAACCACATAAAACATTCCAATTCAACCCCTCAACCAATCTCCCTGCATGGGTAAAACTTGGTCCTCGGCTGAGGGGGGAGTGTTAGAAACTTCATACCTTAGCCTAGTTTCTAGATTATATGCGCGCGCACCCGCAGGTCCCGTTGACACTCGAGCTACGCGATAGATGCTCGTATTCGGTTTCTCCCGAGTTTGTTAGTCGAGCCAGGGTTGTTATTCAGCACGCGTTGTTGCTGTATCGTCTCGGGGCCTGTCCTTACTCGTTGATCTCACCGAGGAGGGTCGTTCGTGTTCTATATACACGCATTGCCTCTGAGGGAGTACATAAACATGGAGCAGTATCCTCCAACACATCGCAACATACGTACGATTATTTTATTTTTGTAAGTACGTAATACGTATTAATTTTATAAATGCATACTTTTTTTTCTTCAACGTACCGGCGCCGAAGCGTCAAAATGGCGGCGGCGCATCGGGCATTGCTCGAATCGCCCTATGGCCCATCCGCCCCTGAGATATGTTGGAGTTTTTTAAAATGAAAGTAAACCCCTGCAATCTCCCCTCGGTACTGATGCGATGCCCGAAAGGGTAGTTTCCGATGTCGGGGGTGCGGTGTCTCAGGGGCCACTTTGGCATGCGTGCATCGCTATACGTCCCATCACGCCAAACCCCCTGCAATCATGAAGGAGAATGCTTCTGTTTTAATTTTATCCTCAAACCTAAGGAAATCCATTAGTATTTCAAATGAATCAAGTCAGTATTCATATTAAACGAACACTAAATTCGGAACACGGTGTTCCAAATCATTCAAATTAGACATTTAAAGACAGATGTTAGAGTTTTTTTGAAATGAAAGTAAAACCCCTGCAATCATGAGAGAGAATGCTTCTGTTTTAATTTAATCCTCACAACTACGCAAATCAATTAGAAGGGTTGCTCATTTGACTCAGAATTCTGTGATTCGTGAAGATCTTTTGAAACTTCTGGAATATACGCCATAGTTAAAACTATGTATTCGCATAAAAATTGCAATCCTGGTCATTATAATGGAATTTTCCAATTCTAACTTCTCTGTTCTCTCTTTCAAGGTATAATTTGCCGATTTTTAAATTTTTAAATGACCGTGACTGAAAATGAATGACTCTTTAAATGACTTAAATGACCTTCATCCAAAATAGATGGTGTTAAATAACTTAAATGACTGTTAGACACCCTGATATATTATTCATTGACTTTATTAAAGCCTTCGATTCGTTATACCACGATAAACTGTGGCTGGCGCTATATAAACAAAATATCCCAGTCAAAGTAATCAACATACTTCGCAATTTATACGAAAATTCAACGGCCTATATAAGATTAGACGAGCACGACAAGCCCTTTAGGATTCAAAGTGGGATCAAGAAGAGGGACCACCCTCTCTAACCCAATCTGTTTGAGGGGCTACTACAAAATATAATTCTGCCGTTTTGGTTTACTCCCTTACCCTGCACTCAGACCATCGCCTCAGCTGCTCTGTTTTCTGTCGTGCATAATTTTTTTTAAATTTGTTCTTATTCTTCATATTTTATTATTTTTTTGTATCATTTGAGTCCTCATTATATGTTTTCATTCTCTTCTTTTATTATTTATTTTGTTATGGAGGCATGCCCAAACAGAGATATACGGCAAACCAGTAAGCAGCAAGAAAACTGCATTCGGCTATCCCAAACTAAGGTGTACTCTCCAGCCGTGTTAGGCTCATCCTACTTTTGATTATTTGTGTTCAAAATTTATGGTTCAGTCAGCGGACCTATAGTCTGACTTTGCTCGACCTCCTCTGGTCGGTGAGGAGGCTTGCGAGATTTTTTTTTTAATACACTGACCCCATCCCTGTCTCTTCTCGCGAGGGGACAGACCGACTCTTGGGAATGTGGTGTCAGGGTAGTGGGAGAATTTTTGTGGCCTCTCTCCCCTTTGGTTAGGGGCTGGTCAGAAATTTTCGCGCTACAATTTCAAACAGAAACGAAGCAAATGAACAGATTTCTGAACAGTACCCTTCGCCTAATCTCTCCCCTCACGATTCCCTTCCAGCACCACCGTGTTTTTCAGAAGTATTTTCGGTAACCTCAGTAGTGCTTTTTTATGTGGGCATTGCATGAGCATACAGGAGCCCACTCCTGCGTGTAATGGCAGCTCTAAGTTACAGCCGCCACGCAGAACACAGTTATGGTTTGATTCGTCAAAAACAGACCGTGTGGGATGACTGTACATTAGATATTACAAGCCGCGGAGCCATCACCGTAATAATAAATAGCCTGCGGCCTGTATACTCGCAGTTCGGTATCATGAAGCTTTTTGACAATTTCGTTAAAAGCACACGCTATCGTCTAATGAGGGGGGGGGGGAGAGCTACAGCTACGTTTTTTCTATCCGCCACACATTGCGTTTATCACTCGGTCGAATACGAGTACAGCGAATAGCCTGCGCAGCTAGACGAGCACACGGGCACAAGACACACGACATTTGAGCTCGCAGAAAAGTTGATGAAGTGTACACACGATTTTGATATGCTGACTTTTACGCGTTTTTCGACTTCATTAATCAAGGCCGCGTGGTGCTTTGCCGCGCAAACGGTCCCAAGACGTGTGCAGTCAGCAAGGCTCTCTGTTCCGGGTCGACGATCCATGTCCGACTCGAGAAAGTAAATTACATTTTACGAGATAATCTCCTCGATCCGAGAGCCTAAGCTCTGGTACAGGTCGTAGACTCGGCTGACTCGGCATGCGGTGCTCACATCGATTCGGCGTCCCCATACGTAGCGAGAAGAATTCAGCAGCCTAAGCAGCTCTCGGCTCAAGTTAAACTGAAAACCCATCTCGCCGGGGTGCACAATTTTCTCGAGCATATTTTTAAAGCAAAGGCGATTTTCTCTTCCCCATCTATATCTCTCTCTCCCTCTCTCTCTCCTCTATCTTTATTTCTCTCTCGACAAACTAAGTATACGCATAACCCGGCAGACGCTGCCGAAGATAGAAGATGCAAACGAGAAAAATGATTTTTCGCGTTAAAAACCCTTTTACCGTCGTAAAATATAAGCTGTAAACAGAATATAAACTGAAATAAAAATTTTATTTTTTTGGGCACAGTGGGGATCTCAGGACATTACTATGGGTGTAGGCCAGAAGGGCGAGGGGGAAACTCGAAAAGTAGACATAAAAACGTTTAAACAATCGTATTTTATATTTTATAGATATAAATACGCCGCGTGCGGTTTCGCCAAATTCATCTCAGAAATCATTTTCTCAGCGAGAGACAATACCGAGCTTTGCGTTTTACGGTCTGTTGATTTAGAGCTTTGGCGCTGCGCAGAATTTAAATAAAATGCATTCGAGAAGGTGAAAGCTAAGATGGTCAGCTAGAGCGCAAGAAATTTCCCGGTAACGAGGCCACGAGTACCAGGGGAGTGTAACAAAAGGGTGGGAGCAACCATTACCCAGTCAGAACCGCCCCTCCCTGTGTACCCCTCTTAAAAGTTAGTAAGAATTCATCATCAACATAGACTCACATTCACAGGAACAATGGCCGGATTCAGTCTCCTCGTATCAGGTAACCTGTTGGGGAAATAATCACGGTCGAGTACCCTAGGAACCCTGCTAGACTTGCACGTAACTTAATCTACCTAGCGGACCACATGCCCATATCTCATCATCAATTCTCAGCTAGAATGCACACCAGCATCACCAATAACCCTGGCCAATCCCTTGGTGCGAGCAGACGCAATGAAGACTGACACACCACAGATGACTGCCAGAACTCTCACCATTCCAATATTTTCCAGCTGAGTTCTCTTACTTTGGTAGCACTGAGTCTCCAACTCCGGCTACAGGTCCAATGAGAGCACTACTCTCTCCTGCAGTGTCACTAAATGACAGAGTCAGGCCGCCTCCAACCGTGACAGGGTTTGCAAGGCCCCACTCACTGGTCCGACCAATCTGACCGCCGGTACACCTGGCCCGGCTCCCCTGACCAGAAGCACCGACCGTCTCGCACGGGGTCCCCCCTACATGAGTTGCATGATAGCTCCATCATCCGGCAGCTACCCGACCGACTCCCTTGGCTGCTGGTAACCCATCACTCTGGCTACCCACTCACGCAGTCAGGCCCCAGCCCCTCACGGCTGTCCACCAGGTACTGCCTGTCCGTCGGCTTTCCGTACCATCACATTACCAACCAAGACAACAAGACTCAGGCTACCCCTATACCACAATTACCACCTTGGGCCCCTGTGCATCGGCCACGGCAACTACCTTCGTGTACCGATCACAGTCCCATAGGCATCAGGTACGTCAACCAACAATGTCTACCAATCCCATCTCTTCGAGGCGACCCTTTCGCCCCTTCAACACTGCTCGTCACTCTCTTACTGAAACCATCATACTGTACGCTCTATAGTAACGCTAAATAATCTATGGCTAATCTAAATAGTATACGATACCAAGCAGGTCCAGGCCATACTCCGTGAGAAACCACTATACTCAGTGACAGGGTTGCCACTTTTTTTCAGGATTGGTTTTCCCTGACTTTCCCGGTTTTCCAGGCCAACTTTTCCAATTTTCCCTGACTTTTTTACAGGATTCCAAGAAAGCCCAGAGGGAGGAGAGTCACAGAAATTTTTTACAATACAGATTTTAAAAAAATCGCTATCGAGAAGAAGAAGGTACAGATGTAATTTATGTAATATTTTTCAATATTAGAAATACTCAAAGAAAGTTGAGTCCATTCCAACAGATAAAAAAAGTTTACTCTGATAAAATACGAACTCGTTTGTTATTTTCAGAAAATTTCCCTGACTTAAATGAAAATTCCCTGACTTTTCCCTGACTGACCAAATTCCCTGACTTTTCCCGGTTTTCCAGAAAGTGGCAACCCTGAGTGAATAACTCGCCTCACTTGTCAACTCGCGAAATAACTAACTTTTCAATATACTATTTAAAACGCACTATGACACATAAGCTCGCATAGACTCCGATCACTGGACACCATTTAACAATTGTGATAGTCGCATAAGCTCGTGCTGTAGGCTGCGACGACCCTTAGGAGAAAGCAGCCCTCTCATGCCACTTCTCCTTTATATTACCAAACCGGATGTACACTTGTAACGATGAACATCCATCTTACGCGACCTAGCCTATTCATAAAATCGTTCGAGTCAGTTTTGTTACTTTTTTGCGTGTAGAAAAAATGAACTGTAAGGGCTTCTCCGTCTTTACAGGGGTTCTCATTTTACAGCGAGAGTAAACGGCGAGTTACCAGTTATACAAAATATACTCACATAATATGTACAACTGTTACAGGAGTTACTTTAGTAGTATATAAGTAAGACTGCTTCAGCGCATTAAATGTATTAAGTAGTGAAGAATCATATTTAACTGGATGATTCTCAAATTGGTTGAATTTGTGTCCTAATTGAATATCTTCAGAATGGTAACAATGATTTCTCTCAAACTTGGTATATCACTAGTACTCATTCAGTACTACTATAGGCATATTCAATTCATTCATTCATTCATTCAAGCTTCATTTTTACAAGTACCAACATACTACAGTGCGCTCTCGTGGCTTTAGAATCGGGCAAGAGCCTCCCCCAGACTGCACCACTCATTGAGGTCCTGGGCGATCCTTTGAAAGGTACTATGTCCCAGCAGCTTACCGAAGAGGTCCCTCCATCCGATCCTCTGTTTACCTTGCTTTCTTGTTCCCGGATTGTACCAAAAGGTCAATTTGTACGTCCAACGGTTGTCCTGCAGTCGAGGGCGAAACTATAGGGGGTGTGGGGCTTGAAACACCCCCACCCTTAGTAATTTGACAGTCGGCAAATTTTAAGACTGTTCATTTGAATTTTCATTTTTTATGCATGTTTGTTTGTTTCTTTATTTTCTTTTTTAATAAAAAAGTATATCAATTAAAACATTGGCAAATTAAAAATTTTTTAAATATTTTGTCGGCGAATTTTCAGTTTTCAAAAAATATTTGTCGGCAAATTTTTCTTCTCCACCTTTCCAAACTGAAAGTCAAATTTCGTTTCTGAAAATGGAGTACCCTGGACCCCTGTTTTTTTTTTTTTTTTGTTTTTTTTTGTTTATTGTTTCTAAATTACATTTCTGGCTGTACAGTATGACACTGAGAACCACTTTTTGCTTAGCAGCTTGTCGGTGTTTCTCAGGTCATTTACAATAATCATGTGTACTTAGTTTACTGCATTATTACAGCGGATAGATAATTCAATTAATATATTTTTCTTTCTTTTTCATTATTTCATTTACATAGTCGATTGTTATTTGTATGCTGTTGCGATTTTCAAACCAGTTTCTGCTTATATTTTCAATTTTGTACTTATTTCTAATTTCTTTGAAAGCGGGACATGTCAAAAGGTGTGATCTGGGGTGTCTGTAAATTTTTTTTGCAGTTTATGCAGGTGTCATCTTCTATGATTTTGAATTTTTTTAAATATACGCCAAAGTTTCCGTGACCTGTTAGGAATTGTGTGAGGTAGAAGTCAGGTTTTAGTTCTTCACTTTTAAGTCTTTCTTCAATGTTTGGTATTAATTCATAAGTTCTTCTTCCTTTTTCGGAGGTGTTATATTCTTCTTGCCAGAGATTGATGTATTTAGCTTTAGTTTCATTTATTCTCTCTTTTTTCTGGGTTGGAGTGAGTTGGGATGTTTTTATTGTTTTGATTTCGTTACTTCTCAGTATTTGTAGATCAGTTGGTAACATTCCTACAATTACGTTCGTGGCTGCGTAAGAGAGTGTTCTGTAAGCGACTATGACTCCTAATAGTATTTTTCTTTGCTCTTTTTGGATTTTTTTTTTTTTTAAACTTATTTTTGGGTAGTAAATTTTGCAGCCATACTCTATTATTGACCTGAAAAGTGCGGAGTATAGAATTTTCCTGTCTGTGTATTTTAGACCAAAAGTTTTGTTATAGAGAGCAGTTATTTTGCAATAGTATTTTTTGATTTTATCTAATATGTAGTTAGTGTGATTGTTGAAGTTGAGGTTCTCATCTAAAATTATACCTAGATATTTAATTTCTTTATTGATAAGTATATCTTCGTTCTCTTGTTTTAGATTTTTTTCCTATGACTAGTTTTAGGTTTTGTTTGTTATGTTTTCTTGTTACTAGGATGCTGCTTGTTTTTTGTGAATTCAGTTTTAGACCTAACTGTTTTAGTGTGTTGTTTATAGTCTTGATTGTTTTATTTATTTGTTCAATGTCTTGATCGTCCTGAATTCCGGCTATTAGCAAGAGGTCGTCTGCATAGCTTATTAATTCTGTGTTCTTGCTCCCTGTTTTGCATTTTTTGTGAACTTTGGCCATTGCAATGTTGAAGATTGTTGGAGACCGTGCTGAGCCTTGTGGGACCCCTGCTGTTAGTTTTTGTCGGTGTATTATCTTGTTGTTATTGGTATCAAAGAAAATTATTTCTCTGTCGATTAGAAAGCTTTTTATTAAGTTCAGGAAGTTGTCATCCGAGTTATTTTCTCTGAGACAGTTTATTATGGAAGGCCATTTTATTGTATCAAAAGCTCCACTAATGTCGAATCTAATTAGCAGGGTCATTTTTATTTGTTTTTTGGTGATATTATTTTCTATTTTGTTGATGCATTTCTCTATTGCAGTTTCTGTTGATTCTTTTTTTTATGTATCCGTATTGATTTTTGTGTATCATTTCTTTGGTTTTAATCTGTTCTTCTATTAGTTGACGTATAATTTTTTCATAAACCTTGCCTAGATTTGGGAGTAGGGCTATAGGACGATATGAGTTTGGTTTAGTTGGGTCTTTTCCCGGTTTATTTAGTAGTTTAATTTTGCAGGTTTTCCATAAGCAAGGGAAATGTTGGAGCCCAAGGTACTTATTGAAAATGGTCAATAGTAGATCTGGATGTTTTTTGTGTAGTATTTTTATAATTTTGTTGGATATGCCGTCAGGTCCGTTTGCCTTTTTGTTATTTAGTTTTTTGATAAGGTGATTGAGTTCGTATGGCTCTATTGATAATTTAGTGTTGTTCTTACTTATGTTTTTTGGGTAGAGACTAGTCAGTGAAATGCAGAAGGTTCAAGCTGAGTACCGGATGTTATTTGAAAAGTTGAAACAAAGCTCAAAGGTGGAAGACATTTCGAAAATCTGAAAGTCGGTAGCAAACGTTGAATTTCAAATTTTAATGACTATTCGGACTGCCAGCGCGAAAGAGTCGTCCTCTATAATTTTAAGCACGTAATAAAAAGGAACTATTGAAACCCCACATATTTTAGAAAAATTCATCAGATTGAAATGAAAATGGTCTCAATGGAAGAAAAATTTTATGTACTATAAATTTTGTCCTAATCATTTTTTCGATAAACGCTTTCGTTTTCATAATATTTTGAGACTTCTTCGTATGCCTGTAAATGAAATATTCCCCTCGATCAGGGTTACAAGGTAAACGACTACAGCGCGCCACCGCTTTGAGCCGCCCGAAATCTGTTCACTTTGTCACTCCGTCACTCACTGAGTCAGTGATTCACTCACGCACTCATTCATTCGATTACTTATTTAGTGATTCACTCAGTCACTCGCTTACTTATTCAGTTATTCACTCAGTTACTCCGTCACTCACTAAGTCACTCGCTTACTCATTGAGCTATTCACTCAGTTACTCAGTCACTCACTCAGTAATTCATTCACTCACTCAGTCATTATTTACTCACTCACTCAATCATTTGTAAACGACTACAGCGCGCCACCCCTTCAAGCAGCCCGAAATCTGTTGTTACTAGATGCTCTGTTTGACCTAGAGCCTGGAATTTGAGAAAGTTGAACATTTTATTAAAATCTAAAAGTTGAAAAGCAAAAGACTTATTTTCCAACGTCACAAGCTGAATCCGATAGCAAATGCTCTGTTGTTTGATCTATACAGTCTTTGGTCCTCGTGAATATTCGGGCCGTACATCCGAGATTCCAAAATTTTGCTACATGCACATGTGTCAAAAACGTCACCTTTTGGTCGCTGATAAGAGTAGTCGATACTAGCGCTGTACGGCCCGAATAGGAGGGGTTTGTTCCTTACGTATATCATATTACTTCCTCCGAGCAACCGACTATAGGGTACAAGAGATGACTCTACCATTTGAATTGAAGGGAAATTTCTGGAGGACCTCGAAGTTTGTAATATTTTTTTGCTTCTATGGGTACGAGCATAGAATCTAGTTGACTCCTAAACTCATGGTAGACGTCTCTCACGGCGTTCACTTTTTTTTTCTTTCTTTTCTTTCTTAAAGTAGGTGTTTCAAATTTTTAAATTATTTTCTTGACAAAATCAAACCAGTTTCCAACCCCTATTGTTTCTCTTTCCGAAATACTGGAATGGCCAAAAGTCATCGAACCATTTTGCATGCAGGTGAAAAAAACCACGTACACTATCATGCGCGTTATTGTGATAGCGTTTGATGACTTTTGGTCACCCCGGTAGTATGGACCTAGATTTTCTTTTTCCTCTTCATTACGTTCTCCTACATGGCTGTTAAAATCACCCATAATAATTATATCGACATTTTTTTTGTTTTTTCAATTCGTTGTATATTTCCGAGAGTATGTCATGAAATTCGTCACAGTCTTTTTCATTAGATATAGTCGTTGGTGCATAGATTTGGAGATCATGGTGAGCGTTCTCTGTCTCCTTTGTTTATTATTAAAACTGCTATTCCTCTAAATTCTATCAGATCTTTCATATGTTTATTACTAATCCAGAAGCCCACACCTTTTTGTCCAAAATCATTGCCTACTATAGGCATACATGTGAAGTTCAAGATTACTGGAGAAACATAAGAATGTCCAGTAGCGTGGCCTGTTACACAAGTATAATGTTTCACTTAATAGTCTTGTACATGCGCTCATCTAATGAAACTTGAAACCCACTGACTGGTGTTCCGGGTACAGAATAGGTGACTCTATCAGGAGAAAGTGGTTTTGCAAGTTTTCGAGGCGTATTAAATAATGCTGAAAGGTTAAACGAAGTGTTCCTCAAATTTTTGTCTTCAGCGTGGACAGTGCCCATAAAAAAAACTGCGCCAAATATATTAGTATTCGTCCTTTTCCATCTTGATCTTCTAAAAACCAAGTGTAATTGCCCCGTGTACACCGCCAAAACCCTGTTTTAAAAGAATCCGAACTCTTGAAACTGAAAAAAGAAGTACCAGAACTCGACCGCAATTACACTGGATAAAGAACTGAACCACGTCCTGATAAAATCGATGAGGTTCGACATCCGTGGCTCATCCTGAAAGCGTCGATCATGCTCCAGTCACCATTAACATTTCGAACAAACGGAAACAGCGTCATGACAGATTTACGGCGTTTCGGGTATGCAATTTTATTAAGATTTCGAGGTACGAGTAGTTCGGATATTTGCAGGATATTCACGGCGTTGAAATTATGCGACTATATTAACAGTCCAGTCATGTTGTTGTTGCATTCGAATTCGAAGTACAACATATTATTTTTTATGATGCGTCGTTTTGATTCGAAAATTCACGAACATTAGGGTGCATAGAAAAACTTTTTTCTTCCCGACTGGTAACCGGAAATTGTATCATTTTCATAAAATGTTTCCGTATACTCAGTCGAAGTTGAACTACAGTGTTGTTTTAAACTGAGTTCTCGAAACGTTATCGCAGCTGCATACATAATCAGTAAAAAGAGAGCAGAACACGCCTTTCGAAAATGATATCTTTGACACCCAATTCAACATTAACTCAACATACGTTGTACCAGAAGTCAGCCGAATTAGACAATAAATGCCGAAGGTATTAGTTGTGAGGAACAGTACGCCTCTCCGACGATCAGCTCATCACAGTTCCAATTGAATAAATTTATTCAAAAAACCAATTTAGACGACAGAATTTGTTTTCCCCTAATGATTTCAGTCTGAAACCCTCATGTCGCCGTTCAGATAATTTTTCTTTCTCCTTCGAAATTGTATACAACTTCGTGATCATTCTGTGATCGCGGTTCCAGTGAATTTGCCAGGTTTTTGTAAACTAATCGATTAAAAGCTCATGACATTAAATAAAATTTAAGTTTCAGTTTTGTAACACTTTGAGATTTCTTCAAATTCTGAATGGGGTGGAAGCGTAACTGATCATTGTCCCCATCTGTCTATACAATCGTAAATGAATTTTACACAGTTTTTGCGTTAGAATTGTTCCAAAGTTAGTGATGCCGAATAGAGCTCAATTTTAAATATTGTCAAAATTTTCATTTTTCAAAATTCTCATTATGCTTTGATCGTTTTTTCTTTTCAATTTTGTCATGATTTATTCATCATTTCTTCAAAACAACAACAATGTTCCATTCATTTAATTGAATCTGTGAAAATCAAGAACATTTCAGATCTCAAATTCAGTTCGATTCCTCGAAAATTATATTCACATCGGAAAATTCAAAGAGTCATGGTAATGGCGAGCAGTTTGAAGAAAATCTCGAAATTTGACAATTTGACAAAGAAGAAAATTTAACGTAATTTCATATCAGGAATCTTCAAGTGACTCGTATACGAAAGCTGAGTAAGGTTCTTGAAATAAGGACCAGTAGTCACGCATCAACGATTTATGATGAAAATCTAGAGAAATTTCTCAAGATGCTCGATAATCGGTAACATTGAAAACTGAACTCTATTAGGGATCCTAAAAGATTTCAGTGGCTTTGTATGTGAAAACTCAAAAATATTTGACGGCGTGAAGTTCAAAATATCCTATGAGCAATGTCACAAGTTTACAGGAGAGGTAAGAAACTGTTTCCGCTGCGGTGAAGGGGGCGGTTGATAAAATGAGTGCCAGCCAATTCTCAGAAGCTTCATACACATGTCCAATGTCCACGTACAAATTTTGGGGTTCAGTCATGCCTAAGCTGAGAAAATAAGGGTTGACGTTGTGCACATCCTAAGTCCATGGGAAAGACAAAGCCAAACATCCTATTCTAATGAGGAAAAAATGAAGTAGTCGAATGCGATATTTTTATTATCCACAAAAGTATCAACTGTGCATTTCTTATCGAAACTGATTCTTATCAAACGCTAACTGCCACTTTGGAGTTAAGATGTTTGGCATGGATTGTTCGCCGGCACATGTGCGTGCTGCGATATTTGGGTTGAAATTAGAAGTACATTGAGGCTCTATGGGCTCTTAGGATGTTTAGTATTATATGGACGGTGGTTCTTAGAACAGTTTGTGTGCACAAAACCACTTTTGCAAAAGTTGGCACATAGGATGTTTTGAACTTCACGCCCACATAAATACATGGAAACCTGAAGTCACAAAACAATCTTGTAATTATAAATGTTGAGAAAAAATATAAATTTTGAATGATAATTTTCAAGTTGAAAAATCGTGAAAGATAAATAATTCGACAAAATGGAAAATTGAATCTGATTCAACACCATGGGTCTCATGAAAAAACTAGTGCATAAAATTTGTATACGTTTCATAAAAGAAGAAGAAGAACAACAACAATAAATTAAGGAATTATGATGAAATGAAGAAAAATAAAAACGGAAAATGTAAGGAACTCGACAAATTTGGAAATCCCATTTAACGAATATTATAAGTCTTATGACCCGTATATGAAAATTGAGTAAGGTTCATAAATAATTGTAATCACGCCGTGAAAGAATGGTCAAAGACTTATGACAACAATTTTTAAAGAATAAAAAAATCTTAAAATCCAAAAATTCGAGAAGATTGAAAATGAACCTTGTCTGATAAGTACAAATCAAAAATCGTCGTTCCACTAATATACGAGAATTCAGTTGGCCGATTCATGAAAATTTGTCATCATATTTTAGATAAATAATCAGAGTTATACCAACGATTTTGAAAAGAAAAAATACCTGACATTTCAAAAACAAATTCTACGAATTTAGGATTGTAGAAATTCAAATTAATTTGGCATCACTAGCTCGATTTCACTTCGTATACAAATAGAAATAATTCAGTCTTATTCATGAAAAATTTCAGTTATTCCGTAAAAAGATGAGTGAGATATGATAAGAATTTTTATGAAACCAAAAATATCAAAATTCTAACAAATTAATAAAATGGAAAATTATTTCGCGAGTCTTCAGACAACTGGTATTCAAAAGAAGAATTAAAAAATTTGAGAGTGCGAAAAATTCGAGAAGGGTGAAAATAAATTTTATTTGATATCACAAGTCTTTCGTCTATTCTATAAGATGATAACTCAACCAGATTCAAAGGCGAAACTACAGAGGGTGTGGGAGGGGATTGCCCCCACCATAATTTGGCAGTCGATAAATTTTGAAACTGTTCCTTTGAATTTTTCACTTTTCATGAATGTTTGTTTGCTTGTTTATTTATTTCGTTTTTTCAATTAAGAAATATTTCAATTAAAAAATCAGCGAATTCTTAGTTTTCGAAAAATATTTATCGGCAAATTTTTCTACTCCACCTCCCCAAACTGAAAGTCAAATTTCGTTCCTGAAAACGGAGTACCCTGGACTCCTGTTAAAAACTAGTCAGTCAAAAGCCGAAGGTTTCAAGCTGAGTATCGAACGTTATCTGACAGGGTGAACCAAAGCTGAAATGTAGAAGACATTTCGAAAATTTAAAACTCGGTAGCAAACTTTGAATTTCGAATTTCAATGACTATTCTGTTTTTACTAGATGCTCTGTTTGACCTAGAGCCTGAAGTTTGAGAAAGTTGAACATTTTATTAAAATCTAAAAGTTGTAAGTGTGGTAACCGAGCTCCGCTCTTTTCCCGAATGGCCAAGGCATTGACATTGTATAATGCGATAGATATGCTGGCGAGTTTCGCTCTCTCATTTATCCTAACATGTTGATTCCTGTTTTCACCTGTCCATACCTGATAATACTTTTTCTGCTGTTTTCCTTCGATTCGATCGACTTTTTCCTCTTTTTCTGTGAATTCTGTGACCTACCCCAGAGAGGGGGAAACTCACCGTTGACCGTTCGAGGAAATGCGGCAGCGAGGACTCGGTTCGTGACGTTCGTCTAAAGAGGTTGCCGTCCCGTTAAGGTTTCGTTCTATCTCCGAACCGGTCTCCATCATCTTGCTTTTTGCGACCTTTGGTTTTCAAAACCCCAAAGTTAAGACTTCTTCGCCGATATCCGTTGGGTACGCTACGCAGCTGCCCGTACGCGCGCGAATTGCCGATCGTTTGAGAACTTAGAATTGTGCCCCTGTAACCAGGACTCGCCGCTTAACACGCCGCGTGGCCACACCGAAAGCTCTCCGCCGTCATCTCGTCACCGCGCTTTCGCGAAGATCGTCTTATTTGCTTTGTGTTTTGTACCATATCTGTAAGTACTCGTTAGATTATATTCACTTTCCCACCTAACCGTGTGTTTGTCTTTGTGTGTTGTCCTACCAGTAGTCATCGAGGGCCAGTGTAAGGTACATCTCAGAGGTATTCTAACGACCCGGTACTCATCCAACCCTGAGTTACCTCGTCGCAACTCCAACACAGGATCGTCAAGTCCTTTCGTGCCGACTCCATACCCTGTAGGTCCCTAGAGCTAGTCGTGGCCTAACAGGTGGTTCCTCTCCCAAACCGAACTGTCCTCCTCTCACCCAGGAGCCTTCACGTTCGGTTACCACATAAGCAAAAGACTTATTTTCCAATGTCATAAGCGGAATCCGATAGCAAATGTTCTATTGTTTAATTTACGGGCTCTGGTCTTTGTGAAAATAGAGAAATTTAATCTGGAACAAAAGTTAAAACTCCATGTGTTTTTCCCATAAGAATGAAAGGGAGTCTGTGACACGGATTCTCCTAATCCAATCAATCTAAAACTTTGTGTTTTTTGTTTTTTAAATTTTTTTTTAAAACTAATTTAGGAGACGAATCAGAGGAAATTCAGGAAAAAAGATCACCAAGAGTAAATAACGACCACCTTAATATGTAAAGGAAGTTGTGTGTTCCTCTCAAGTATTCCTAACATCCTTCCAGCTTACCCGCTCAGACTAGGGTATGCTAATGTACGCAAATGTAAGTGCTTAGGGAATACGGTTCCAATCTACATTTGTAGGGACGAAACTGAGGGCGGGGCCTGCGGTGAAACACTCTCAATAATTTGGCGGTCGACAAATTTTGTTTTAAAGAACGTTCGTTCATTTTTTTCTTTAATTAAGAAATATTTTGATTGAAAAATCGGCAAATTTTCAAATTTAAAAAAATTTTGTCGGTGATGTTTTAGTTTTCAAAAATATTTGTCGGCGAATCCCCCCCCCCCCCCAAAGAAAAAAATCTATCAACACAAAATTAGAGGTCTCATCTTCTCATTGCAAAATCGAGACGGACAGGATCACTGAACTTCCTATTGAAGCTCGCAGGAAAACCGCCACTGGTCTTATACGTAGACCGAACGTTGTATTTGATTCCAAAACATCCGACCTTGGGTATTCTTACTTAAACTATCCCTTGTACGGTTAGAGTTCCCAACCCTCCTTTACTCGAATTATTCATTGACAGCACAAAGCACATGCTATGTTCGTACTGTGTACAAAATCAATTATAAATAGTGGTGCTTGAATCTGTTACAGTTGTACAGAGTGTGTAACAACGAGCGCAGTCTGGATATAAATACTGAGCACTAATTCACATAAGAGTAATGAAAATACCGACCTTCCGACACCAGAGCTATTTTTCGTATTTCGAGTGTAGAGAGTGTTCGTAGTCGTTTGCGATCACTCTCGTTAAAAACCGTTATGACACCAATTTATGGTGCCATTTTGTAATTTCTGATGCCACAATGACATCTTACCTTTTATTTTGGTGCCTCAATGACAATGAATAAATCTGTAAATATACGGGACCTGGAATCATGAAATTTGCCTCTCGTGTCAAAAATCATTTTTCACTTTTTTAACAATTCTTATAGAAAAAACTACACTCTTTTGGAAGAAATAAATCGTAGCCTCCTATCCTCATTAGTTTTTTCACAAATTGCATTTAAAAATTACATCAAGAGTTGAAAAACATACGTGTACGTGGCGTTGTGTGAAACAGGCCTATGGGAATGACAGAGAACAAGAATTCGAGACGCGGTTGGCATAGCAACGCGTAAAAGCACCACCACAGATGTACACGCTACGTACATCTGCGCGCACCACTACCACCATTCAATCTTTACACTCGTTCATCTCTAAAACCTGTTTTCGCACGAGAGGCACATTTCATGATTCCAGGTCACATATAGGTATAGTTCCAGTTGTTACCAGATTTGAATCTGGTGGCATACCAGACAAGATTACCTGCTTCAAAATTTTACTTTCAATAATTAGTACATCATTATTTCTGAACTAGAGAGTTATAGTAAGGCAAGAAAAAATAACGTTTTCAGTATCATTTTTGCTTTCTCAGTTTTTAGTGCTGAATACTTACTTCTTAATCTTCATGAACTCTAATCAATCTTAACAACATAAAAATTTGAGAACATACTCCCCCCTCCTCAAATCGAGATTCAGTTTGTTCTCCTGAATATTTTAAAAATAAACTAATTTCAGAAACACTTTCCTTTTGTATAGGAAGGACTCATTTCCAACTTTCATACCTCATAAACGTATTTACTGGCCAAGATCTTGATTTCTAGTAAAATTCACATTACTTTCATAGTTTTAATTTATCATCAGATAATTTTTCCCAATTTTTGGAACAATATTTATACTTCTGGACTTGTCAGTTTTGGAAAAATTTGAAATCTTTGGCACTTTCGGGTTGGAGCGTTTACTTTGGCACTTTTGGTCCGCAACAAATTTTACAATATTATCAGATCAATTCTCTTCTTCTTCCTTCTTTTTTTTTGTGCGTCTTACTAGTAGATCAATTCTCTTCTAGCTTCTACTTTGTTGTTTGTTACCTTTCTTTCTTTCTTTCTTTTTCTTTCTTTCTCTTTCTTTCTTTCTGAGTGTCTGTCTTCTTCTTCCTACCGCCACAGCAATCCTATCAATCAATAATAGTGTCTTATAGGAGGCTTGGCCACGAAACGCACACGGTGCAAAGAGGACCCCAGTATTTGAAAATATAGCACGTCGGTTTCTTGAACCTCAAAATATTCCGACCTTTCAATAACCGCGAGTATTCTCAAAAGGGTTCCCCAAATTCCATGCCACCATCGCATCAGTACTAAGATTACTAAATACATTAAATACACAGAATATTATCTTGATTAATGAAGTTTGTGTAGCTAAGTGAGCATGAAGAAAAAAAAAATCAATTACCCAGCAGTAGTGTATAACTGCGAAAGATTTTTTATCTTTATCATTTGCAAAAATTACTCGGGAAACTTTTCCATTTTTTTCGATGGTGTCGTCATCCGGCGATTAAGTTTGAAAGTTTTTATGTGCTTGAATGAATACCGCTGCAGCAAGAAAATAAAAAAAATATATATAAAAAAATAACGACAAAGTATTTGAAGCACACCAACAGCACTTTAGCGCGGTTACGTTTTGCATACATTACGCAATCGGTGAATGTAAATTCTTTTAATTTTTCTCTGTTTACCTTTCAGTTTAAACTGCGAATATCCTATGGGGACTGAATTAATTTTTCAAAGAGTTATCAGAATACCCTCTCCCCACTCCGTATTTCATTTGTGAAGTTTTCTTGCCTTTTCCGCTCTGAATTTTTCGGAAGTCGAAGGAAAAGATTCAAGTTTAATGGTTTCTCAACCCCAAATTGAGTGAAGACAATTTTGAAATTAATCGAACTCTCTATTTGTTTCTCACTCGCAGTTTTAATCGAAAGATTCGTAGTGGCTTCTGGTACTCGAGTGCGATCGGTAAAGTTTATTCAAATACGTCATAATCAATCTCGGGTTTCTCGTTTCGAAGTAAATTATGGTCGAATGCAGGAGGAGGCCAGGGGCTGAGTGTTTTTTGCGTTCAATTTCAAAGGAGGATATTGTATTACCTTTTGCACAGCTGTACGCTTTTAACTAAAAATTATCGATGTTGTAATCTTACAACGCCGTATGGTGAAAAATCTCAAACAACAAAGGGGAATTTTTATAAAAAATTTAAATTTCAAAATCGTTAAACAGAAAACATACTTGCAATATTTTCATTTTTGCTAACTGCAGCTTCTGAAGTTACCAATTATGGAGGGTTAGAGTCTCATAATCGTCAAGCCAAGAAAAAAGTGAACTTGACAACTCTCAAAAATATTACAAATTATGGAGAGGGGATATTCTTCCAACTAAAAACTAGAATTTCGTAGTATTTTCCTCAATAAAAAAGCAAGATAAAAATGTCTGCAACATTTTTAATGTTGCAAACTGCCGTTGCTAAATTTACCCACTCTTGAAAATATCAAATTATAGGAGCAAACTGAAATTTCCAAATCTTCAAACAAGGAATTAATTGGTCTAAAATTTTCAATATACTGTCAGTGGCAGCTCTAAAATTTACCACCTCTTCTATCATTTATATTTAAATCATAAGAAACCGGCTAGCAATATTTTCAAATTTTCCAGCTACACTTGTTAAATTTATCAACTTTCCCACAATTTCAAATTAGGGAGATACGGAGAGTGAGTATTTTATTTTCCAATCGCAGATTAAAATTTCAAGATGCATAGCCCAAAAAAAAAAAAAAAAAAAAAAAATCAACAAATCTTAAGAATTTTAAATTATGCGAAAGAAGTTTTTCGAACAGGAAAATCAAATTTTAAAATCGGCAAGCCTAGAAAAAGGCTTACAAATTATTCAGTTTTTCGCAAACTGTGCAGCCCCTAAATATACCAACTCTTCTACCATTTCAAAGCAGGGTCGGGGTGTTTTCTAGCTAAAAATTAAAAAATTTCAAAATCTTTGAGCCCAAATGAGTTGCACTTAATTCTTGAAAAAATTTTGAATCACGGGAAGACAATACGATTTCAAAATTACTGAGCAAAAAGAATACATTATAAATAAAATGAAAAAACTTGCAACTATTTCAATTCTACCGTTCTTAATCACAGGTAAGAGTAAATTATGAAAAGAGGGGGAGGGGGCTTCCCAACTAAGAACTAAAATTTAAAATCGTCGAGCAAAAACAGAAGTCCTGCCAAAGTAACCAAGATTCAATTTTTCAAATTTGTGCGAGGGAGAGATAGTGTTTCTGAACTGAATACTAAAATTTCCAGATCAGCCAGGTAAAAAAGAAGTAATAAATATAAAAGCTCACAACATTTTTAGTTCTGCACCTCTCAATTAGTTCTTCTACCATTTAAAATTATAAGGGAGCTATCTCTTTTCCACTAAAACATAAAATTTGAAATCGTTCCAATTTTAAATAATGGGGAAGGGGAGTTTCTCCGAATAAAACATAACATTTGAAATCGTTGAGCAAAAATACAAAGTATTGCAACATTCTCAATTTTGCTAATCGCATCTTCTAAATTACTTTATTCTTCTATTTTTTCAAATTTGGTAAATTTAACAAACAAGAGAAATTTCAAATTGTAAATAAAGTCGTATTTGCGACTGGAAACTAAAGTTTCAAAACCGTCAAGCAAAATAAAGGAAGTCTTGCAACATTTTCAGGTCCAAAGTTCTTTAATTTACCAGTTTATTTTGGGGTGGGGGAGGGTTCCAACTAAAAACTATAATTTGAAATCGCTGAGCAAAAGTAGAGATTTTTTAATAATTTTCAATTTTGCCAACTGTATCCCTGGAATTAACCAACTCTTTCTACTGTTTCAAACTTTCAACTGAATATTAAAATTTCCAAATCGTTCAAGCAAATTAAAAAAAAAAAGTCACGTTTTTATTTCTAAAAACTCTCAAATATACCAATTTTTCTACAATTTGAAATAATGGGGGGGGGGGGTGAGATTTTCAACTAAAAACTAAAATTTAAAGCCACTGAGCAAAAATTAAAGTCTTATAACATATTCAGTTTGCAAACTGTACTTTCTAAATTGCATCACTCTTCTATCTTTTCAAACTTAGGCGGGGGATGGGGTATTGTTTCCCTACTGAATACTGAAATTTCGCAACCAAAAAAATGGTAAATTTAATGAAACACGTGAAAAAGTCAAATTATGGGGTGAGGTGGTCTTTATGACTAAAAACTGAAGTTTCAAAATCGTTGACAAACATAAAAAAAGTCTTGTAACATTAAAAATTTTTCCAACTGAAGTTTTAAATTAAACAACTCTTTTATTTTTACAAATTTTGACAGGGACTAGGGTATGGTTTTTTAACTGAATATAAAATTTCAGGATCCCCGAGGAAACAGAAAATAGTAAATTTTACAAACACATTAGACGTTTCAAATTATGTGTACAGAGTGAGGTGGTCTCTACGACTGAAAACTGAAATTTCAACAATCGAGCTGACTGTAAATGGGGACACGACCATGGAAACGCCTGCTAATACTCACGAGGACGAAGAAATTGAGGAGGTATATGAAGAATTAGAAGGACTTATGGAGCATGTTAGAGGAGAAGAGAATCTTACTATTATGGGTGATTGGAATGCTAGAATTGGTGAAGGAAAAGAAGGTAATAGGTATAGTTGGGGATTTTAGATTAGGAATGGGAAATATGTGAAAGAAGAGAGTGTTCGATACATAACTTAGTTATAGGAAATACTCAATTTAAAAATCATTATAGAAGACGGTATACACGGAAGAGTCCAGATAACAAAGGTAGATATCAAATTGATTAATTATCACAAAACAACGTTTGAGGAATCAAATATTAGACTGTAAAACTTATCTGGGAGCCGATGATATTGACAGTGATCATAAGTTTGTTGGTAGTAATGAAATGTAGACTTAAATTGAAGAAACTTGGAAGAAAAGAAGAGGTAAAAACGATGGAATCTGGAAAAATTGGAAAATATTAATACTAGAGAGAAATATCAAGAGGTTATTGTGTTAGAATTAGAGGCTGAAAAAATACAGGAAATTACCTGTGTGGAGGAAGACTGGGGTAAAATAAGGGAGGGAATATTAAAGTCAGCAGAAGAAAACCTGAGTAAAACTAATAGAGAAGAAAAGAAACCATGGATGAAGAAGGAAATCCTCAGACAGATGAATGAACGAAGAAAATATAAGAATGCAAAAGATAGAGAAAGTAGATTGCAGCTTATCAAAGGTTGAGGAATGAAATAAAGAGGGAGTGTAAAAAGACAAAGGAGGATTGGATGAAGGAAAAAAGTGATAAGATGGAAGAGTTTATGAATAAAGGACAAACAGACTTGGCTTATAGAAAAGTAAACATGGATTTGGAAGAAAGAAGGAAGAAAGCAAGTAATATAACAAATAAGGAGGAAGTGCCTATTTACACAGCTGAAGGAAAAGTGAAAAGGTAGGTAGAGTATGTAGAAGAACAGTATAGTAATAATATTGGGGATGAAGAGATACGAATGGAGAGGGAGGAAGATGTGGAAGAAGATGAGAGGGGAGACTCAATTGAAGTGAATTTGACAAAGCATTGAGAGATTTAAAGAAAGGGAAAGCTACAGGAGTGGATGGGATACCTACTGAATTATTACAGAACTTAGGAGAATATGTACTTCATAAATTGTACAAATTAGTACATAATATATTATATTTATGATGAAGGGGAAATGCCTATAAGGACTTCAAAAAGAGTGCTATTGTAACTATACCAAAAAAAAGGAGCAGATAGGTGTGAAAATTATAAAAATATTAACTGGGATAATTTACAGGAGAATTGAGAACAGAATAGATGCAGAATTTGGAGATAATCAGTTTGGATTTAGAAAAAGTAGAGGTACTAGAGAAGCCGTGTTAGCTTTGAGATTAATTGTAGATTTATGCAATACTTGTGATAATTGCTTCATAGTTTATTAGTGTAGTCTAGGAAGGAAAATTTAGAGTATGGAAAGTCGATATTCAGTTAAAAAGCATTATGCATAACCATATGTGGCAGTTTCTATAAAAAGGGGGTAACTTTGTCGATCGATCGAAGTCTTAGAAAACGCTAAAAAAGAAAAACAAAATTTCTTGGTCGAAAAAATCAATTTTGATATTTTGGTTGATTTCTATAGAAAAAACATCGCAATAACGAAAAAACAAAATTTACGCGCATGAGAGAAAAGAGGGAGAGAGAGAAAGAGAATTATGAACGAGAATGAGAAAGAATGCGAATCGGTATCTGCGTTCGCTTCTTCGTGGTTTTTCGGAGCTCACGAATAAATCCGATGTTCTGAATTGTTACCACGCAGAAGAGCGAAAAATTACCTTTCCAATAAGCCTTCGTCGAGGCTAGTAACGTGATTCCGCGGCGAGTTAGGGCCGCTTGACGGAGTGGGAGAAAAAGGTGTGTCTAACTTTAAACGCGTTTTTCCCAAAAACGTGTTTTCGCGCGTTCTCGTTACACTCATCTTTGACCGCTTGTATCTCCGGAAGAAAAAACGCTACAAATCTCGCCGATAGCTCGTTGGAATGGGCATTCATTCCTCTATTACGTACTGTCCGTAACTCAAAATTTGTTGGATCGACAAAGTTACCCCTTTTTATAGAAACTGCCACATATTTGTTTCAGAATTTTTGAAAATTATTTTGTGGACGATACATAACATCCTTCTAACTATAAGGATTCAGGGTTTCTATTTTTTTCAGCAACAAATGTCACCCACAATAAGCACTACAAAAATGTGCAAACTACGAAGGAATAAAAGTAGTTATACACAACAACAACGTGGTCTGTACACCTCCTTAAGGGGTCAAAATTTTGGGCAGCGCCCTCAAATGACTTGTACAACATATTTCTTTGAGAAAAACATTCCACATACATTTTTTATGAGAAATATCTGTCTGTGTGACGCATTTTCAAGAAAAATCCGTGAGTGGTTACGTAGACAACGATAGAATTTTGACCATAATTTGACAGTTTGAGGATGTTAGGTATATTAGGTTGTGTATTTTGAACTCTGTGGTAGATTGACGTGATAGAAGAGATTTACACTTATCTAATAAAACAAAAAAAATTATTGTTCTAACATTCTTAGTTTTTGAGATACCAAACTGTTACTTAAATATTGAGTTATTGGAAGAATGACCCACGTGTTATTACGAAATGAAAGAACTTGTGCACAAGATAGGGAGAAATGGAGAGAGCTGCGTTAAACCGGTCGTAAGACTGATAAATTTATCATCAATGATTTCGGTAGTTAAAGATTTGCTCTACAACATTTTAACAAACGACACTTGCAAAATCAAAACAGCAAATTTTATTATTTTATATTTTTGCAATTTTATTGATGATCATTGTTCCAAGTATTCATTTTTTGTTTTCCTCGCTTTTCTCAATGTTCATGTTTTGTGCAATAATAATTTCTTTCGGCGCAGGTCACAAATGTTGAATTTGGAAACCAAATCGAGTCAAATGAAAAATCTAAGACGATATTAGGAATCAAAAATCTCCCGATAAGCTTATTTCAATATTTCGCTTTTTCAAACTGGGGTCCATTCCGACCGTTTTCAGGGTGAAATATAAAATCTGGGAACCAAATCAAGAATCGATGAAATTATTTGATTCGAGTCTCGAGTCAAACAACAACCCCCTTTCTTACCAGTAAAACTACAGAACATCTCGGGACATTTTTCGTCGAATTAATTCCCGATTTCAAAACGCGATAATTTTCTCATTTTGAAAACTTTTCTCGCCAGTCGGCGTTCGCGAAAATAATTTTAAAAAATAACAAAAAAAACCGCTGTTATAACTAGCTCGGCGAATTTCTTTTCAACTCGGTTCGGAGATATTCGAAAACTAATTGCGACGGGTTCGGGGATGATACGGTGGCATGGGGATGATAGCGTGGCACGAGAGACGAAACGAGACCGACGAGTTTATGCAAAACGTTGAATATTTTTAACCTCTGTCATCTGTGCGCTGTGTTAGGTGGCTGGAGGGGGGTGGAACTGACGGGCTGTGTACTTCACATGCGACTGAATTCCTCGCTTCCACTGTTTTTTTCAGCATTCGTCGCGAGATACAGTACATTAAAAGAGACCCTCGACACTCGGCCGTAATTAGCCTACGAAAATATTCAACTTCAATTATATGAAACGTGGAACTGTCTCGGTGTATGTGTACGTAGGCAGGGTGCATATTATAGTTCGTCATTCGTTTTCGTCGAAGACCTTATACCCAACAGCGGCGAGTTCATATAACCTACATTTACCTACGTGTGGCTTTATTAAAAATGCAGACTTACAGGATATAGGCTGTACACGAGTTTAGGAAACTTACTC
Source organism: Acanthococcus lagerstroemiae (assembly GCA_031841125.1). Taxonomy (NCBI): domain Eukaryota; kingdom Metazoa; phylum Arthropoda; class Insecta; order Hemiptera; family Eriococcidae; genus Acanthococcus; species Acanthococcus lagerstroemiae. The sequence goes on from CM063112.1 coordinate 44,727,324, forward strand.
ACTGTTTTGGTTGTTCTAGCACCAGCTGAACGACCTCGTGAAGTTTCTGCGCTCACACGGAATATTTGGTGTACTTTTCGCTTACACCTCACATTTCTTCGCGCACGACTTCACGCTTGATCGAGTCACTCGAAATGTCGGAATTTAGAATTCCGTCTTGCCGGCGGCGCTTTCATAAAAATTTGACGGGCTGGATAGAAGTGGGCGGGACCGATTAGGAAATTTCTTTTTTGTAACGCGTTCGGATATTAAAACTAGGTAAGTATATAGCTGGATCCACGATACCTTAAAAGTGAGTACAGTAGGCGGCAATTATGGAGAAACGATGGCCTCACATCTATCGTGTCACCCAAATTAAATTCGACCTTTCGCGCTCCCTCCTCCACACTGAGTCAAATTCAGGCGGTTTAACTAATACTTTCAGAAGGGACTGTTTTCCCGCACTCTGTCCTTTCGCTCTTCTTTTTATTCGTTATTTCTTACTTTTTCTCTTTTACCTCATTTTTCTGAGCCGCCCCCGTTTCAGCGTTTTTTTGCCCTTTATATAATATCAATCCAGCTCTGACCAAACACAAGATTACCAGACGTACTCTGCAAAGAGGAAATGCACTTGCAGGTTTTCCGGAAACTGTTCAAGAGAAGTGTTTTGTCCGGACCACAGCGAGAACATTCGATATCACAGAAAATAAAAGTTTGTAGAAAAAGAACGTGTACTGAACGGCCTATGGTAGAAACAGATCTGACTGAGAATGTTAACACACTGCAACTTCGTCTGAAACAAAGTTACAGACTTGCGGTTTGTTTTATCTGAAAAATCCTACATTCTATTTTCAAATTCGCATTACTAGCATCACTACATCACATTTATATATCGAGATATTTCTGTCTAAAAACTTTTTCATCCGCTTTTTTTTAGGATTTTGGATTCTTTTCTCAACATCTCCATTTTTTCGATACTGTTTGACTTTCAATCAGAATTGCAAGATATTACACTTCCATTGGATATAGTGATTTTCAAGGTTTGACAGAAATACATAGAATTAAACGAAATTTATACATTCCAATTTTGAAACATTCAACCATGCTTCTTGCAAAACCGATCCATTAGGGTACGTGTGGAGGACATATTTCCTGCCTCCGACTTACTCATCAATGGAGTCTCGCAAGGCTCAGTCTTCAGCGTAACCTTGTTTTTGATTGCTATTAATGAGATCACGCTCCATGTTCGTTTCCCTCGCACAAAAATACTATTTGCTGATGACTTCAGCATTCACCTTAAATCCAAAAATCCACAACGTGCCCACAGACTACTGCAAGGAAACATGGTCCACTAGACATGGATTCTGTATACTTTAAAACTATTGAATTTTCAAATCATATTCATAAAAATTTCCTTTTTCATTTCAATTTTTCCTCAATTTTTATTATTTATTATTCATGTCGTTTCTCTTTTATACCAAATACTTCTTTTACCTGTTTTTTTCACGCTGTTTTTTTTCTTCTTAAAACATACTTTTTTTTTTTAAATTAAAATAATGTTTTTTTCATCCAATAAAATATGTTGAAAAATAAAAATTTTTAAACGTCAAACATGTATATGTCACCGTGAAAATCGATAATTCAGGGAATGTCGACAATAACTAGTGATTATCAACATTGGCGGACTGTTTCAGTTAAAGTTGATAATTTAAATATTTTTATGAACATTAACGCTACATTGTGTACATTATCTAGTGATTATCAATAATCGCTATAGCGCGTAGTGAAAGTTGAAAAAATATTTCTCGTGTCGAAAAGGTAAAAAAGAATTATTTGTTCATTATTTGTACAGGGTAAATTATCCACTTTTGGCCAGGTTTCCCATAAATTTGCTAGCAAATAAGGACTGGATAACACTGGGAATGTAATTTTTGCACTATGAAATCAGTGAAAACTGCCGTGTGTATGGGGTGTTGTACTTTCAAGTTTACATCACCCATTATTCTTTTTAAAAAGATTGATCTGTGGCGGACTTCAAAACTTCAGTGATTTCTTATCAAAAATCTTAAGAATCCAGCAATTGGAAAAATTGTCATACAAACGCTTCCAGGCGGTAATTGCACTAGGCAATGTATTTTCTTAATCATTCATAGAATTAGTAACGGATTTTGATTTAAAAAATTGGTTTTTACTCTGTTTTTCGTTAATTAAGAGGCATGGCCAAGTGAGGGTCTCGAATTAAATGATTTGCCAGCAACCTGTCCAAAGATGGATACAGTGCTAATCCATTTTTGGTCACCCTTTGTTATGAACGAGGTAGAAAAACTGAAAATTTCTCATAAAATTCACAAAATTCTTCGTCACGTCACTACTAAAGTGTCACACAAAAAAGAAGAAATACCAATAATTTTTTAAGCAATTTACGAATAAGAAATGACGCGTCCGAATTGTGAGATTTGTTTTTATGATATTACAATGCATTGAAACCTGGGAAATCTGATAGTGTCTGATAATTATCAACTTTCACTACAAGTTGCAAGTGATTATCAATAATCACTAGTTAAGTAACTGAAACAGTCCGTCAATGTTCATAATTACTAGTTATTGTCGACATTTCCTGAATTATCGACTTTCACTGTAACATATATAATGGGACAGTTTCTATAAAAAGGGGTAACATTGTCGATCGATCACAGTCTCAGGAAACGCTAAAAAATAAAAACAAAATTTTTTGGTCGAAAAAATCAATTTTGAGATTTTGGTTGATTTCTATAGAAAAACATGGCAATAACGAAGAGACAAAATTTACGCGCATGAGAGAGAAGAGGGAGAGAGAGAAAGAGAATTACGAAAGAGAGTGAGAAAAGAATGCGAATATCTGCGTTCGCTTCTTCGTGGTTTTTCAGAGCTCACGAATAAATCCGTTGTTCTGAACTGTTACCACGCAGAAGAGCGAAAAATTACCTTTGCAACAAGCCCTCGTCAAGGCTGGTAACGTGATTCCACGGCGAGTTAGGGCCGCTTGACGGAGAGGTAGAAAAAGATGTGTCTAACTTTAAACGCGTTTTTCCCAAAAATGTGTTTTCGCGTGTTCTTGTTACACTCATCTTTGATCGCTTGTATCTCCGGAACAGAAAACGCTACAAAGCTCGCCGATAGCTCGTTAGAATGGGCATTCATTTACGTACTGTCCGTAACTCGAAATTCGTCGGATCGACAAAGTTACCCCTTTTTATATGAAACTGCCACATATTTAAAGAAAACAACAAAAAACGAAAACATATTTTTTCTCCTTTAGGCAGGAGAACCGGAAGCGATTCTGTAACTAGGTGATGAGTTGTGAGCAGGGAAAGCCATAAATTGCAAGAGTAGCGAACAGAAAATGTTGACTTTATTTCGAATACTTTAAAATTGAATGGTATCTACTCATCTTAATTTCAGTCAGTCTGGTAATTCTAACCAAAAATGATTAAAATATTTGAGCCAAACAGATCGAAAGAATCTACAAATAAAACATGGTCAAGACGACCAAATATGGCCATAAATAGCCAAATCTGACCAATCTTGTACAAAAATTGATAAAAACAAACTAAATCAAACTGATCAACGTGGACTAAAACAACCTAAACAAAAAATTCTCAGAGACTGCACCTACTTCTACCATCAATTATTCACCCACCCCCACCGAAATGACTGACTGACTGACTCAACACTTCATTCTCCTGTAGGTAGCACACTCCTTGTATCAGCCTGTATTCCCTTGCGAGCATCACGTTCCTTGTACTAGCCTGCGAGCACTACACTCTGCTAGTGTATCATCTTGTCGACGAGTCTACAACCACGGGAGAGCATTTTCATGTCTGCTTCGCGGACTGCGCCGACATGAGAATGTCATTGTCCAGCGAATGTAACAACATAAAATCAAACCCCACCAACTGAATTAATCCCTTCATTTTGACCCTCGAAGATTACTAAATAAGCGTCTAGTGATACAAAAAATCCTATTCTAACTGACAAATTTATTAATGCAAAAAAAAAAAAAAATTATAACTGATGACGAAAGTGCCACAAATTTGGACCCCCTTTTTATTTAAAAAAAATATTCAGAATCTATAAGGGGTCAACTTCTTTGTTTTGGTGTGGTAAGGTACAGAGAGAAGAGGTTCCCACATATAGTATTATTACGTCCCATTTCTAAAATTCTTGGGAAATTATTTGTAACGTGACAATTTGGAATTTTCTAGAAAGAAAAGTCTAAGTCGACCTTTGACCAGTGTGTGAATATTTATTCCGCTTCTTCAATAAATTAAAAAAAATAATAATAAAAATTAAAAAGGCCTTTTAATATATTCAATATGATGAAAAGTGCATTTAATAGTTGGAAAAATATTCGCTGGCTGAAGAATAAAAAATATTATTCGTCACAAGAGAAGGGAGTGTGAGGGCTGAACCCCCTCTCAATAATTTGGCAGTTGGCAAATTTTGAAACTGTTCATTTGAATTGTTTGTTTGTTTATTCATTTGTATTTATTATTTTTTTCCCTTATTTATTTTTTTTTCTTAACTTTTTTTTTTCTCAATTAAAAAATCGGCAAACTTTTAATTTTTTTTTTTTAAATTTTGTCAGTGAATTGTTAGTTTTCAAAAGATATTTGTAGGCAAATTTTTCTTCTCCATGTCCACAAACTGAAAGTCAAATTTTGTTTCTGAAAATGGAGTTTCCTGGCCTCCAGAGACTAGTCAGTCAACAGCCGAAGGTTTCGAGCTGGGTATCGAACGTTGTCTCAAAGGTTGAAATCGAATTTCAATGACTATTTTGTTTTTACTAAATTCTCTGTTTAACCTAGAGCCTAAAATTTGAGAAATTAGAGCATTTTATTAAAATCTAAAAGTTGAAATCAAAAGACCTATTTTTCCAACATCACAAGCTGAATCCGATATCAAATGTTCTATTGTTTAGTGTACGGGCGTTGGTCCTGGTGAATATAGGAGGGAATTTTAGTCTGGGAACCAAAGTCAATACTCCATGTGTTTTCCCATAAGAATGAAAGGGAGCTTGTGGCCCGGATTACCGACCTGAAACTTCGTATGTATTTTTTTCTTATTTTTTTGATTTTATTGGAACCAATTTAGGAGATGAATCAGAGGAAATTCAGAAAAAAAAAGATCCACTTTAATGTGTAAAGGAAGTTGTGGGTTCTTTTCAAGTATTCCTAACACCCTTCCACTTTCCAACTTACCCTCCCAGACTAGGCTATGCTCATGTGCGCAAATGTGAGTACTTGGAGGATAAGGTTCCAATCTGCATTTGCAGGAATGAAACTAGGGGGACGGGGAGTGAAACACCCTCAATAATTTAACAGTCGGCCAATTTGGAAACTGTTCATTTGAGTTTTTCATTTTCTAAAAACGTGTATTTTTTTTTTAAATAAAAAATATTTTGATTAAAATTCGGCAAATTTTCAAATTAAAAACAATTTGGTCGGCAAATTTTCCTTATCCACCCCCCTCCCAACTAAAAGTCAAGTTTCATTTCTGGGGACAAGGAAGTTTGCCTGAAAAAGTTCGTCTTACGAAAATCTGCCACGGAAAATTTGCCTGAGAAGATTCGCCGCAAATGAAAATAAGCAAACATTCGAAGGCAAAATTTCACTGAACCAAAATTTATGCCACACTTTCACTGTCAGGGAGCAATCAACAGAGTCCACCCATCGCAACCATTGTACCATATATTCGAGAAATTTCCTTCGTAGCATGAATTCAATTGAAAAGCAGTTTAAAGCAAAATACCTGTATAGTTTTCCTCCGATTCAAATGGTGTCCAAATTACTCGCATATGGCAATCACAAAATAAGTGTGATCCCAATTCCATGGAAAAGAATGAACTTCATCAAACTCACCTGCGCAATTCAAGATACATCTTTCATTAGTATACCAAATTTCGCTAGCCAGTATAATGAAAAACTAATAAAATTAAATAATTTAATGCAAATAAACAGAAGATAAAATTCAACTAATTTACGTTCGTAAAATGACCGAATACGTCGAAAGGCAACTAGATCTGGTCATCAATCGTGGTATATCTAAACCTGATCAAATACAAGTGAAACTAAACATGATGGCAAACAATTAAGAACAACCACATCCCACGAAACCTGACCAAAAAATACCCAAATCACAAAAACTCAAATTCGACTTGACATTATTTGACAAAGTCTGACTAAAATTTACCAATAATAAAAACCGAAAACAATCAAAATCTGAATAAGCAAACATGATCAATATTTAAAAAAAAAAAAAAAAAAAAAAAAAAAAAGAGAGAGAAATGATTATGAAGCCAACTAACTGGATCAAAAATGATTTAAAATAATCAAAATCGCCAACCTAGAGGAGCCACTAATTCGATCAAAATGTACCGAAAAGAATAATAATAATAATAAATAAATAAATGGAATGAATAAAGACTTAAACTAAACATAGCCACAAACAAAGAGACACAATCAAAATCAACCTAAATAGAACTAATCCACCCAAAATCTGATCAGAAACAACTGACCAGAGTTAATGGAGAAAGTTACAAAGTGACTTACAAAACACACAATCTGAAGGAAATATCATTACGAGGTGTGGCTATTAAATAACGAGACTGCGTTCATTAGAGAACTTCTGTCACAGTGTTGGGAGAAACTGATACAGCTGGAACAACCTGGAGATGCGACGAAAAAAATGGAACAGCTCGTCAACTTGAAATTTCTCTTTAAATTGAAAAAGAAAAACCTACTGAATGTTTTGCGCTATTAAAAGAGATTTATGGGAAACACTATATGTCACGTGCGCGTGTTTTTATAAATTTATTGCAAGAACGATTTTCGGAAGGTAGAGAAAGTGTTGAAAATGACAAACGTCCAGGGAGATTTGCCACACTTCAACTCCAGACAAAGTTTCAAAAATGAATGAAATTGTGTACACAGGTCGTTCGAGACTTAGAACAATAACAGAAATGGTAAATATTGATGGAGAAACTGTTCGGAAAATTTTACTCAATGATCTGAATACATGACGAACGTCTGTACCAGACTGGTACCGAAAAACTTGAAAGCAGACTCAAAATCTGAATCGTAAGGAAATTTGTTCTGACGTCCCCAGTATTTCTACACGCACTCTGTTTACCTGACGTAGTGCCATGTGACTTTTTTTCTGTTCTCGAAGGTGAAACGGGTAATAAAAGGAACACATTTTCAATCGATCAAAAAACGGTGGAGGTACTAAAAGCCATTTCAAAAAAAGAATTCCAGCACGACTTTGAACAACAGGAAAAACGCCTGACTCGGTGTACAGAACAGCAAGGGGAGTGTCTGGTTGGCCGAGTGGATAGCACGCTGGTCTCGCAATCCGGAGGTCCCGGGTTCGAGCCAGATTTCGACCCAGGCCGGTTTTTCGGCCAGAAGGGAAGAGGGCTAAGACGGCTCTAACAGCCTGCCCGACGTCTCTGAAATAATGCTCGAAAGGGCGGATTCCAGGGCTTGGATTGAGAGAAAACTAGAAAAAGAGAAGTATACTGAAAAGTAAAAAACATCTATTCCGTAATATTTATACAATACACAATTTTTTTACATAGTCTCGTTATTTAATACCCACCCTCGTAAAAACCGACCAAACGGCTAAATCCGACGAAAGAGACGACCCAATCAAATCATATTTATGAGCAAAGACCAGAAATAGCTAAGCACGGCCAAATCATCTGGACATAATTAACCAAAAAGGACCAAAAATTACCTCAACCAAATATGACCAATAATTGCGAAAAATAATAAAAACCACCAAATCTGATCAAAATTCACACCAATACGGACCTAACACGAAAATCAGAAATGGGCCAGTATTTAGAAAGAGTCCATTTCTCCTCACGTAACGCTCAGTCCTATTTTGATGTTCTCAGAGGAATAATTCTTCTTTCTTCCTTCCTTTCTTTCTCTCGTTCTTTTCTTTTCACTATTTTCTTTTCCATATCCCGTTACTTAAGTAGATTTTTCAAATTCTTCTTTTTCAGCCGGCTCTCATAGCCCTATACTAATTCGCAACCCCTAAAATGTGAATGAGGAAAAATGAGCTGAGGGAATGAACGTAATGCGTCAATTTCCATGCTTTCAAATAAAATCTCATTTTTGATTTCAATTTTTTGATGACGAAATGGCTTGCTTATCACCATATATCGGAAAAGGTGCTCAAGTCCGCACGATTATTCAGTAAAGGGTGTCCAGACCACCCTCCCTTCAAGTTTCAAAGGGGAGAAATTATATAAAAATATTTGCTTACTGTTCAAGTTTCGTGAGTTTTTACTGATTTTTTCAAAACAGAAAATTTGACAAAAAGCACATCAAATAACACTACTGAACAAAATGAAATTTTTGGTTTGCACAACGCATTCAAAGAGGTGATTCTTGAGTACTTTTCAACGCTGAATACAGTGCCGTCGGCCGTTTTTCTCTATCACGTCTAGTTTTTCTGATCAAAAACTATAAAAAATTCAACTAAATGTGTTCAAAAAGAGGTTTAGGAACTGAATGTGGTCATACTGATTCGTGTTGTTGTGTGTTGAGGTTGTTTGTAGTGGTGTGTATTCCGTCTGTTTGTTCTCTGTTATATAGTGGTCTGATAACACTGATAATATCAGTCAGTGGTACCGCTTAGTCCACTGCAAAAACAAAATGGAAACGAATTTCAGTCGTTCAAAACTCCGAATTGTGACGTGATAGAGAAAAATGGGTCGCAGTATCGTGTTCAGCGTTGAAAAGTATCTCTCAGAATCACCTGCTGAAATGCGTTATGTGCAAAATAGTTGTTCAGTAGTGTAATAAATATTTGCCCCGAGTTTTTATTTCTATTTGGTTTACACGAAAAAATTGTTCTAAAAACCCCTGTACTGGAATCCTGGATCCACCACTGCGATTGTTACAGAAAACCAATTCATGAAAATTATCGTACCCCATTCTACAAGCGTAACAAGAGTTCGTGAAAGTGAGCTTGCATCGATCGCCTCGAGCCGTTTAAAAATTAATAAAATTTCTTTTGTTGACATTTTCCAAATGTTCATGCTGAAGGTTTTATAATTACAGGGTGTTCGTTTCTGAAAGAGAAAGAAAAATGTAGCCCGACGGCATCACAACTTACACGTATACATTTGCTAGGGTTGTTTGAGACTTCGGAGCCCGGTATTTAACTTTCCAACATCCGCTGAAACTTCCAAAGTATCAATTAAAATTGAAAAAGTCTCTTTTACATCATTTGAAAAAGTTCCCGCCATAACTGTTATGTATCATCATGCCGATCGGAATGTCGTCATTGTAAACTTTTCGTACACGACGCGCGAAAGCAACACGAAACTTGTTGAGTGACCCATTTAAAAAACAAACCTCACGCGAGACATAAAAGAGAGACCAATTCAATCGCACGACAACGAAACATTCCGATTCAGTTCAAGACCCGGGAAATGCAAACAGAAATGAGAGTTATCGGACAAATTACCGAAAATCACGGAAAATGTTCGCGTTTTATGGCTTTGTATCGGAAACGGGACACGCTATAGAGTCAATTCAGTCATTTTCAAATGAGTAGAGCTTCTGAAAATGGAGTATTATGCGATTTTCGTCCCGTGTTGATGACCAAACATTCAAAAAGAGATTAGACAGATTGCGAAACATTCAATACACTAAAAACATTAGGTACATATTTATAGACCCTTCTGAAAATGGAACAAGGAAAGATCAGGTAATCACGAGAAAATTTATCGAAGTTCAAAACGCCCAAATAGCATCTCAAAAGAGGAGGTGCATACTACAGCATATTGAAATTCTAATCAGTCTGATTTCAGGTCTCTTCTCCAGGAAATTATTTATGCATTACGCTTTCAATTTAATTGATTGGTAACCCAAAGCTAGACGAAACACCGATGAGAAACCGGCTAAATGATTATTTCAAATAAATAGAAGCGAGACGTGATAACTCATCGAAAAACAACGCAGAACCGCAGCCTACTGATGAAGGAAGTAGGTATTTTCCCGTCGAACGTTAGTCAACACTGTTTCCCAATTTTACACCGTCCAACCACAGAGGAGGTCTTCCACTGAACCTCCTGTTCGGCAAGAGATTTTGGCTACATACGGCGCTGCGCTACAGAAGAAACGACACTTCTTCACTAGCAGAGCTTGAAAGAAGACTAAAATAAATATGTATCTTAGTACATTGTTCTAATCAAATGATCAGTTCAGCTACATGTTAACGAAATAACATCATTAATTAACGTCAAGTAAAACAAAATTCATTTCAAAAAGCAAAAGAAAAAAATAAAGAGGTCAAAATTTGATTCCCCAAATTCCCACTTTTTGAAGAATGACCCATAACCGTTGATACGGCCCGTATTTATTAGCCACTTCTACACCTTCAGTTGTTTAGTGGAAATAATGCACAGGCGCTACATATGCTGCATACATAAAATTAACTAGATGGTTACAAAAAGCGGTCCATAATGATTTTGCAAAGGAATACTTGGAATTACAATGAGATCTTCGCTCGCAAATTCTAGATCTTGAAGTTCGGCTTAGGAAGAGAGAAGGGAAGCTATGATTTCTGTACACAGACTTATGATGTTTCCTTGGAGTAATTTTCCTTTGACTTTCATGTTTTATAATAGTTTTCAAATCCATTTTTCTTTTCTTCTTTCTGGTAGTAGGTAATGGATTAGACAACTAGCGGAAAGCTTAGTTCTCAGTACAGAAAACACACTAGCGGGCTGACAGTCATTCGTTGATAATTACTCAAAACCGTGTACAGAGGAACTATGCACGGATACCGAGTTTAGGAACAGGACAATTTTCACAGTTGACTTTAGCAGGATTGTCAAATGCGTTGATGTCCTCTTTTTTTCCAGGAGGTAGAGTTTTATAGGACAATGTTGATACGGTTAAAACTGCAGTTTTTAATTTTTTGGCGGATATAGAGTTCTGGAAATGGACTACTTATTGTGACCTGGAATCATGAAATGTGCCTCTGATGTCAAAAAATCATTTTTCACTTTCTTGGCAAATTTTATAGAAAAAAAAACACGCTCTTTTGAATGAAACAAATCGTAGCATCGTAGCTTCCTATCTTCATTAGTTATTCCACAAATGGCATTTAAAAATTACGTCAACATTTTAAAAACATCCGTTTAGATGGCAACATATGAAATAGACCTACGGGAATGACAGAGAACAAGAGTTCCTAATGCGATTGTCATAACAACGCGTAAACGCACCACCACAGGTATACACGCTATTTATATCTGATGTACACGGTGTTTCTTCTGCAATAACCCCTTCCACCTGGTAAGTAGGCAACCTATCCTGACAATATGTAGATACAAGTTTGAAGGGACTGAGTTATAGTCAAATTTTTAAAAGTTTTCTATTTTTGAAATTCTTTTTCTTTCCGCGACTGGGGATTGTTGCATATGTGACAGCACTGAGAACTGATAAGAATTTTAAAAAAATAACATTGTTCGACATTGATCGCATTACGTTTTCGTTGTTTAATTATTACTAATTTGAAACATGGTTAATTATAATTATAAATAACAGGGATAGACAGAAAAATGATACCAGCAGGTAATAGTAGAGGACAGTTGTGGCTGTTGTCGTAACCACAGAAAAAAAAATGGTCGGAATTGATTCAATACACGCTGTTCAAAAAATCAATTTTAGTACAAATTATATCAGAAAATTTTCACATTTTTTCAATTAACCGTGAAATTTGCCCTCTTAAGCTACTGTTATTTTATTTGCAATAGATTTTGCATTGAATTTCCCATAGAAAAAGGCCATTAGCAATTTTCTTGTATCTGGATTAGAACTGCTCAAAATAGAGTTCAAGGTATCCCGGTTAAGAATTACATATTACTATTTAACACAGATGTACAGACTGATCTTATGTTATGTCCTATGTTCTCATAAAGCCAAGTGGCTACCCGCTGTAATCGTTCAATAACGTAAAATCGAAGTATTGTCCAAAGTGTTAATAAATCTGTTCAAATTAATCTGACTTGGTCAAGTCATTCATCAAGCCGAGACTTTCCAATTAGGGGATGGTTACCAATCAGCCTCTAGAGCTCACGCTATGGACTTTTCTGGTCAACGTCAATCTACTACATCAACCAGCAGAACCCAAGAGACTCTCCGACCACACGCAGAGGACAAGTTTCACGGGAAATTGAAAAAATGTGAAAATTTTCTGATATACTGGTAAAGCAGAGGAGATGATCTACTTAATTATTAAGTATAGAGGCAAATCACTCCAAAAATCAATTACAATTTGTTAACACGACGTTTCGACATCATTGTCATCATCAGGTAACACAACATGTACAAACTAGGCAACTCTGAATTTCTTGGTCTAAACGCTAGTTACACGAAACATAATACAAAAAAGTGGGGATAACGTTAACCAATTGAATATAAAATACAGTAAAACAGTAAGGAGGTGGGGGTATAGTTAGCCAACTGAATTTAAAATACAGTGAAACGGTTTAATCTTACATAAGTCGGTGTAAATATTAATATTATTAGGCGATCTATGAATATAACATTTTTCTATAAATTTTCGTTTTTTGTCCTGCATACAGTTGGAGTGCAAAATTTCACATTGTTTAAAATTAAAATTATGATTCAAAGCAAAATTAATGATTTAATAGAATTTGTTAACTCGTTTAATTGTAGGTTGAAGTTCACTATAGAAATAGAATCAGATAATAAAATCAGTTTCTTAGATTTGCTAATCATTAGAAATAATCATGAGTTCAAAACTGATTATTTTATTAAACCTACAGCTAGTGGACGCCTACTTAATTTTTATTCATTTCACTCTCTCTCTCAAAAATTCAATACCTTGAATAATATTGTTTATTCTTACTTTATCCGACAAGGAATTTCATAAGAAACAAATAAATTTTATAATTGACTCAGCTAAACGTAACGACTATAAATATAATGACATTCAGAAAGCTATCAAATGTTTTTATGAGAATAACCAAAAACGTAATGATAATAATTTTAACAATGATAACAGAATGGACAATAAAAAATTTTATGGGTTGACATACTTAGGGAGTTTAAGTTATAAAATTAAAAATAAGTTGAGGAATATTTGTGACAATTTGTCAATTGGTTTTAAAAGTAATAGTAATTTTTATTTAAAAAATTTTACCAAACTAAAAGATAAAACTGAAAAAGACAAATTCTTTGGTTTAGTTTATAAAGTAAATAGAAATGGAAAAAAAAAATTGTGAAAACTGTTGTGAGGCGGTATATATTGGTGAAACCATACAATTTAAAAAAAAAAAACGTAGGAGACAACACGAACTTGATATTATAAACAATAAGAATGTAACCGGATTATCTGAGCATGCTCTTACTGTCAATCATAATTTTAATTTTAAACAATGTGAAATTTTACACTCCAACTGTATGCAGGACAAAAAACAAAAAGTATAGAAAAATGTTATATTCATAGATCGCCTAATAATATTAATATCTACACCGACATAGATAAGAATAAACCGTTTCACTGTATTTTAAATTCAATTGGCTAACTATACCCCCACCTCCTTACTGTTTTACTGTATTTTATATTCAATTGGTTAACGTTACCCCCACTTTTGTATTATGTTTCGTGTAACTAGCGTTTAGACCATGGATTTCAGAGTTGCTTAGTTTGTATGTGTTGTGTTACCTGATGATGACAGTGATGTTGAAACGTCGTGTTAATAAATTGTAATTGATTTTTGGAGTGATTAGCCTCTATGTATACTTAATAATTTTCTGATACAATTTATACTAAAATCGATTTTATGAACACCCTATTGAACCAATTCCGACCTTCTTTCACAACTGCCCTCTACCATACCTACTGGTACCATTTTTCTGTCTATCTCCAGATGTAAGAAGAAGAAAAAAATTCAAAGTTAGAAAACTTTTCAAAACTTAAAAATAACTTAGTCCCTTCAAAAGCTAGAGAATGCAAACATATCTATGTGTATTGTCGTGGCGGGTTGCCTACTTACCAGGTGCAAGGGAGGGGGTCCTTGTAAGAGACACCCTGTACATAGTATGTGTGACCTGGAATCATGAAATGTGCCTCTCGCGCAAAAACAGGATTTCAAGATACATAAGTGTAAAGAGTGGATGGTGGTAGTTGTGCGCACAGATGTACATAGCGTGTACATCTGTGGTGGTGCGTTTACGCGTTACTAGTACAACCGCGTTTCGAACGCTTGTTCTTTGTCATTCCCATAGGCCCGTTTCACATGACGCCAGGTAACCATTTCTCTATCTCCAGTCAAGAGAGAGAAAAAAATTTCAAAGATAGAAAACTTTTCAAAGCCTGACCATAACTCAGTCTCTTCAAGAGTAAGAGTATGCAAACATATCTACATATTGTTGGTGCAGGTTGCCTACTTATCAGGTGGAAGCAGTCATTGCAGAAGAGACATCCTTTCAATTTTTTAGCATATATAGAGTATGGGGGTAATTCCCTAAAAAATGGACAATTCAATGTGGACAAAAACCAAAAAAAAAAATGAGGTTCACTTTTCAAATTTTTTCGTTGAAATCGATACTAGGGGTATTGAGAAACCATATTCTGGTACCGGCCGGTGTGGCCGGGCTTAAATTTGATTTTGAGGGGTTGTAAAAAAAATTGTTGTCCACGTTGAAAGACAAATTTTTCACGTTTACATAGTGTGATAAGATGAGGCTGTACGATCACACAGCGGCACCGCGGGTTACAATCTTACGGATCACGGTTTTATGAAGTACCAAAAATTCATCTAGGAAAGTAGTTTCTGCACGAAGATTTAAAGGCTGTTTCTACAGACTGCTTCTAAGTGTCGAAAGATTCTCGTCCTTCAACGTGGATACAAGAAATACGTGAGTATCCACGTTGAATAATATTTTATGTCCACGTTTAAGGACAAAATCGCCTTTTTTCTTTTCCCATTGAGTAAATCTGCGGAGAATATTTGATGCATATTGCTGAATGTAATGTGGCCAACATTAGATATATTATTACGTTTTTACAAATTCCGAGCTGTAAATTCAATATGGCTGTTGATGTCCACGATGAAGGACACTTTTTTTTTTTAGAAACTAGGATCTCAGCAATAAATGAGTATTTTAGCATACAAATTATCATTATTTCACAGAAGTTCTTACACAGCATTCTAGAGGAAGTTATGAGGAAGTTATATGAGCATTTGAAAGAAGTTTATGCTTATAGTGGAACCCTAAACAGAGGTTTGAAAATTATCCACGTTGAAGGACATATCCCTTCCTAGACACAACTTTGAGGCATTCTAAAGTTTACTTAACATGGTTAGAAAAAGATTGTAAGACCTATACCGTGTTGCCTCAACTTACCTCTTCAACAATGGGAAACAGTAGTTCCTGAAAATTATGTATTAAACCCTTCCAGTGGGGGGGGGGAAACTAGACCTGGTTGACACCCACGTTGATGGACATTTCAGGTTCATTTTCGATTTCTAAGGATGTTCTGCTGAACTTGCGAGAGCTTTTACCCCTGTCTCCATCAGAAGAGTTCATTTCCTCAGTTTTGACATATTGCGCACAGCATTCTGATAATAAGTGGCAGAATTACAGCCCATTTACATGAATTGTCCATTTTTCGGAGAATTACCCATAGACTACTCATATACATATACTATGTGTGTATATTGATGCATGCAAAAAACCAAAGAATATCAACAATAAGAAATGTACACTTTTCTCTTACTCGCATAATTATAAGAACGATGAGCTCTTTCCTTCAAAAGGCTGAGACTGTAATACATAATACACGAACGTGTGTCCTCGTGTCCTCGGTATCTTTGAAACGTATAAACATCCGATTTGTACTTCTTTATTCACTGACAGTCAGACAGAACATCGAAATTGATCACTCGCTAGTTTGAAGAACAAGTATACATTTGTGTGCAAAGTCACCCCCTTGATGCCCCCCCCCCCGTTTTTCATCAACTGGTACGTCACTACGCCGATTAATACACTACAGTTTACTTCTATCAAAACCGCGATCAAATATGGCGTGTTACGATACCGAACACGCACAATTTTCTTCCATTTCCACTCATTATCTGAAAACAATTTTTGTAATTTGATACGCTTTTTAAAGTTCTGCACAAATGACCTGGTAACACTGCCTGGAAATATCAAAATTACGTCGAGTTGGTTTTACACGATAGTCACAACATTCTACGTTACGAGTTACGTGTCAGTGTTACCACACATTCTATATTCTTCCTCGCGCTCTGAGGAGTGATGAAAACGTACGTGTGCCAAGTCACCCCGTGTTATGGTAGCCTAACTGTGACAGCGTACGTGTGCTTGAAGCGACATTATTTTGCTGAACCATCAAATGATACCTCGACCAAGAAAATGAATTATCGCGTACGAGTACACCGTATGTACGTGGTCGAACAGGTAGAGCAAAATTTGCAAATCTTATTTGAGTTGGGGCTGGGAGCGCCCCCCCCCCTCGAGCTTTTCAATTATTACTTGAAATGCAACGATATCCGCATCTAGCATGGATTGCATCGCCTTATCCGGGAAAACGTTCCATGTGTACCTTGACTCCCGTCAACGAGTAGTTTCTCGGGAACATCGATAATATTCCGATCCGCCAATTTTAACTCGCGTGTACATGAAATGCACACGGTCACCAAACTACGCTTGTGTTTATCAACGGCTGATCAAATTAAACGATAAATGACGTCGTTGTTCGCAATATCAGTGGACGTGTTTGTGGGTTGCCCCCTCACCCTGCGCCCTCTCGCAATTACCGAGCTGGATGAAATTCCTATTATTATAAAAGCCTACTGACCGTTCGAGTTTATATCGTGTGATCTCGGCGGGTCAAGTTGCGCATAAATGGAAATGTCCGCGCAAACATATGACGACTGATTTTTTCGAATATTTATGTTTTCATTTTTTTTTTTCGGTTTGTTTATTTTTTTTATTTGTCACTGCCCCTCATCGCGCCTCCGAAACTATATATGTACGTGAACGTTACGCCCCTCATCGAGCAACCGCGATAAACGCGTATAAATCAATATACGTAAAATTTTCGAAGACGTTACAACTGTTCGAAGGACGTTACGATATTTCGCTTTTTCAATTCAACAAGTACAACGAGCGATGAATATTTAAAACGGGACAGGGTGAAAAATAACAGCTGGAGGAAATGGGTTCAGTTTTGACGAGTGTAATTGGAGAGCCATTACGTAGATAAATCATTTATGATTTGTGAAAGAAAATGGGTATTTGAGTACGTGCCTGCAGATGTGTTCGCGCGGAAGGTCCGAGTGTTCTTCGTAGAATCTTCAGATCTTCAAATCAAGAAGGAAAATCGCAGCCAAACGTGCATAAGGGTCAGTGAGACTGTGGAAATTGGCCAACTGAAAGTTCAACTGGCAGGTGCGTCTACGCTCGTAAAGACGCGACTAAAAGGTGGAAAAAGAAGAAGGAATGTGAGAAGGGAATAGTATGAAAGAAAAACAAATTGTCCGGATTTCCACGAGAAATTCGACTAGAATCTTTGAAGGGAAGAGACTCTTCAATGTCACCTACTTGTAATATTCGTCCTATTTATTTTGATCAGGTCAAATGGGGGTTGGACTGGGAAGTAACAGAGAGGGAGGGGTGGAATAACCCCTTGTTAGTTTTACGGGTCTTATAATGAATTATCCCGGTAAACAACCAACGTATACCTCTCGTCGACTCCGCCGGGCCGTCGTACCGTTGCGCTTGCTCTCGTCCTAGCCAAGCTGTCTCCTCAAAAACAGTACCCCGACGACAGACGACCCGCGTCATCACGGCTGCTCAGCCAAAAGTGAAGGCGCACCCTTGGGAAAAAACAGGGGGTACCTTGCATTTTGTGATTGGAGCAAGCCACTTTGTAGGGTTGTTTTTAGACCCATATAAAGCTGAATCAGAGTTCTCGCCACTGTACAAATATGTGCTAACAACGTGTAATGCGGGTTGCCCATGCAAATCAGTTTTTCGCGATTATCTCCTCAGGATTACATTTTAGGGGAAAATGTTTCAGGTAAAAGTTGTAGAGCATACACTGCCTACAAAATGATATATAATACCTGCCCCACTAATAGCTTATTTCTCCATGGATAGCCTATCCCTAGGAGGTGGTTCATGTTGGAGAGAGAGCTCCAGGATGGGAAGGCGATCCATGGGTGACGTGACCTCAGGAGGGGGATAAAGGCCCTGGGTGGTGTGGGGGTAATGGTGAGTAATAGGTCCTGGTGGAGGAGGAAGTCCTTGGTGAGAGAGGCGGCGAATGAAGGCCATGGTGCGGAAGGTCCTGGTCCCGGGCAGGTGGTCTTGAAGGGAAAGGTTCTTGTGGGGGAGGGGTGGTCATGGTGGTGGAAGCTCCTGGTTGGAGGACCAGGGGATCTTTGTGGTGGTTGAGCGAGGAGGCAGTGGGTGATGGAGCCGCGGAAGGGGAAGACTTTAGAGAGAGACTAAGCCCGCCATTGGGGAGGTCGTAGTGACGGATTAAGAGGTCTTGGTGGGGGTGTGGTACGTGAACAGAAATAAAGGCCATAGTGGTGTGGGGTGGTCGAAGGACGTGGCGCCCTCGGGGTGGAAGAGGGTGATCGGGGGAGACTAGGTGGAGGACTATGGCCATTGTGGGGGAGGAATTTGTGGCTGAGGAGGGCTGCGACTGTTGAGGCGTGACCGTGGAGGCGGAGAGCAGCCATGGTCAACGAGGAGGTCGTGGTAGAGAAGGAGGAGGCTCGTGATGAAGAAAGGATGGAAGGGAGTTCATAGTGGAAGATTGAGGACCGCTGATAGAGGGGGAGCAAAAGAAGCGCAAAGCAAACCTAAACTCAGTAACAAAAGTTTCAGACCAAACACTGAGGACTGTGACGGCGGGGGGGTTGGGCCGCGAGGCGGCCAGGAGGCGAAGCCCCCTAGTAATACCTATATCTAACTTCGGTCAATAGTTACGCACATTATGGCACAAAAATAATGGTGTTTACCCTAAAAATCAGTTTTTCCAGAATATGTTTCCAGGGATAACGGTATGGAAAAATAGTTTCTAATGAATGTTGCAGAGCATAAACATTCCTACAAAATGATGTATAATACGTCTGATTTTGGAGAATACTTACCCTCATACTTTCACAGAAAACATAGTTACTTACCCAAGAAATAAGTTTTTTGAAAAAAACATTTTTACAGCTTTTGTTCGGATGTGCGAGGAGTGCTCACGCCACCGAACTCGCTCATAGACAGGCATGCGCTCTCATTGTCCTTCTCCACCCCCCCCCATTTCTTCCTATTCTTTCTTATAGAATTCCAAAAGATTTTACAATTTCGTCTCCCCATCTTGTGGGCGGCCTGCCCCTTTTCCTTTTCCATTCCTGAGGCGACCATTCCTCTGTTAATTTGCCCCATTTTTCTTCTCCCCTCACAATATGTCCTGCAAAACTCAGTTTCAATTTTGTGACCCTCCAGCCTATAATCTTGGCTCCTGTGGCTTCAACTATTTCTTCTAGCTTAATCCTGTCCTTGATTCTGACCTTCATTACGCTACGCAACATTCTCAAGTACGTTATCCTCAATTTTTCGTATTGTCCTTCAGTCAATGACCAGGATTGGGCTCCGTACGTGAAAGTGGGTATCACGCATTGCTCTAATATTTTGATTTTCTTTTTTAGTGGTAGGTTACCTTTGAGGAGTGTCCTGTGAGCCCAAATGTTTTTCCACGCTTTAGTAGTCCTCGCCCCTAGCTCCACTTTTTCCTTGTCTCCAAAGGCGATCATGTGGCCCAAATACTTATAATTCCTTGATAATTTCTATATCATCCCCTCTTATCTGAAACCCTTCGCATTCTAGGTTAGTCATTATTTTAGTCTTGGAGATGTTCATTGTCAGCCCCACTCTCTCGCTTTCGATACTGAGCTCTTCTGCCATATTATTTTTCAGCTCTTCCAGATTGTCACTCATTAATATTATATCGTCGGCGAAGCGTAGGTTATTCAACCATTACCATTTATTTTCACCCATTTTTTCTCTCATTTCAATTTTCTGAAGACTTCCTCCAAGACTGCATTGAATAGGTTTGGGGAGAATGAATCCCCCTGTTTTACCCCTTTCTCAATAAAAAAGACTTCCCCTACCCTGCCCAATCTTACGTACGCTTTTTGTTTTCTCGTACCATCTTCTGAGTACTCTTATAATATCGTTGTTCACCCCCTGCTTAGACAATGCATCCCACACCGCCCAATGATGAACCGAATCGAATGCCTTGTTTTGATCAATAAACATGAGTCCCAATGGTATGTTATATTCTCTTGTTTTTTTCCAAAATCTAGTTCACGGTAAAAATGTGGTCAATCATTGAATACCCTCTTCCTAAACCCGGCTTGCTCCCTTCGTTAATTCCAGTCCGAAATTCCGATTATTCTATTTTTCACTATTTTACCGAAAATTTTGCTTATATTCGAAGTCAGGCTTATTGGCCTATAATTATTTAGCTCGCTTCTATCGCCTTTTTTATGTAGCAATATTATTTCAGTTTGATGCCATTGTTTCGGTGTAAAGCCTGTTTTGACCAATGTGTTGAAAAGTTCTGCCATAAATGACGCAAGAGCATTTGTTAAGATTCTCAATATCTCATTCTCCATTCCATCCGGCCCGGTGACAGTACCCGTTTTTGCTGTAACTAGGACTTTCCAAACTTCTTCTCTCAGAAAACCTGGGGCATTTTCCTCTCCTCTCCTTCCTTCGTCCACTTCCCCCTCTTGGTTTTCTCCTTTTATCCTTATGCTGTTCTCCCCAAGGTTACCCCAACTTCTTTTGCTTCCCTGTTGTTTTTGCTTGAGTTAAATTCCTTGAAAAATTCAGTAGCCTCTTTAATTATCTCTTCCCTACCATACAGCTTAATTTTGGAATTTTTTGCTTTGATAGCTGGGAGCGTCTTCTTGCTTGATCCACTTTCCTCCAATATTTCTGCAATCATTTCCTGGTCAAACTCTCTTCCATCCCTTCCAATTCTTCTTTTAATTAATTTTTTAATTTCGCACAGTTCTATTTGGTCCCTCTGGGTCAGGTTGTCTTTGCTCCTTAATTCAGTTATTTTAACGATAAGGCCCTTTATTTCCACGCTAATCTTGTCGTTCGTTGTTGGCCTAGGCTTCCTTTCCCCAACCATCTTCACCCCCCTCCATTGATGGCGTCCTCCATCCAATCGTATTCCTCTTGCAGTCCCGGAGAGGAGATACCATTAGCCAGCTCCAACTTCTCCTCGAGCATTTTGTTCGTCTTCTCCCATCTGTACACTGGTATAATCCATTTCCCCTTCGCTTCCTTTTTCCTGCTATTCGTGGAGTCAGGGGCGAGGTCCACGTTTACTCTTATCAACCTATCTATGGTCTGATGAAAATTCAAATCTGTTTATAATGTCGAATTTCTTTACCATTCTCAGGTCGTTTGTGAGAAAATGGTCCAATTCGCACTTTGTTTTACTGTCAGGAGATTGCCAAGTCCATTTTTTCTCTAAAGGTTTGTTCCAGAAGGTATTCACAATTTAAATTTTGCCTTAATGCCACTTCAATCAACCGTTCTCCATTTCCGTTAGTTTACCCGATTCTGAATTCCCCCAGAGTTTGTGGCTGAGGAGAGTCTTTTCCTATCCTTGCATGTGAGTCTCCCATCGCTATTGTGTGATATCTCTTCTCACTTGTTATTGTTTCTTCCGCTAACTTGAAAAAATCCTCTGCCTCCTCCACTGGAGCCACATTGGTAGGCGCATACATCTGAATTATTGATAGCAGTTTCCCTTTCCCCATATCTAGTTTCAACACTGCAATCCTCTCTGAAACCCCTTTTATCGTGACTATTTTTGCACCCCATTTTTTGTCCTACCCCTCTGTGGCTCCTAGTTTGTCCTATAAAAGATTTCCATTCTCGCTTTCTATCATTTTCTCCCCTTCCTTTCGTATTTCTGATATAATCCAATCACATCCCATTTTATTCTCTCCAATGTTTTTCAAGTTCGTATAACCTGGGTTCGCCCACAAGACCTTGACAATTGTAGTGTAAAATTTGTAGGGGGCCTTGCCCTTCCTCCCCTCCTTTAACCCGTTTTTACTTTTTTACCCCGGCATTTCCTTAAACTTGATGGACGATAAGTTTTAGCGGGCTTCTGTCCCCGCGACGCCTGCTTCCCGTCTTGGGGGGGGGGGGGTTTCCAAGGATAAAGGTATGGAAAAAAAGTTTCAAACAAATGTTGTAGAGCGTAAAATGCCCTACGAAATTATTTATAATACGTCTAGCCTCGACCAAATAAAAGTCGGTAATAGGCTAGTAAGCGCAGAAAAAATATTTTAAAAAGCGAGAAATAGCTGGCTGAAATCCGTAACAAGTCATTCCATTTGACGGTAGTGTAGAATGTACGCGTAGATGTAGAAGTACGACTAACAAAAATGACATCATAGGAATTGAAAGAAGAAAATGTAACGTTCACCAAACAGAAAAACACCAACGTTTACAAAGAACAAACGAAATTAGGACCTGCTCAATAAATATGGAAAACACAAAAATTGTAACAAATAAGGAAGGGGAACTGAAAATTGAGGGAGGGATAATACACGTAGTAAAGAAGTTGAATATTTGGGACGAACGATTTCATTTCAAAATAGGAATAAAAAAGAAATATCCGAAAGAATGGAGGGTGGGTGGAAAAACTATTGGGCCGTAAAGGAATTCTACAAAAGAAAATAGCAAAGAAACTGAAATTCAAAATCTGGGTGATCTTTACTTTACCGTCACATACGGATGTCAGACATGAGCGGCAACGAAGGCCAGTGCGAAAAAAATTCAGTCTACCCAAAGAGCAGTGGAAATAGGTATTTTAAGAATCAAAAAATTGGACAAAATCAAAAACTCGGAAATCAGGGGAAAATAAGGACTAAAAGACACAGGATACACAATCAAAAAGTTAAAAGCAAAATATGCGGGACACGTAATAAGGCAAGAGGATAGATGGCGGAGGAAAGAGTTTTGGATTGGATACCGAGGGAAGGGAAGCGCACGAGGGGAAGACCACAAACAAGATAGAGAGACGAGATAGTTCAGGAGCGAGCACCAACTTGGGCAGAAGTACGAGAAATAAAAAGATGGAAGAGATGTGTAGAGGCATTTGCTCAGAAATGGGCCAATATTGAAGGAATAGAGTCCGAAGAGAGTTAAATATAAGAGTTAGGGTAAGTGCCCACTGCCCGGTTTGCGTAGGCATCATAAAACAATTAGTGAAAAGGAAAATCATGCCAAGCTTCATTTTTTTCTTTTTTCTCTTTTCTTCACGCTTGTTTTGAAATTTTGGTTTCCTGTAGATAGAATAAGTCCTTCCAGAGACGTAACGAAGAGTTTTTTCTGGAGGAGGGAAGTGTGAAAGTCCTAACTGATTCAACTCAAAATTTTCAATTATCAAAGAAAAAAAAATTGACTTGCCGGACTTTCCCAACTCTACCGAAATTTCCCAACTCCACCAGACTGAAATGGTAAATTTTCCCAACTGCTTAGTAAGAACCACTTTTCCACAAGGGGAGAGGATGACAACCACGTTTTCAGGGGACAGCTTGGAACAAAATTATAAATTTCACGCTCAACACAAAAAATACGTGTCTCCTACAGAGACCCGTTAGTGTAACATTTTATATGCTTTCGTACCCTAATTAAAAAATTTCTATGAAAATTTCTATCAACAACATGGCTACAGACTGTAAATGTCAACCACTGAATTCGTGTCGGGGGAGTGGTTTGAGGGTAGTGTTACGGTTTTTGAACTTTATGGTTGTCGCTCAAGCACTAAAAGCATATAAAATGCTAAAAATAAATTTCCATGGAAATGCCAACCACTGAATTCGTGTGGGGGGAGCGTTACGGTTTTCGCTCAAGTATACTCCGTAGTAAAAGCTTATAAAATGCTAAAACCCCGACGTCTCTGAGGTACTGCTGGACAGGACGCTGGCTTCTTGTCGGGGGATTTTGATCGAAAGTATTTAGTTCGGACCGCAAAGAGGGCGCATTCGAAGTGACTGTAGAGAAGGTGCGTGCACTGATCGATAGTAAAGACAGATCTGACCGAGAGTGCTAGAACACAAACTGTGTGACACTAAACGGATGCCCTGAGCTACAGATTGTAAACTGAAACAAATCTAAACTGATGTCTTACTAGACTGGTTGAAGTAGGAAAAAGTAGAATGAGTCAAGAGAATAAAAGAAGAATGTGGCAGTGAGAAGGCCACGTATCGGATGTACAGGAATGAGGGGACAAAAGACGTCTGTGAGTCGTTTGCAACGTGCTGCACAGAACGTAGTCAGGCAGGATTATTCGTACAAAAATGTACTTTCTCCAGAAGAGAGTTGCCGCAGGTACCACAAGGGAAAATTATGGCAAGACACGGGGAAAGGAAACGTCTTAATAAAAATGAGGCACTCGACCACTTGTACACGAGTCAAACATCAATATGTATTGCATCAAAGCTATAGCTGCCATCACTCCACTCCACCAGAAATGTTACTCTATCTCAGTCTGTAAATCGTGCATCTACAATCTGAAAACCCTTGTTGCCCTGAGTGAGCTGAGCAGAGGTGCTGTGAGATTCCCTCAAAATTAACAAACATAGCGGTGTTACCAGATCATTCGCCCAAATCCCTCGGAATTTGCCTCTGTAATTTTTCAAGGCTTAAACACATACAGGAAAAATTATCGTAATTTGGCCTGAGCTAAGCATAACGTGGGGGCAGTAAAAGGCTGATCAAGCTGTCGCGAATGCAGCGCCGTCGTTCGGTCAGTAAGCATAAAACATTTTCAACACCTGCGAAGTACCTTTAACGATGCTACTGCATCCGAACTGGAAACAATAATATGGACACCGAACTGTCACATCTTGAAGTAAACCTTTCTTAGCCATTTGGGTGCAGGAAATTCGATGACATTATTCTTCTAAACTTTCCGAATCGATTCGAAAACGCTTTAAATAATTCGCAGTTCATGTCGTCGTCGGTTTTTGAATTGTGCATCCTCATTTGCCTTCTCGATCTATTCCCGACACTCATTTTCCGGCGAGACAATTATTCGGATCAATGTAGAGCTTGATGGGATGGGTCATTCGCTTCAACCGGAGTCTGCTTGTTCACCGACCATCGGGAAAAACAAAACCATCCAATTAATTAGATACTAATTTGATAGATGGGATGTTGCTCGAAGAATTTACTCACTCTCAACGACCGAGAGAGCACGACTGCACAACGAATTTTATTTTCCATGTTTTCTTGTAGTCTAAATTAAAAATTAAAGCTCTTGTTCGAAGTGAAGTCTTTTTATTCCAAGTCCGACGTAATGCACTCCTTCTTTCTCTCTTTTTTTTTTCATTGCGTCGAATGTACTCGCGTTTTCCCCGATGCCTCGTGAAAGTCAGCCATTGAGATCTACCTTTCGCCAAGAACGCCAATTCCAGTTATGACCCATAAAAGGTCGTCGACTGATATTCTTTGTATTACAGAGATGTGCGAATTTTATGTTTCGACTCGAGGTCCACACAATGAGGTGCTAGTAGTTAATCGTAGATCGGGCGAGTCCTTCGAGTGGCTATCAACCACCGTATAGCTCGAGCCGAATTTCTCAAATCCAAACGAACCCCAGGTAATAGATTTTTCATTTGTGTGATGAGAGACAAGAACATAAAAGAAAATGCGCGGAATACTTGGAATTCGAAACAGCGATAGCGAAATGACGATACAAACAAAATGGTACACGAAAGTTTGATGAACGAAATGCCCGAGAACCTGGAATCGTTAATGGACTTGCTAAAACACTTCGAAAAATCCCAGAGGAGCTACCGGGTCGTCTGTACCCTCGGAATAATTTTCAATACGCTCGGGAATCATGAGAGAAAGAGTCTAGATAACTAGCTCTGTTAATTATCAAGATTGTATAATATAATAAGAAAAGCGATACGAAGTTACGTGTCTTGGTCATCACATTAATTGCTTCAAGGAAAATATGGTTACAGTCTATATTTTGAAAGATATACAGTGTGTCCTTTTACAATGACCCCCTTCCATCTGGTAAGTAGACAACCTACCTCGACAATATGTGACCTGCCAGGACGAAAGGGACCTGGGTGTAAAAAAATTATTTTTGTGATAACAACTATTTTTGACTAATTTTTGACCGCTCTTTCGCGTGGTGTTGTCGAAAAAATTCTAAAAAATTTTCCCGAACTGCTGTAAGTTTTCAAAATTGAGTGTCTCATAACGTGAAAACGTTATCAATTTTGTTTAGCTGCTCTCCTGTAAAATTTCCAATTTTGCGCACAGGTCTCTTTCTTCCTGACAAGTTACATATGTAGATATGTTTGCATACCTTCACGTATGAAGGGGCTGAGTTATAGTCAAATTTTGAAAAGTTTTTTATATTTGAAACTTTTTTCTTCTTCTCACGATTGGTGATAAGGCAGAAAAATGGTCCGGTAGGTAATAGTAGAGAGCAGTTGTGGTAATCACAGAAATAAAAAATGGTCGAAATCGGTTCAGCAGGTTTTCATAAGATCAATGTTAGTGCAAATTAAATCAGAAAATTTTCGCATTTTTTCAGTTTTCCATGAAACTTGCCCTCTTAGGCTATTGTTTTTTTATTTGCAACAGATTGTATATTAAATTTCTCATAAAAAGGTCAACAGCAATTTTCTTACATCTGGATAAGAACCAGAGGTGGGTAAGTTCACGAACTTTAAAAATCGTTCACGTTCACCTACAAATATAGTCGTTCACGTTCTTTTGCTGTTTGTGAACGAGTGAACGGATTGCCTGTGTCTGACCTTGACGTTTACTGGTACTACACCCTACCAGTAAAGAGTAAACGTCAACGTCAGTCAGAGGCGAAACTTGACTTTCAGTTTGGGGGGGGGGGGGGGGTGGAGCAGGAAAACTTGCCGACAAATATTTTTTGACAACTAAAAATTCGCCGACAAAACATTTTAAAGATTTGAAAATTTGCCGATTTTTCAAGCCAAGTATTTCTTAATTGAAAAAAAAATAAATAAATAAATAAAACAGAAGCAAAATATGGGCCCAGGGACTAATTTTTGAGAACGCCCTTGTACCCTCAAAAAAAAGTCAGCCTTTTTTCTACTCTTTATTTTTCTTCCTTCCTTCGTTCCTTTTTTTACCTTATTTTTGAAGCGTCTTTTTTATA
The DNA here is from genome assembly GCA_031841125.1 of Acanthococcus lagerstroemiae. Taxonomy (NCBI): domain Eukaryota; kingdom Metazoa; phylum Arthropoda; class Insecta; order Hemiptera; family Eriococcidae; genus Acanthococcus; species Acanthococcus lagerstroemiae. Next base: position 44,754,630 of record CM063112.1, read on the forward strand.
GTGAGCCGCTTGAGACATTCTCCTTCCTCAGCCCTTGTACAAACATACACTATCCGAGAGGTTTCTTGGATTCATTTAATACTATGATAATAAAACTTTTGACTCATCAAGACTTCCTCCTTCAACTTATGTAAAACTTTAGGACTCTTTCAGGCTTCTCTAAGGATCTTCCGAATTTGTTTAAGACTTTTTCAGGCTTCATTGAAACATTATACCTTAGAAAATGAAAAATTCAAATGAAGAGTTTCAAAATTTGCCGACTGTCTAATTATTTCTTGGGTTTTTTCACCCCCCCCCATAGTTTCGTCCCTGCAAATGCAGATTGGAACTATATTCCCCAAACACTCACATTTGCGCGCATGAGCATACCCTAGTCTGGGAGGGTAAGCTGAAAGGATATTAGGAATATTTGAGAGGAACACACAACTTTCTTTACACATTAAGGTGGTTGTTATTTACTCTTGGTAATCTTTTTTTTTTCTTTTGAATTTCCTCTGATTCGTCTCTTAAATTGGTTCCAAAGAAAGAAAAAAACCCTACAAAGTTTTAGGTCGATTGGATTTAGGGGAATCCGTGCCATGAGCTCCCTTTCGTTCTTATGGGAAAAACACATGGAGTTTTGACTTTTGTTCCAGACTAAATTTCCCTTCCTATATCCACCAGGATCAAAGCACGTAAATTAAATAGTAGAACATTTGCTGTCAGATTCAGCTTGTGACATTGGAAAATAAGTCTTTTGCTTTCAACTTTTAGACAGCCCCATAGCCATAGAGGGGAAAGCTAAGGCTGAGCCCAGTCTAAAGGTATCTTGAGCCCCCCCCCCCTAGGCAGAAATACCACCATTTAGAAAAATCATCATCAGGCCAGGCTCCTAGCCAGAGTGGTGCTAGCGGATACTGAACACCCCCTAACACTTGTCGGAGCCCCCCTGGCAAAATTTCGTGAATAAAAATGACGAATTCCTATCGTTTTTCTCGCTAGTTTTGCTCAAAACTTATTTTGCTTTGAAAGATGGAAGAAAGAATTTAAATATAGTAAGTTATTTAATTATTATTTTAAATTTAATTTTTTTATTAAAAATAGCTTTATTTATTTTTCATTTTTAATTAATTAAAGTTCATGTAGAAATTTCTATTAATTTATCAATTTTATTTTCTTCTGTATTATTAAAGATTGGTTCATTTGGATTAATTAAATTAATAGAAAATTTAATAATATTTTTTAAATTTTATATTTATTTAAGATTTTGAGGATTATTTTTTATTACTTTAATTTGTTATAATAATTTAGATTTAAAACAAAGTTTTGGACGAATATGCTGGCCCGTCCTATATAAAGAAAGTTTTTTCACGTAACGAGGTGAGTTCAGTGGAAAGAGCGTGAAAAACAGAGTTAAAATCAGTTAAAAATACAAAACACTGCTTTTTCATCTCCCCCCCCCATTTTTTGGCTGTTTGGCAACATTCTATTTTCCAAGTTAATTATACATGACCTGGAATCATAAAATGTGCCTCTGGTGTCAAAAAATCATTTTTCACCTTCTTGACAATTCTTATAGAAAAAAATCACGCTCTTCTCGAATGAAACAAATCGCAGCTTCCTATTTTCATTAGTTTTTCCACAAATTGCATTTAAAAATTACGTCAAAAGTTTAAAAACATCCGATTAAATATGACGTCTTATCAAACGGGCCTACGGGAATGACAGAGAACAAGAATTCAAAACGTGGTTGTCGTAGCAACACGTAAACGCACCACCACAGATGTACACGCTATGTACATCTATGCGCACCACTAGCACCATCTCATCTTTACACTCGTTTATCTCAAAAACTTGTTTTCGCACGAGAGGCACATTTCATGATTCCAGATCACACATGGTTTTGCTGAGCGCCCTCAAATATGAAGATAGGAGGTAAGAAAATAAAGAAAATAAAGAAGTTCAAATACCTAGGTAGCCTGATAACACGAGATTGAAGAAGTAAAAGAGACATGAAGTATAGAATAAAACTTGCTAAGAGGGGTTTTCTCCTTCTTCTTTTTTTTTTCTTCTTCAAAAAAGAGACATATTTAGGATAAATATAGATATGGAAGTAAGACTGAGATTTCTTCGAACGTATATTTGGAGTATAGAATTGTATGGACGCGAGAAAAATGATAGAAGCTTTTGACATGTGGTGTTATCGAAGAATGTAGGAAGTGAAATGGACAGAAAATATCAGGAATGAGGAAGTATTGAGGCGAATAGGAATGAACAGAGAAATTTGGTATAAAATCGTACAGAGAAGAGTTAAGATGATAGGTCATAATATAAGACATCCAGGGATATTGTTATCACTGCTAGGAGGAATGGTTGAGGGAAAGAACTGGAAAGGAAGGCAAAGAATGGGTTATAAATAGCAGATAATGAGAATTGAATTATTTGTACACAGGGTGCCCAGTTCTGGAAAAGTCTGGGAAAGTCGGAGAATTTTCAAATTCCTGTAAAGTCAGGTGAAGTCTAGGGATGTTAATGAAGAATGCCCAAAATGTAAATTGTAAATTCTTCTCATATGAACAGATTAGCACAGGAGAGAAAAAAGTGGCGAAAGACTAAGGAATATAACAACAACAACAACAACACTGGATTTAGATTGTCCACTGAATTTTGTCCGTTTTGAAAGTTTTGGGAAGCCTGCCCATCTCATATTTTTCGTCCGTTTGAGCTACTTTATATTTTTTGGCTGTTTAACCGTCTGCAAAGATGTGGAGATGTGTGCAATTACATGACCCGAGGTTATTCTAAAATAATAAAGAAGCACGACGACGATAAGACAAAGAGGCCAGTACGACCGCACGACCCAGAAACCGCACACTCTTTACAGCTCCCAGTAGACAACTCGAGCATCAGAGTGAAAAGGGCGTATGACAGTTGAGATAGATGATCTGTGGGTTTTCTCTGCGAAAATAAAACTGTGTCACATATCGACGTTACTGCGTACCGCAATCGCGAATTTCCGAAGGGGTTTTGTTTTTTGTTTTTTTAATTTGAGGAAAATTACATGACGAATAAGAATTAAGGACCTACGGAGCCGTGTGACGTGTTAAAGTATTTTCATTATTTCCGTTGAAGTGAATCTGTACAAATTCGTATCAACCTTGTCACTACAGTTAGTTGATCGAGTGGAATTTCAGGGATTCTATTCAATCGAATTGGATATAAAATACAAATGATGATAAACAATGTCCCGAAGCGACCTTATTTCTGGACTGTTCTCACCAACGTAGAAACTAATGGCTCGGCTGAATATATAAATTGTTGAAGAAATCAGTTCCCATGCTATCTACTGTCGCAATATCGCCAATAAGGGTAAAGGATCGAGTGTTGTCGGAGTCGGACTGGATGTTCTTAGTTCTATGATCGGAATGGAAAATGATATTACTACCCATAAAACACTACAGACGTGAACTTCACGCTTTCGTGAGATAACATACACGTTTTCTTTCTTCCTAACCAATAATCAGTTTGGTTGGTTAGATTTCGTAATACTGCCGTGTAATCGCAATCAATCTGAATATGGGGAAAACTTTTTTCATTATTCATAATCATAAGAACTTCATGTAAACAGCAATTTGTTGGGCCTAGATTCTCTACTCGACAGAAATAACATTCTTCGTCACTAAATTATTACCCCCCCCCCAGTGTGTTATAGTAAATAGAAAAGATACCAACATTTCCCAATACAGTTTTGTACTAAGTGAAATTCTTTCATGCAAATCATGTTCAACCCCTTTCCATGATCATTAATGTTTTTCTTTGTAGTTACCACAATTGTCATCTTGCACCTCCTTCCCATCAATACGAGTATGTGCCTTAGTTGGAGGAATATGGCCAAAATGTTATCACAACCGGATTTACGACCTTTGAAACCAACTATTGGATACCCATATTAAACTTTACACAATGCTAGAACCCCCTCCCTTCATTGTATGGGCCTCAATTTAAAATATGGGATAAATAGATGAAATGAGGGAGAAGAACCAGCCCCATAAACGATATAACTCTGTAAAGTGGTAAAGTAGCTGAAGAAGATAATCACTACCTTTATAAGGTCTGTGCAACTGCGTTAAAAACTGATAATTCTTAACGGGGATATCTTGAACTCCATTTTCAGCAGTTCCAATCCAGATACAAGAAAATTGATATATTTTTTTATGGGAAATTTAATGCACAATCCACTGCAAATAAAAAAACAGTAGTTTAAGAGGGCAAGCTTCACGGGAAATTGAAGAAAATGTGAAAATTTTCTGATATCATCTTTTATAGTAAAATGGATGTTATGAACACCCTGTTGAACCGATTCTGACAATTTTTTTTTTCTGTGGTTCCCACAACTGCCCTCTACTGTTACCTACTGGTACCATTTTCTGCCTATCTCTAGACGCGAGAAAAAAACAATTTCAACCATAGAAAACTTTTCAAAATCTGACCATAACTGAACCCCTTCAAAAGTAAGAGTATGCAAACATATCTCCATACTGTCGGGGTAAGTTGCCTACTTACCAGATGGAAGGTGGGTCATTGCTTAAAAGAGACACCTGTACAGAGTGGCAGTGCAGGGAATAAGATCTCACGAACAGATGTTTACTATTTCTAGTTTTGAAAACCTGATGAGGGTCCGGACCTTCCCTTGGTTCTGACCAATAAATCAGGAGCAAACAGTAACGTAAGAGACTCACGAAACGAGAGAATATTTGTGTCTCGAATAACAATCAGAAAATGAGGGGAAGAAAACGAGAACCAATTACAGAACGACTAAGGGAGAGAATTATTACGGTTGGGACCGAAGTCTAGCAGAGTTGTCACTTTTCTTTAAAAAAAAAAAAAAAATGATTTTTCATGACTTTTCCAGGTCAATTTTCTATTTTTCCATAACTTTTTCTTTCACGGGGGGGGGGGGGAGTTATGGAATCGGGCAAAACTTTTTCTCCGTGATGCTGATCCTAACGCCAGCAAGAAAAAAGCACACGACTCTGATATTTTCTCAATAGGAAATTTTTTCCCTTTTTAAGCGTGCTCATTCACTGACAATAAATTATGATAGAAAATAAGCTTTAAACCTAGCTTGCCTCGCAGAGAATCAAAATTCTATAATGCGGATGAAAATTCCATATCCAAATTCCATGACTTTTCCAGGTTTTCCAGAAAGTGGCAATCCTGTCTACAACACCTGAGATGAATCGATTAAACTGGTGTTGATTACAGCCAGGTAAAAGTAGGGTTATATTTATCAACAATGTCAAACGTCTTGAAACTAACATTTAAAAAGTTGCAATCAACTGAAATTTAAGAAGAAAAAAAAAAAGCAAAACCAAACTGGCAGTTTTTAAAATGAATAACTATTCTATTCCGTATGAAGCAAATTGTAAAAACAAAAACGAATGGCTGGAGAGAGAAATTTTAAAGAAAATTTACATTAAATATGTTTGACTGATGACATACCCATATTTTATCTTCCTACTCTAATGACAACCTTCGTTATCATCGGAAAACTACATCATTATGAGTTAGTCAATCAAAATAAATCAGTCAATCAACCAAAAAGAAACGAATTAACAAAATCGAGTAAAATCCAACAAATTAAACGAATCCGAACGAAACCCAATTCAAATGATTTTGAAAGAACACGTGTCAAATGAAATTAAATAATCCTCTCTTCCCCTCCAAGAAGAAACTATGAAACGGATTAGAATAAGGCCAAAAAAATTGAATATGAACAAAATGAAACAATATTCAGGAACAATGTATCCGGATGAATACGAACCAAATCAAACAAAAAGCAAACACATCAATGCAAAATCAAACAAAAAACAAACAAAAAAAAACAACGGAAGAACTAAACCAAATGAAATTGAAAAATACGAAATGAAATCGAACAAAACCAAATGAAACTAAACAAACCCCGAACGAAACTGAAAAACTAAAGAATACAATACTGAGAGAGTGGAATGAAATACAACAAATATGACAGAAAAATGTTCAAAAAAAAACTGGAAAATTTGAGTACAAACAACTAAACGAAATAAAATGAAACAAAGTAACATCACATGAAAAACTGAATGAAGTGAACAAAACAAAATAAACAGAAAAAAAACAACAAATGAACATCAATGAACAAGACTGAACAAGACCTAACAAAATCAAACAAAACTCCATAAAACTAAATAAAATCAGGTGAAACAGAATTAATAAATTAATTTTAAAAAAACGAACAAGACTGAATGTGACAAAACAAAATTCGACAAAATCAACAAAATTGAACAAATCTAAATACAATAAAATAATACAAAAGAAAATAAGAATTAAATCGAAATATGTCAAGTCGAACGGAGATAAAATAAAAATGAAACTAAACAAACAGAAACTAATCAAAAGGGATCTGAAGAAAATAAAATAAACAATAGCTAACAAAATCAAATAACGTTGTAGGAAACTGATTAAAACTTTACAAAATCGAATTCTATCAAAGTAAAACTGAATAAAATAGAACAAAACCAAATGAAGCATCTTGAAATAATACCATAACACAAAACAAAATGAACGAACAAACGCAAGCACAAGCCAAAATAAATGAACCTGAATGGATAAGACTGAACAAGACTTAACAAAATCAAACTGTAACAAACAAAAGAAACAAAACCTAAGAATCAAACCAGAACAAAATGAAACAAATGAAGTGGAACACAAATTGGGAGAGAATAAAATAAAGCAAAAAAAAAAGGAGAAAGAAGAAAACAAACAGACAAACAAAGCAAACAAAATGAAGGAAAAGAAACAAAACCAAATAAAATTTAACAAAATAAGAAAAACTATAAAACAAACAAACCTAAATGAATCTGAATAAACAATCGATACTGAAGAAGACCAAACAAAATAGAATAAAATAAAGAATTAATAAATAAAAGCAGGGGTGTTGGAGGATTTTTGGGGGAGGGGGTAAGAAATTCGAGTTAAAACAAGCACAACACAAATTTTCTTATTTCTCAAAAGGGAAAGTAATAAGCAAAATATCTTAAAATATCTTTTCCATTTTCAAAAATTTTGCACATCCTAAATAATTTTCATTTATTTATTTTATAATTATTTTTCGAGAGGGGGTAGTACAACTCATGCTCTGTACCTACTCTGATCCAATTTCAGGGGAAGTACTCCTTGCCCTTTTCTCCTATTCCGACTCCACTAACGAAGAAAGTAAAAGAACAAACAAACACAAAAATGAACAAACATGGGGATACCTGGAGGTCGAAACTTTGTTAGCCTGACGAATCCACTGATCTGGAATCCGCAAAATGCGAGTAGGTACCATGTATTTAATTCTTTTGCAAATGAGTCGAAGTACAAGGAAACACTATCTTAAGGGTGTCCATAGGCACCGGACAGTAAACAGGATTGGAGAAGCAAATGTGTGTATGATAGTGCTGATAATTCGCAACCCGAGCGAGAGAAAAAATATTGAGACGTCTTCGAAATTTCCCCTTTAAAATGCAGGCCTGTAGCTAACGCCAGAGCAGACAGAGCAAAGCCCAGACTGGCAGGCGCGCCGCCCTGGCCAGCACATGCGAACGGAGCGAGCAAAAATTTTGTTGTGTTCTTACAGTTCATACCCTAGTTGAATATCAAATCCCCTGGCACACACAAGCTCTTAGCTACGAGTCTGTTAAAATCCCGGGAGATGCTGGAAGGAGCTGTCTTTCCCACTTCCACAAATATTTTCATTCGAGGGGCAAAATGCGTCGTGCTTCCAGTTCTGGCGTCTATGTGCTTTTTGTTCTCAGAACTCCGTGACAAGGAAATAAGTATCCAAAATTTTAAATTGGCGCTCGTAGCCAGAGTGCTACATTTCATGAGTCTCTTCTATAAAATACCGGGGGTAGTCACGATGAAATTGCAAGGGATTTTTTTCACGTGGAATCTAAAGCGCCTTGATTTCTGTTCAACACGTTGCCATTTTTAGCTATATCGGACTAATTATAGCCCCAAACTCTGATTTTGACCCGGACTCCCCCTTCGTTGTAGAGCTCCCAGCGACATAACAATCTAACGCTAATCTGTAAACTGATTGCCATGCGTTTCCAAATTCTATTATCAAGATTTCACCGGCTTACAATACGGCGTATGATCCGTCTGAAAATTTCGCTGTAAAGCTTTCAGCGTCTCACACTCGGTCTGTCATATCTGTCGAACGTTATTGCGCCAAAGGCTCGATGATAAATTTCGAGTTCTGCCCCGGCGTTTTAGCGCCGAACGAATATTAATAACGATGGCGGCCCTCATCCGGAAGCTATAAATCAAACCTGTATGCTCGCGCAAAGTCAACTCGAGCGTCACGACTGTCGCGAGTTTGTTTTTTTTCTTCTTCGTCATCGAAGATACTCGGAATTCGTTTAGCTCGACTTTTCTATTCACGCACGTGTGTAACCGTTTCTCGTTTCTCGTTTAATGGATGCGACACGGTGTATAAACGAAAAAGATACTATACGAGTAATTTCCAAAAACCGCGATCCCGGCTTTCAAAAAAAAAAAAAAAAAGCTTTTCCATATCGACGAGACGACTATAATCGAGCTCGAACCCTCGTACGGCAAAATCGGCTGAATTTTGTGCACGAAGCGATGCTCTGCGAAAGCGCCTCGATTTCAGTGTTACACAGCTCACATGTTCGACTCGGTCGCAAAACTAGAGGCAGGGGGTTGTTTACCCCCGTTCCGTTTTCGCAGCTCTTAAATGCAAAAAGCAAATACGAAGGATAAACCCCAAACAACGTTTGCAACCTGGTCGCTGTACGTGTACCCGTAAATAGGAAAAATTGCGGCTATTCATTCCACTGATCCGACTCGTGTGCCTGCGATATGCATGGTATGCAATAAAGATGGAGAAACGACGTTAATAAATTTGCATAACGATCGCGCCGTAAATACGTATGTTTGGTACGCTTTTGGTGTTAGAAAAATAGATAGTCGGGATGTTAGTTGCATACTACAAAGTTTTTTTCCCCTTTTTTGAAATGCAAAGGAGCCACTTGGCCATTTGCAGTTAGGACCCAAGGTTTCTGTTTGTGCGTCAATGGCGAACAGATATGTGCTCGTTAATAGTAATTAATTAATTAATTAAAGCCTTTATTAGTGCGTGTAGGTAAATAAGAACTATACATTTCATGTTAACAATACATTAACCAGCTCCTACTACCACGTACCCTGTCGTTGGGCACAGGCCTCCATCAGCCTGCACATTCCCTTTTTTCCCTGGCCATCCTATAGAAATAAGTATTACGGAGGAACTTATCAAAACCATCTCGCCACCTTATCTTCAGTCTGCCTTGATTTCTTTTATGATGCAGTGGCAACCAGAACGTTAGCTGGTAAGTCCATCTATTGTCTTTAAACGGGAAGTGTGTGCCCCCCCCATTAACATTTTGTTTTCTGATACTAGTAGCTAGGTCATGATGATAAGGTTATCAGTCTTACGACCGTTTTGATGCAGCTTTCCATTTCGCCCAATCTTATGCAAGATCTTTCTTTTCATAATAACATTTACATTTGACATACTTGATTATCTGTTGAACATAATGGAATCTTTGCCGACCTACCCAATTCTTTCCCATCACTCTTTCTTCTAGCAGCAGTGATATTATTACTGGGTGTCTCAAATCATGCTCTATTAGTTTATCTCTCCTTCTCTTCAGATAATTCCAAATATCCATTTTACCTCCTACTCTGTTACCTTATCCGTCCATTTAATGCGAAAAATTCGCCTATAGCACCACATCTCAAAAGCTTCGATCCTTCCTTCTCTTCTCTGGTTTTCCTATGGTCCACGTTTCACATTCATACAAGACTACATTCCAAACATAAGTTTTCAAGAACAACTTTTTGATTTCCGGATTTATTTTTGATTTGAAAAGATTACTTTTTCGATAAAATTAATGCTAATGTGGCTTGTTCTGTTCTATTCTCAATTCTCTATTTTTGACACATGCAAAAGAAGACTAGTTGTTCAATAATTCTCACACCTATCTGCTCCTGCTTTTTTTGTTATAATTACAATAGCACTCTTTTCAAGTCCTCAGGCATTTCCCCTTTATCATAAATACAACGCACTAATTTGTACAATTTATGAAGTACATATTCTCCTAAGTTCTGCAATAATTCAACTGGTATCTCATCCACTCCTGGAGCGTTCCCTTTCTTTAAATCCCTCAATGCTTTGTCGAATTCACCTCTTAAAATTGAGCCTCTTCTCTCATCTTCTTCCACATCTTCCTCCCTTTCCATTCTTATCTCTTCATCCCGATTATTACTATACCGTCCTTCTACATACTCTACCTACCTTTTCACTTTTCCTTCAGCTGTGTAAATAGGCACTTCCACCTTATTTGTTATATTACTTGCTTTCTTCCTACTTTCTTCCAAATCCATGTTTACTTTTCTATAAGCCAAGTCTGTTTGTCCTTTATTCATAAACTCTTCAATCTTACCACTTTGTTCTTTTATCCATTCCTCCTTTGCCTTTTTACACTCTCTCTTTATTTCATTCCTTAACCACTGATAAGCTAATCTAATTTCCTTATCTTTTGCATTCTTACATATTTTCTTCATTCATCCATCTTTCTGAGGATTTTCTCCTTCATCCATGGTTTCTTTTCTTTTCTCTTAGTTTTACCTAGATTTTCCTCTGCTGACTTCAATATTCCCTCCTTTATTTTAACCCACTCTTCCTCCAAACCATTAATTTCTTGTGTTTTTTCAGTCTCTAATTCTAATACACCATCCTCTTGATATTTCTCTCTAGTATTGCTATTTTCCAACTTTTTCAAATAACATCTTTTTAGCTCTTCTTTTCTACCAAGTTTCTTCAATTTAAGCCTGTATTTCATTACTACTAAGTTATGATTACTGTCAATATCGGCTCTCGGATAAGTTTTAAAGTCTAATATTTGATTCCTAAAACGCTGTTTTGGAATAATATAATCAATTTGATATCTACCTTTGTTACCCGGACTGTTTCATGTATACCTTCTTTTACAGTGATTTTTAAATTGAGTATTTCCTATAACTAGGTTGTACTTCGCACAAAAGCTCCTGAGATACCACACTCTGAATTCTGTAGTTTTCTGTATTTTTTAGCATTACATATTATACACAAGGCAAGTAAAATTATGTTTTTGCATATTTTTCTTATTGATATTCTTGGGAAACTAATAACATTTCTCGACGATTCATAGAATTTCCTAAATTTCGAGCTGATTTTAACAGCTTATATTTTCGCGTGTTTGACTATAGAAGCATAAATTGGCATATTTTGAGCTTTCTTATTTTTTTACAAAAATGTTTCCAATTTTCTTCTCATTTCTATTATTAGTGCGATGTTTTTAGTAAATATTTTTTATATCGATAGTTACCAACAATCACTGGTCATCGATAGTTATCGATTATCGATATACTGGATCTTGCAGTATTTACAAAAGAATACAAAGAGATAACCGCAGAAGTTCAGAATCAAAAAATTTAAAAAAAAAAACATTTGAAACATTAATTCGATGGTTACTTTATTCCAGTCAGTTCGCTAATTTGATTTTTAATTTTTTTTTTTAAATTCTGGACTCATTAGAAAATTTAATAAAATATCTCGTTGTGAGTTTGTTTCATCAAATTTTTCATTACTGTTTGAATAAAATTGCGGATTTATCAAGTGTAAATATAGTATTTATTAATTACTAATTATTTTATTGATTATTTACACATTTGAAATGACTTAGATTGTCACGTATTGAGGTCCGTATTATTTAGTTTTAAAAATTCTGAATCTTGATACCTTGTGTATATTGCATATTTTTGGAAATATTTTGCCTATTATAGAATATTTCGACATACTTTGGAGTTTTGTTCGGAATACTTCATGCACGTACTTTTAATGTTTCAGGACATCGAGGGGGGGGGGAAGGGCTGAACATCCCCCGCCCTTAGCATCAGCCGAAGATGCAAAAAAATAATTATTTATTCTGGTAATAGTTGTAATGCGGTAAAAGTAGTGGACATTTTTTTTTGGTTCGAACTGGAACCCCCCCCCCCCCTATACCAGTCCTGGCTACGCCACTGTAGAACATATTTCTGCTTGCTCTGATTATAAACTTATAACAACTTTTTACACTTTTCATAGGCTCGAATCACCAAATCGAGATACCGGCTGTGAAGTTTTCAAGGTCGCAAAATTCGATTTTGGCGACGGTTCGATTATAAATCAAAAATCGTGGTACCTGGAAGAGAGCTCAAAATCTTTATGTAATTCCCTTTCAGAGATTTCAAGGATTTTGAAGGTTGCTGAACTCACCTCTGATAACCATTTGCCACTAATTAACAAACTGTAGTACCTGGAAGAGGCGGGGCTCAAATGCTTCAAAAAATGTAACATGAGTATCAGGGTGGTATTTGAAATTTCATGAAGCAACCCTCCATATGATTTCCCAATAAATAACATTTAAAAATCTCAAGGAAGTTTTAGCCCGATCGGAGAAGAGAAACACGTAGTGCAAGCCCCCTCCCCTCTACAGGCAAATACGTTGAGCTTTGACTTTTTTCACTAAATTTCATGTTTTTTCAGTCTGTAATAACGCCAAACGTATACGAATACAAATTTTGGATAAATATTTCAGAACACTTTTAGTCCGAATTTGGTTTGCAAGGCCTATGGGGAGGCTGCTGAAAATAGGCTCATCACGGACCCAAAAACGTACGATTTTCCCCTCGATATTAGATTATATGATTTAATTTACAGGTTTCTCGCGTCGCTAAATCTGTTTTTAGGGTTCGTTTTTGGTTTCGACCCAATACGATGTCACCAAAGCAAGTTGGACCTTCTGTTTCGATTTCTTCGAGATGTTAGTCAAATTATAAATTTCAAGGTCTTTGAATCCCTTTTTGAGGTTATATCTCTGTTTCGACTTCCTTCCCTCAGGCTTCCCCTGGAGAAGCCGAATCCCCTGTTTGGTTTTTTTCTTTCGAGATAGCAGCCAATTTATAAGTGTTCAAGGTCTTTAAATCCATTTTTGGGGGGTGATCTCCTGGTTTTGATCCCCACCTCTCTCGGGGTACCCCCGTTTAATTCTTTTCAAGATGGTAGTCAAATTATGGGTTTTTAAGGTCTGATCTTAGTTTTGCTCCCCCCCCCCTCGGGCTTCCACTGGAGGGACGGTATTCTCTATATGATTTTTTCAAGATCGTAATCAATCTATAGGTTTTCAAGGTCTTTGAATCCATTCTAGGGGTTACCTCTTAGTTTCGATCCCCCTCCCCCCGCCTTTGAACTTCTATTGGAGAGATCATACCTTATATTTAGTTGTTTTTTTTTTCAAGATGGTAGTCAATTTACAGGTTTTCAAGGTCTCCGAATCCATTTTTGGGGTTATCTTTTAGTATTAATCCACTGGACTACCACTGGAAGGGCCAAAACCCCTGTCAGTCGTTTCTCTGAGATAGAAGTAAATTTATAAGTCTTCAAGGTCGCTGAGACTGTTTCTAGCGTTATAATTTTAGATACATCCTCCGGGGTGCTACTAGAGGGGTGGCTGAACGCCCATTTTAATCTGTTCTATGAGACAATAGTCAATTTATAGAATTACAGACAGATCAAATTCATGGAAAATACTTATGAAATACTTTATTGAGACTTCTTTCAACTTGTCAACACGATGGGACCGAACGAGCCACCTCTTAGCCCAGCCTTGGGTAAATTCGTCTCGCCCGTAAAATTATTCTTCTAGACGAGGCAAGCAACACATAAGAGGGAAAGATACGCTCACACACCCGGTCGCAGAGGAAAACATATTCTCGTCGGGGTTTCGTTTTTATTTCCGAAAAAGAATGAAGGAAATTTTGAAGCACCGTGAGCAGGCTGAAGTTGGGCCAAGTTTTATAGTTTGAACGATCAAAAAGTAATAATAAGTTGAAGAGCAGTATAGACGAGCGTATAGGTGTAATACTAAAGGAATTTTTTATATTTTAGGGAACTATTACAAAAGTTTCCAGGTACCCTCTTTCAGTTATTTCGAAAAGCTGAAAAATGAAACTGCCAACTTTCAGCTTTTGAGCTACCCTACTTATAATTCGAGGACGTTGACATACGTATAGCAACTCGCCATAATTACACGTAACAAGTAGGTAGCAAGCAAAGAGGAAAGCGAATGTATTCCTTTTTCATATGCGTCTCCCTCAAGTGGATTTAAGTCAATCAGTTTTGAACGATCAAGGAAAGGGGTTTCACTATCAAGCGAATGAAATAGTAGTTATGAGAAATAATTTACTAGGAAAGATTGAAGAGACCACTAGCCAACAGTACTCAATGGTGTACACTCAATTCATCGCTGTTTGGTTTCGAAATCATGCTCGGACATTTTCTGCAAAAAGTTGAACTTTCATTAGGGACTTCATCATTGCTGAGTCCTTCCATATCAAATCGCCCTCCTTTTGACTTTTATTCTTAATCTTCAGATTTCATGTTTTCAAGGTTCAGTGACTAGTGACTCTTTTCCAAGAACTTCGAAAGCCTCCTTCCATTCGCCTCTGTATAAATTTGCGATGGAGGCAGGGCTTGTTGAGATTTCTACATTTTTGAAAGCCTGTAAAATTGGAAGCTTTGTAGCTCCAAGACTAATGCAAATAGGAAGGTGATGTTCACGTCATATATAACTTGTGATTGCACTGACCATCGTACTAAAGGTATATTAACAGTTCTGAGCCAAATGACTGTTAACTCCAGGTCACTGACCATTGAGGGGTGAATTCATTGACCTTAGGGAAGGGTTCATCGACCATTTGCGTAGTAGGTACCATTCCGAAGAGTCGAAATTGAACACTTGTTAGTTGTTGTATGAATTTGCACCCAATTGAAAAGCTGTGATGTAACCTAACCTATCTGCTTCATTCAAGGTCACTCAACTGCCTGCAAGCCTGGCGAGCATGAAATAAGATAAAAACCGGTTCCACGTAGAGCGATCAGTATAAATTAAAAAATAACGTTTGCCCAGTTCGCATTGGAAACACTCAATACCTACTAACTAGCCATAGTAACTTATCTTAACCTCCTCCCAAGCCATATACAAGACTTTTAGGAATTTTAATTGAATTTCATTGCGGGCAGTAGCGTAACCAGCCTAGTGCTCGAGAGGGTGTGATTTTGAACAGGGGGAGGGGTCAAAGAGGGTGCTCAGATTGGGAAAAAACATGATTTGACGAAGTAGTAAAGAATAAAGCGGTTCAAACGAGCCCCCCCCCCAGGATACGCTATTGACTCCGGGACGATGATAGGTATCCACTTCTCGCTTTCCTGAACAATTTTATTTTTGGAACCTCAACGGTCTTCGAATTAGTAGGATGGACACAAAAGTAAACACTTGAAATAGAAAAGGAGTTAGAAGCTTAGAGGATTTTCTTCTGATTCTTGCTCACTACAAAACAAAAGCTGACTTTGAAAACTCTGCAAACACTGAAATCTGCTACAGAGTTTTCTCCTTCAAATTTCGATTGAAAAGCTTAGAAACTGGTCACTCGAATTTTCCCCCAATTCTGAGTCACTGGAAAAAATTACCAAGGGAAAGAAATGAGGTGTTCAGTTTGAATATTCCTCTGATCTAATTTTGGTTCGCGAGAGAAGAAATGAACGTTGTTTACATTGGGATAAATCACTGAGAATTACCCCCGCCCCTCACATACAATGACTTTTCTCATTTTTACCTTTCACACTGCTTCTTCAACGCAGTTCTACATCCTTCGTTCTTATTCTTCCATTCTGGCGCCCCCTTCCCCAATTCCACCCACAAATTTCCCCTCAATTTTTCTTTAATTTCTATTTTACCTCGTGTCACCAGGCGCCCATTTTCAGCCATAAAGGTCCTTCTGCCCTTCTACCCTTAACCTAAATCCGCTGGAACTTTAAGACAGGTTAAGAACTTTTTCAGACTCGCTCAGACTCTTACAGACTTGCTTAGGCTTTTGACGATTCTTTGAGGACGCTTTTGAGCCTGTTTAAAATATTTTATTAAAACGCTTCCATGGTTTTCCGGGACTTATTACACTCTTGAAGACTACTGCGGTCTTCTTCAGGACTGTCACAGTCACAGATGTTTCTATACGTCATTGTGAAATTCTTCAAAATTCATTTATGTCGAGTCGACATGCTTCCGAAATTGTTTTAAATGCTTCAAAATACTTCCAGACTAGTTCAGACTTTTTGAGAATGTTTTTGAGATTCACTAAAACTAGTTCAAAATTCTGGCAGACTTTTCCCACAATTCTCTAGATTTCTTCAATTCTATTCCCAATGTGTCAGAAATTTTTGAAGGCTCTTCAGGAATTACTGGAAAACGTGCTTGAGAACTCTCTACAACTCATTAAGATTCGTAATTCTCTAAGACAGCAGCCTATATAGGAAATTCGCGTAGCACGGGGGGGGGAGGAGAAGTGGGAAGTAAAAATGTTGCCTCGAAGAAACGAAAAAAGAAGTTTCGGGGTCTAAAATTCAACCCGAATTTTGACTTTAGAAACAAACAAAGGAGACAGAGAAAAAAGAAAAGGTTTCATGTTGAAAAAATATGAATTTTTTGACGAAGTCTCTCGTATCTAAAATGTTGGCTGATAAACAAAATATTTACATTTTCTAGCTCGGCGGGGGGGGGGGAATACAAATATCTCCATATTCTCCTCTTATTTGAGCCACTGGTCCGAAAGTTCGTGCGACTTTTACTGTCTTCTTTTAAATTTTCTAAGACTCTTTAAGAGAGAGGGGAAAAAAACTGGAGAAGTCCAACGAACCTTCTCAAGATTTAATACTTATTCAAAATCACTATTGAGAATTCACGTAAGACTCCTAGATATTTTCTCAGAAGTATTTAAGATTTTTTAATAGTGCTGCTAGTGTGATTTCACTTGGAGAATTTCTCAAAGTTTTCCCAAGACAGGCGTCGGACGTTTTCTTCATTCCATTTCCCTTTCTTCCTTTCTTTGATTCCCTTTCATTTTACCTCGTTTTTCAGTATGCCATTTTTCAGCTGAGCATCCCCAAACATTTACCCCCTTCTGCCCTCTCAACACTAGTTTAGAAAAAAGAAGGAAATCCAAAATCCTAAACTTTAACTAATATTTTTGTTAATTTAGTTTCAATTTACATATGCTGTATTTGAATTTTATGTAGTTGAGAAACCTCGACTCGTGTACAAAAATAAAATTAAAGGAGGACGGGATTTCAAGTTTGGTGTAAGATATGGGGATTCGAAAATGCCTATTGTGAGTCCCGAACTCGAGGAAAACAAAAAGAAAAAAGAGTTCCTGTATCCATACAAGATCAAACTGACATCTTGAGCCCTTTTTTCGTGCATAAGAAGCCCCGCTCAATCATCTGAACCTCTTTCAAGGACTTCAACAGAATTGTGCGATATCTTTTGTCCATCAGGGTTCTCAGTAAAATCTTCAAACATTTCGAAGAAGGGTGTGGGGGAGAAAAAGACTGGCAGCCCTGTTTTTAAGCTTAAGAATTATAAACGTTTTAGAATTTTGCCTCAAACCGCCACTACGATCGTGACCACTTTGAATTTCTCCCGTATAAAATAGAGCAGCCTTTATTTGCCAGAAATCAATGCGTTTTCAATTCTGTTATATGCTTTGATTGACGAATAAAAAAAAAAAATTCGCTTCGATCAGTGAGAATGTTAAGTTCGATATTTCATGCTTTGAACTTGTATTGCGTGACTGGAGCTCGCTAAAGAAGATACAAAGGCAAATCACCGGCGTAGAACTGGGGAACGGGTTAAAATCCATTCCAATGCAGTCAAAAAGAGAATTTTAGAATGTATTTTTTAGCGCATTAATTACTCGAACCTTAATCCCCCCCCCCTTCAAGACTAAGACCTTCCTATGCCACTGGGGCAGATTGAGACCTGAAAAGTTACCAGGAAAATAACATTACATCCACCCAAATTACATTTTCATTATGTACTTCTCAATCATGGCTTCCTTTTTCCTCCTCATCCTCTTGTAGGGAGTGAAGCAGCCCAAAACTCCTAAATACAAATATATCGACCTAAATCTTACGAATTGGACAAGGAGTGTATCCGGAAAAGTGGCTACGTGGACCCAACCCCTCTTGAAAATACTTAAACCCCAGGCCGTGCCCCCAGAAAAACTTTACCTCCTGCTTGCATACACATTCACACATACATCGAAGCATTGAAAATGTGCACTCAACATTTTCTGTGACCGTTTTTGACCTCCCTCGAAATTAATTTCTAATTCCGCTGCTGAATTATACCGAATCACGAGGAAATCTCCCGGTAACTTATACAGCTCACCCACCGCTGATAGAATAAATGCGCATGAGGAGAGAGGCGGTGCAAAGAAAAATAATGGAGGAGTGTGAAGGGCGAAAATGGCGACTAAAATTCCTACAAATTTTACTAACAAGAAAAAACGAAGCTTCGTTCTACAATTTCGCAGATGAGCTAATACGAACTTCGACAGCAATGGGGGGGGGAGGAGGTTACATCCACCCACAGCACCGGCTCAGTATGAAAATGAAACTGATGTTGAAAATGAAAATACCGTTTTATCAACTCGCTAGGTTCTCGACTACGCGATAATTTATGGAGAATTTCTAACGTTATCACAATTTCATTAAATACCCCTCTCCCGTCAAACGAAGTGAAATGGTCTTCGAGACTAGCTAACACTCTGTAACCACCAATGCTCATGTAGAAATCTCGTATAGACTCTCCCAGACTTGTTTGGCTTTTCCAAACTTGTCGAAGGCTTGCTAAACCTGTTGTAAAATGAAATGACTTGTTACTGTCGCAGTGAGGCTTGGATTTCGGAGGCCCAACTCTAAGCCAAATTGGAATTCTAAGACGCTGAACGAAATTAGCAACCAACGCAACACGTATGTATTTCAACTGATGTTTGAATTTCCGAGTCAAAAGTAAATTTCACTCGTTCGAAGTCATTTTCGGCTAACCTACGGGGCGGAAGAACCAAGTGAAATTTTGTTCTACTCATTCTACGCGAAACAGGAATATCCCGAGATAACGTCGAAAGTTGAAGTGGATAGAACTGATGATTCAGTCATTCATGATGAAATTTGGATTTTGAGGTTCAGGCGGGGTCGTGTCGAGACTCCATGTTACAATCTTTTCCGACTTCGTAGGTATTGTCC
This sequence comes from Acanthococcus lagerstroemiae, assembly GCA_031841125.1. Classification (NCBI taxonomy): domain Eukaryota; kingdom Metazoa; phylum Arthropoda; class Insecta; order Hemiptera; family Eriococcidae; genus Acanthococcus; species Acanthococcus lagerstroemiae. Next base: position 44,773,858 of record CM063112.1, read on the forward strand.
CTTGTTTTCAATCAAGTCGTCTTTCGACACTCTGTATAGGGTTAACTTTCAATGTTGTACCCAAATTTGAATCGTGGATTCCACCAGATTTTCAACGATGCGCATACGGGTATACCTTCTCATTTGAAATCAGAATATTCGAGATCCTCCCGAGGAGAGACCTACGCTCGACTGTAGGACAAAATAGACCTTGCCATCTGAACAACCTTTTTCGTCACATGCCAATCCGACCACCCGTTGGCAGAACAACAAGGCGTCATATTCCTCACCCTATATTTCGACTACCAGACACTCGAACATAATTTCGGGTCAAGATCTTCACAACGATCAATAATGTATATACGGTTTGAAGCACCGTTACGCAGTAGACGAAGTCCATTAACAACATTAACTGCACACCTCTACCCAAAAGTTAACACGAGAGATTATTGACATTGAAAACCTCAACTCGCTGTCGAACCGCCTCTCATCGGCGGCATTCGATCAAAACCGAAGATTCGGGAAAAACCCACGAAACTTTGAAGCCCGACAAATCTGGAGATACGGAACCACGCGGCTTCGCCGCCGCTCTAACTGTCGACGTAATTAAATATTTAATCGGAATTTTCGTCATTCCCATTTGTCGATCAAAAAATATCGTCCGTATTGCGGTACTCACCTCTTGTGTCGATTGTGCGTCCGATGAATGGAGACCGATCACGCAAAGTCGAAAAAGCATCGCGAATTCACGAACCGTACCTGCGACATAACAAACGCAAGACTAAACATGAGAGCGCACGAGGAAGAACCGTCAACTGAATTTCGGCAACAGTGTAGCCACCACATACGTTGCACCGTATTACGTTACCAATTCACAAGTGCGTAAAGGGACGATAAAATGGTGGCGAGTACGACGAGATTCATGACTCATCGCCATTTCGGTTGACGTGGCATCGAGATAGCATAGAACTGCAAACAGGTTGATCGCAAAACAAGTTGAAACTTGTCAGGAAAAAAGAAGGCTACCATGACACGTATTGTTGCTGTCAGATGCGACGTTATTGCTGGGGGTGGATTTTTGAGAGTACGAGTAGGTAAGGTAGGCAGTTTTGGAGGCAGCAAATTATTCTTAATCCTTTTTTTCTTCTGCGTGAGAAAAATGGAAAAGGTAAATTTTAACGCCCAGAATATAATTATTTTTGAGATACGCAACGAACCCTCTTTTTTTTCTCTTTTTTTAAAATAAATTTGGGTAATTCTTGAAAAATCGGAGTATTTCTGTCACGCATAAATACCGGGTGTTCCACGAAAGTTACCCCCTCCATTTTTTCCCCGAACCGATCGGCGGATCTTTGCTCGACAAATTGCCATCTTCCTGCGGTAAGGTCTAGTTTCTCTAGGGCTCGAAAAATTTTCTCCCCCATTTATGGAGGCTGTAATGAGCCGCCAACTTCGGAATCTCAAATGGAAAGGTATGCATTTATGCACATCGCTGGGAAGAGCATATCCTGCAAAATACGAATCCGTGAAAAAATTTCAAAATTCATCAATTATCGGGGGCAAGGGACCTAAAGATGACCAAAATCCATCAAAAATCAAAGTGTCATAACCTAGCAAACAAACGACTGAAAGAAGGGTTTTCGAGGTCACGGATTACGAATACACGATTTAACCCGGTTTAGGGCTTTCAAATCCAAATTTTCAACATAAAATTGGTGCCATATTCATAATTTTTGACTTTCTGAATGCAGATTATTAAAGTGGCTTCACGCACATCGTCGAATAGGAAACTTCCTCCAGTGTATGAATCCATGAAAAAAAATTCAAAATTCATCAAATTTGGGGGTAAGGGGCCTAGAGATGACCGAAATTCTTCCAAAATTGAAGTATCATGACCTAGCAAACAGACTATCGAAAAGGGGGTTTTCGAGTTTGCTGATTCCGAACGTCACACGGAAAAATCTCCGCTGAGTTTTAAGGAATTTCACCGGAATTTTGTTAGGAAAAAATACCAAGAATTTCCAAATAATTTTTTTGGAAACGTCGGGGAAAATATTGAATGATTTTTAAGGAATTTCATCGGAAATTGTTGGGAAAAATTCCAACGTCCGAAGAATCTCATCGGAAATCTTTAGAAAAATTTCCAATGATTTCCAAGAAATTTCAGCAAAATTCTTCAAGAAAATTTTTCGGTAATTTTTAAAGTATTTCTATGAAATACTCGGGAAAAATCTGTGATAATTTTTCAAGAACTTCATTGAAATTCGGGAAGAATCTCTGATAAATTTTAAGTTATTTTATCAGAAATTGTTGAAAAAAATTGCAATAATTTCCAAAGAATTTCTTCGGAAACGTTGGAAAAAATCCCCAATAAATTTTAAGGAATTTTAACGGAAATTGTTGGAAACTAATTCGAAGAATCTCATCGGAAATCTTTAGAAAAATTTTCAATGATTTCCAAAAAAATTTCATTAAATTCTTCGAAAAATTTTTGAATTACTAAACCATTGGAGTATTCTCCCGAATATTTTCTCACACAAGCTTCAAAAATTATCAGAATAACATCCTCGAAGAATTTTGATGGAACTTTTTGGAAATTATAGGAAATTTTTTCACATGGTTTCCGATGAGATTCTTCGGACATTATCGGAACTTTTCCCAACAATTTCCGTTGAAATTCCTTGAAAATTGTCGGAGATTTTTCCCGAGTTCCGATAAAATTCTAAAATCATCGCAGATTTTTCCAACAATTTCCGATGAAATTCCTTAAAATTTATCGGAGATTTTTTCCGAGTTCCGAAAAAATTCCTTAAAGATTATCGGAGATTTTTCTCGAGTATTTCTCAGAAATACTTCAAAAATTATTGAAAAATTTTCTTGAAGAATTTTGATGAAATTTTTTTGAAAATCAGTGGTAGCTTTTCTAAAGATTTCCGATGAGATTCTATGGACATTATTGGAATTTTTTCCAAAGATTTCCGATGAAATTCCTTAATAATCAATCATATCCGAGATTTTTCCCCGTTTTCAAAAAAATTCTTTACAATTTATCAGAGACTTTCGCGAGGTCCGATAAAATTCTTTAAAAATGATCGGTGATTTTTCCCGAATTCTGATGAATTTTTTTTTAAATTATAGGAGATTTTCCTACAATTTCCGATGAAATTCCTTAAAATTTATCGGAGATTTTTCCCGAGTTCCGCTGAAATTCCGTAAAATTTATCGGAGATTTTCCACGACGTTTCCGAAGAAAGTTTTTGGAAATTATTGGAATTTTTTTCCAACAATACCGATGAAATTCCTTAAAAAACATCCGAGATTTTCCCCGAATATTTTTTGTGAAATGGTTCGTGAAAAGTCACGAAATATAAAACACGTTAAGTATATAGCACCCTGAATAGAAAGATGTAGACGCGAGACGAATACCATGAAAACGATTTCATCACACCAACACACTCTGTATCTACTACTCCGATGGAGAGGGGGTTGTATTACCCACGCCCTTCTCCTGTGAAACAAAAAAGGTAAGAAAATTGCTTGAGCGGAGCGAAGGATTTTTTTTTTACTTATAACAAATAGGGTAAAATTTGTTTGAAACACTACAGAATTTCGCAGTCGATTTTTTTTACAAAATTCCCTGACTTTTATGTGAAAAATGCTGAAAATTCCAAAATTCCCTGACTTTTCCAGACGGACAAAATTCCCTGACTTTTCCAAGTTTTCCAGAGAATGGACACCTTGGAAACACTTAAGTTTAAAATCCCAATAGCTATAAACGTGAAGCGAGGTCAAATTATTATTATTATCTTTTTATTCTTTTTATTTACAGCGTGTATTTAAAGTGCTGCCCAACAGCTTTTCAGCCAGTAGTAGGGCAACACTATCTAACATAATAATAATAATCAATCAATCAAAGGATGTATTTTCAAATTTTCAATTTTCAAATTACAAACATACTCCTAATGGGCCACATGGCCCGAAATGGAGGATCTATCATTACTACTACTACTATCGCCGGTGCCTGCATCCACTGTTGTTCGTTATTTATTGACGTTAGAGTTCGTTTTAAAAGTGTTCATGTTAGTTAAGTGTTTTATTAGTTTATTGGTTTTAGTATACATAGAGTTTAATGTGAGACAATGAGTGATAGCGGCCTTAAACGAGGGGGGCACCGACGAAGATATGCCCCTGTTGGACTCACACAATCAAAAATCATCTAATTGCAGTCAGCAGGCAATGTGGGAATTTATTCCTTATTTAACATAGTGTATGTGTTTATAAATTTTTAATTATAGATGGTGTTTATATATTTTTTGTATTCGGATATTTTTAGTAGGCGCCTAGCAGCAGGCACTAGTTTGTTGAAGAGTTCGTATCCTTTATATCTTGCCTGGAGTCTGGAATGCGATTTTCGCCATGCTGGAAAAGCTGACATTGGCCCGGCTCCTGAACGAGTTCTTGTTATAGTATTATAAATTCTGAATAAAAACTTGTTTTTGAATACAAACATTAACATTCGTTTCTTATAGAGATTTTTGAAGGACGAGACTGAGAGTCTGTCGTATAAGATTTTTTCGCTTTCTGTACGGCTAGTATTTAAAATACACCTTGCTAGTTTGTTTTGAAGCACTTTCAGGGGTTGTATATGGCATGATCCTCCCCAGTGTATGATGCCATAGCTTAAGACCGATTCGTATAGGGCGAGGTAGATCCTTCGTAAGTGGTTTATTTTAAAGTGATTTCTTAGATGGAAGAAAAGGTAATTCAATTTCCTGAGTTTCCCCTGTAGCTGGATGGAGTGGTCATGTCAGGTCAGCTTTTCGTCTATGGTGAGCCCCAGGTATGTTATCGTTTTGGTTTGATTTAATTTCTCACAATTGCATGGTAACGGAGAACTGTGGTTGTGGAAGGTTAAGTTTAAGTCACTTGACCACGAGGGTGTTTTGTAGCCAAATACAACATAGGTAGTTTTATTGTGGTTTAAGCTCAAACGGTTGGCACGGAACCATGTGGTTAATAGTCGTTGATCGTGGAAGTATGCTTCATTAATTTGGTTGTGGTTTTCGCTACTATAGAGTAATGACAGGTCGTCAGCAAAGGCAAGAGTCTCGGCCCGTAATGGTAATTCGAAAATGCCATTTAGGTAAATATTGAATAACACTGGACCGAGAACACTACCCTGCGGCACGCCTCTGCATACACTTAAGGATTGCGTCCTTACGTCGTTGAGCTCCACACATTGCTGCCTGTTATTCAAATAAGATTTGAACCAGCTGAATAGAGGTCCCGCAATTCCAGCCTTTTCTAGTTTGTAGGCAAGGATTTGATGATCAACTGTGTCAAATGCTTTCTCGAGGTCCAGATAAATTCCCACTGTTGCATTATTTTTTTCCAAACTGTCGGTCACAGAAGTTATATGGGAGAAGAGAGCCAGATCAGTAGATTTAGTTTTCATGAAACCATACTGTTTTGGGGAGAAAAAATTTATGTGATTTAAAAAATTTACGAGTTTTTCTTTCACCACTGATTCAAAAATTTTGGAAAAAGTAGAGAGAAGAGATATAGGTCTATAATTTTGAACCTGTGTCTTGTCTCCTTTTTTGTAAATGGGTATAATCTTCGCCATCTTGAGGGGCTCTGGAAATTCCCCAGCTTCCAAGGACTGGTTAAAAAGAGGAGGTAAAATCTGGGTAAATAAATCAATATTGTTTTTAACAGTTACTGTAGCTGTTTCGTCTATGCCTTTAGAGAATTTCTTTCGCAGGGTCTGAATTGCTTTTTTGACATCAGGGTTTGTTATTTTAAAGTTGCATAGGTGGTCCTTCCAATGGGTATCTATACCATTTTCCAGGTTGCAGTTGAATTTAGCCTGATCTAATTGGTACTTCTGTAGTATTTTATCAGGAATTTCGTGAAAGTATTTGTTAAAAGCATCAGCTATATCCTGATCATTCTTTCCAGCCAGCAACTCCCTGCCATCAACTACTACTTTGTGTATACTGGACCTATTGTTAGCGCCACTGATATCGTTTGCTATTTGCCAGTACTTTTTCGGGTTGTCCATGTTATTTTCAAGTAGGTTATTATAGAAATGAATTTTAGCTTTTCTAACAGCCTGCTTGATTCTTTTAGAGATGTCCTTAAATTGGGTCTTTAGAGCCGCATCATTTGGGTTAGCCTTCATGTTAAGGTAGATTTCCGTTTTTTGTCTACTAAGATTGTGTATTTCCCTTGTTGCCCAAGGTTTCCTGAGCTTCGTGTAACCACTTTGGTAAGGTGTACCGGTTGTGGTTGCTTTTTCCTGTAGGTCTTTTAGGATAGAGGTTAATTTTGAAAAGGACTTGGTCGGGGTGTCTTCCAGTTTGAATCCATCCCAATCATAATTGCTTATAAGAGTATCTAACCTTCGATAGTTAATAAAATTTTGCTTCCGCAACGGATTGTGATTCGATATGAAGTCAGATCTGCCCCGGGATGTTACTTTAAGCAGAATTATAGTGTGGTCTGTTAGGCCTATGTCTTCCACTTGGGTTTCAGCGTTAAATCTATTTCTACTCCTGATCATGGCATGATCTATACAGGTTGAAATTCTGCTAGGTAAATTTTGAACAGATGTAAAGCCAGAAGAAAATAGTAGGTTTAGATAATCCTTGGAGGTATGTTGGTCGTACAGGTCTATATTTATATCACCCAGGAGAATAGTTTCTCCGTTGGCCCTAAGAGAATTTTCCAATTCTTTTAGAAAAGTAGATTTGGACGAGCTGCAGTCTCTGTACATTAATATGATATCTAGTCTATTTTCCTGGTGTGTTTGATGTAAGAGACCGCCGCTTTCCAAACCTATAGACACTTTTAACGCATTGCACGTGTCTAGTTGAAGTTGTTCTATGTTAATTACCGATAGGTTCTTTTTTGTGTAGCAGATTACCCCTCCCGACCTTCGACCATCCTTCCGGGTCTCAATACTAGCATTGTAGCTGGGCAGTCGATAGCGCTGTAATACATTCTCCTCTATCCAGGTCTCCGATAGTGCAATCACATCAAATTCAATGTTTTTCTCTTCATGCATCGTGTAAAGTACCCGAACTGGTTCATCGAAGTGCTGCGCTAGGCTCCTAATATTACAATAGAAAATGTTTAAATGTTTTTGGCTCATTTGAACTGATAACGTCTACCACATTGCCTGCCGAACATGTACCTTTGCTGTAGTCCAGGTAGTACGCATGCATTTCGCAGATGCCCTCCCCGCTCAGCCGCCTCTCACCCGCAGAGTACTTAGTTATTTCATCGAGTATGCAAGAGACGTCAGGTAGTCTGGTAGTTCTCGTTAATTTAACCTGTGCAAACGATATGGATAAGGTATCACAATCCTGTAATTTCGTTGTTGATTTCTTTTCTGAGTTAGTGATGTTTACCAAGCGAAAAAAAGTTAGGCCTTTTGATAACAAAATTATCTCAAAGTGTTTCGTGTTCCAGCAGATTTTCATTTTGAATTTATAATTTATTTCACTATCGCTAGTTAGACATGCCCAGAAATTTGGAGGAAACCTCATACGAATTTCATAGCCTGGTTTCTGTTCATTTTCTTCAATCAGCCGGCACTTTGTGTGGATTCTGTTACGGGCAGTCAACTCTACAATAACTGCGAAAGAGTCTAGACGAAAGGTACCAAAAATGTGAGTATCAGTGATGCTCTTGTATGTATTATGAGCAGTTTTAGTATTCGATAGTTCCTTTTTTTGTTTCAGAAGTCCAAACCTAGCCGAATATAAATCTATCTGCCATTTAGTACAGGTCGTGAGCGGTAATAGTTGCATAGCAGCCGAGAGCTTACTTTCATGGGAAGGAGATTCAACATTGGCCTGACTGTAGTAATTTATAGCTTTATTCGCCTTTGGTAAATTTTCTGTTCGTTTCCGATTTCTGTGAAAGAGTATGTAAAGTGTGTAGTCATTGAGTTTGCTTGTAACTGATGTAGTGTAGTCTCTATGGTTTGTTACGTGATGAGTAACCAGTTTGTAATTAAATGCGTTTGGTAAATTTTTTGTTTGTTTCCAATTTCTGTGAGAGAGTATGTAAAATGTGTAATCGTTGTGTTTGCTCGTAATTGTTACATTGTAGTTTCTGTGGTTTGTTACAATAATAATAAAAGTAATGACAAAAAAAGTAGTTATTAATAATATTGATAATAAAAATAACAATAAGAATAATAATAATAGCAACCACGTTAATTGCAATAATTGACGCCGCCTTAACCCCCACCTCCATCAACCTGCTTTCACGGACTTGTTGAGCAGTCCTAAGATATTTAGGTATGTACCTATTAATCATGAATAAAGTTGTGCGAGAGCCTGCCGTTTTAGGTATGGGTGTTACTGATGATGTTGTCCATCTGTGAGGGGTTCTACAGGCTTGAACAATAAGATTAAAAATGTATTTCAGGGGGGGTAATCAAAAATTCAGCGCATCCTTTATAAATATATATTGGGGTATTCCATCCGGTCCAATGGCTCTTTTCGGTCTCAGGCATTTCAATGCTCTTTCTACGTCATTGTCAGTAATATTCCCCAATGTAATTATCAGACAATTGCTATGAACTTCATTTTGCGAGAGAACTGATGGCTGTTGCTTTGGATTATTGAATACTGACTTAAAGTGGTTGGCGAATGCTTCTGCTATTTGCTGCGGTTCGGCAAGTTTTTCATTGTTGTACGTAAAGAGTGAGGAGGAGGAGGAGGTGTTTGCTTTTTTCGAGTTGATCGAATTTTTTTGTGCGATTCGGCAGCAAAAAAGACTCTTTCTTAAGGTGCAAGTAATTTTGGAGACAGAAATGTGCTGGAAAGTGTCGAAAAATGAAATTAGCGAAAACCAAAGAAAAGTCCCAGGAACGGGTACACGTTGTTTCTATTATATACAAAGTGTACCATGAGCGAAGCAACGAACGACTATATATCGCTCTGAAAATACAGTGGACAGTCCGAATGGTCCGAACGATGAAACACCACTGTTGCCTTATGTTGGAACATAAAATTCCCATTGCCAGTACTTATAACAGTTTTTACTTGCATCGGTATATTATCTCGGCGACATTTCATCATACAGAGCTCAGTCTCAGACTATCCCTATGGCTCATCGGGGCTAGATTTAAACGAACGTGAAATAGTTTCAAGGCTTCATAGCATTCTTCCAGGCTTCCCGTTCTACCACACATGAACCTCAACTCTCCGAGACTAAATTGACCGAAAGGTTTAATTCTGTTTCAGGAACATACCTGGGGAATCAGAGGCGAATCAAGAATTCGTATCTGACCTTGGCAAGAAACATAGGATCGATTCGAAAACGTATCCGAAATTTCTGAAGGAGGGTGAGGTCACTACGTAAAAATAACCAAAATTTGAGTATTCGCGTGCACAGAAAACGAAACATTTTTATGTATATTTTAAATTTAAAAAGAATTGGAAACTAGAATTTTTGACCTGAAAGGCTGAAAATTTTATTTTCATCTGTATACCATAACATCTAGAGTAAGCATGATAACTCGGAGGAAGGGCTGATGTTCTTATAGTCGCCTGAATCCGCTATGGTAGGAAACGATTTTGCAAAATGCTCATTCGATTTCGGGTTTTCAATGTTTTTATAAAACTGATACTTTCCCGAATTCGCTGTACCTCGTGAAATAATCGAACTATTGAGTGCACGAGAGCTATTTCGGAAAGTTTGGATGTGTGAAAAATCCTATTTTGTATCTTAAAATAGTTCCACATTTCTTCGCCACTTTTTTTTCTTTATTTCATATTCTCAACTAATAATTTTCGAAATACCTGTATTTATATTTAGCCCAATTTTTCACAGATTATAGTCTAAGGTTTTGCCAACTCTCCGTCAAAATTTTGAGAAGGAATTTTTTGTTCAAGAAAGATAGTAACATTTTGAACGTAAAAACATTACTGGGAGAATATAAGCATAGTACAACCTGCGTGATTCTTGTTTCGACAATTGGAATTCTATTTTCCGTTTTCACTATTGAAAAACCAGTCTCAGGTAAAATATTCCAGATTTTCATTATATTTTATGAGTTATCATCGAAGGATGAAGTTTCACATGTGATTATCAAAAGACCGACTGTTATTTGTTCTCAGTCACATTTGGAGGCACTCTCCTGTATTAGATTCGAAAATTGATTCCAAAAATGAATTCTGTTACCTCAAAATTCAATAAGTCGATTCCCAACTCGAATTATTTTTCATCCCGCCTCCCCTATTTTTGAACCATATTGCGAAGAGATGAGAGAGTTCAGAGACGTTACATACTGTGACGATAAGTGAGACATGAATTAATTTTTTGAACTGAAGTAGGATTTTTAGTAATTTTCTTTTCTCTGCTATCAATTTTCACTAATCAGAACCCGAATCTTCCCCCTTATGTGATTTATGTGATAAACATCACCTTGTGGTAGCAATCCGTAAAATGTCACAAGAATTAAAAGTATATTTAGCTATAGCGAAAACCAAATTAGGGGTGGTTCGAAAAGTATTTTTCCCCTTTTTGCAAAAATAAGAACTATTTTAACAGGTTTTCAAAAGTTCCTGTAATAACAGGGTGTCTAACAAATCTGAAATTTGAAAATACTTGACTTTACTTGACCTCTTTTCCCCTAGTGATTATTGACTCAGGGCCCAAAAACACAGACGGTAACGCCTTTCTCAGTACCAGCATATCAGACATCTTTGTACGATAGTATACGTGGCAACTTGGAGTAGTATAAATAAAGAACTAATATTTTCTTTTCCAAATACCTCATTTTCAAACATCGTTTATCAACATATTATATACATTTCAATATGACTCTGGATACTTTTTGGTTCCATTTTCAACTTTTTCTTATAGATTTAGTGGTAACCACAACTTGAAACAACCATCAAGTGTGTTGTGATGAAAATTAATATTATAGAAAGAAAATAATACTTTACATAGAATATGAAATTTGAATGAAAATTGTGACAAACACATTAATATTTTTTAGAATCAATATTCAAACATTTAAACTTATAACTAATTTTCTGCAGCAATTTTTGATTTTTTTCTTTTTACATGACCAGGGCCAAAAAAAGTTGACTTTATTTGACTTAACTGACCTCTTCCCAAATACTTGACTTTATTTGACTTACTTGACTTACTTGACCTGTTAGACACCCTGAATAACCAACTTGAATACAAAATTTTAATCTGACTTTTAAAAGGGATAAAATATCTTGCACGCCAGGAAAACTAACGTCAACGACTGGTCATTGAGCAGCTGAAACCATGATATGCGCGACAATTCTGTCAGATATGAACGCCAAACTGACCACGTCAGGGTGAAGTATATGAACGACATTTTTTTGCAGTTTAGACACCAATAAATTAAAATGTTGCGCTTCAAATTGATAATACTTCAATCGTTGAAAATTAAAATGTTGCACTTCAAAATACAGTAAACACCCTTCCCGCTTAAAACTTCTTTCCTCTGGTTCCTTGGATAAATTCGTATTTTTTATCTTCCCGCCTAATACGTTTCTTATTCGGGTTTTACTATAATAAATAAATTATTAATACTCGTCTTTTCTCTATTAGTTCGTGTGTACTCCTACATTACCGTAATTTTTTCGTTTTATTATTACACATACGATTATTTTATCACATTTCTATCCATGTCTATTTCATTTTTTTGACATGCACCGTCGGCGTTCAGGAGTGAAATTTGACTGGTCAGTTTTTTAAAGTGGCGTGGAATTATTGTACAGGCGTTCACTTTTGTTTACAGGCGTTTGTTACATTCATTGGCTGCTTGATATTATATCCTGGCGTGAATTTATTGTTGGGATGTTGAAAAAATTTAATGGTCGTTTCACGTAGCTATTTTGTCGCTAATTTCCGCCTTTCTGACGTGCCGAAAAATCGGTCCCCTTTTAAAATCTGCAGTCACATTGGAAAATAAGATAGGAAATTGAATATTTAATTCGACATTATGAATTTTCGACTAGCTCGAATATGTACAAACATTTAGATTGGTTTTTGGAGAATTGTATTCACCTTTGAAAAATTATCCGAGAGTTATGAAGAAAATTTGAAGAAAACCGTGTCAAAATCAAATATTCTGAGAAATTTAACAAAATTTAAAAATTAAACTTACTCAGATATTGAGAGTTTTTACCCCAGTAGAATAGATGAATTCAACCCAGTTCATGGAAAACTGTAGCGATCTGGAACAAAAAAAAAAAACAGAGTTAAGTACGAATAGGATAAAAATTTTCAAAAATTCAAAATGTTTAGAAATTCGACACATTTGTTAGTTGAACATGACTCTACATTGCGGGTCTTCAAAAATAGGGCAAAATTCGTAGGAAAATAATCAAAAAGTAATGTTGAAAATTCTTAAAACTTTTAGAAATTCAACAAAATTGTAAATTGAATGTTATTAAACTAACTTTACATTAGGATCCTTCAGAAATAGGGCAAAATTTTTGAAAAATAATCAAAAAGTTATGTTAAAGATTCTTAAAAATTTTAGAAATTCAACAAAATTGTAAGCTGAATGTTTTTCATCACGAGTCTTCAACCAGCTACAATAATTTCAGCCCGATTCATAGAAAATTATAATCATCTTGGGAACACGAGTCATAATTCAAAACATTTAACAAAAATAGAAAACTGAGTTTTTATTCGATATTAGGAGTTTTCAATCAACTCGAAAACAATGATTTAGTCGGCTCCATGGAATATTAGCCGCCTTGGAATAGTTACGCCTAAAATTTTGCAAATATAAAAAATTTGACAAAACTCGAAATTTAACTTGATTTAGTATTATCGTGAGCCTTCAATAAACTGGTATATAGTTGGATTCATGAACAATTTCAGTAAATTAACACAGAAATTAAAAAATATCTTAAAATTACGATAATTGTATAATGGAAAATTTCATTTTATTCACTATGCGGAGTTTCTGATTGACAACCAAACGAAAACTGAGCCAGACTTATAAAACATTATGGTCCCCATTGATCAAAAAGTTATTATAGAAATTTAAATAAAATATCAACATTTGAAAACTTTAACAAAACTTAAAATAATTTGGTACTGCGAGTCTTCAGCCAATGTGAATATAAAACTTCAGCTCAGTTCATAAAAACTGTAGTCATATTGGAAGACAAAATTAGAAACTGAATTTAATCTGATACTAAGAGTTTTCAACCAAGATTTATGTATTTCAGTTTAGATATCCATAAATTTTATGCACTGAATGACAAAACTTTTGTTATTGCAAAAATTTACACATGGAATTATTAGTTTTTCCTTCGCAGTAGAGGAGGGTGGGGAAAAATTCCGCTATGGGGTAAAAGTCCTGTCGCTTTTATTTTTAATTAAACTGTATACAAATGCCATGTTTTGTTGATTTTAATAAGTTGGCATCACTGTTCACGTGTGTATACAATTTCAATGCTCCATGTCTAGTATAAACCACAATGCCAAAAAAATGTTGTTTTCCACAACTTTCGACAAAATATTTTCTCATTTTGGAAATGTGATTTGAAGTTATCCACAGAGTTACATATGAGTCAGGAGTTTAAAATTGAATCATGGTTAGGTAAGTAATTAATTTTGACAATTGGTTTCATTATTACATTCATACTTTTTATATCAGAAATCATTTCATCAGTCATGAGCCACTGGGGCAAAAGTCCACACTGGCTATTGGGGCACAAGTCTTCTTCGATTTTTGATCATTTCTTCTCATTCTAGGAATTACATAAACGTATAATAGGTATCTGACAGAAAAGCAATAACTTGACCAATTCTCGAAGATTCTAAATCTAGTAGAGCACTGGGTGAAAGCATCCGTAGTATTTTGCCAGTAGTTATGAATTGGAGGACTCCTGGATACAAACTAATTGTTAGCCAGCGAATTGTAGCGAATTGAGAATGAGTGAATTACTGTGTACACATAGGTGCAAATCGCGAGCGAGTGAAATGGAAATATTATCGAGTGAAGAAGGCAGAATCTCAAGACACAGATGTGTACACAGGCAAGTATCACGCTGCGATTGCATGCGAATAGAAAATGCGGTGGAAAGATTTCAGTCATGTTGTATTGAATCCTTTAGACCGGATCATTTTATCGACGTTGACTTTTTTTCCATCTTCTGTGACTGATCAAAACGATCAAGATGAAGAACTTGATGAAATCGTTTCTGTTCAAGGAGTCGAAGAGCTGGTTGAATCGATTGAAGAAGATTCGGAAGAATCCCAAAATGCTGACCAAGTAGCAGTGTTGAGGAAATCAATTGAAAATTTTCAAAAACAGAGAAATCTTGACCAAAATAGAGAGTTGGAAGAATCGAACGAAAAGTTGAAGAATTTAGAACCGAGAAATGTCAACCAAAATTATACAGATAAATACGTTGGAAGAATTATTGAACAAAAAATTTGAAAATTTAGAGGAACCTGGACATGTTGGTTGACTCACTCATCTAAAAAAGTGTTCAAGATATTTTACCACTGGCAAAAATAAAAGTATATATTGATCGAGCAAATTTTAATTCAACTTCACATGTCTACATCAGATTTAAAGAAAAAAATGTTCTCTTATATTTTAGGAGAAACGCCAAAGAAAAAGACAGAGTGGCAAATCTACTATTTTAACCGTATGTCAAAAAAGGATCGAAAAATTCGCACTGAAGAAATTCAAGCTCAGCAATCTACACCTGAAAGAAGATCTCGAAAAATTCTGAGCCTGCTACATCCCTACATCTTCAAGACGCCGTTTATTTCAATAGCCAACCACAAAATAGAAAATTAAGGCGAAGCAATCTGCATCACAAAAAAAAAACCGTCAACAAATTCAAAACCTGTGCCTGTGCAGTGCCGATTATTTCAGCATCAACCACCTCCAACTTCGGACACCAGTGAAGAAGATTTTTGTTTGATTTACAATGATCAGTTCGGAAATTCAAAAGGTGCTGAAGTATGGATCCAATGTAATCCACGTGAAAAATGGGCCCACAAAAATTGCACGGATTATACCGGAGTCAGTTTTTATGTCTGTGAGCTTTGTAGGTGTTCCCAGTAGCGTAGTCAGGATTTTTGCGAGGGGGAGGAGCTGGCAAAATTTGTTAAATTTTCCTTTTTCTTATAATATTGCCCTAAATTTACTGTAGCAAAAAAAAAAAGGATTTTTTAAGGCGGAGAGGGGTGGGAGAGGTACCGAAATTTGAAAGGGTAAGAGGCTTTTTAAGTAGCAAATGAAAAATGCAAAAAAATTGGATTGATAAACGTAAAAATGGTATTTTTCCGAATACGATTCTTCGAAAACGTCTGTTCGGAAAAACAAACCTTTCATAAAAATAAAAAGATAAATAGGTAGGTATTCCGAAAATTAATGCTCAAAATTTAGTAAAAATGAAACTTGAAATTTTTACCACCAACTCAAATCGTCAGTTCCATCCTTCTTAGCTTCATTGTGGGCGTAGCGAAATAATGAATTACTGAATTCATAAATCCAAAATTTTTGTGAATATGTAACAACGCTAGATGATTCAGGCGGGTCTCGTTCATTGTTGAGCAAAAGTACGGTTTTTAGTCTTCGTAGACCTGAAAACGACCTTTCTGCACTTACTGTTGAGGCCGGTTAAAGTGCGAGCATCTGCAATAATGTTTTGATGTTTTTGCTCAGATTATTGCAGTGCAAAATTGCTTCAATGGCTGTACTCGGGTTGGGACTTGTGGCACTTGTGGTCCAGCGTTATATCCATAAATACGTATAATTCCTGATAAGAAGATTGAGGCCAAGTAATTGAAGGAAAAATTGACGGATTTGGTGCGTGAGGTGAGAAATCGTGAAGTGCTCCAACACCTTTTCTTCTTCGGTTCCACTTGTCTCCTTTCTTGTGAGGATGTAATTATGATTGCAGCAGCACTAATTGTGTCCTTGTCATCACTCATCCTCAAACGTAAAAAATGATAATACACAATACCACTCAACACGACAACTTCATTCAGCCTCAAAACGAGCACTACACTGGACGCGACTAAATATTTTCGCAGTCCCGGATTCTTTCGCCATGATTTCGTGACATTGTAGAAAATTAAAATTTCATGAAAATGGCTAAGTGTAGCGGAGTGTTTCACATTTCATTTTCTTTTTCGTGAAACGCCTGAAAACGCTGCATGAACAAAATATGAGAAATATATAGTCGGCTTTAGTGATCTTTAAATGTTATTTAAGCTGCAAATATTTTTTAATGTAATGATGCTCGTTAAGTCCACTCACATCAGCAGATTTCAACGTTGTAAATGGCCAATTATTATTTCGTGAACTGATAAGTGCAGTTAAAAAATTACCGCACACTCTTCTGTTCCGTAATCTACTACTAATAGAAAAAAACAAAAAAAACACACACACACACTCATGGGGACATGGCCCTCTCGACCCCCCCCCCCTTGGACACGCCACTGGATGTGCCTGAGTTATTGAAAAGTCTTATAAGAATGCGAATTTTGTAGCGTAAGACTTTTGTCCCACTGCTTGCGGACTTTTGACCCCATAGCATAGGGCGTAAGTCCTACTCGAGGTGTCGTTTAAAAATGTTATTTTTTGAAAATACAACCGTTTTAACGAATAGCTGATGCTTTTATTTTGTAGTTTAAGATACATTTTAACATTTAAACAAAAAAATGCACGAAATAGTTTTCCTTAGGCAGATACATCCTGCAGAACACTAAGTGTGGACTCTTGCCCCACCCTCCGCTCAGAGGCAAAGTATCTTCAATATTTTTACATGCCTGTTAACGTTGACTAAGAAAAAAAAAAAATCAAAATTTGGATGCTTTCTTTTTAGGCATAATGTCACAATATCCCAATACACGGCTTTCAAAATTTGGATTTTTGAAAATACGTGTAGGTGGTGCCCGACTTTAGAATCGTCTGAGCAAGGGTAGCTGAACCAATTCGTTTCCCCGATGTACTCTAAATTCAGCCGATTCATCCAAAAATATTATTTTTTCTTCTATTTTTCCAGATTATGTCTGTATTTAGAAAAATAAAAAAAGGGTTGAAATAACGGTATTTTGAAGCACTGGACATGCTCCTTTATCGAGCGTGTTGAACGTAACGAATTTTGTTTCTATACGAATACAATGTAAAAAATTGAATCCAGACGAACACGATAACGACCATCAAAGCCGTTATTTTCGAGTCTACTCACGCGAATGAGCGCGTATAAGTGCGACGAAAGATAATTTGGGTTGGGTAAATTTACTTTATCGTATGTGTACGAGCGGCTCCCTCGTTTTTCCCCCTATATATACAAATTTATGCGGTGACGAGGAATATTTCGTAGCGAACTTCAAAAAAAAGTTTCTCCCGTATTCGTAAGTTTGGACGTCAATTATACAATCTAGTTTAGAAGAAGATAACTGGGGTAGTTACCCCTGTCACAGAGACGAATTCGAATGGAAAATTCCTCAAAAACAGTTGACATCCAATGGACCGAATTACTTGGATAACTATGCAGCAATTTACTCTCTCCCTGATTGGCCGAATCCGACCAATCAATGATTTAAGATTTTTTCTAAAATCTCTCAGGCTCCCAGGTATCGCCGGTATCGTCTTACGGCATTCCGTCGGCAATGAATTAATATTAATTATATTTTTATACGTATGGCGGTCATAGGAACAGGCCAGTAGCTACAAGGACAGGAGGAAACAGAAGAATCCAAGTCCAGAAAGTCGTTTTCTCATTCGCATTTTCGCTTAAAATTGGAGACTGAGAGAGTTTCCCTGCCCTGGTTTGCCCTCCACCGGGAAAGTAGTGACTTTAAAGAACTTCCCAAGATTTAGTAAGCGTGCTGTACACAGAGTGGATCGTCAACATTTTCTTTTTCTCGAGATTTCGAACGAACTAAAACAGCATCATGACGGATTTACGGCGTTTCGAGTATGCAATTTTATTAACATTCGAAGGTAATTCAGGTATTCGCGGAATATTCACGGCGGTTGAATTTGCAATTTTATTAACACTCCGGTCATGTTGTTGCTGCATTCTAATTTGAAGTACAACGCACTATATTTGATGATGTGACACCTTAATGGACTTATTTACCCGTGATGTCACACAGTGTGTTACTGTTCTTGGTTACTGTTAGCAAAAATACCCGTCGTTTGACCAACGAACGTACTGACTCTCATAGGAAAACCTCGAACAGCAAATATCATAAGGTGACTACCTGAGAATAAGAAATTTATTAGAAACCAGAAGTTTATTATCGAATGCTAACAACCTTCTGGATTAAAAGTATATACCTTTGATTTCTCAATTTTTTCTCATTTTGAAGTATTTACATAATGATCTTTGCTTCAAATACTTTTCTTATGGCAGTTAATACGACAAGTATTTTTGCTAACAGTAACTATCACTGTGTTGACGTCACGATAAATAAGCACATTCAAGTCACGAACATAAAGGTGAATAAACAAACTTTCTTCTTCCCGACCAATAAACGGAAACTGTAAAATTGTATTATGTTCATAGCTACTGCAGACCCCCTAGCGGAGCTCTCCCGTCGTCACTACCTGCCTGCGTCACCATGCATACCAAGACGAGGAGGTGAGGGGTGAGTGAAGAGGAAGCGGAGGACCTGAAATTTCTAGGCTAGTGCTCAGGGAGCGCGAACCTCGGTCAATAAGGAACCCTATGGTGGCTCTGGTAGGGCGCGGCACCGGAAGCAGCACGGCGAAATGGGGTCTCGGGCCGGCCTCAAAGCGTCCCTCCGACCACTGATGCGATACTCGAAAGGGTAGTTTCCGGGGGCGGAGGTGCGGTGTCATAGGAGCCACTTTGGCATGCGTGCATCGCCATACGACCCCACCACACCATTACTATTATTTCTCTCTATATACTAAAAAAGTAAAATCCGCCGCCTCCGGGAGAAAAAAAAGACTACGGGTTGCCTATCTAAAAATTCGAAAAATTGCAGGGGCAGATCAGCTATCTTCAAGGACATAATCTGTTCTAATATAAAAGATCTCAAGTTTTAAGACATAACCGACATAAATCCGAAAAATTGCAGGGGCAGATCAGCTACTTTCAAGGAATTAATCTGTTCTAATATAAAAGATCTCCAAGTTTTAAGACATAACTGACATAATAAGACATAAAAAAAGACATCTCTCTATATACTAAAAAAGTAAAATCCGCCGCCTCCACCACTGCCGCCGCCACCGGGAGGAAAAAACGTACTGCGGGTTGCCTACCTAAATATCAAAAACAAAAATTGCAGGGGCAGATCAGCTATTTTCACCGCCGCCGCCTCCGGGAGAAAAAAAAACGTACTGCGGGTTGCCTACGTAATAGAGTTTAAAATAAAACTTGTTTAATTTTACTGATGTTCATACGTTATATTTCTTCAACCAATATCTCTTTTCTTTAACATTTTCATATCTTTGCTTCGGCACAGAAGAAAATTCCGAAAAACGTTACTTTACAGCGTTACTTAAGCACCCGTAATACTCCCCTGGCACGAATTCAGTGTTTGACATTATTCCCATATGATTTAGCTGTTCATAGTCACAATTCAGTTCAGTGGTTCAAATTTCTATTGAAATTTCTTTCTTCCAGCCATCCCTCCGGCACGAAGCCAGTCCGTATGAATTTTTCTGCCAGCCGTCCGTGGGTATACTTGAGCAAAAACCGTTACGCTCCCCCGACACGTTCAAAAACTGTAACGCCCTCCTCCGACACTAAACCAGTCCGTATAATTCAGTTTAGTGGTGGATATTTGCATGGAAATTGCTATTAACAATTTTATTATTTCTTGTCGAAATTCAACATGCGTGCTTATTTGCCGACCCTCCTCAAGGAACGAGGTTACTTGTTTTCTTCTCTCTTCTCATTTCCAGTTCAGTTCACAGTTCAGTTCAGTGACTGGTAAAATTAATTAACTTAAAAATTTAATAATTAATTTTAATTTTAATTTTAATACTAGGGTATCTAATCCTATTTTAATAAAAATTTAATATAAAAATTTTATTTGAAAAAAATTAAATTTAAATTTCATCTAAAAATTTAATATTTAAATTTTATAATTATAATTAATATCATATAAAAAATTAATATAAATTACTTTGTTTAACCGCTATTGCTGGCACAAAATTTATCTATTTTAATATCAACTGAAGAAGGAAAGAAATGCGGCATAACAGTGAAGGTAATTGGGAATACGAATCAACAATCTGAGAGATGTAACAATATGACAAATGAATATCCATGCCGTCTGTAGTTAATCAGTTTTTCAGCCTGTGAGTATGCAACCTGTGTTAGAATAAGATTGGTGATTGGCGGAACTAGATTGTATGTAAAAATACCTGTAAATTAATAGGTATTGGCATTATGAGAAAATGACAAAACAAAATGACAAAATAATTTTGTCATGACATAACAAAACTATGAAGAAACCAAATAACAAAACTCCAAACATGACAGAACTCATGACATAACAAGAAAAAGTGAAATGCTCGTCTGACAAAATGACAAAAAATCGTTTTGTCTAACATCACTGCTCCTGAATCATCATTTTCTTCAACAGTTTGTCGCCTTCAATATGCGAGATGGACCAAATTTGAACATAATCTGTTTAGTTCTACCCATCAAAAGTGAAAAAAAATCATACTAAAATTTTGCCTATCTGTGAAACTGAAGGCGCCAAAACGCTTACAATACTTTGTCGCTTTATAACGCCTTCAATATTGCAGATAAACAAAATTTGTACGGGACTCATTTTGTAGATCTCAATCATTACTACCGTTAAGGTTATACGTGAATTTTGCCTATTTGCCATACTGAAGGCGCTATAAAGCACAAAGTATTGTACGCGCTTTAGCACCTTTAATTTCACAGACAGGCAAAATTTTAATATGAACTAAATTAAAGTTCACGATGAATACTGTTAAAAAGATCGGTTAATAATGTTACATAACCTGCATTTTTAAGGCACTGGGTAACATTCAATTTTCAGCTCCATAGCACATAATTTCAAGGATAAACTTCTTAGAAAAAATTTACAAATTTAAAAAAAAACTTTTTTCCATCAAAAGCAAAGTTTCAACTAGGTCGCAGTCAAGAATTCGAAATTTCTTCAGCCTATGTATGACAATCCACCATATTGCTTACGGCGCTAAACTGGTTTCTTCAAGTCAAATTTTCAAAATGTGTCTGTAGTGTGGGCGTGGGCAGCAAAAATTTCAAAGTTCTTTATACAACGAACTAGTGACCACGTCAATGGGCCGCGTATGTATTAAGTGTCTAGGGCACCCTCTCAAAAAATTCCAGAGAAAAAATTCTGAAAATTTAACAAAATGTTTTTTTAACTTCCCTAAATTTGAGGATGGGCCAAAACCCTCCCTTATAACGAAGCTATTTACGCCTTTAGTTTAAAGCGTTGTACCAATTATGAAGTACCCGTACCGTACTCGGTGATTCCGATTACCACGAATTATTTTCATTTGCGGATATATCGGACGGGAAAATGGCATAAAACTGCCTAAAATAAGCACAATGTTGTAACACCCTTGGTAACCCTAAAACTGAATTTCATAGGCAGCATGTCTGAGCCCTTTCCCTTCCTACGAAAACCCTGAAATATCTTGCAATGGGGTGCACAAAATCCGGGCTTAGCAGCACCAAACTGCACAAAATAGACGCAAAATTTCGACGTGGCCCTCATCTCTCAGATTCACGTTGGGACGGCAGGAGAAAGAGATGGCGAAATGGACCCGATTTATTTTTCTTCACTCAGCCTACTCGAAGGTGAGATCATTGCTGCCTGTCGGTCGCAAGCCACCCTTAAGTCGCATCCAGAGTATTCTGTCGAGGTGGATTCGGACTACCGCCGTATCAACCTTTCATGGCCCGACGAAATCGTCCTTCGCCGATCCGCACTCAGCCAGCTTCGGAGGCCGGTCGTCAGATAGCGACTGCGGTTTGCCGACCGCGGCGCCGTTTCGAGTTGCGTGGTGCGAAAGCTCGGCCGTCTTTCGAAAATTGCATTTTTCACGAAAGCATAAAACGGCGACGTGAATGAAAGTGTCGGCACTCGTTCGGTTAGCCAGCGACTACGTGCACCTTAGTATTGGCTCCCGATGCACGTGGTGTTGTGCGTGTTCACGAAGTTCACGTCGTCGGTCTCGGTACGAGCCTTTTTATAATTCATAAGCAATCACGTCGATGGGCCGATCAATCGTGTTCGAGCACTCGACACGGATTAATTATTAGATTTCGGGCCGGCGAACCGGAAAAAAAGCGTATCCGAAAAGTTGGCGCGTCGCGGGCTGATTCGGCGGACCGCTGGAGGAATCGCCGAGTCGGGACTCTGTGGACATCGGTGTCGAGCCTGGACCGCAGTTTGTTGATGTCGAAACTGATCGGATTCTCGAGATGTAACTATCTGAGGTAATTCAGTTTTAAAAGTCGGGGCCGGTTTCGGGGGCCGTTTATAGTTGGTACGATGCGGTTTAGTACAACTCGCCGGAGTTACGGCAGCGATCCTAAAATGGATAGCCTGGGTCGCGGAAATCCCCGGAGATCTGCGTGGTCGCCTTTTGTCCTTTCTGTTGACAAAGTGACCGACACCGAAGTGAGAAGGGCAATTTATATTCGTAATTGGATCGGGTATACGTGGGTGGAGTATGAATCGAGATACGGCAAACATTTCAGTAACTTCAACAGCGGTTACTCAGAGCACTCTGCAGAACGAATCGATGAGACACCCCCATTCATTTAATTTTTTATACGAAATTTCGGGAACTGTGTCAAATAGGCTTGCTCGTCGTCCAAGGGCCGATTGCCTCCCTTCCCCACTTGCCTATCCTGCCTCAGTACCAGTTTCCCTAATACCTTCCCCCTACAGTTATATGAGACGTTTCATAGCAAACGGGTCAACTTTGTCGCTCAGCACTTTTCAGGAAGATTCCAAAAACGTGATTTAAAATCAAAGTGATTTCAATTTTTTGATTTCCGTCGATTTGTGTACACGGAACCTTCGACTATCATCCTATACGGAATTCTGGGGGTAATCTTTACTCACGACCCCATGGAGTGCCAATGTAGGCGCGTGAGGCCACAATTTGTCATTTTTCCAAGGTAATATTATTCGGTTTACAGGTTTTCAAACTTTCCAAACACGAATTTTAGAAAGTCAGTAAAATTACCAAAATCTATGTACATTGAGTATTGTCTTCATAACATGACAAATTTTTGACCCTCGCACCTGCACTCGTACTCTATAGGGTTGAAGGTAAAAAGTGCCCGCAGAATTGAATTCAGTAAACTCGACGATCTATAAATCGAATACCAACTTGGAAAAATGATTGTTTTACTCCCATCCCATCCAGTGGTACACCAATGGGTTTAAGGTAGAAATTATCGTGAAAACCTATAAATCGAATACTACCATGGAAAAGTGAATCATGTTTTACCTTCACTCCCCCAGTGGTACATCGATAGGTTGAATGTAACTCTTTTGAAACTTTCTTATTCCTGTTTCATTTGTAATTCTCTCTAGACATGTACAGACGGGTCAGAAAGATTTATAAACAGATGTAAACAAAAAATCTCGCGCGAATCTTTGCATTAAAGAAGTTTTAGAAATAGGGGAGCCATTTCAGTCTTCGTCCCTGAAATTCTGCGAGACTATTTCCACGTACATTTTTCAAATTTTTTCATTCACTCAAGTCACCTTCAAACCTTTCTCATCATCCATTTTTTGTTAATTTCGAACGACTTTCGTTCGTCAGCAGCACGTTCCTCTTATTTTTCTTTGTAGTAACTTTCAGCCCTTTTTCAGGAAAAATCTTGACGCATCAGAGGTATTCCCGGATCTTGAATTAAAATGCGTAATCAAGCCTACCTGGTATTTTCCTGAACGAGTCTAAACGACTATTAAAGATGATCCGGTCTCGCACAATTACTTGACATTTTGGAGTTCCTAAAACATGTCTGAATAAATGTTCGAAAACTACTGGAGTAGTCTGAAAAGAAACTCAAAAAAACTTGAGAAAGTCTGAGACAAGTCTTAGACACCTTAGACTATCTTCAACAAGTTCGACACAGAGTTTTAAAAAGGACCAATGAGGCCTGAGATAGTTTCAGACGAGCTTAGAAGAACCTTAAAGACGGTTTGAGGCAAGGTCTTGAAATATGTAAGATATAGTCTGAAAATTGAAAAAGAAATACATGATTAGTCTGAGGGGGGGGGGGGGACCTTGAGTGAATCTTGGTAAGCCTTAGAGAAGTCTTGAAGAGCTTGGAGGATACCTATTGAACAGTTCTAAAATGTCTCGGAAGGAATTTATCAATCCTAGAATAGTGCCCGATTGACAATGAGGCCAATTGTGAGTGCATTTGTGAACAGTAATCACACTAATGCTGAGTGATCACTTTGCACACACTATTTTAAAATGATGAGATGTTGAACAATCACAAAGAAATGCGAGTGGCCAAAAGTCTCAAAACGGTAGTGGTTCGTGATATGTTTTGTGAGTGCTCTCCAAAGTGTCAACCGGGTGTTAAAAGTGAACGGAAACTCCTTTAAGATAATCTTAAGTAAGTTCAGGCAAGTCCTGAATAGACTGAAATGTCCCTGGAACATGGACAGGTCTGAGGTAATCATCATGATCATTTTTTCTTGTAAGTGATAGTAGGTAAAATTTTCTGAAAATCCTGAAGAGAACTGATGGTGGGGGGCAAACCTTTGGAAGTCTTGAGAACCCTCGCATTCTTGGCTATGTCTAGTAAGTTAATCAGTATTTCAACCATTTATGTCCAAATTCAGCTCTCTGGGAATTTTTTGCAGTATCATGTCTAAGCATATTGGTCCGGATCAACATAGTGTCCAGAGGAATCTTGAATTTTAAAGTTCTTAAATCTATTTTCTTATTAAGAGGTCAAACACTTTTTTTAGTCTCGTTACAGGAGGGCCAGGAAAAGATCCATCAACTTAAAAATTTTTAATAAATGAGAATATATTATAAAAATTATTGAAATAAAAATTTCTTGAATCCCTGATGGCGATTGTTCCGTCAAATTTTTAGATCCAGCTCCGACGATTTGACTATGAAAAAATAAATTTTCATTCGAATGAACGAAGTTAACTTGAAAAATCAAACACAGTTCGAAGTATGTTGTGGGGAAGTTCTCCAATGGGGAAGTGTGTGTCCAGTAAAATACAAATACTTGGAACATGTCTGAATTTCCTTCTCCCCTTTGCTATCATACACTTACATGGACTGGGCCAAAAAAATTACCGAGCTTGAAATAGTTTTTCCTTCTACTGATGAGCCCCCAAAATTCAGATTTTATGACAAAAGTGACGATTTTACAATTTTTACAAGCATCATCTGCACGAACATCTCTAAGAAGTTTGTGTGAAGCGGAATTACAAAATCGTTGGGTTTGGAGGGGGAGGAGGGAGGGTAATATTCCTTATAATAGATCTCATAAAAGGCCGCAGAAAGAAACTTGAAGTTGAAATATTTTAATTGACTAAAAAATTGAAAACTATCGAAGTTAGGATTATTTTAGTTACTTATTAATCTTACTATTATTGGTCGGAACTAAATGGGGTGAGTCCAAAAATCGCACTTTTTAGGAAGCGGGAAAAAAAGATTTATTCGAAAATCTGAAAATCGTGGAATGGGTCACAAGCGACAACTTTTAAGCCTAGTCCCGTCGAATAAAATTTTGATGGGCCGTGGCTGGGTGGGCTCAAGGTTTTTGCACTTGACCCCTTTAGGTTCTGAACGATTTTTTTTTGCAGTTTCACGGCTCGAAGTTACCCCCTCTCCTTTTGTAGCTGGACATAAAGGGATCACTTTAGTCTTGGTCCCATTCCAATCGAGCAAAATCCCTGCTTGTAAGAAAAAAAATTCTGAAGCTGTATTGGAAAATTGCGATTTCGTTTTTGAAAATAGCACTTTTCAGGTACCAAAATGCAAAAAGAGAGGGGCGAGCCGGAATTTTTTATTTATTTCAATTTCTTACATTAAAATACACCATTTTCGAACAATTTCTGGGAAAAAATTTTGAAAAAAATTTATTACAAAAAAATGAAAGAAAGCGATGTTGCCAAAAAGCACTGTTCCAGCTGTTCCACGAAATTTCGACCACACCAGCAGATCCGCGATACTTCAATACCCCATAATCCGTGAGAAAAGCAAAAACGACCAAAGTGGAATTAACTACCCCTTTAGTTCTAACCGATTCTATTATATCAGCTATTTGATCCGACTCTGATATGAGTTCCCGAAATTCAAATTTGACACGGAGCATTTTTCTTAAATTTCAACTCCATAGATATGGCCTGGTGAAAAAGATGAATATAATCTTAAAATTCAAAACCATGGAAAAACCTGCTTCCTTTTTACATTTTCTCAACTTTGAAATTTCGGTATTTGACCCAACATGAGCGCCTGATAGAAAGAGTAATTCCTGGCAAAATGAGCCAACTTTCAACCTCCTTACCACTTAGAACCGACCATTCAGTGATCATGTGAAGTTAACATTCCAAAAATGTTCAGTTTTAGAAAAACTTGTGCGACGTTTTTGAAGAATTCAATAACCTTAACGCGTACAATTGTTTACCAAAGAATTTTTTCGGAATTTCCATGGGAACCCTTAGATTGGTTTCAATAAAATGAAATAAAATTCCTGAAAAGTTGCAGGTCGATTGTATAAAGAGAAAACGTGCCTTAAGACCCCTCTCCTTCTAATGAATAGACCTTTTCAGTCCCTAATTGCATTAAAAATTCATTCTTTCAGGTTTCCAAAGTTCTTTGTTTTCCCAATGTGGGTTTATATGACCCAGCGAAAAAACTGAAATACGTGATAGGGTCAATTTAAACTGTGTAGAGATCGTGGAATCTAATTCTCGGGGTAATTTTTACATTCTACCCCCTTGAGGTACTCGTGGAAGGGATGTATGTAAAGTATTAGTCACTTTTCTGAGATAGTATTCGATTTACGAGTATAGGTTTTCGAGATGTCTGAATTCAATTCTGGATATAATTTATTTAAGAGTTCAAAACACGTCCCGAAAAGCTCTGAACAGTCTTGAGTAAAGGGGTTTGAATAAATCTAAAGAAATAAGTCCAGAAGAGTCATACACAAGTCTTGGAAAGTTTTGAGCAGATTTAAATGCCTAGCTAGCACGTTTCTTTTCTTCTTTTTTGGGGGACAGGGGGAGGGGAGGGGTCAAGTTGTAGACAGCAAAAGTGCCGATTCAGTTCGCGTTTAATTGTACTAGAATTTGCCCAATGCCAACCTTTCAAACGGAATTGGGAGCATGACAACTCCGCGCCACAGCGGCACTGCTTACAAGTCTGCAAAGTCTCAACCATCTGGAATAATCTCAAATAAGGCTAAAAGAGTTTCGAATTATCTTAAATTTTACCTAGACTTGTTTATTAGAAAAGGTTTGGAAACATCTTGACGAATCTTGAAACAGTAATTGCGAAACCGCATGATGTCAGCTACTTCAAATACTCTCGATTAAACTTAGAATAGCCTCGAACAAGGCTGGAAGAGTCTAAGAGTATCTTAGAACTACAAAACTCTGCTGGAAGAGTTTCACAGAAATCTTAACAAATCTTGAAAGAAGAATTGGAAAATCACTACAGAGTCTCAAACGGCCTCGAGACCTGTTCGGATAAATCTTTGTGAAGCTGAAATAATTCTAAAAAAGTCTTAAACAGGTCTGAAACCAACTTAAAATAGTTTCACGAGTCTGAAAGAAGTCTTGACACGTATTTCAAAAAGTCTCGAACAAGTTTGAAGACGCATTAATAAGTCTCATTCGGTCTTGGAATTGTTGTTAACGAGTTCGGAAAGGTGTTGAAGAGTCTTAAGCATTTGAAAAGTGTGCTGAACGCCCTTTATCAGGGACCAATCGAAGATTTTTTCCTGAGGGGGGGGGGATGTGGAAGTCTCAACTGATTCAACTCAAAATTCCCAAGTATTAATATTAAAGCAAAAAAAAAAAAGCATTAGACTTGTTGGATTTTTCCAACTTCTTAATCAAAATTCTCAAGTATTAAGGCACAAAACAAAAAGAAAGAAAAAAGATTTTGACTCGGACAAATTCTGAAATCGGTGTGTAACAGAAATATCAATTTCCAATTTTGCCAAAATTGACGAATGAAAAATGACTGGGCGGGTTGACACCTACCTCCCCCCCCCCCGCAACGGGTCTGCTTTCAGTATGTTTGGAGGAGTATTAGGAAGTCCTAACATGTCTTAAAAAATCTTGACGCGCTTGAAATATGTCCACCCAGACTTCCGGAGAATGAAGAAGTCTTGACGAATTACATAGCAGTCCTGAATAGTATTTAAATCCCCTCAAACATTCAGTTCGTTGAGTTATATTCCTCTACGAAATTCTGCTTCCGGAACTTCACTCAATCTTGAAAATATATCCTTTTCATTCCACCTTAATGCATAAGCGAGTACATCTCTATATTATAAAGGGCTTCGTTTTGTTCGTTGTAACGGCATCACGCATTAACCGCTGATCGGATTGCCTTGAAATTGGCGCGACAGATACCTTACAACAAATACTCAATACTATTGAAGTCCAAATTTTGAAAATCGCTTTGTAAAAGCTGTAATTAAGCTTCAAAGTTGAAATAACGTCACGCGCAGTTAATGGGTGTTTCGGTGAGGTAATTGGTTGCGCGGTAAGACGAGGTATATTTTCGTTGCAAAGCGAGCGCTTCAACGTCGAATGAGGGCACATGCTGGAAGTGGGGGGATTGGGATCAGTGTTACCACTAACCATGAAGGTATGTTTAATTCTATCCAGTTTTTCCGGATGTTGGATTTCCTGTTTTTCTTCCACTTTGATTGATTTTTTAAAATTATGCTCCAAAGATGCGTTTGCAAAAACATTATTATTGTATGAAATTCAAAAAACGGAAACAAGGAACAATGTCTCCAATCTCTAGTATTTGTCCATTAGGGTCAATAGATCAGTACGTAAGTTATCTCGAATGGAAGATTATGTTTGAGAGGGTGTTTGTGTTCATGAAAAGCTTGAGTAAGTTCAATCGTTGTGGCATAATAAAGCTCAGAAGTTTAAAGCGGAACAGTTATGAGATTGATGTAAGTGCAAATTGCTCGCGGCTGACGTGCCGGATGTATGGCGCAGTGGTCACAGCGAATGATACATTTTGATGCATGTTAACGGGGTTTGTACCTTGACAACGCCAAAAACAAATTTTGAATATATCTTAAGACAGGTTTCCTTTTTCTTAATGGATGTTTTCAAAACTATTTTCTTCTTTTCTACGTATTTTTTTCAATTTACCAATTTTGAATTATGAATATATCTTAAGACGGGTTTCCTTTTTCTTAATGGGTGTTTCCAAAACTATTTTCTTCTTTTCTACGTATTTCCCCTCAATTTACCAATATTCTATATTCCAAGCAGTGACCTTTCAGCGATTTGACGTTATCAGTATCAGTATTACCTACAATGGAATAGTAAAATTGTTTCTTTTAAATATATTTTAGGCGGTTCCTTTTCTAATGGGTATTTTCAAAACTATTTGCTTCTATAAAATTCTACTTTTGTTCGTCGTCTTCATTTTTTCTTTCAAATTGGCAATATTCCATGTTCCAAGCAGTGGTCTTAAGCGATGGAAATTTTAGGTGTTCCTTTTTTTTTTTTATGGATATTTATATTTAAAATTCTGCGGTTTTTTTTTTCATTTTTCTTTTTTCCAAATTACCAATATTCCAAGCAATAGCCTTAAGGGATGTGACGTTATCAGTATCAGTATTACCTACAATGGAATCGTGAAATTCTTTCATGAATATATTTTAGACGGTTACCTCAAAAAATTCTACGTTAAATTGAAGAGACTGAAGAGATTAAAGAGATGTAGATGATTACTATACACCGGCTAGCCATTTTCAATCTGCGAAATTACAATCGTACTACATACAATGATAAGAAGAAATATATAGTACGACCTGTGACACAAACAAGGTTGACAACGAATCCACTAAAAACTAAAATTGGATTCGAATACGAATCCACGAATCACTACTTTTGTTTTGGATTCGAATATGATTTGAGAATGATTTACGTTTACTGTGATTCGAATCGGATTCGAATAATTGGAGTGGATTCGTGGATTCGAATCTACGAATCATCGAATCTAGGAATTATGGATTTTTTTTTAGCTGTTACAAAATCAAAATCAAAAGAAACGATACCTATTTTACTCACTCAGCAATCGTTGACAATTTTTTTCTTCAGAAAAACCAAATACTCCAAAAACTGGATCTTATTCGATGTAATCATAGTGAACGTACTTCCAGCAATGTAGTTTCCAAATAAATTAAATTTAATGTTTCAACTGAGTAGGCCAGAAGGAATTTTGGAGCTTTTATTACGTTTTTTGAACTTTTTTTCGTTAAAAAAAAAAAAAAGAAGAGACCAAAACGGACGGTCATATTAGGTGACTTCAGCGCCTGATACGGCTAACAGAAAAATTCCGACGAATCCACGAAAAAGATTCGAATAAATTTTACGAATCCGGGTCGTCCACTGGATTTGAATCACTGATACAAATCCAATTCCCAGAAGCGGATTCGAATCAATTTTTTTTTACTCGATTCTTTTCCAACCTTGGACACAAACATACAAACTGTTATCAAAGCCGTTATCTATAAAGTTTTTGAATGCCTCTGACTGGGACTGTGCAAATTGTAGAAGCGCTCTAGCGTCGAATAGGCTATAACGTAAACCATCACCACTCGAACTTTAATCCTCTGAGGTCTATTCTGAAATATTTCATTAAAAATAAAAATAGTATTATAGAGATGTATCTCGAGTTTATATTCCACCAAGTCAAAGCGGAGCAAGAGACTACTGAGTACAATCATGCTTATCGGGATACACCGATAAGTTCTTTATGATAGGTAATATATATTTATTACTACTGAAACAGGGCGTAACAATGAGCAAAAGCACCCTCGTACTCCTACTGAGGACGTGAAATGTACAGGATAATTCGATCACTTCTCATTTTGGAAATAGAGAAGAACGGGTAATTCGATTTTATTTCCAAAGATTGCAAAGCTTACACATTTATGAAAAATCAATTTTATGCTTCATTTTCTTTCTATTTTTCCAAAATATAAGCAAATGATCAAATCGTATAAAAGCCTGTTTTTATCTATATGGGAATTTACATATAATTTCGTTTCATACATGAAAAGTTGTACTTTGATCGTCTTCCATTTTGTTTCTTCTTAGGTACCACAGTATTTCTAAATAATCTGTTGAAAATTGTTTTCATGTTTTGTAACTTTTGATACATTTTATTAAGAAATTTCTTTCGGAGCACTCAGCAATTCATTTATTCTTTATAATAAAAATTCACATTTTGCAATATTATACAACCGTCCGAAGGACGGTAGGGTCAGCTAGTATTATTATAATTCAGAACGGTCCAACCCCCCCTCCCCCCGCCAGAACTTCCAAAGTCCCAGCCTAGAATAACTGAAGCACAGCACAACAGCTGGCTTAGAATGATCATTGACTTTAAATAAAGAAATTTGCAATACAACCAGCTAAAATTCAACCTTTAAATCGGAAGTAGTTTCAAGTTGAAACCACGAGCTGCTCAAAAAACGAACGAAAAAATAAAAGTTAAGAACTTCGAACTTGATACCGAGCCACAAGAGAACTCCCGGTGCACAAAAAATCGGACATATCTCGTTAATCCGATACATGGCTGCCATTTCTCTAAAATTTGTTTCTCGGTAGCGGTAGGCGGAAAGGGAGAATAAATGGGCTGCGAGTGAAAAACACCGTTTAAAAAACTCTTTAGGAAATTAAATCGAGAATCAAGATACATTTTTGACGGCGAACATCGAAAAGAAATTATCAAAGCGTGTTTGCGAAGGAGCGAAAATAATAATTCTTTTACGAGAAAAAAGTTCGCGGAAAAAGTCTATATCCACCCGTCGGGGTTGATAAAGATCAGTCTTTCACTCGAGTTTTCTTTTCGCTCGTTTTGGTCCTTTTGTTGGTGGATATCGAGCTCGCTGGCTGAAACCACTTCGCCGTCGTCCGAATGTTTTGTGCACGAGCAGGAAAACCAAAACGGTTGTGGCAAAGTCAACTGAAATTCGATCCAAAGTCTCGCTGTTTGGTTCTTTTGTCCTTCAACTTTCTACTCGGAAAACCTCAAGGTGGACGATCTTGTATCTTAAACCGTTATATAGTTTCTTCCGGCAGTCGCGCTTTATTCTCTAGCGTGATTTTCATCGAGTGCCACAACTAGACGCAAACAATCCGACAAATAAAATGGTAGATCTGTTTTATTTACTCGGTAAAACTTTTAGCCTGCTCTGACTGTGCAATATCCGCAGTTTAAGTTACTGTCTAACTGCATTCACGTTACTCAAGTTTGACTTTCATACACTTACACGTACGCGATGTTCATATTGAAAATAGTATATTTGCTTTTCTGTCCCCGCTGTTGGAAATTCTATACCCGTTCAACGGAGCTCTTATCGACCACCGCCCCTATAGCTGAAAAATGGGAACAAGAGCAACCAAAGGTTTCTTAGACGAATTTTTATTATTATTTTATTTTAACAGCTTTGGTGTGTGTTCATTTCTCATTACATATTCCCTTCCACAATTGGAAGTTTGGATTATAGAATTAACTAATAGAAAATTAAGCGTTTAATTTACTAATTTACAACTTTTCCTCCTTAATCAGGTCTTTTGCGCCCCGATCAGTAGTCTCTCCTTTTCCATCCTCTCCCAACTTGCTATACACCGCCCAGTGTTGGGCTAAAGCCTTCCCTTTTTCCCTCCATGTTTCTCTTTCATGGGCGCTCCTTCTCCACCCCCCCCCCCGTAAGTTTATTGTGATGAATCGACAACATCAATGTAGCGTAAGAAAAAAGCTTGAAAACGACCAGACTCCACTGAGTAAGGACGTGGATGAGCGTTACGTTAACTGATTGAGAGCAAAATTGAAAGATAAAAGTTACGTTGCGTTACATACTGAGAAACTGAGTTATAATAATATAAGCATTTATTCGGGGTAGATATGTTACATTTAAGTTATCTATGATAAGTTTGTTACAAATCTACGAAATCCCTTATTCTGGGCAAATGCCTCCTTCAACCTCTCCCATTCAGTCCGGTCTGCTGCAACCCTGTGATAGAGACGGTTTCTGATAAAGTTGGTGATATTGTCCGACCACCTAGCCCTCTGCTTCCCCGGCTCTCTCCCTTCTTTTAGAAACCAAAATGTTGTTTTTATAGTCCATCTGTCATCCTTCATTCTGCACACGTGCCCTGCCCAGTCCCATTTTAACCTTCTAACAAAGTGGATGATATTTTTGTTGGATTTTAATTTGTTCTTAATTTTTGTCAAATTCACTTTGTCTTTCAGTTTAATGCCAAGCATTGCCCTCTCCATAGAGTTTTGTGCAGTTCGAAGTTTTCTTTCCAAATGTTTGGTCAGAGACCATGTTTGGCAGCCATAAGATAATGCCGGGAGGACACAACTATTAAATAATTGACTTTTGAAAGAAATAGGATATTTGTTTTTGAATATAAATTTTAAAGACCAAAATTTGCTCCATGCTAATGTAATTCTTCTGTCAATTTCTTTTTCTGTTTGATTTTTGAATGAAATTAATTGTCCAAGATATATTATATCTTCAACTGTATCAATTGTTTTTGTACCAATTTTTATTATATTTGTTTGCCCTGAGTTGTTTAGGATTTTTGTTTTTGCCAAATTTATTTCCATCCCTGCTTTTACACTTTCTCTGTTGAGTTCTTCCAGCATTTCCTGGAACTCGGATGCACTCTCCGCTACTACCACCACGTCATCTGCAAACCTTAAATTGTTCAGAAATACCCCGTTAATTTTTAGCCCTTTTTTTTATCCCAATCCAGGTTTCTGAAAATTTCTTCTAAGGCGCAGTTGAAGAGTAGCGGTGAAATCGGATCTCCTTGCCTTACTCCCCTTTTAATTTCGAAAATATTTCCCTCTATGTCAGTGACTATTCTTGCTTTTAGCCCCTTGTATATTTCCTGGATTAATTGGATGAAGTCCCTGTTAATCCCCTGGTTTTGAAGAGCTTGAATCATGTAGTTGTGATTGATAAGATCGAAAGCCTTGGTGAAGTCGATGAAGGCTAGGTGGACGGGAATCTGATATTCGGATGATTTTTGAATGAGTGTATTTACCGTATGGAGGTGGTCAGTCGTGGAGTACCCCTTTCTGAAGCCTGCCTGGCAAGGCGATTGTATCAGGTCAAGCTTCGCTCTCAAACGATAGTCTAGCATGGAGGAGAAGATTTTGGCTAAGATTGGAATTAGGCTTATCGGTCGGAAGTTTTTGATGTCGTCTTTTGATCCCTTTTTAAATAATAAAATGATATTTGATAGTTTCCAATCAGCTGGAATGGTTTTTGTTTTAAGAATAGTGTTGTACATAGCTGTAAGAACTTTTATTAATTTTGGTCCTCCGTGCTTGACATGTTCGTTGTTAATGCCATCATGACCCGCTGCTTTTCCTGGCTTCAGTCTTTCGACTGCCCTCTTCACTTCGCATTCTAAAAAGTCCGGTTCGCAATCGTCACTGCTTGATGTTTTAATATTAAGAGGTACGGAATCGTCTGAGTATATAGCTCTGAATAGAAATCGGTAGCAATTTTATTTATTTGTGTATGATTGTATACTTTTTCGCCTTTTTTGTTTTTTAAACATGTCATAAATGTTTTTCCCAAAATGCTTTCTTTTTTTTATTGTTTTGGTACTTTTTGTAGACTCCATAATTTGATGAATCAAATTATCTAATTTATCTTGTTTAAATTTTCGTAAAAGTTTTCTTACCAGTTTGCAAGTTAGGTTGAATTCAATTTTATTTTTGGTTGTTTTCGGCTGTTTTTTTTTAGAGATTTCCTTCTTTTTTTTTATTAAATCCAAAATTTTTTGAGGGAGTTTTAACTCAGACTTTCCTTCCGTGGGAGGTAACCTTAGATTCGCTGCCTCTAGAATCATTTTTTGAATTTGCTCCCAGCTAGGTAGTTCCCCACAGC
Organism: Acanthococcus lagerstroemiae; assembly: GCA_031841125.1. Taxonomy (NCBI): domain Eukaryota; kingdom Metazoa; phylum Arthropoda; class Insecta; order Hemiptera; family Eriococcidae; genus Acanthococcus; species Acanthococcus lagerstroemiae. Next base: position 44,809,005 of record CM063112.1, read on the forward strand.
TCCCCACCTCTGGCAAGTTTCTGTCTAAAGTTAATTGGTAATCTTCTTGGGTTTCTAAAGAGATTCTGGGAGGTAGTTTTTGAGTATTTGGACGGTATCTTTTATTCTTTATGGCTAGTTTGCAAAATATAGGTCGGTGGTCAGAGTGGAATTGAGAGTGAGCTAGGGTATCACAATTTGTTATATTATTAAAAGTTATTGGGGGGGGGCTAGTATATAGTCAATTTGTGATTTGAACGTTTGATTTGGGGCTAACCAAGTCCATCTCTTGCCTTCTCTCTTCTTGAAAAATGTGTTTACTAGTTTAAAATTGTTTTACTGGAAAAAGAGAACCAGTTTAGCTCCCCTTGGGTTTCTTTTTCCATAGTTGAATTTTCCTACAGTTTCTTGTTCGTCTGTTTTTTGGAGACCTACTTGGCTATTAAAATCGCCTAGTATTAGCAAGTGGTTTTTAATGTTTTGTTTTTGCTTGTTCAGAATTTCCTTCAATTGTGAATAAAATTCGTCACAAGTTTTTTCTTCAGTAGTGGCTGTTGGTGCATATATTTGGATTATTGTTAATGATTGTTTTTCAAGTTGGAATTTTATTATGGCTATTCTGTCTGAGATTCCTCTGAATTCAGTGATTTTGTGACATATTATTTTTCATTAAGAAGCCTACACCTCTCTGACCACTTTGAGAGCCTATATAGCAAAAAGTATTTTTTTCTTTTGTGAGGATCATGCTTCATGCTTTCGCCATTCCTCCTGATTTCCGCAAGGCCTATAATATCCAATTTTGAGTTTCGGAAGGCTAATATTCTAGTTCGGCTAAATTTTCATCTTTTTTTAAAGTACGAACGTTGAGGGTGGCAATTTGAATTGATTTTGTTTTTTCGGTCGATTTGTTTTGTTGGCGATTTTTTGATTTTTTAAAGTTTTGAGTAGAAGTCAGGTTTTGATTGATTTGAATTTTTTGGATGATAGGGTTGCTTTGCTGAAGGGTGTGATTGTGACGAGTGTGTTGAGTGTAGTTGGGGTTGTGATTTATTTGAGGTTGATGAGTGGGGGGTGGTCTTGAAGGCCCTAGATGACCAGACTTACCTGGGCCCGAGGAGAAATTGAGGTATAAGGAGCTGGCTAAATCGTGTCCGTTTCAGGCGACTCGGTTCATGGGTAGAATACAAGTTGGCGGCGATTGGGTTTCCATGGCTGTCAATCCGTTTTTTGTAGCCAGTGGCCATTGCTTCCAAGAGTTCGTCGAATGGGGAAATCTCCATGTCTCTACGGATATCGCAGTTCCTTTCGAAATGGTAAGCACCCACCATAGTACGTCGGGCTTTGTTCTCTGTGCGAATCAGTTTCTGCAAGTTTGATTTCGACGCTGTTCCTCATATTAATAAGAGCATAAGTCCACATCGGTTTTACTACGGAATTGTAGACTAGACGTTTGAGTTCGAGGCTGATTGGTGATCGACTGTTGAAGAACCAGTAAAGGTTGCGTAGACGAGCATTGACCAGCTTTCTTTGTCTTCAATACGAGCGCACCAGTTCAATTTTGAATCGAGGGTCACACCCAGGTACTTAGCAGTCTGGTGGAGAGGTATCGTGTTTGACCCCAGTCGGACAGGGTATTAATGGTATTTATAGTTGAGCGTAATGATGACATGCTTAGACTTTGATGCAGTGATGGTTGATGCGCCACTTTTACGTCCATTTATCGAACCGGTTCAGATTTACTTGAAGTTTTTGGTTGGCAATTGAGAAATCAGCGGCTGTTGACAGTATAGCGGTGTCATTCGCAAGCATTGCTATTGTTGATCCAAAGGGAATCGGAGCATCTGCAGCATAAATTAGGTAGAGTAACGGAGAAAGTACGCTACCTTGCGGAACGCCGGCTTGGATGGAGTGACATGAAGAGATTTCGCAGTTATGGGATACTCGAAAGCTGCGGTTGTCCAGGAAAGACTCTAATACATGAGCGAGATTTGATGGCAGAATTTTCCGTAATTTCTTGATCAGTCCATCATGCCAGACTTTGTCAAAGGCGTTTGCATTGCCTAGGAATGCAGCAGACCAGTACTGTCTCTTTTCAAGTGTAAAGCGTATTTTCTTCGCAACTTGATGTACCTGTTCTATTGTAGAATGCTTTCGACGGAATCCAAATTGGAAGTCCGCGATGATGTTGCTGGTTGTGAGGAGAGGCATAATAATGGACTGTAACAGTCTTCCGAAGACTTTGCCAACGATGAGGAGTAGCGAGATCGGTCTATAAGAGGCCGGGTCGTGTACTGGTTTTCCAGGTTTTGGAAGAACGATGATCTGGGCTGTTTTCTAATGAGATGGGAAGTGATGAAGGCGAAGAGCAGCATTGAAGAGATAGCACATTATGACTATGCCTCTCTTTGGAAGCTGTTTGAGCATCATTGCGTTAACATTATCGAAGCCAGGAGCTTTACGTGATTCGAGCTTGTCAATCTCTTTGGCAACCTGTAGCGGGGTGACCCGCAATGGGATTTCGTCGATGCTGAACTCCATTGATGGAGCGAATAGAGTACCCGCTGGAGGGTTTGGCTCGAAAACTGAGGCTAAGTGCCGAGCTAGAGCCACAGCTTTCTCTTCGGCACTGGTAGTCCATTTGCCCAGGTGGTTCTTCACTGGTGCGTCATGTTGTTGGGGATGGTTGACCAACTTTAATGCACGCCATAATGATTTATCCCTGCTCTGGGTTGGTGACAGTTCAGACAGGAACTCCTTGAAAGACTGTTGTCGGTGACTAGCAAGTTCTTTTTTGAGCTTCTCTGATACCGAATTAAGCTTTGATTTATCGGCTGGGTATCGAGTCACTTGCCAGCGATGTTTTTCTCGATAATTAAATCACGAATATGCATTGAAAAGCTCGGGTGTGCAGAATTTTGCTTATTCGGTGGAGTGGCTTCAATGGCAGCTGATTGGAGTGACGATGTAAAGTAGGCAACTTGGGTTTCCAATTCCTCCGTAGATTTTAGCGACACGTGGAGATCAATTTTCTCTTGGAGATATTTTCTAAATTTATCCCAGTCTGTCTCAGGCGAGGTCAAAGAGAGACGCTTTGACTTGGATGAAGCTGCATCGGACAACGAGAGAAGAATTGGTAGGTGATCGGAGCTCAGTTCTTCCAGGGTGATGACTTCTGTTTTGTGAAGAGGTATGCTTCGTGCGATAAAGAAATCCAGTACGTCGGGTTTTTTGCGTGGATCACTAGGCCAATGGGTGGGCGATCTAGTTGATAAGATGTTGGCATTGCACTTGCTAATTGCGGACGTGAGTTCGCGGCTACGCGCTGTTGTGATTCTGGAGGCCCCTGAACATTATGGATACTCTCCAATGTTGACTATATGCCCACTGAAATTGCAAATAGACTAAAGTCGGGAGTAAAAATTTGGGGGACTCTCCTCTCGAGTTTGTCTACTTTCACTTGGATCATTAGTTTTCGCTCGTATTGAGATTTTTCGATTTTTTTTCTTCGTTCGACGGCGTGTTTTTTGAATGCAGACGCTGATTTCAGTCGCTGGCGCGAAATAAATTTAATCTTCTTAACGTGGCCCGAAATTGAATTTCTCCGTCCAGTGCCGCTTGAAACTCGACGTAAATGAATTCGCAACCGTTGGTCATTAATTTTACTCGTTTAAAAAAAAGAGAGAGAGACCAAAACACATCAGCACTCACGATTTATAGTTCTCGAGTCGTGCTGCCCGTTTTCGCGCTCCTGACCTTCGTATTTTTCCGCAATCTGGATCGAACCCTCGTCTACGCGCGCTTCTCGCATTTCTCTCTCTCTCTCTGTAAAGTGACATTTACCCCGCCTTTGCTGTCGCATCAGTGTAAAAGCTTTCCAGACGTGCACGAAAGTCGAGTAAGGATATGCATCGCCGTCTACGTTTTTACTTCCAGTCCCGGACGTTGTAAGTCTCGAGCGCGTGCAGTTTTCAATTTAAATTTATAATTTCCGCGTCTCGACCCCGCGCCATCGCCGACATCCGAAATGAACATCCAACGTGGGCTGCGCTTTCGCGGCGTCAAATGAGCCGCACCCCGAGCTACTGATGTCTCCGGGCTCCGGCGAGCAGGATCCGCCACTCGGCACTCAAGCTGCTTCCGCTGCGACCGGAAATATAGCAGAAACGCTCGTTCGAGGGCATCGAGAGCACTTACTCGCATCCTTCCGACATGGCCTTCGAAGTTACCTGATCGCCCGCTAGCCGCTCAAATGCCCACAAATGGTCCAGAAGTTCAAGATCGTCTAACATTATTCGACTACAGTCTAGTAAAATGAGCAAACGGGTGAATGAGAACGGTAAGCGAGAAGACTCTAAAACAGCTGAGATTCAGTTGAATTGGCCAGTTCACAAACAAACGTTCTTAGAAAATGAAAAATTCAAATGAACAGTTTCAAACTTATTTTTTAAATTGGTATTTTTAGTAATTTTCTTCTTTTCTGTTAAATAATTTTCACTGAACTGAGTCCAAGCCCCCCTTATGTCAATTACGCGTTAAACATCACTCAGTGGTAACGATCCTCAAAATGTAATAAAAATTGGAAGTATGTACATATATTGAAAACCAAATTCCGAAAAGGATTCCTTCTTTACAAAAATATGAACTACCTCAATAGATATTCAAGTTTCTGTACTAACCAACTTAAGTACAAAACTTCATATTCATAAAAGCTGTGGTCACATCAGCGAATAAAATCGGAAACTGAATTTAACTTGACATTATGAATTTCCAACCAACTCGAATACGTGCAAATATTCAGCTATGTAGAATTAATCCCTTTGGGAAAAATTACCCTAGTTCTGATTTTTTTTTTTTAAATCTAATATTTCGAGAAATTTTACAATATTAAGAAACTAAACTTACTCGGACATTGGGAGCCTTCGTTCAACCTGAACACAGACATTCATCCCGATTCATAGACAACTGTAGTGATCTGGAACAAAAGAAAAATCAAAGGGTTAAGTACATCAAAAATTTTTAAGAATCAGAAATGTTTGAAAATTTGACAACTTCCCGGATTCGCGCTGGAGTGGGAAACTAAAAACTATACCCACTCGTATTTGAGGTTTCAGTGTTTGGTATTTTTCTGAAATAACAGTGGTGTACCCGCCTACGGTTCGAGGGTGGCGGGGTCAGGTCTTCATCAATTGTGGAGGGAGTATTAGAGGGAGAGCTAAAATTGAAAAACCCTAGGGGTCTAAACACCCCCACCTTGGGGCTGATATACAGTCAACTGTTCGCTATATCTCGTGAGATAATTGAACTACAAATATGCATTAGCTCTCTTCGGGAAGGTGGGAATATGCTAAATCATATTTTTTAGCTTACCCCGTTCGGTCCCAAGAACGGGGAAATTTTTTTGGAACCAAATCTGTGCTTCAAACTTGTTTAGTAGGACATATGAAAACGGGTTAACATCCCTGATGCTCACGGAATTCGGAGCTGGTAAAAATTATCTAAAATTTAACCTTTTCTTCACAAAGGCTAGCGTTAAAGTATGATCGAGTAGAGTAGCGTTACTCAAAGTATGCTCCGCAGAACCCCGGGGATTCGCAAAGGCTCTGGTAGGGGTCCGCCGCACCAGGGCATCCAAAATTCGGGCCGTGTGTTGTATACCATTTTTCTTCATACCGAAACCGAAAGTACATCAAATAAAGTTTAGTGAAGGGTTCCATAACATACATTGTTGTTGAAAAGGGGTCCGTCACCAAAAAAGTTTGAGAATCGCTGGAGTAGAGAGTTATTTACAATGGTGGTGGCAGGGGGTGAAAAATTCTAGCGCTAAGAGATAGTTCGCGTAGGAAATTCATCAACAGTTTCATTTGTCGGATTCGACCTCGTAGGGTGAAATTTCTCTCAAATTCTTGTGGCCCTTTTGTGTACTAATTAGTGTCGTCTTCCAGCTGATCAGCCACACTGAATTTCAACCTTCATCGAATTTCGCATTCACTCGCCTTTTTCTTAGCTAACTCTACACCACACTGGACTTCCAATCTGCCTCGAATACATCCTTCGATAAATTTTACGAGCTGTTGCGCGATCGAGCGTGAAATTATTTTTTTTAATCGGGTCCACGCCGCTCTACTCCCGCCGTACATGATACGGCGAAAAAAGGAGCCATTTAACCGTAAAAGCTCTCATAAGTTTCACCATTCCGAGATACGAGTTTATACGTTTTCGGATAGACTGTCATCGGCGTTTTGAAAAATCGACTTACAAACGATCTTCTCCTTTTTTTCCCCAAAAAACCTGCTCGATTTGGTTGTCGATTGGGAATAAGGTGCCGGAAACTTTTTCGCCTCGTGTTTACCTGTATATCGAACCAACCGGCGACGACCATGAAGTCGAGTCGCCTTCTCTTCCTCGGCTATAGTTTAGTCGAGCTAGCCGCGATAAATAATTCATTCGGTGCGTCCGAGGAGGATCGCTATATATAGCGTATGCCGAAATGTAGAACTAGAAACACGACCTCATTACGAACGAAAACTCAAGCTCGATTATTACCCCCGCGGGTGAATTCAAAACCGCTTAAAAATCGAAAGAACTCATCAAAATTTTAAAAACGACTCCGTTTGGCAGACGGGAAAAACGTCGTGCGGAGAGGGTTGATGTATGACCATTGACCACTATGGTACGTCGAGCCCGCAGCTGATGGATTCGAGTACGTGTCAAAATTACCAATTCGAATATAGCGAGGGTGAGCAATCTCATGGGGGGAGAGGGTTGTCAAACTTTTCCTCAGACGGTCGGCTGTTGAGCACCAGACACTATCGTAAAACTTGACATTATTTATGATATGCTCAAAAGTCGACTTCGTTTTCGTTTCGATATGAAAGTCAATATCGAAAAAATTTTCAATCGGTAATTGCATTAAGAACGGCAGTACTCGAATCGAGGGTGTACTAGAAAAAGAAGCCCCCTCCCCTGTCCTTAATAAAGATACACGCTGCCAGTTGGCAAAAATGAGAGAAAGTCAAAATGTTGTGACCTCCACAAATTAAATTTTCTAATACCTGTAGCAAGATCCAGAATATGAGTTACTTCCAGTGTTTTCCACCATTGATATTTTGATGCTCAATATAGTTAGTTAGCCGATTATTGACCAACATCTCGATAGCCAAGATTCTGACCATCAAAATGTCGTCTATAAATATTCAGAATTTAGACAGTCAATACTTTGATTATTGATACTTGGACTATCTGTATTTTGAATAAGTTTAGTTATATACTCGTATTTTGATTGCCGACACCATAATCATTAATATTTTGACTGTCAATATCTCCATATTTGATACCCCTATTGAATTTAATGATTTGACTAACACTATATTGATTACTGACGTTTTGACTATTAATATTTTGACAATTGATACTTAGACTACTTGTTTTTGACTAAGTTTGCTCTATGCTTTTTGTTTTACTTTTTATAGTCCTTTTTTCAAGTATTGCTTTGTTTTGTTTCTCCTTTCTATTATTAGTTGTTCAATATTCTTATGTTTTATCTCTTGTCTCTGCTTTGGTTTATTTATTTATTTATTTATTATTTTCTTTTCTTCTTCTTTCCTGCTTTGTTTTGTCCTATTTTTTTTTCGCCCTTTTAAGTTTTGCTTTGTTCTGTTTCGTTTATCGTTTTTCAACTTTTGTTATCAGTGCTCTTATGCTTTAGCCCATATTTTGTTTTATTTTGCTATATTTTCCGTTGTTTTGTTTTACTATTTTCTTTTTATCATCCTTTTTTTCTGTATAGTACACTTTTTCTTTATGTTATACTAAGGTAATAATAATCCCCTCCCACGCTCGCATAGTTTGTGCATAGTAGGAGGGTTACCTAAAAAAGATGTTCAGTTAATATTTTTAAATAAATAAATTTCAAATTTCAAATTTCAAATTTAGTTATACATATATTTTGACTGTTGACACCTTGATCATCAATATTTTGACTGCCACTATTTCTCCAGTTGATACCGTTTTGAATTTTGATGGTTTGACTGAGATTATTTTGAATATTGATGTTCTGACTATCAATATTTAGACAATTTATAGACTATCTGTATTTTGACTAAATCTAGTTACATATCTTGACTTTCGGCACCTTGATCATTGATATTTTGACTTCCAATATTTTCATAGTTGATAACATTTTGAATTTTAATGTTTTAACTAATAATATTTCAAATACGTCTGTTTTGACTATATCAATATTTAGACAATTTAGGCATACCTAGACTATCTGTATTTTGACTAAGTGTAGTTATATATTTTGACTGTTGACATCTTAATCATTAATATTTTGACTACCAATGACAGTAGAATAGTTATACCAAAGTTGGGGGAGAGGGATTTCAATTTTCAAAAATCTTTCTTCCCTGTTTTCAGTTGTCTTAGTTTAATGCTTGGATTTTTTTATTTTAAATTTTGGTTGGGGACCTCCTCTCCCTCCATAGGTTAGCCATAGGCCAATATTCCCACAGTTGATACTCATTTTGAATTTAATGTTTGACTAACAATATTTTGACTGATGCCACCTTGTCTATCAATATTTTGATTATTGATAATTTGACTATCCGTGTTTTGATTAAATTTAGTCGTATATTTTGACTGTTGACAGCTTGATCATCCATATTTTGACTATCAATATTTCCACAATTGATACATATTTTGAATTTTAATGTTTTGACTCACAATATTTTGAATACTGACATTTTGCCTTTCTATCAATATTTATTTGACTATTGATACTCTATCTATATTTAGTCATACATTTTGACTGTTATCTTACTGCCAATATTTTGACAACAATATTTCGTCTACTGATATTTTATTATTATTATTTCAATAGGATTATGACTACTGATATTTTCAGTATCAATATTCCAACTGATAATATTCTGCATAGTAATAATTTGATAATTGATATTCCAACTTTGTGATACTCCATCAATCAATATTTTGAATATTATGAACATTTTAACTACTAGTATGTGTTTGGACAGTCGATACCTATACTGACCACTGATATTTAATATTCTGATTACCTCTTGATATTTTGACTATTCACAGTTTAGCCATATATTTATATTTTAATACCCAATATTTGAGTCATCACTCATCAGTATTGTAGCAAAGAGAATATTTCCATAATCAATGTTCACAAAACTATCAATATTTTGACTACTGATTATTATTACAATTGATTTTCTACTGTTGATATATCAACTGGAGATATTTATATAGTCCATATTATTTTTACAAATTCGTTTTTGTCCTTATTTCATCTTTGTGACAGTAGATTTTTTCAATTTATCACTATTTTGACCATAATGTTTTCCAAACGAATCTTGGACGTTTGATATTTTGAAAACATGTATGTTAACCACTAATATTTTTATTATTAATATTCTGACTACATATACTTTGATTATTAACATTTTAACTTGTATTTTGACAAACACTATTTTGATTTTTGATGTTCTGATAATTATTGTTCAAAATTATCAACATTTTGACTACAATAGAAATTCAACTGCAGTATTATCAAGAGTTAGAATATAGATAGGTAACTGTAAACTTTGATTATCAAAACATCCATTTGAAGTTTAAAACGGTTTAATAATGAAAGTCAACATATTAATAGTCAAAATACCTGTCGCCAAAATGTTAATATTTAGAAGACAAACAGTTATAATATTAATAATAAAGTATCAATGGTTAATATATTAATAATCAATGTTTACAATTATTAATATTTTAACTCTTGATAATACCATACAATTGATTTTATACTGCCAGTATACCAACTATAGATATTTCAGTAACCAATATTATTCCAACAGGTACGTTTTTATGGATATTTTTTCTTGAATCATCCTAAATGTAGATTTTTTGATTTCCTGTCATTTTCTGAACGTACATATTTTGACTATCATTTTTATAACTATCAACATTCTGATCTTCATTATTTTGACCATTTTAAACTATGATAATTTTAATAATCAATATTTCAACCAACAATTGTCTGGCTAACAATATCTCTCTATATACTAAAAAAGTAAAATCCGCCACCTCCTGGAGAAAAAAACGCACTGCGGGTTGCCTACCTAAAAATCAGAAAAATTGCAGGGACAGATCAGCTACTATCAAGGACATAATCTGTTCTAATATAAAAGATCTCAAAGTTTTAAGACATAGGTAACCAACATAATAATACTATTAATATTTTGAATACCTTAACTATCAATATTTTGACTATCAGTATCTCAGTATTCAGACTACTGTTATTTTTACCGTACATTACTTGTGTACTAATATTTAAACAAACCATACTCTGACTATAGATATTTTAGGCAGCAAAATCTACATTAGTAATGTTTTCACTATCAATAATTTGGCCATTATCATTTTCAACTACTGATATTTTGGCAATACCAATTATATTTTAATAGCAACATTTTCTCGACTGAGAGTTCAAATATTAGCATTTTAACTACCAAAATTTGGACGGCCAGTATATTTTTCTTATTGATATTATGACTAATGATATTCGGTCAATTGACACATTTCGACTATTAACATTTCACATATCAATATTTTGACTATTAATATTTAAATAATATTTTAAAAACTTTCAAACTGAATTAAAACTCTGGCTCTTGAACCATGTTTTTTATTCAGTACACGAATTTTTATCGGCCCAAGTATAGTTATTTGTTTAATTATTCTCAAGTTTCATGATATGATTTCTGAGCCATATTGAAATTTAATTTAATCTTAGTCTGATAATGTGACAATGTATAATGGCCTAATGCCCAATTTTGTACAAAAAAAGACAACATTTTGCCTACAGATACCTATTGTGACTACCATACAACATTTTGACAACTGATATACAGAATTTCGATGTCTCAACTAATAATTTATGTCCTTTATTAATATTTTAAAAATCAGTATTCTCACCATTCATATTTTGGCTAACCAAGTGTCTTTTGGCTATCGAAGGTTTGATATCAATATTTCTTTCAAATTTGTCTATTGATATTTATGTTATCAATGTGACCACTAGGTGTCAATATTTTTAGTTCCAATAATTTTCACATTGATACTTTGACTAACAATACTTGTGCTGTTGATATGCAGAATGCTTTTCCAAAATGCAGTTACTGCGTATTTAAATTATGCAGCAAGCACAAACAACCCACAGCTCACAATTTAAATTTGTTTCCTCGGATTTTTGATAAAAGCTGTCTGAACCTTAAGGGAGACTACCAAGAAAGTTTATTTTCGAAATGAAAATACTGGCAACCCCCTCCTCCAAAAAGTGCCCTCGTTTTGGAAATGAAAAAGGAAAATATATCTATCGAAAATAATCCTACTAAATTTTGGAGCTAAGCTTTTTCATAAGGAAATATAGGTATTTTATGTGACGCATCAACAGAGATACCCATCAATACATTGGAGGTTTCACCCCAAATTCAGGAACAAAAGGGCATTTACAATGTTTCAAAAGTGAGTTTTCCATGACGAAATATAATTTTTTTCTGAGACTCGATATACACAATCACCTAATTTTGAAAGAAACAAAAACATTACACTAACTGCATTTTGAAAAAGTATTCTACATAATATATCAACTCATTTCTTTGTTTGTTTGTTTTGATATGGTGACTCCAATATTTTGATTATTTGATATGTCAACTATAGATATGATATTTATAGAGTTTTGACCATCGCTATTTTGGCTATCTATGCATATTTTGACCAGCAATTTATGACAGTCTATATTCTGATTATTGATGTGTTGACTACTCATACTTCGACGACTCTTCGTTACAGTTCCGTTAAGATTGATTACAACTCGTTCAGTTTTCATGAGGACTTGGTAAAACTTTTAGAATTTCGATTCATCAAGATTTGTTAAGCCAGTATCTCGCTATTATTTTGTCGTGTTATCAGTCACGCCTGACGAGAAAGAGAGAAAGAGGAGATTTTCCTCCAGGCTCGGGCATATTTGACGGGCCAGCATTTTCTCAAAGGGCGAGGTTTTCAAATACCTAGATTCTCGATTTTATTCAATATTGCACTGAATTTTATTGACTTCTCTACTTTCCTACCTGGGATCGTTGACCCTGCCGTTAGTCTAGTATCTCGGAGGTTTTTTCCAAGTTAGATATGAGTGGAAGCAGGTTCCTTCTTTCTGTCCGAATCTCCAACTGTCTGCCTATTTGCCTACCTAGTTCTTTTCCTCCCCATAGGGGCATGTATATTTGTCTCGTCTGACTATCTCGCTGCCTGTTTCTCCATCCAGCTGAATCTTAATGTAACAAATCTACTATTGCTATTTAACAGATTAAACTCGAGAAGACTTTTTCTCACTCTTCTCAGACTTAGAAATACTCCAGAAACATCATCACAAATTCGAGCGCAATCAAACAGATTCTTTCACGAAGTTTAATTCACTGTTTGCGGAATGTACCGCAGATCTCACCGCCAATCAGAAACACAATCAGCCAGAGAGTTCGCGCATTCTGTCGAACTCGACTGATTAATACCGTTAAAGCTGAAAAAGCCGAAACGCATTCAATCTGCCAACCAATGCATCCCTTTTCCTTCCATTTCTTCAACGTCGATTCTCGCACATCACGGTGTCGTGTTTTCGGCTTTATGTTCGCGATGTTTTTCTCCGAATTAGCGTCGAATAAGAATCGATTTTCGATGTCCGTTAAATGGAGGTTTGCGCGACTCGAGATTTAATGGAAGATAAATTTAACCTCATTAGAAAAGATCATCAGCGCAGGTGACACATTTCTCAAGAACGAACAACACGCGGCCCCTCATTTTGTCGTTATCATTTTCGTTATTTACAGAAAATCGAAGTAGTCTGCAGGGGAGCGATGCGATGCCTCGTACAGATACCACAGAATGAGCTTTTCTCACTTGTGTACACTAGATTGCCACTCATTTGTACCGAAAATGGAAAATGTTCGGATTTTATTGTTATCCCCGGCTAGATTTTTTCCTTTGGATGTAAAAGTATACCTTTAGAAATTTTAACTAAACTGGATGATATTAAAAGTACCGAGCTGAGGTTGAAGTTCGAGAACACATGTCCGAGCGCACCCGTACATGTCGCGGTTGCCATCGCCTGATGCTCCGCGTAACGCAGCGATGAACCCACGCGCGCAACACGGAAACACTAAAATCGTTATTTCTTGCCAGCTATTCGTTCATTAGCACTTCAAATTAACAGATTTTCCTTCGTTACCATTGTTATTCTATTTATCATTGTTTCACTCATCCATACGCTATGTGTCAGTTTAACAGTGATGAGATTTTGTTAAAAGTACGCGCGAAATCGTTAATCTACGATAGTTACCAAGTGTTCCCTTGGCACAAATGAAACCCTCATCTATTAATGTCAGTTCGGCTGTAACATCGAGACCTCGTTTTAATCATTCAAGTACGATGGACGCCACTGCGTATTCTGTAAAGAGTTTCACTTCAGTTATGGATTTGAAAGTAGGCAGACCTGGAAGTCACCTGATGGCTCGGAAATTTGTTTGCTGGAGAGGGAGAGGGTGAATGGTAAATTCTACATGGTGAAAACTGGCTCCTCGACATTCAATGTTCAAAATACAGAAATACAAAGGAACGTGGGAGGTTAATAATTACAAATTTTCAATAAGTTTCAAATACGGTTGTGATAAGTACATCGTAGGGGAGAGTGGTACACAGTGAGGTGGAAATAGTATATTTTGCAACAAGTGCAAGAAGCACGTTATTCGTGACGAGTGCGAAGTTTACAGCACGAGCAATGTGAGCGCTGCAAAACGCACGAGCGAATAACGCGCTTCTTGCAAAAGTTGCAAACTATTTTTATTTTATTTTTCTATCTAATACATGCACGAAAAGCGGTAGTTTATGGGGGTTGCTGGAACGCTTAGGTATCAAAACACACACCAGCCACGAAAATGACGCACCTGTCCGTCTAGTGTGAACCTTCCTTCTACTGCCAACTCCCAAGTATACATACGGTTTTGACGTCACTTTTTTGCTTTAGTGCAAAACTGGATTATTTTTGCATCCTTTTTGGTGTATTGTTTATGCACTACATTGTCGATTCGGAAATTTCACTTCTTGCACTGAAAAGTGGTTACAAATAAGACGCTTTTCGAGCATGTAGGAAAAGAAGTTTATTTCGGCTCGAACTTTTTAACTACCCACCCGATTTTTTATTTTGTAAGCTTATATCAATAGAAAGCGAAGTTTTTTTCTGCATCTAAAGTTATTTTTTGTGAGTTTGCAACTTTTTAGGGTCGGCGCAGCCGAGTCTTTTATACAATGGAAAATAGTTCTACGGGACGCGTGACGTCAGTGGTTTAGGGTCGGCGCAGCCAATAGAGAAAAAGTTCTACGTGACGCGTGATGTCATTGGTTTGTGTTTGTCTTCCATTGGCTCTTTTTCTTATCAATCGATGTTTGAGATACACGAGAATGAATCACGTTTGCTTTCGAAGGTCGCGCTTGTGGTTTTAAATGTAAAAGTGAACGCAATCCTGTGTAAAAGAAACAAATAGGAAGACGGTTTTACATCGTGCTTACAGTCTCAGCAAAAGCGACTCGAGGTATCAACATAAGGAATCGATAAAAGGAGTTCATTTTGTGAGGTTTGTAATATTGTGTATAATTCTTGCTGAAATTAGGGTCAGTGTGAACCAACTGACATTTTTTGTAAACAAAATGAGTTATTAGAATCGTTGGAAGAAGCGTAAGAAGTAGAACTTTTCAGAATTGTGCCTCCGATTCAAAGATGTGTACTCACGTTGATCAAAGCTTATCAGTAAACGCTATGTCATATAGTTTCTACATGACTCTTGAACTTAGAATCACGTGTTCTCAAAAAACAAATTTTGCTGACTGGTTCCCTTACACTTAACAGCGTCCAAGTGCGATTGTACTTATTGTTCAAAGTTGGTTAGTGGAATAGCCGCCCAGACTTCAACTGAAAGGCCGACCCTATTACTAGGTCGTAAAGCGACCTGGCTTGTTCAATATTCCAAAAAAGAAATGACGAAAACGTCTCACTGTATACTACTTCCCGGTACAGACTGAGACAATTTTTTTTTTTAAATTAAAACGACTATAAATAATTTAGAATGGTTCTGGAAATGTTTATTACGTTATTACACCATTTCAGAATTCTGGATTTTTTTTTTAACGCAACGAGTTAACGTTTGATAGGAACATTAAGCAGTTTAGCAGCTGCTCCTACTTTTTTACCATTCTGAATCACTGCGGCAACAGTGCTATGTCATAGTACTGTCTGGAATGGGCCAATTTTTCTTTGAGTCCTCTTGAGAACCACCTTAAATATTTCAAAATATTGCGAATAAGTGTCTCACTGTATTTTGTAAAAATTCTACTGGAAATTTTTTTTATTTTGGAAAATATTCAATTTGAGGCAAATTTGCTATTTTGATAAGAATTCCTGAGAAATACCTAAACTTTTCCTGAGTTGAGCTTCAAATACCTGAGATCCCGAGGAATACCTGGGAAACCCAAAACTACCTGCAATCTCAGGCAAAATCCTGAGGGTTGGCCGCCCTGCTCGTTTTCAAATCTTTTATTGTATTTCTTCCTTTTGAAAAAAATTTATAAAAATTCACCGAATCTAACTTTTGTCAACGAAAATTACGTACTATAATTTTTTTCCAACTCCCAGTCGACCAGGAACGTTATTTGGCTGGAGAATCAAGAAAAATCAGGCAACATTACCAGTGTTACCTTTATTAAAAAATATTTATTTCCCTTCAAGTTATTCAAAACGTCTCACTGTGTACCACTCTCCTCTACATTTTTTTAATAAAGAGAATGAATCATAAAGAATTACTTGAATTTAAAAAAAGTACTTAGTGAAAAAACAAAACACTAGATATAGATAATACCGGCGTTATTAAAAGAACAATGTATTGGATAACAAATATTAGAAAAACAAAGGCAAAGGTAAAAATGTAGCTAGGTTAAGATTCTTAATAAAAAATTTTAAGAGAATGAGGTTGACCAGGGTTTTTTTTTTGCGGGGGCACGTGGGAGCACGCAGTGCCCCCAAAGGAAATTTCGAGAATATCGAAAAATTGCCATTAAAAAAATGGTACTAATGTGCGATGCTCTTCAAGAGCAAAGTGAGCTGAGTTTAGATTTGCAACAGCGTGATATAGGCCTAATGAGTGCAAATCTGAAAATTGAAAATGTGGTTCAAATATTTGGACGAAGAATAACTGAACCTGGTGCGTACTATGAAAAGGCTTTGGAAGCGGTGAATAAACTGTCATTTTTCGGAGTGGAGCTACACAACGAAAGCGGAAGAAATATACAGCAACCCGTAGATCCAGAGACGTTTTATTCTCAATTGGCAGCTTCTATGAAACATCGTTTACTAGAATCGAGTGATAAAAGATATCGTTCAAGCTTACAGCTTTCGAGAATTAGCGTGCCCCCAAAAAAGAAGTGACAAAAAAAGGTCTGAGGTTGACTATAGGTACGTTTATGGTTATTTAGCGTTTCCAGTTTGATATGTGGGTAGTGTTAAGCGGGTTTCCCAAAAAAGGTTTCTTAAGGGGCAAGAGTAACCAAATTCAGAAATCGCTCACTCAATGATACGGACATATTTAAACCTACACTTGCCCAGTCCACCAGTAAACTAATAATAATTTTAAAAGAATTATACAAAAGAACGATTCACTGAATACCAGCAAAGTTTATGTGGGTGAAAAAAGACACCTTGGAGTCGATGCCTGTTGATTGCGAAAACATAATCAAAGACTCCGATGGCGAGAAATTAAGATTTTAGTGTTTCAGAGTCACGCGCGTAGATTTTTTGATGTGTCACGCGGAGTACCAAGCTATGACAACCGCGTTGCGAACCGATGCGCTCGGACATGTGTTTTTCGAACTTCAAACTCTTTCACCGGTTAATATAATCCGATTTGGCCGAAATTTTCACAGGTTCTATTTTACACCTAAAAGAGCAAACATTTAGGAGGTGGATTAGCAAAAAAAAAAAAAGAAAGAGGGTACACAGTACTGTGTCAAGGAGCCTCTTATCGCTATCAAAATGTTAGCAAGACTGCTGAAAAATCAGAAAGCATTACTGTATGGATAAAGAACACAGTATTAAGGAGAGTGTTAAGGAGTCCTAACGCCTCTTGAAAATCATGTAGCCGTTGTGTTGAGTTTTACAACCAGTCTCAACGACACTGCGAGTTTCAGAGAATCTCAGTTTTTCATTCTCGAAGAAACCAGACCCTACCACTTGATCCTTTTTTTCTGCATATCAATTCAACCACTTGTTTCACAACTGAGACATATCTTACATTCTGTTCGTGACACTGCAAGCATATGTTCCACTTTCTCGTCCTCATCTCGTGGCTGCGTGATTCTAATTTGCTGAGGACTGTGAAATTTTCAAGTGATTCGCGCGGCCAAATTCGTCAGATTGTCTTCGAGCACTGCCACGGTACTCGCAAGAGGAAAGGAGCACTAACTTGATTAACGTCTAGTGTTTCGGCTTAAAGCCCCTCGTGTCGTTTACGTATAGTTTTACGCGATTGCTTTTCTTTCGAGAAATATAGCTCCAAGGCTGCAATGTATAGTAAACTGATGCTGTAAACAGAGCTTATACAAGTTGAAAAGAGGAAATTTAAAGTTCTTGTGTATCGTGATTTCCTCGAGGAATTAACATGCTCGCGAGCATTCTATAAAAAGTAAATGTTTGATGAAAAAAAGAGAAAAAAAAGAAAGAAAGAAACAATGTTGGGGGAAAATTAATTTGGAAACAGATTCTCGGTTTTATTACGAAAATTAACATTGTGCGTGGCGAGGGTACGGCAACCGAATGATTAGATTTGCTTCCTAGAATTTGTTTTTTGACCTCGAGAGTTAAATAGGTGATTATTAGCGCTTTTTTTTGTTTTTTTTTTAATCAACTACATTAATCACGTCGGTCCTCCTTCACCATTTAGCCAGCAATATTGTATAGAAAACCAAACGTCCTACTTTTTCCGTGTCAACTGGAAACTGTGAAGCAAAGAATGATCAATTTACTATTATTTTTTTATTACAACCTTTCACAATACCAAAATGAGATTACTACACCCGGTTTCATATAAATGTTAGTGCGCCCCTGAGCGGGCTAACCTCTGTAGACATAAAAATTTAAATTTTGGACCAAAAATGAGCAAAATTAAATTAACTTGACGATTTGAAGAAAGTATAAAAGTGGGACTTTTTGGTTTGATAATTTCAAATATGGCATATCACATTTTGATCCAGTACAGATCTGGGTCGACAAATTCAAATTTCGGACCCGCAAAGAGTTCAAATTTAACAAATTGTTGATTTTTTGGAGGGGGATTGCACATTTTGAATATCGTATCAGATTTTTGATTAGGCCCCGATTTGGATTACAAATTCAACATCTTATCATTCAAAGAAGGAAAATTTATTTAAAATAATTCAAAGAGTTTTACATGAAAAAATTACTGGCCAGTAATTTCGTATTGGGGTATTGAACCCGCGTCCATTGTAACATTTGACTGAAATGTAGCGATTGTCTCTAACCACTCGGCCACGGAGCAAATGATGAAATAGTGACTTAAGAATGCATTTAAATATTCACGACATAGTACAGCTGTTACCGTTTGTTGTTAACCGTCGTAACGCTTTTGCTGGCCACTACCTGTGTATACTGTTTGTGCATGTGAACAAACTAAAGACAAGATTATGATACTGTATTATGTAGTAATTAACTGAGCAAATTAAACTTTTGAATTAATTACGCACACGAAAATCACCTGTCTATTATAAATAAAAATTTAAAAAAAATACAGACCATGTCAGCGAAAAACATTGCCGCTTCTGATCAAATAGTATAAGAAATATCTTCCATAATAACAGCCAAAAGTGAGTTTACATGACTCGGGAATTACTCACTTGCTACAATCATTCGCAAACTTTCCCTCACCATGTAATCACTCATTTTTGACTCTTGGTGTGTAACATACTATTTTATTCCAGCCAAGGGTATACTTGAGGATTTCAGAAAACTGAAAAACTGAAGAAAAAAAAAGTTGTTCCATATACAAAATGTATATAAAAATAAATTTTCTTAATACATTTTTTTTTTGTGACTTTCTCCGATGTTTTAATACATAGTTTTTTTGTCATTCTGGGTGGAGACAAATCCAACAAATCAAAGATCATACAAATTGGTCCAGCCGTTCTTGGGTTATAAATGGTGTAAAAAATCCGACTTTTTGTTTTATATATAATAGATTGGCCAAACTGACAGTTTTATGAAACAAGGTAAACGGGCGTCATGTTATAAGTTTTCGTGATTGGCTCGAATAAATATGAAGAAATTAAGGCCCTCATCTTTGCAACGTGAAGAATTATTTCAATTTTCTAAAAATTATCTATTCATCAAAACATCCCAATTTCTAATAGCAGCTTGTAACTTTAACTTAAGAAGCAAGTAGGCAAGAAGGAACAGCGGATGTAGGCTAGAAGAGTAAAGGAATCAAGCTAGGTGGAGGATAAGCTGAGTTCGCTTACAACAAGGCGACAACTGACCACAGTACACAGTCGAGCTTATAGGCTACTTGTCTAGGTTCACAACTAAGGGGCAACCCGTCTAGTAAGAGAACTTTAGAAGCAAGTAAGCAAAAAGAGCAGTAGCTGTAGGCTTGTAAGATAAGCAGAGGGAGCAGGGTTTGCTTGCAACTAGGCGGCAACCAACCCCAGTACACAGTCGAGCTTACAGGCTGCTTGTTTAGGTTCACAACCAGTAGTCAACCAGGCCAGTACGTGAACTTAAAAAGCAAAAGTAGGCAAGACAGAGCAGCAGAAATTGGGACTCGGAATCAAAGTGCCTGACATCTACTGGGTGTTTTGTCCAGTACATGAACTTAAGAAATAAAAGTAGGCAAGAAAGAGCAGCAGAAATTGGGACTTGAAATCAAATTGCCTGACATCTAGCAGATGTTTTATGTACCCTCACTGAGTGATCATGGAGAAAAAATATTTAATTTGTAAGTGCCCTTAAATGGAAAAAATTACTTAAATTTGCAGTTCAGTGTCCTCCAGAGGTTAATTAAGTGCAACTTTGAGAAACTTTTTCCATTTAAGGACACTTAAAAATTAAGTGTTGTCCGAAAATACGGCTATCATTTCTTACTTCACCGCACTTCTATTACTTTTATTACCTGATATATTATATTTTTAATCGCAAGTTCGAATATATAGCTCTCTGCAGTTCCAATTTGAAGCACGTCCGTTATTTCTTCATTTTATAATGATTTTTTTTTTTTTTAAACCCTATTTCCTCATTTACAGCAATGTTATTTCCCTCCATGATCAGTCACAAGTGACCCATATACTACTTGCACATTAGCGCTCTACATTCCGTTCCACATCCCGATACGCTGAAAGTAGAGCAGAGGAATTAGGCTAGGCGTAGTGTAAGCTGAGTTTGTATGCAACCAGGCGGCCACCGATCCCGTTACGCAATCGAGCTGGTAGGCAACCAGGCCAGTACGTGAACTTAAGAGCAAGCAGGCGAGGAGAAGCATTAAAAGTGGACTAGACGAGAGGCCGCAGGAATTAGGCGGAAGAAGCGGAGAAGTAAGCTAGGCTAGGCTAACGCGAGGAACTACAGCATTAGGCCAACTATGCGAACGCGTCGGAAAACAACAGTCTCTGAAGGAGGGTTGAGTTGGAGAGTTTATAGAGTTGTTTGGCGCATATTGTCGCCGCAGGATCTGGCGAATGTAGGAAAACTTGGAACGTAGAGAGAGAGAGAAAGAGGGAGAAAGCGCGACTGCGACTCGATGACTGAATTCGTCGATCACGAGGGGAGGGGGACTGAACGGGGTTAAAAGGTTACACGAATAATGACCGAAGAATAAAAAAAGGATAGCACTGAACATGCGACCAGCGCTTTTCGAAGGCTGGAATCGGTTCCGGAGGACGTAGGGAATGGATGAGGAGAAAAACGGTACTGGTTCTGTGACGGTGCATAATGATTAGGCCGCAGGGTCAGGTAACTGTTAGCTGTCGGACAGTTTCTCGTTCACCGCCGAATAATGTTGGGTCGTCGTAACAATATATAAATGCCCAGCAATAGCCGGGACAAGACGCGAAGCACTGGGACTGGAGTGTCCAGTGCAGGTAATGGAATAGAAATCTAACAGCAAGCCGAGGAAAAGTGCAATGGACAACAAGGTCTGAGCATTCGGCGCACACCTCACACAAATGTAATGTAAAAGTCAAGGACACCGCTGCGAACGCTTTCACCGGCGCGGGAGAAAGGAAGCACGCCCTCGCATTCGGAATCTCAGCCTTCAACATTCGTGCAATGCACGCGCGTGTACTTCGCCGCTGAAGTGGCTCGCCTATTCTACGGGTGTAAGGCGGCCGTACGTAATTTCGACAAGACATCCTATACGTTACATTTTACGAGCCAAAAAATTCGCGTACATCCGTCGTAAAGTGAACGCAGCCAGCGGGGGCAACGTTTGACGGAGAGATAGCAGAAATAAACGCAGAGTCCCGCTGCTTACGTCCGGCTTGCCGGTGCCGAGGAGCTTCGTAGTACCGCGAAATTTTCTTTCGAAACGAGCCCACGTCTGAGACGAGTCTCATTTCCTTCCTTTGAAGTTCCTGTTCCTTTTTTTCTTCTTTTTCTCCCCCATCTCTCATTTTACGACAAGCTCGTCAAATCCCTCAAACTCGTTCGCACTTATACGAGCTCCAGTCAGAGCACACCGACTGCGGAAAATCACGCGACGAAACTCGTAAATCATTTTACCTTTAACGTCGTTCGGGGGTAACGTCGTAATTCATCTTTTCTTCATTAATTAACTATCTGTACACGTCTTAATTAGTCGCAAGTTTTTAACGAATATTCGGCGTCCGTCCCGTACCCTGTCTGCCGTCGCGTTCGTTCGCTCGTTAACGGGAAAATCTCTCTCTCTCTTTCTCACCCCTCTGATCTCCCCTCGCTACATTGTTAAAACTTTCCGATAATGGTTTGGCTTGTACTTTCGACTCCCTTTGACCCCCTCCCCCAGCTCGGTATCTCATCGCCGGACGCGTATTTCCCGTTTCTCGTACAATTTTAATTCGTCGAGACGCTCGTTTTCGAAACAGAAGTTCTTCGTATGATCTTACGTTTTCTTCTTCTTCTTCTTTTTTTTTTGGGGGGGGGGGGTTCCTTCGTGAAACGTGCCCGTCTCGCGTGATTAATGCGTTCATATGTTGACAAAATCTTACTATATATATATATATGTACGAACACACGGCCTACCGCCGTTTCGACAGTTCCATTTTTCTTTTCGCTAGCGCAATTAATAAAGAGCGAGGAAATGAAGAGAAAAATACGACGAGAAACGAAAACGTCGGCGTCATTTCGATTTACGCTCTCGAGTTTGATAGTTTCTTCCTTTTTTTTTCTGTGTTTCTTTTTTTCAGCGTTTAAAATTTTAATTTGACTTTAATGCACCTTCCCTGGCGAGAGCTTGTTAACCAGAATTTAAAGGCTTAATTATTTTTATTATCTATTCGACGGTTTTGCTTGTCTAGATGGCCGGATAGCGTAAATGAGAATCGCGTGGGTCGTGATTTTAAAACGAGAGAGAGAGAGAGAGAGAGAGAGAGAGAGAGAGAGAGAGAAAACGAAAGACGTTTTATTCGCGTATTAAAATCTGCGTTGTGCCGGTGCGGTAAAATGGCTGCGAAATGGACCTCTTTAGACTTTCATTGTATAGGCTTGTTTGCGTAGGCGACTACACGCGATGTGAAATATAATGCCCCTTTTAAACTTTAGATAGTCGGATCTAAATTTGGGTAAGGAGAATCTTCACGTGGACAAAGCTGTTTCTTTAGGGTGACAAACATCTAGAGCCGGGTTCATACTGGGGCTAGCGGGGTCGTGACCTCGGGTGACTTGGCTGGTTTCCAGTTTCATGTTTCAGAACCTTTTATTAGGGAAGTCACTGAGTACGGCGAATGCTTCCAGCCCTTCAAGGGCAAAGGTATACTTCACTCTCTCTCATTCCCCCTTTCTTGGGCCCCCCTATGAAAAAAATTGAAAAGTAAAATTAAAGTACTTTTTCAGGACCCTTTGCAGAACTGTAGCCAGCATAATTTTTCATCTTTTCCTCGAGTGTGCAAATCTTTTTTTTTGTTTCCCATTGTTTTATCCCCTTTATCCCTCCTTCCTTTTTGCTCCCTCACTTCCCCCTCCTTGGGAATATAGATCCTGTGCTAGAATTTTTGATTACAAATCATAGGAATCGAAAAAAAATTATTTTTGAGAGTGGGAACCAAATTTTTACTGTCTGTAAAATGAATTTACAGGTGACCTTGAATTTTTGGAAGAAAACTAAGGAACAAGTAACTTAGGATAAAATTTTTAAATTAAGGTTTTAGAAAACAGGGACGGATGGGCGCTAAAATTATTACCGGGCATTTTGAGTGGTGCGGCGCCGTAAGAGTTTTGTCTCCCCTCCCCCAATACACACATATAAATTAAATTGACTTTCTTTAATAAAGTGTATTTATAACTGAGGTCACCAAGAAAAATGTTTAAAAAATGATTACAATGTAATAATGAAAATTATTTAAAAAACGTGTCGGAAGTTAGAAAATAGGGGGAAAGACTGGCAGAAAGGAGGAGAGGCAGCTATCTATACTACTTTGGTTCCACAAAAGGTTACAGGGGTGGGTTTTTATATTAACAAAAATATCAAAAATGATTTTGTGGAAATTAAAATAATATCTGAAAGAATATGCCTACTAAAACTGAAAATAGATGAGAAGACAAAAATGCTAATCTTGCAAGTGTGTGTGCCCCGATGTACAAATGCGTGTCGCAAATTGCGACAATGTAACACTGGGATTTGTAACAACATTTTTGCGACTTTGTCACAAAAATTCGACCAATCAGGGAAGAGGAGCTGCGTAGCAATTTTCACAAATTTGAGAGAGTGTCGCAGTTTTTTGTTACACTGTCACAGTTTTTTGTTACATTGTCGCAGTGTTCTTTTTGTTACTTCGTCGCAATTTTTTGGTACTGTGTAGCAATTCCAGGCTCCGCCTTTATTGCGACATTGTCACAATTTTTCGGTACTGTGTAGCAATTCCAGGTTCCGCCTTTATTGCGACATTGTCACAATTTTTTTGTTACAGTGCAGCAATAATCTCCCATAAGAATCAGCCCCAAGCGGATGGCGACGGTGGTATTATTTTTGGAAAATTATTATATACAAAAAGGAATTACATGGAAAGCAAGATTGTTGAAATAGGTTATCATAACGACCAATTTCAACAAAAATTGCTGTCTCCTGTGCGATATAATTCATTTCTGTATACTCGTTAGTTTTCCAAAAATACTGCATTCACGCGACCCCAACATCCTACCGAACACAGCGACTACAGTATCAACCGAGACGGAAACATAGCGCGTCCCGTAGCCCTCGTCAGTTCACACAGACAAGGCATTACAATCGCAGGGCGTTGTTACCACCAGATCAGAAGGACTGGTACTGTGCGGGTCGCGAATAGCTTACTGAACGTCGTGAAACACGTAGCTAGTAAGTGAACTGCGGCTGCACATTCTTCGGCACAGAGAGAGACAACTTTAAAAAAAGCCGCGGGGAAAGCAAGGGCAAACGACCCCGACTAACCTGCACAGGAGAGTGGCACGTCAGAAACCGCGACAGCTAATACACCGGAATCAGATATGGCGCCTGCAGAAGAAGAATGCAGAGGTAATTCTAAAACGTCGGTAAAATGAGAGCTTGCGTACATGAAATAGTAGTCTAGAGGAGAGGAAGGATATTCTGGACAGGACCAGATTTTAGACAGGCGATTTTTTAACTACATATTTACAGTGACTCAAAATCGATATTTCTTGGATTGTATATTGGCAACACTGATAACTTAGTGTTTCACAAAAAAAATTTACCAAGGTCTCACTGATCCTGAAAAAAATTATTTTCTCAAGAAAAATAATTGGCTTAGTGACTTATAAAATTAGGACTATCTTTTGACTGTGAAATTGGACAAGTCTCTAAACTGGTCACCAGACAGAGCCAGCATTTCAAAATATATTGCGTTTTGTTGATGGTTGCTGTATGCCAGTGATGATACAGTCGATGCGTTCGGAGACATTGCCGAGAGTTATTATTGTTGCTGCAGAGGCTATAATGACAGCTGAGCATATGGCACTAATTCTTGCGGCCACAGTGGCAGTGGTTAATGACAGTAGTGAACCTGATGCACCATCGAAACATGAAGATGCCAAAATCTATTGGCCTGATGATCGGCGACATGTTGTTCGTTTATCAAAATATGAGGCCCTAAAAAGTATGAAGTAAATGGCAAATGAATTATAATAACAAGATTTCCTAAATTTCGAAAGAAACGCGAGTTTTGAACGAACGTTTGTAAAGCAGATGATGGAACATAACTGGGAAGAAGTAAACTGCCTCTATTTAAAAAAAAAAAAGAAAAATAAAAGTAAAAGATGTTATGCCGACGGACTGCATATTTAATCAATTTTTGACCTACTAAAAGTGGATCAAATTTTCTTCTGAAACCTTGAAAAAGTATAATTCAGTCATATTATCAAAAAAAAAAAAAAAAAAAAAAAAAAAAGAAAAAAAAAGCTCGCATCATCGGTAACTTGTGAGATGACTGTGCTGGGAACTGAAATATCAACATTTTTGAAGAATAACCCATATTGTTATTCGTTAGTTTGTGTATTCTTTATTCTTTCACGTCCCTAATACGGGAATAATTCGAAAAACTTCCCTTACAAACAACCGTTAAATTTCAACTTCGCCGCCAGACAGCAATATGACTGCTGCTGTTCTGCTGGATACGTTCATGGGAAGCTCAAGATCTTTAATTTTCTAAATGCAGTTACTGACTACTAGAGTTCTGCATCGGTATATTCCGCATACATGATAACGATTCGCATGAAGCGGAACTCGTCACAATGAGAGTACCATTACCGCTTTTGCGGAACAGATAACTTTGTGTAAGCGATACTGCACTACGCGGAACAGGTTGTGTCTCGGCTCCGCAACTTGCGGAACAAACTTATTAGGCGTACCGCTTTTTGCGATCGTTACTTCGTCATGAGCAGAGGAAGCGTGTAATATGCCTATTTATTTGGTAATTGGTATCAAACAAATGGGGATAGAGAACTCTTATCGTACAATGTACATATAAAATATCAGGGTAGTTGAGAGTGGAGATGAAGCCATGAAAATAATTAGGAAATGTCTGCGTGTCCAGGATGCTGACGTTACTGCGTGGTCTAATGGTTTACTGAAGATATGTAACTATTAACGACGTTTGTTGAAAGTAGGCTTGTCAAAAAATTTTCAATTACCGGTTATTTTCGGTTAATTTTTTTCTAAGTTACTTTTACTTTAATGAAATACCACGCCTAGGAAAAAAAAAAAAAACCGCGTCTGGGGGAAAAAGTAGAATTTAAATCCCTAGGAAATATATGAACTGTACCGGATTGATTGAACCTTTGGGAATAAGATTAGCTGGAAGAATCAAAATTTTCATTTCCCCCCCCCTTGTCTCAGAAAGGTCTAAAGATGAATCGGCAAAGTTACCTGCGTATGGGGTGACATTGCCATTACATAAGAAATGCATAGAAAATGAGTGAAAATGTACAAAATGCATTCAGAAAGGCTATAAAAACGAAAGAAAAATTGCAGTTTAAGTTAATTTACGTCTTCAGGGAAGATAAATATTCCTCGGGATTCAATACTGGTTTTTGAAGTGTTGGATCTATGTTCCATCATCGATCTACGCCCTTAACAATGTTGAGAATACATTTGTATTCATTACAGAGCCAGTGTTATGGTCAAAAATATATTCAGACCTAGCACATTTTTTAATTGTTGTTCCACTATTTTTCTGTCATTCGAAACTTTATTTCACCGTGTCCGTTTTTATTCTCCACTGCCCTTCTTTTTTTAACCGCTGATTATATTTATTCGCCATTATTTTCTAATTTTCTGCCGGGTGGGAAAATGCATACCATTCTATAACAATAAAATTGTTAAAAATTAAAATTAATTTGTTAATTTATTATCAAATGGAGAAATTCATCTTTCTTTACTTATCTTCAGATTTCAAAATTATTCACAGTGTATACTGGTTTATGCAGAACATAGAATAGTATTTTTGAATCAGGTGAGAATCCTTTATAATTTTAGGATTAATTTCTTAAAATTTTTTCAAAAGTGAAAATGGTGGCTTTTTCTACCCGTACGAATACGTAGAGCCTTTTAGTTCATAATCGCTTAATCTGAATCTAATTCTGAATTACTCCTGAATTTTGACCTTACTCCGATTCAGAACAGAGCTTAGAGAAAACGCTAACGCTCTCAGTTATTTTCATCTGTTATTGCAAAAAAAAAAAAAAAAAAAAGGTTACTCGGTTCCTTTTTGCACTGAATATGTGAATTTTTTTTTAGCAGATTCGAAATTGCTTGTTTTTTACTATATCGTACTCGTATTTTGCCGAGCAATAGCCCAACCAATCTAACGATTCTGTTATGACGATTTTTTTATCCAATTGAATATTCCAAGATGAATTCTAATTTAAAAAACATGGAAATTATTAATAACTCAGGCTTCTCTTCGGACCACCGAGCGGGAAGGGCATCTCTCAAAATACCACCGAATCCATCTTTCGGTAACCACAGTGACAAGCATACAAAGAAAAAACTAATAATCCCCGAGTACATAAATAAATTCAAAATCGCAAATGAAACTTTGGCGAACGAGTTAAAGAAGCGAAATTTTGGAGACACCGCGCAAACCCAAATTATGTATAACATACTAAAGAAGACTATTCAGTACACATCAGGAAAGTAGGACCCGCAAAAGTAGTATAAAAACTGACGATAAGATTTCGGAAAACACGAAATAACTCCCTAAAACAAGAGAAAATATTAATACGAAATCTCAAAAAACAATTGAAGATAAGATAGAACAAGGCGAGGTAAAAAAATCAGTGGAAGGAAATACGTCGGAATGTTAGGAATGTCGACACAACATTAATCGAAAAAATAATTAACATAAATGGCTTTACAAAATTTGCAAAAAAACTAACCCAGACCGGCACCTTTGCGTTCATTAGGTGAAAAGACTCTAAAGGGCCAGTAAAATATGGTCAAGAGGAGATTTCGGAAATCGCATCTAAATTCTACAGAGACCTCTATGCGAAAACGAACAATAATAACACGTTAATCTGGAAAAGTACATACACGAACATCAGCTCAACTCCTGCTCCCTGTGGATAAAAGAGGTGGCCAAATAGATAACGAAATAATAAAAATTCTAGCGGACACAGTAGTATACCCGTTAACAAGGATCGATAACAAAATTTTGGAAACAAAAATTACACCAGAACAATGGAACATCTCGGAAATAATCCTACTATTCAAAAAAGGTGACAGAGCAGACAGCAGCAACTACAGACCACTCAACCTTATCTTCAACGCGTTCGTTCGCTCGTTAACGGGAAAATCTCTCTCTCTCTTTCTCACCCCTCTGATCTCCCCTCGCTACATTGTTAAAACTTTCCGATAATGGTTTGGCTTGTACTTTCGACTCCCTTTGACCCCCTCCCCCAGCTCGGTATCTCATCGCCGGACGCGTATTTCCCGTTTCCCGTACAATTTTAATTCGTCGAGACGCTCGTTTTCGAAACAGAAGTTCTTCGTATGATCTTACGTTTTCTTCTTCTTCTTCTTCTTTTTTTTTTTGGGGGGGGGGGGTTCCTTCGTGAAACGTGCCCGTCTCGCGTGATTAATGCGTTCATATGTTGACAAAATCTTACTATATATATATATATGTACGAACACACGGCCTACCGCCGTTTCGACAGTTCCATTTTTCTTTTCGCTAGCGCAATTAATAAAGAGCGAGGAAATGAAGAGAAAAATACGACGAGAAACGAAAACGTCGGCGTCATTTCGATTTACGCTCTCGAGTTTGATAGTTTCTTCCTTTTTTTTTTCTGTGTTTCTTTTTTTCAGCGTTTAAAATTTTAATTTGACTTTAATGCACCTTCCCTGGCGAGAGCTTGTTAACCAGAATTTAAAGGCTTAATTATTTTTATTATCTATTCGACGGTTTTGCTTGTCTAGATGGCCGGATAGCGTAAATGAGAATCGCGTGGGTCGTGATTTTAAAACGAGAGATAGAGAGAGAGAGAGAGAGAGAGAGAGAGAGAGAGAGAGAGAGAGAGAGAGAACGAAAGACGTTTTATTCGCGTATTAAAATCTGCGTTGTGCCGGTGCGGTAAAATGGCTGCGAAATGGACCTCTTTAGACTTTCATTGTATAGGCTTGTTTGCGTAGGCGACTACACGCGATGTGAAATATAATGCCCCTTTTAAACTTTAGATAGTCGGATCTAAATTTGGGTAAGGAGAATCTTCACGTGGACAAAGCTGCTTCTTTAGGGTGACAAACATCTAGAGCCGGGTTCATACTGGGGCTAGCGGGGTCGTGACCTCGGGTGACTTGGCTGGTTTCCAGTTTCATGTTTCAGAACCTTTTATTAGGGAAGTCACTGAGTACGGCGAATGCTTCCAGCCCTTCAAGGGCAAAGGTATACTTCACTCTCTCTCATTCCCCCTTTCTTGGGCCCCCCTATGAAAAAAATTGAAAAGTAAAATTAAAGTACTTTTTCAGGACCCTTTGCAGAACTGTAGCCAGCATAATTTTTCATCTTTTCCTCGAGTGTGCAAATCTTTTTTTTTTGTTTCCCATTGTTTTATCCCCTTTATCCCTCCTTCCTTTTTGCTCCCTCACTTCCCCCTTCTTGGGAATATAGATCCTGTGCTAGAATTTTTGATTACAAATCATAGGAATCGAAAAAAATTTATTTTTGAGAGTGGGAACCAAATTTTTACTGTCTGTAAAATGAATTTACAAGTGACCTTGAATTTTTGGAAGAAAACTAAGGAACAAGTAACTTAGGATAAAATTTTTAAATTGAAGTTTTAGAAAACAGGAACGGATGGGCGCTAAAATTATTACCGGGCATTTTGAGTGGTGCGGCGCCGTAAGAGTTTTGTCTCCCCTCCCCCAATACACACATATAAATTAAATTGACTTTCTTTAATAAAGTGTATTTATAACTGAGGTCACCAAGAAAAATGTTTAAAAAATGATTACAATGTAATAATGAAAATTATTTAAAAAACGTGTCGGAAGTTAGAAAATAGGGGGAAAGACTGGCAGAAAGGAGGAGAGGCAGCTATCTATACTACTTTGGTTCCACAAAAGGTTACAGGGGTGGGTTTTTATATTAACAAAAATATCAAAAATGATTTTGTGAAAATTAAAATAATATCTGAAAGAATATGCCTACTAAAACTGAAAATAGATGAGAAGACAAAAATGCTAATCTTGCAAGTGTGTGCCCCGATGTACAAATGCGTGTCGCAAATTGCGACAATGTAACACTGGGATTTGTAACAACATTTTTGCGACTTTGTCACAAAAATTCGACCAATCAGGCAAGAGGAGCTGCGTAGCAATTTTCACAAATTTGAGAGAGTGTCGCAGTTTTTTGTTACACTGTCACAGTTTTTTGTTACATTGTCGCAGTGTTCTTTTTGTTACTTCGTCGCAATTTTTTGGTACTTGTAGCAATTCCAGGCTCCGCCTTTATTGCGACATTGTCACAATTTTTCGGTACTGTGTAGCAATTCCAGGTTCCGCCTTTATTGCGACATTGTCACAATTTTTTTGTTACAGTGCAGCAATAATCTCCCATAAGAATCAGCCCCAAGCGGATGGCGACGGTGGTATTATTTTTGGAAAATTATTATATACAAAAAGGAATTACATGGAAAGCAAGATTGTTGAAATAGGTTATCATAACGACCAATTTCAACAAAAATTGCTGTCTCCTGTGCGATATAATTAATTTCTGTATACTCGTTAGTTTTCCAAAAAATACTGCATTCACGCGACCCCAACATCCTACCGAACACAGCGACTACAGTATCAATCGAGACGGAAACATAGCGCGTCCCGTAGCCCTCGTCAGTTCACACAGACAAGGCATTACAATCGCAGGGCGTTGTTACCACCAGATCAGAAGGACTGGTACTGTGCGGGTCGCGAATAGCTTACTGAACGTCGTGAAACACGTAGCTAGTAAGTGAACTGCGGCTGCACATTCTTCGGCACAGAGAGAGACAACTTTAAAAAAAGCCGCGGGGAAAGCAAGGGCAAACGACCCCGACTAACCTGCACAGGAGAGTGGCACGTCAGAAACCGCGACAGCTAATACACCGGAATCAGATATGGCGCCTGCAGAAGAAGAATGCAGAGGTAATTCTAAAACGTCGGTAAAATGAGAGCTTGCGTACATGAAATAGTAGTCTAGAGGAGAGGAAGGATATTCTGGACAGGATCAGATTTTAGACAGGCGATTTTTTAACTACATATTTACAGTGACACAAAATCGATATTTCTTGGATTGTATATTGGCAACACTGATAACTTAGTGTTTCACAAAAAAAAATTACCAAGGTCTCACTGATCCTGAAAAAAATTATTTCCTCAAGAAAAATAATTGGCTTAGTGATTTATAAAATTAGGACTATCTTTTGACTGTGAAATTGGACAAGTCTCTAAACTGGTCACCAGATAGAGCCAGCATTTCAAAATATATTGCGTTTTGTTGATGGTTGCTGTATGCCAGTGATGATACAGTCGATGCGTTCGGAGACATTGCCGAGAGTTATTATTGTTGCTGCAGAGGCTATAATGACAGCTGAGCATATGGCACTAATTCTTGCGGCCACAGTGGCAGTGGTTAATGACAGTAGTGAACCTGATGCACCATCGAAACATGAAGATGCCAAAATCTATTGGCCTGATGATCGGCGACATGTTGTTCGTTTATCAAAATATGAGGCCCTAAAAAGTATGAAGTAAATGGTAAATGAATTATAACAACAAGATTTCCTAAATTTCGAAAGAAACGCGAGTTTTGAACGAACGTTTGTAAAGCAGATGATGGAACATAACTAGGAAGAAGTAAACTGCCTCTATTTAAAAAAAAAAAAAAAAGAAGAAAAAAAAAAGTAAAAGTAAAAGATGTTATGCCGACGGACTGCATATTTAATCAATTTTTGACCTACTAAAAGTGGATCAAATTTTCTTCTGAAACCTTGAAAAAGTATAATTCAGTCATATTATCAAAAAAAAAAAAAAAAAAAAAAAAAAAAAAAACTCGCATCATCGGTAACTTGTGAGATGACTGTGCTGGGAACTGAAATATCAACATTTTTGAAGAATAACCCATATTGTTATTCGTTAGTTTGTGTATTCGTTATTCTTTCACGTCCCTAATACGGGAATAATTCGAAAAACTTCCCTTAAAAACAACCGTTAAATTTCAACTTCGCCGCCAGACAGCAATATGACTGCTGCTGTTCTGCTGGATACGTTCATGGGAAGCTCAAGCTCTTTAATTTTCAAAATGCAGTTACTGACTTCTATGCAACTTTTGTTAGATTAACATTGGTAATTGGTGGAACTGGATTGTGTATACAAATACCTGTAAATTGATAGGTATTGCGTTTTGACAAAATGACAAAATGTGGCAGTTTCTATAAAAAGGGGTAACTTTGTCGATCGATCAAAGTCTCAGAAAACGCGAAAAAAGAAAAACAAAATTTTTTGGTCGAAAAATCAATTTCGAGACTTTGGTTGATTTCTATAGAAAAAACATCGCAATAACGAAGAGACAAAACTTACGCGCATGAGAGAGAAGAGGCAGCGAGAGAGAATGAGAACCATGAGAGAGAATGAGAAAGGAATGCGAATCTCAGCGTCGCTTCTTCGTAGTTTTTCGGAGCTCAAGAATAAATCCGATGTTCTGAACTGTTACCACGTAAAAGAGCGAAAAATTACCTTTCCAAAAAGCCCTCATCGAGGCTGGTAACGTGATTCCGCGGCGAGTTAGGGCCGCTTGACGGAGTGGGAGAAAAAGGTGTGTCTAACTTTAAACGCGTTTTTCCCAAAAACGTGTTTTTGCGCGTTCTTGTTACACTCATCTTTGACCGCTTATATCTCCGGAACAAAAAACGCTACAAATCTCACCGATAGCTAGTTGGAATGGGCATTCATTCCTCTATTATTACGTACTGCCTGTAACTCAAAATTCGTTGGATCGACAAAGTTACCCCCTTTTTTTATAGAAACTGCCACAAATACTCTTGTCATGACATAACAAAACCATATGAAAAAACAAAATGACAGAACACCAAACATTACAAAACTCGTGACATAACAAAAAAAGAAAAAAATGAAATAATGCTTGTCTGACAAAACGACAGAAATTGTTTTGTATAACATCACCGCTTTTAGGACCTACTTTCAAAACTCAGGACTTTTCAGCATCTGTAGACACCCTGTAATATGGTGAAAAACAACCAACTTTACAAGGTCTGAAGAAAACTGAACTGGAGCACCAAAAACTGGATAGAACAACGTTATTTCAGTATCCAGTAACAGGTTTCGGAATTAGTTCGCCAGGAGCGCGAGCAGTAGTTCCTGGTGAGGGTTTTTCATCTTTGTACCGCGGTTCGTAACTGTAACGTTTATTCTACGAGTAACTTTAAAAGGATTTTGTACTTTGCTGGCTAGTTATTTCTGACTGGATGTAGGAAACAAGCGTAGCGATGTGTAATTATTACGCTCATCGATTATTGGGAGCTAACATGTACCTCATTACATTGATGAAATAATTAAAAATTACAAGAATCGCGGATTTTTTCTTTTGTAAACAAGATTATCCACTTTAGGAAATGCCCTTACTGTCTGAATCACTTTTGTGGGAAAATAAGTGTACAGAACGCCCAGCTGAAACAACACAGTTTCACACTTACCAATTGATGGACTATTTTGGCGGACTTTCGGACCAACACGCGATGGAAACTTTAACTACATCACTCTACACGTGTATGGCGGAACCTTAGCAACACGGTGGGTACAAGTTTTCATTTTTTCAACCTGCAGGTTAGAGGCAAAATTTTAACCCACAAACGCGCGTTCCTAGTTAATAAAAATCAATTACCAATCGTATACGAGCGATTGATTTCGGTGTCTTGGTAATTTTCCATTGTCACTGCGGTTATTGTTGTACATTTCTTCGCATTCTTTTTACCCTGTAGTGCGTTAAGCGGGTTAGCAAATAATTCTCAGCCGCGGAGAAGGTCGTTTTTAGCCGATCGAAACGCCGAAGTGTAGTGGATGTAACGATTAGCAATCGTTTGTTTGTCCTTTCTCAGATATTCAATCGAGGTGAATGATTCGTAAAGGAGAGAGAAGACTGCTACATGTAGCCGAGAGTGGACCCTCTGGCAGACTGTCAATCGTTAGAAGGAAAGAAGTGAAATGCAAAAATCGGCTTACAACTCGATTACAAATCCGAGAAGCAAAAATAGACCATAAATATTTTAATAAGAATGAGTAAGAAACGCAAAGACATTTGGAAATATCTCATCTAGCAACTCTCGTAAGGCAGTTCAACGGTCATGAGAAGAGGGAAGGCGAAGCAACCATTTCAACACTTTTGTAGTAGAGACCTGCAATGACATCTTCCAATGGTCGTATACTTGGCTAGTGTTTCGGAAATTGAAATCTTTTTGGTCCCTCGGGCGAGTGGTGCTTTTTCCTTGTTTTTTACTAGCATCCCAAGACAGTTCTGGACAATCTCGGTTGTCGGAATGTATGAGGTCAATTATTAATCTATTCACCATCTAGTCGTTTCTTGGTTATATTTTGTTTATCACATTTTTATTTCAAATTATTTATTTCCATGAACATTTTTTCGTATAATAACGCTTGAGTGGGACATACACCCCCTGTCACATAGAGAATACTACACGCACTCGTGCCTGAAGTACGAGTATATACGTTTTATTCATATTATTATGATAAAAGATACACCGCCATTTCTCTTTTTTGTCTTTCGATCCGATGACTATGCAACGATTACCTTTTTTCCCCCTTATTTTTTAGAACGAAAACCCTCGACGCTCGTAACGCCCGCAGCTAAGACGTTTTTCATTTCAAGTGAAGGCGGGAAAATTTAGAAACTCATTGTCTAATATTATCGGTGTGTAGGCGATTCTTTCGGTAAATTACGCAAAAATTTTTCATATTTTCCCGTACTTTGACCCTTATTTTTCTGTACTACATTTATCTCCAATTCGAACAAAATTTGACCGAATGAATCGTATACTAAACTAGCAACCCTCCTAGATCCACCACAGACAGAAACCCCGGAGAACGCAGACCCATCCCCAAGAAGACCAGTGAGCGCCAAGACAGGCACCCTCATCAGCGTTGCGTGGTAATTTTGAATTTAGAGTCGGTGATGGCCAGAAGGGGTAAATACCATATTTCTAACGCCCCTGGATCTGCCGGAAGGGGCAGACACAGACAAGCACTATTATACATACATTCTAGACTGTATAGTGAATTGGCTGAAGTGAGTTGGTTCAAGTGAGTTCGATAGTAGAGAAACATTGGTATCTAGCTCTGTATTGCTAATGAAACGAATTATTTGGTGGACAATTTCCCTCACATTTGGTTGCCAAACTTGGGACCGGCTACACATTATTTTAGGCAGGTATGTTTAAAAATGTGCAGATTTGCGAAACTGTATCATGTGTGAATGCAGGCTCAAATCCAGACGACAATTTTGGGGAGGAAACCGGCAGAAAGAAAAGCGCGCGGAAATTGTTTTTGCTGCCCCTTCCTCGCAGATCCCCACAGATTTCCCCCCTCCCCAGTGAATCCGCGCCTGGTTAATGTATGCAGTACACGTTATATAGATTTTTCGCCACTAATCTACATTACTTGAACCGAGAAAGAAAGGCTTTCATTAAAAAAAAAAAAAACCTCCACATGAGCATATTTGCATATTTGCTGGTTACCCATCGTTTGGTCTCTTTCTCTCTTGCTCTTCTTTTGTCCTCGTTTTATTACCTTATTGTTATCATATTTAATCGGTGAACCTCAGTGCTTCCTATCAGTGCGCTTTATATCAGTGAGCCCTGATTCCTCCCCCAGCGTGCTTTACTGGAACTCTGTGAACTCCAAATCTCTCCCAACTTATTGTTAACTCATTGTAATGCATTATCTCACTCGGGTAAAACGTGCCTAAGAGTTATCAACATCATTCCTTTTGTAAATACAGTTGCATGTTGAATAAAGTGTGTAGAAGTGTCGCTCTTAAGCTATTAATTATCAAGAAATCAAAGGACATAGCACTCATGTGGTCAGTGTTTCCCTCGTCGCGATCGCCAACAGGAAGTAATATCGTACGTCTCGACAGTGCTTCATCTTGTGCAGTGTTAGTGCACTGATTAGGGAGGCATTCGCAGCCGCCTCTGTGCATATTCTTGCGATGCTCTCCCTCTGTTGTCCGCAATGCTCTCACCGTAGCTCGCTGTCCTGTGTATCTTGTTTCTACACGAACATCCTTTGTGCCTACTCCAGTGTCATAAAATGTCCGCGTTTTTGAGTCTCCGTTCTCGCAATGTACCAAGCGAGGTACCTTGCCGTGACTCCAGAATTCAAGCTCCCCTGTGTCTCGCTGGCTCCGTGATTCCGAGCCGTGTAACACGAGCAATCCAGCCAAGTATCATCTCCGCGTCATTTTCCGCATTTTCAGCTAAATTTCGGTGCTTCATTTCCAGGACTATGCAATATACTGCTTTTGCTCGAGTCAATTTAGAGCACATATTGGACCATGTTATCGCTCGCCCTTGAACTTGCGACCCAGAAAACGATATATTTATAGTCTGCAAATACGCTTCGCAAGAATTTCCGTCGCAATTACCGGGGAAAAGTTCGACAGCCTCGGTGAAATACGCAGCCCACGCTACCTTCGCATTCTCCATAAATACGCGCTGCATTTAACAAAATCGACTCTCGTTAAACGCGGCCATAAATCGAAACCCCCTATCCGAATTAATGGTGTCGTCTTAATGCCAACCAAGAGATCCAGTTTCGGTGGCGGCGGCGGTATCGCCACCACGTTTTATCGTCTCGCTGCGAGTTGGGAGCGAATCAAAAAGGTACCCAACTAACAGATTCGGTTGCCCGCCGAAGTAATTAGCCGAGCTTTCCGTGATTAACCAACGACGGCGCCGCGACCTCAACTCGAGCGTGATCGCTTTACTATCCTATAACCGATGGCTTCATTACCATCTTCGCTGAATACGGAATCGCCTCGGTTCGACATCCTAATGGTTTAATGTTTGGCGGAGCGTAGGGCGATGCAGGCATGCCAGATTGACTCCACAGGCACCGCGTTTCTAGCCCCGAAAACTACCATATCGAGTATCGCGTCAGTAACCAGAGGGGCGCATTGAGGCTGGCTTGGACCCCCATTTCGCCTCTCCGCTTCGGATTCGCGCTGTCCTGTCAGGATCACATCCAAACAGTACACAGAGAATGTTGACGTATAGTCAGCAAACCGAAGTGAATTTCATGCCAGTGGTAGCAGAGCGCGGGTTCCCTTCTTCTACCATCCCAACCAATAGCTCTGTTTGAAAAAAATCTTCGGCGAATTCAGCATCACCTCGACTCGCACCGGAACTTTGTGGGGTGGTGGTGAAATTTGAGCAGCAATGGCAGGATGTGCACGATTTTAAAAGTGAACGGCGAAACTAATGGAGTATCTACAGGTTCCGTTTGTACTACGTATCAGCTGGAGTATCAAGAGAGGTATGCTGGATTTACACTAAAGTTCTAAGCATGCTAATAACAAGTTATGGCTTAACATTTTAAAAGTAGCATACTTGTTAATAGCATGCTTATAACTTTGGTGTAAATCCAGCATTAACCCCACGCCATGAAACATCATCTTATCGACAGTATTGAGAATGTCGACGTATAGTTTTTTTACATCTGGTTAAGCAAGAGGGAGTGAGATTTCACGTCAGTGGTAACAGAGCGCGGTTTTTTGCTCCATGAGAACTTATTTCCCTTCCTTTTAGCTTTGTTTTAAAGATCTTCGGTGAATTCAGTATTGGCTCGGTTCGCACTCGAACTCGGGGTGGTGGTAAAGTTCAGGAACAGAAGCTCGAATGATATAGGAAATCCTTTGGCGGAGCTTCGTAGAGTGATGATCTCGACCCGGGGCAGATTGAGTATACGAGCTCTCGTTGCTGTGCTCACTCATTCCCATCAAAAGTCATAAGTGTGACTGGCTATTTTGGCCAATTCACGCCTCGTTTGTTTTTCTGCCGCTATCTGCGGTGCTTATCAACTGTAAAGAGGGAAGTGGGAAGGAAGAGATGATACGCCGAGCAGAACTTGCAAACTTGGGCAGAAATGGCAGGATGTGCACGATTCTGGAAGTGAATAGCGAAATTTATTGTTGATTGAGTATCGAGTGACTTCGTTCACAAAACATGTCTACTAGAGTAACAAAAAAAAAAAAATCATTGTTATTGTCGAAAATTATTCAACTCCGTTCACGTTTTCTTCGCTTCGCTGAAGATTACGTCAGGTTGACGGGATGATGGCAAAAATGATTGACTGGAATTTGTACGAAGGAGATAAACATTTTTGAGGTGGGTGCCTAGCAAGGGAAAGAAACGTTTACATTTAGGCACATATCGTGCTCTCCGTTCAGTCTTATACTGGAATTTTAAAGTCAAAGTTTCACTGTGAATCTCTGTGAAGAATTTTTCGACATTATGCCTAATGTTCATGACGAAGAAATTGAAATGATGGAAATACAGGTCAGTGCTCAGTAATGACATCTAAAAAATTTAGAACGTAGTTTTCGTAAATCGGTTCGAATAAATTATGCCAAAGTCATCATCACCAGTCAACAAAATTTGAGTTGAAATTATCGATGCAAAATACGAGTCGATCGAAATAATCTGAATTCCGCGTGGAATTCCTTCGATGTCCTCGAACATTCGCCTAATGGTTTGATTTCAAACTCTATAAAATTTATGTCTTCTGTATAATGGAACAAAATTTAGACGGGGCCTTTTCCCTTTAATATTGACCTTACCCCTCCCCCCAGGTTCAAATTATCCAGCGTCCTCCATAGATACACAAATTTACGTCAATTATACAGAATTTTGACCTAAAGTTTGTAACATCCAGTTAAGTAAGATGGAATGAATTTCACATCAATGGTAGCAGATAGCATGGTTTTTTGTTCTGTGGAACCATACTTTTCACCGTATATTAAATTTGAATTTATTGCTGTTTCTAGTAGTGAATCTGTTTTGAAATGGTCAAAGTCTGAAGGTCGACCTTTGATATCGTTAAACGAAATGCATTTCCATGTGTGTGATCAAAGTTTATCCAATCATATTGCGGTTACCACTAGATAACTAACTGTTAAGACATTCTCTATAGAAACTGAGAATATTTCGTTACCAGCAAATTTTGAATCCTAGCTTCCGATTTTTTAAAATTAATTCATTATTATTTTTTTGGAGAGGGGGGGCATTCTGGGCTACACAATAACATCCGCAACAAATGCCACCAATCAAACTCATCAGACAGGATAATTACCATCTTGTCTCAATACCGGTTATATATTTTTAAATTTTTTGTTTCAAGTTGTTCTTTCCCAAAAGAGTGGTATTATTATTCAGAAAGATTGGATAAGTATTTTGTTGGAAGTTAGATCTCCAGTCAGTGAGTTCACACTTCCAGAAAGGATGGCATAAAATTCTGTTATCTGAATTTTCAGTTCATTCTTGCGGTCAATCGATGACTAGTGCCAAGATAGGTATGTGCCTTTTATACAGTATGGCAATACTGATACAGTTTTGATTCCTGAACACGATCCCGGTGCCAGATCGTACAGAGTGCCCAGTTTCTTCCTAAGATGAAATTTCCTGACTTTTTCCTAACTTTCCCAGACACGTTTCAGAGCGGTCCAAAATATGGGTAAATGAAGTTAAAGGGCGTGCGAAGAGATGTGCGTACTATTCAAACCTTTGTAACTCTATTACAAAGAATAAAAATATAAAAACAAAACTAAAATATAAGAATAAAAAAAACTTAATAAATTTGCTTCATTTCGGCTTCAACCACTTCAAAGGACAACACATGAAAAAGTACGCTTTTGGAAGCTCTCTTATATGCATAGGTTTTTTTTTAAATTTAACTCTTATATTTTAGTTTTTTAAAAACATAGAAACAAAACTAAAATATAAGAATAAAAAAAACTTAATAAATTTGCTTCATTTTGGCTTCAACCACTTCAAAGGACAACACATGAAAAATTACGCTTTTATAAGCTCTCTTATATGCATAGGTTTTTATTTTTTATTTTTAACTCTTATATTTTAGTTTTTTAAAAACATAAAAACAAAACTAAAACATAAGAATTAAAAAAAATTAATAAATTTGCTTAGTTTTGGTTTCAACCACGTCAAAGGACGACACATGAAAGTATACACTTTTGAAAGCTCTCTTATATGCATAAGGCTTTTTCAAGAAATATTTCCTAAAATCCCCTCACTTTTCCAGAACTGGGCACCCTGATCGTAGTCATAAGCACATGTGGTAGCACAATTTTTTTAAATTCCCTGAAAAAGGAAAAATTCTTGAAGTTGTTTTGTCCGTAGCCATGAATATCAGTGCTTTTGACATAGTCGTGGACTAAAGTCGTCCCCCTCCCTAGATTTTGATGCTCCTGGTTTGTAAGCTTGTTGAATCATCTATATTACGGAGGGAGGGACCCCTTCATATCTTAGTTTCTGGAGAATGACTCCGTTACACGCAATTATTACAAAATAATAACAAAGATACTAAATAATGGAAGAGCTTTCGACAGAAGGTATCACAGAATATCGAAAGTAGCACCGTTAATCGACTGGTATTGTAATGAAATTCACCCAATCAAAAATCGAAAAAATTTGACTCAAACTGACTTACGGAAATTCTCAATATCAATAAATAAATTTAAAAAAAAAAATCAATAAGACTTCCAGCACTATAACTCGTTTAAATCTTCAAGTATTTTGGTCTAGTCAAATTAGCATTACATCGATCCTGAATAAGGAAAAATTGCGATCAAAGATTTCCTTGCGGATTATTGCGCACACTTGCTCCCTGAATGACCCATATAAAACCTCATCCCTATTCAAATTACTTGAACAGTATGAGTGATATTGGAATAGTTTATATGAAACCAAAAATACGCCCTTGAAATTCCCTATAAAATGATACTAAACATGACCCCTTTCACACGAAGAGAAACGCCGCAGGAGATCACTCAAAAAGTAGATATTTTTTATTTTTTTTTTTTAAATGACTGGAAAATTACGCGTGATACGAGGAAAATCATTATATCGAAGAGATTCTATGCACAAATTCCTACAAAATGATACCAAGCCTTCAACATAACAGGAGCCACCATAGGGGGCCACCAAAAAATGTCTCTGTACTTACGTGAATATCCTGCAAATCACAAAGTATTTTGCAAATCGTACTACCATGGTGGCCCTCTGCGGTGGTTCCCATTATATTAGGGGCATCATATTCTGTAACA
Organism: Acanthococcus lagerstroemiae; assembly: GCA_031841125.1. Classification (NCBI taxonomy): domain Eukaryota; kingdom Metazoa; phylum Arthropoda; class Insecta; order Hemiptera; family Eriococcidae; genus Acanthococcus; species Acanthococcus lagerstroemiae. The sequence continues at coordinate 44,850,687 of CM063112.1, forward strand.
TTTTGCAGCTGATTCTAAGCATAACCTTTTTTAGCAGGATAAATATTTGTATTATCGCGGAAAATTTGACATTCATTTAGTAAAGAAAAGAAAGAAAAAAAATGGAAAATACTGACCTTCGGGTGGCCCCCTGTTGTGCTCCCCTTTGAGTCAAAGGCATCATGCTCGGTATCATTTTGTAGGGAATTTTGAAGATCGCATTTTCGATCCAATAAACTATTCCAATAGCGCTCGTATACATTTCGAGTTAAGTATTTGGAAAGAACTGACTAAGGTGGCACATTTAGGTCGTGGGTCATTTTCAGTGGGCCAGTTGCACAATAATCAGCAAAGAAACCTTCGATCGCAATTTTTTCCAGTTCGAATTCTAATGTAACTGGACTATTTCATCTACTCACCAACTGCGAGGGCGAAAGCATGAACCAAGTACGGGGGTGGGGGAGGGGAGGAGAAGTGATCTTTACAATTTTGAATTGCCCCTGCCTGGGTTACTCCATGGATTTGCCACTGCCGAGTACTGGCAGCGTAATCCGGGATTATAGAAACGTATTTGGAAGCTTTCTTACTTATTAATTTACTTTCAATGAATCAGTAAACGCTACAAAATTGAACAAGTCAAAACGGAGTTACCGAGTATCGAAGGATGATTTGAAATTTGCCGACTTACGAAATTATGGGGGGGGGCACACCACCCACACCCCTTATAACGTCGGCCCCGGTGGAAGAGGAACGAGACTATCAAAGGCTAGAGGTCAGGTAGTATTCGAACTTGGGAAATACACTCGTCGCCCGTGCCCAATTCAAGCACCTCCACAAAATTGAACCTCAACAAGGCTATATATGGCTGAACCGAAGTGGAAAACCGATAAAAGTAACGCCTTTACAACGCCGCAAATATATTCCCGAAGGAGATGGGCAAAAAAATTCGCCCTTTTTTGTTCGCGAGAATATCGAATTCGCGGTAGTAATCATCTCTCGGCGGTTTCGCGGTTATTTTCTATCCGCGCTCTTTTCGAACGCACCGAGTTCAGGACGATCCTTGCAATCTTGTTTGCTCGTATCCTATTCGCGCTCAGAAAAGGCAGGTATAACAGTCGGCGCTTTTACAATTTCTGTCACTGATTGTGATGCCGTGCTTGAGAAATGGTGTTTTGAAAATGTTGCTTGATCGAGATTCGTAAAAGTCTGTTTCTAATTGCCATTCCAAATTCTCAGTCAAATGTACTTTTTCGAAAGGTAACTCCTTCCTACTCGCTGATTTCTTCTCGTTCTCCCGTTTCGTAGCGCCCCCGTCGAATTCCGACTTCGAAATGAATGGGCTCAATCATTGCCGCTTCGTTAGGCACACTCGTTTGGTTTTCAAGATGACAAATCTGCATAAAGGTCCCGCCTCCAGTTGTCACCTCTCAGTTCGCCCATCAGTTGCCTCACTCGAACTATATACAGGATGGAGCACAGAAATCTCCTTTTTGAGAGAGAGAGAGAGAGAGAGAGAGAGAGAGAGAGATTCTATATCAAGATGAGACCAACTAGCATCTGCAACGACTGGTTTCGTTCATTTTAGGTCGAAAAAATTTCCCATTCGCCTCCCGATGGGAACTGGTACGTGCCAACGACTTTGGACTCGTAAATAGAGCAACATAGATAAACAAACTTAAATAAGGGTGTCACGATCACTGAGTTCGAAAATGCAATTATATTTTCAGTCAGACCTCGATTTGGGCCTCGCATTTGACTGTACCCCTTTTAATGGAGCAGTTTGGCTTTACTGAAGAAACTGAAAAAGGCGTTGGCATAGGGTGTCTTTGGATTGCCGTGTTAAAAAATTCAATTATATTTTGATGTGACCCCAATTTAGCTTGGAGACTCAAATTTGACTCCTTCAAAGGGACCAATTATGGAGGTTTTTGTGGTCGATGATTTCGGAAATTCAATCAGATGTTTAATCCTAACCAAATTCAAGACCCGAAATCCACATCTGACACGTTCAAACGGACAAATTATAAGTCGAACATATAAAATCAAATGAGGTATCATAATACTATATTATACATGGATCGTCAAGTTTTATCAATAGGTATTTTTTTTTAGTTAAATTGATTTTATTCTCAGATTTTTCAAAAGGTTTCAGATTTACGTTGCTAATTAATAACATAACAATTAAAAATAAAATAATTTTTTGTGTTATATTCAACTAGGTTCTTGATCTAACCCTGATTCGAGCTCTAAAACTGATCCCCTTTCCCCGTTCAAGGAATCAATTTGAATTTTCCAGAAAAACTAGAAGTAAAAAGAGCCAGAATAACGTTTCTATGTTGCTCACTTCAAAAATTACGTTACATTATTCAATCAGATCTCGATTTGGGCCCTAAAATCCAAATATGGCTCTTTTAAATGGACAAAATTGATCTGATTGGGAAAATCGAAAGAAGTACTGAAAATGTGGGTTCTCAGGGGCCTTCAATTGAAAAACTGAAGAAAATTATATTGAAAAATGTTATTTACTTTGTTAAGTTACACATCTAAGTTACACGGTCTCCGTCTTCTCCGCGTTGTCTTAACCTGAACCAGGGGCGCAACCAGAAGTTTTTATTGGTGGGGGTTTGAGAAAAAAAAAACTTGGGCAGGGGTGAAACTCGATTTGGCACCGACCTGATTTGGTACCTACTTATCTTCATGAATTAATTTTGAAAAAATTTCGAATTTTGGGGCTATAGCCCCCCGAATCTAACGACAGATAATTAAACATTTGTCGTCGGTCTAAGAACATGTTTGTTTTGCGGTGCACCACTCACAGACAGAGTTGGAAAGGTAGCTGAAAGCTGAAAGTTTTAAGCCGAAAGCTGGAGAATTTTGAAGGTAAAAAGCCAAAAGTTAAAAGTTAAAAAATATTTTTTGATGGGAAGAGAAAAGCTAAACGTTTTATTTATTCAGCTTTTCATTTCATGTTTTTGCTCTTTCCTTTCCCCATTTCCTTTTTTCTCCAAGTTCTGAAGCGACATTAAATTCTATTCCTAACAAACTAATGAACAAAATGCCTCATCAATGGTTTTTTTTTCCAAGTCAAACACGTTGCCTCATCAATGGTTTTTTTGTTGTTTTTTTTTCAAGTCAAACGTTAACAGTTTTAAGCCAAAAGGTGAAACATTTCGATACTGGAAAACCAAAAGTCGAGAGCTGAAAAGATATTTCCTGTAAGAAGCAAAAGACAAAAATTTTTTATGTTAAAATTGAAAGCTCAAGTCAAAAGTGAAAGCTTTATCTTACGGCTTTCCACTTCTGCTCACAGGAATTCCTACGATCACGATGGTAAAATTGGCCCTATTGGGCGAATGTTCGAAGTTCAGAAAATTCACTACATCGAAACAAATTCTACTCAGAATTCAAAATATTTCGAGCGATATATTATCCGCATTGATAATTTAAACTCAAACTTTGTTGACTAGTGATGATATGACCTTTGGCAATAGTTGTCCGAATTATTTTTCGAGGAATAAGTTCTTAATTTCTTAAGAAGTCATTACAAGCCTCAATTTCCACCATCGCTTCTACTCCGCTTACACCCTGCTCGTATTTTCTGGAGAAAATTTTCTAGAAGCTCTTTGAAAATTTAACTTTGAACTTCAAGAAAAAACTGATGTACGTATGATGTTCAAAATGTTTCCTTCCTTCACTTACCGGGCGCCGTCACAGAACTAAAGGAAAAGTGACGACATACGCCATTTTGATGTCTATATCTCATCAGTAGAGAAGGCATTTGCTATCAGTAATATTCATATAGGGTATGCTTCAAGTTTTATGACTTTATATGTGGCACTATATGCTGTTATGCTTTATCTGCACTATACATATCTACAAGTCTCATATCTATCTTCATGTCTTATCAGTAACAAAGGAGCCGATAGTTTTCTGTTCCTGCCATTTTTCGGATTTATCAGATGTGCAATCCTTTTGTCGAAAGTTTCTTGTTTCAACTTCAACTCTATTCTCGTTTTCTTCACTTCCTTGAAGATTATGTTAAGTAAATTCAGATCGTTGACGATGATAATGGTAAAATATTCTTGGCTAGAAACTACACCTGCCGTGCTATAGAACTAAAGGGGGAGTGATGGCATACGCCATTTTGGATCCAACTGCGCCCATCGATGCCGAATTAACTACGCGGTACGCTCCGCATAGTCGGATTCGGCATCCACCACAGCCTGATATTTTTCCCTGCCAAGAAGACAAAAAGACACGCACGAGAACCATCTGCACCTTTGAAACACAGTCTATGCAAAAATAGACTCTCAGACATTCAAAACTGGCCACTTTCTTGACACGCAAGGAGGTTGAATCAGATACAAATACAAAATTCGGAGAAGTCGAGTTACCACACTGACATCGACTTTTAGATAAAATTCTACATCAAAGTCAATGCACAATTTGATTTGAAAGTCGATATTGCATTGATAACTCGATTTCTGTATTGAATTCTGTATTAAATTCGATCACAATGTCGTGTTAAGAGAGTGACAAATTTGATGAGTTGACATTTGTTCTGAGGGTTGTACTACTGATAAGACATAAAGACACCGAGACAGATATAAATCTGAAATCGAATTCGATGCAAAAGTCGAGTTACTATGATAAAATCGACTTTTAGATAGAATTCTGCATCAAATTTTATGCACAATTCGATCTAAAAGTCGATATTAACATGTTAACTCGACTTTATCTATACTGAATTCTGTAACAAATTCAATCGTAATATCGTGTAAAGAAAATGACGGATCTGGCGAGTCGACATTTTTCTGAAGGTGTATACTGCTGACAAGACAGATATCGATACCTTAGAGCAAAATAGTACTAGATCCATTTTTTTTGGGGGGGGGGGGGTGAATTACTGGCATTATCAGAAAGGGAATTCCACGCTCTGTCATATGCAACACTCCGTTTTGATGATGGCAAAACATTAGCTTTATGTAAGTACAATGTCCTAATTTTATAATGTAAGAATGATAGGGTGTTGAAAACTTCTTCTCCCTCTCCTGCCAATTTCAACATGATGGATATAGCAATGTTTTGCTCTAAGGTATCAGTATAAAATTCTGATACTAAATTCGATACGAAAATTGAGTTATCATGCCAATATCGACTCTCAGACAGAACTCCACATAAAAGTCGATGCACAATTCGATTTTAAAGTCAATACTGACATAGTAGCTCGACTTCCAAATTGAAAGTTGTATAAAATGCAATTACAATGTGGTGTGAAAAGAATGATGAATTTTGCGTGTTGACATTTGCTCTGAGGGTGTATAGTGCTGTTCAGATATACCTACTAATAGCCGTATTTTCAAACGACACTTACTTTCTTAAGTGCCCTTAAATGGAAAAAATCACTTAAAATTGCACTTAAGTACCCTCCAGAGGTTACCTAAGTACAATTTTAAGTGATTTTTCCATTTAAGGACACTTAAAAAATTAAGTGTTGTTTGAAAACACAGCTGTAAGACAGAGAAATAGATATAATCTAGAGTGCGGATTTTTGTGGCTTTATTGAGCTGGAAATTTGGCTCTAAAAATTAGATTTTCGACAGTATTTGGCCAAAACAAAAAAAAATTCTGAACGAGACCAAAATACACTCACTTACTTTAAAAATTTCGTATTGTACATAACTGCAATATATTTTTCACCATTTTCTTGGGTAAAACTATCAAATGAGAGCACTAGATATACCGTGCAGCAGCCGGCAACAACTGTACGTCAACGAATATTTTTGCCTTCTTTCAAGTTTCATCAACCTTAGGTATCTACGAGTCACCGCGCATGCTATTTCATGAATCATGAGATGTACAATTAATATTGAATTCTCTTCATTTTCGTTCTTATGTAGGAATAGTACGTCTAAAATCGGTGGCTCTCGGTGCTTACTTCATTGTAGGCGTTTATTTCACCTTCGGCATTTTTCGGCAAAATAACATTCTTTTTTCCTGGCCCCCTCCACCACCTGTAACATGAACTATTTCATTTTCAACCGTTCACCCTTAAAGGAAATGATTCGGCAAAATCCAGAGAATTTTCACTGTAGATATAACATTCTGATACCAAATTCGATGCAAAAGTCACATTATCATGCTGACATCGACTTTCGGATAGAATTCTACATCAAAGTCAATACACAATTCGATCCAAAAGTTGATATTGACAGGGTAACTCGATTTCTATATTGAATTTTGTATCATATTCAATTACAATGTCGTGTGAAGAGAATACTGAATTCGGTGTATCAAGAAGTTTTGTTCCAATGATGTATACTGCTGATAAGATACCGAGATATAGAGACAGATATAAGATAGACATGGTTCAGGACGTGTAGGTATGTAAGTATTACTGATAGCAACGCATCTAACAGGTTGCCTACTCGACAAAAACAGCAGTGCCAGACTGGTTACTTTGGAATCTGAGATTGCAGTTCTTTGAGCATTCCGGGTTACTGTCACAAAACTACCTTCAGCACACACCTGTATCATGGAATTAGAAACTATAATTCCCTGTCTTTCTACAGTCTCCAAACCCAGTTTGTGTGGCAATGATATCACCAGCAAAGTGGTGACGTCATCAATGTTAACGCCTCTTTTTATGACATCATTATCATCATCTTAACTGGATGGCTTAGCTATGGCATTGTCAGTTTTGTAATCCTAATTTTGCCAAGAGATCACGATCTGATTCAATGGTTCAATGGCATACCACGCCGAGCAGGCGGTCAGTCTACGAAGGTTGGACGACGAATGAACCAGAAGACGAAGCCCCTCTGCAAAATTCCAAAGCTGGTGGTACGTCCCGGCCCCCTTTTGAGAGAAGTAAAAATTTTTCACTCGAAAGTAGACCAGACTCCAATCCTTAAAGATGCGATCCAACTTCGCAATTTAAAATAAAATACGGGGCTAATTTGTGAAACACCCTGTACGTAGGTTTGCCTTATCGCCGAGAAGACACTTTTCGAACTGCAAACGTTCACATCGTTTCCTGCTCCCGATTTGCTGAAAATCAATAGGCCACTTCATGTGTACGGCGGTTTTAAAAACGTATCCAGCATTCAGCTCTCGTTTGTCCTCTCGAGGCCTCCATTATCTGGGCTTATCAAAATACACGAGCACTGCACGAAGCTACAGAGCGCTTCGGCCTTTCGAGCGGCGAAGCCCTCGAATGAACCGTGTCTTTCTACACTCGACGAAATGAGTCGAATGGTCCTCGAAAATCCGCGTCGTAATCTTCGCACTTATCGCTTCCTGCGCTGGAACGCACGAATTGCATCGTAAACGCTTCTAAATTGAGATTCCTTTCGGTCGAATTACTCTATTCCTCCCTCAGTCCTCACGCAACAGTTCGGCCGCCCTTATCGGCTCGTTCGGTCTACTTGGTTTCAGCGGCCAACATCGTGGAAAGACTATAGAGTTTTGGCGTCGAGTTCGCCCTCACAATTCGGACACCATTTTTATCACAGCATTTCTGAGTGGAGTAGGCGGTAGTTAACAATATTTCGGAGGAAAGTAACATGTGAGCTTTAAATCGCTTTTCTGTCTTTCCCACGCTTTTTGTGTCTGTTTAGTCCGTTTTTACAGTGACTGCCCTCGTTCCTGTTTATCTCTTTCTACCCTTTCCCATCATCTCGCTATTAGTTCCAATCAGTTTTTCTTAATTTCTTTTTTCCTCTCAGTCTTTCGCACACTTTTTGCCAGTATTTCAATGTACCGGTACTTTACAGCGGGGGTTTTCTTTGTCTTTTTCAGTTCGTCTTTTTAGTATACTTTCACATCAGTATTCATAATATGTCTTTTTATATTAATTTCTATCTTTGCATGCACTGATAGGCTGTCTTCTGTCTTTTATGTGTTTCTAATATTTTCTCCCAGATTACACCGAGGCTGCTGCCCAAAACTTTCATTCCATTTAATACAAAATCGCGCCGAAATGATACATAGGTCTAATTTGGGAATTTCGTACAGAAATTTTGGCTCAATACTAGGTAAGATTTGTAATTTATTTTACGCTAAGAATTTGCGTAAGATTTGCATTTTATTTCGTGCAAAGAACGCAAACATACTGCGTAAAATATATAAATTTTCTACCACTGAATTACGTTGAAATTAGTCCAGTCAATTCAGCATTTGAACTGGAAAAAGTACGGGTTGGCCCACTCAGTGAACCACAAAACTCATCCTTCTAATCCGAGTGAGTTTTCCAGAATGGTGGCAAATGTGCCCCCTTCGTCAGTTTGCTCCAAACAACTCAAAAGTACGGGAGATATTGGAATAGTTCATTGGATAAAAAATAAGCCATTTAAAAATCCCTAAAATATGATACCAAACATAATGCCTTTGACTCAAGGGGGAGAGCCACAGAAGGTCACTCAAAAAGAAGGTATTCTTCATTTTCATTTTTCTCTAATCATATATGTAAATGGAATCACTGTGCGGCCGAGCGGTAACATGCCCATTCCGCAATCCTTGCATCCAGGATTCGAGTCCCATCAGCGTCGGAAAGCTAGTGTTATTCGAATATCCCCCTCCCCCTAACTTCTTGGCAGAACACAGAAATACAGTATTAATCGAGGTGGAAATATAGCCCGCCCTGTAACCCCGCCAGTTCAAACGAACAAGACATCAAAATCGCAGGGCGTATTACCACCAGATCAGAAGGATTCCGTACTGTGCGTGTGCAGGTTGTGGACACCTTACTCAACATTGAGAAAACATATGGCTAATAAGCGAACTGCGGTCTGCACACTCTTTGGCACAGAAAAGGAAAACTTTAACGCAACAAAGCCGCGGGGAAGGCCACAGCAAACTACCCCGAGTAACCCTGCCCAGTACCGTTGAGAACGTCGAGGTCTTTTTGGCTCATAACTCTCCTGATTCTGTCATTAGACAAATTTCCGAGGGACAGTCAAAAAGTAAATTTCACATTCGCCTACATTTTGAATGGATTTGGGTTTCTAAATCGATATCATGAACAAAGGATCTGTATTTTTGAACCAAATAATAACTGGATACGAAACGTGGGTCTAATATTTTCAATCGGAATCTAAAACGAAACTCGATGGAATAGATCAAAATCCTTCAAGGGCGGAAAAGAAACAACCAAGTTGGTACTTGGGCAGGAAAGGTGATGCTGACTCTCTTTCGACAGCGATGCAGAATTTATGACCAAAAGCACCACAATAAATGCAACTGCGTACTGTGCTATCCTAAAACAATCAAAGATCACCGGCCAAACAAACTTTCCCCCCCAAAAAATGTCCTGCTTCAGGACAATGCAACTCTTTATTCGGCTAGAGTTACCCCAAGATTTGCTGAAAGAATCCAAATGGGACGTATAGGAGCATCCACCGTATTCGCCAGACCTCTCACATTTTGTGACTTTCATGCAAGGATGTACCGATAGAAGGGTAGGGAAACTTTACCCTCCCCCTCCCCCCACCGGAGGAATTTTTCACTCAGCAGTTGGGAAAATTTACCATTTCAGTCAAGCGGAGTTGAAAAAATTCAACAAGTATTTTTTGTTGTTTTTTTTTTTGCTTCGATACTTGGGAATTGAGTTGAGAAGTTGGGAAATTGGGAAACCCAAAAAGTCAAAAAGTGTTTCTTCTTTTGCTTTGATACTTCGGAATTTTGAGTTGAGCCAGTTGAAAAAATCCAACAAGTCAAAAGTTTTTGTTTTTTTTTGCTTTGATACATGGGAATTCTGAGTCGTTGGGACGTTCACAATTTTTCCCCTCAACAAAAACTCTTCGGCATGTTTCTGCTTTCATTTCATTTGTTTGGCCATATGAAAAACGATTTAGCAACGGCTCGCTACTCAAACGAGGAAGAAGTTAAGAACCCAATGGTATACTCAAACGTAATTTCTTTTATACCGGTATTCAAAAATTGGAGCCACGCTATGAAAGATGCATCAAGAAATCGGGTGATTACATCGAAAACTAGAAAAAAGTTCATATTTTCAAATAAAAATTTTTTTTTTTTGTGATGTGAAACTTACTTATTGACTAACCGTCGTATGTTAATTTAGGCATAGGCGCAACCAGGAATTACTTCTGGGAAGGGCTGAACTAGACAAAAATGGGGAGGGGTCAATTTTATAAGAAAAAGTAATGTACTTGACTCGTAATTTTCAGCTGAAAATTCCGCAAAAGTTTGATTCGACGCCAAAATGAAATAAACACTTTAAATTACTTCGGTTAGTCATCAAGATTTTCTCTAAAATGCTAAGGTTTTGTGGTTTTTTTTTGGGGGGGAGGGGGAGGGGTGCTATAGTCTCTATCTTTTCATTTCAATATAACTTTTATTATTATGTCTTTCATTTCTATCAGGTGCTCTATCATCAGTGATCGACAATTTGTCGCAACGATTTACCTCAAACAAGAGCGAGTTTGTCCTTTCGCGACGATAGACGCGTCGAGTCATTTCGATTCGCATCCGTCAACTCTTCGAGGCTTTTACGCGCTCGCGAATCCGAAACGGAAGCGAGAGATATAATCGTCGTCTCATCTTCTCGGCAGCGAAGCGGAAAAAAGCAGTTCGCCTTCTCAACGGCTGCACTGTCAGATACATCTTCAGCTGGTGGCAGAAAACGGGGGGAGAAGGGGCGACCGAGCGGCCGCGCTTTTTCAACACATCGCAAACACAACGGCTAGAAAAGTTCGACGAAAGTTACGGAATTATATTTACGCGTAGGCGGCCTCTGTCATCCCTCATTTACCGTCGATGCGTTTCGACATCCGAATGAGTTATAACTGTTCCCGAAATCTTGCATGCGAATGTCGACACCGCCATCGCCATTTCGCCGGTTCTCTTCATTTAGTTCTCCTCCGGGTGACCTCTAACGGGCCCGAACGTGGGCTAATGCAGAGCTGTAACTAAGCCGGCAAAGAGGGCCGCTGCCCTTCCTGGCAATAGGTTGTCCTTCCCAAAAAGCAGGAAGTTGTCAGTTACTCCACCCCATTTGGTCTCTGTTCGCCGCTCTTCGTACAGAAGTTGGTGACAGACAGTCCTGCGTCAACCACATTCGTTAGTTATGTCAAGTGCACCGATTCGTCACCCAGCACCTATTTGACCCTTGTTTGTCGCTCGGCATACGGAAGCCGGTGACAGTCCCGGGTCAACCACATTCGATGGGCACGTCAAGTGCGCAGATGTGTCACCCAGCCACTGTTTGTCGCTCGTCATACAGAAGCCAGTGATGACAGTCCTAGGTCAACTATACATTCGATGGGCACGTCAAGTGCACAGATTTGTCACCCAGCACCCAACTAGCCCCTGGTTATCGCTCCTCATACCGAAGCTGGTGACAGTTCTGGATCAACCGCCTTCGATGGTTACGTCAAGTGCGCACATTCGTCGCCCAACACCTATCTGGTCCCTGGTTTTCACTCTTCGTACAGAAGCTGGCGACAGTCCTGGGTCAACTAGACTCTGTAATCACGCGCCAAGTGCGCAGATTCGTCACTTAGCACACGGAAATTTTTCAGCCAGAATGCTCGGTCAGCGCTCGCACCAGTTCCAGTAAATCATTTTCGCGTATACGTATCGATTCTCTCGAACACGGCCGGCTGACCCTGCGGACCTTCGTTCGTGTCCGCACCGTCCGAATTACCGAAATGGAGTCGGCGACGAGGACGGTAAAAATGTCACATACGTACGCGTGTGACGTCGTGTCGTGGGCACGCATGACACCTATACACGTACGGCGGGCATGCGAAGTGTAAACACCGCTACCAATGTCATCACGCGAGCTGGGTGGCGAGAAAACGCTCGCGGTCGCCAAACATCCTCGTCGCGTCGGCTGCGGGTAAATGCACACCCGCTCTTCTAGACTCGACGGCCGTCACTTACGCTAATTAAAGGAGAAACTAAAATTGCCGGTTGTTAATTAACTCGTCGAAATGAGCTCCGCTGATAAGATGCATTCTGCGAGCCCGGGGGGGGGGTCGACGTCGCGGCGCGGCGCGTCACGACGTGCCAAGCGAATTATTAATTTCGAATAATGCGACTGCAGAAAGGCCCGAGCTGCCAAGTGCCAGTAGACGCGGGGTAGGTAGTTCTAGACCAGGGACGCGCTATAAGAAGTGGAATTTTTCTCAGGTGCCAGTCTGCCCATTGCCATTACAGTACCCTTCATAGGTCGACAAAGAAACGGCCATCTGGCGAAAGAACGCCGCTGTAAATGACAGGGTGAAAGTTATTTTTACTCGTAGAAAATACGAAACCAAATAAGGCACACTTGCTCGCCCAGCTGGAAGGAAGAATAAACTCGATTCCCAGACCTTGGTCCACCACCATGTCAATTCTACAAAAATGTCTCCTACTTCGAAACGCTTCTTCCTCGTTCTGTTCGCCAACAGCATTCGGTACCCAGAGTTGTGAAAACTGAATAAACTGAAATACCCGTTATGCTTAAAATCTGTGATTTCTGCTGTGGTTACGTTACTGTTATAGCAGAATCTGTTTTGTGATAATACTGGTACTCGAGAAATTACTGATCACAATAGTCGCCACAGTGTTGGGTTGTAATCCAGACCTGAGCCCACCAAAGACCCTACAAGCCACTCTGAGAGCAGGCACTTTACTTCCTTAAGAGTTCGAAGTACCAAAGGTTGATCAGAATCAACGTGTCTACCAAAATTGAAAATTTTAAAATCAGAACATTTTCAAAACATTTCTAGAACACTTCAAAAACACGAAATCAGTTAGGACCAGGGACCGTCATCATCCTATTTCTTGCAAAAGTTTGAAATCTCCAACTCCAAGATATGTAAAAATAAACTATTCTGACTACCAAATAACCCATACTAGCATAAGATCATAATATAAATCTACTCAGAAAGTTAATTATATTATCACAAAACAAAATGCTCAGACTACAAAAATACACAGAATACCGAAAAGTGAACAAAAAGATCGGAAAAATTATTACAAAGTCAACTCATCTTGACCATTTATTCTTCAAAACATCGATACAAGGTGTCCCAGTTTCGGATGTTAAAAAAGAAAGCACTAACGAAAAAAGAAAATTAGAACACGAATTGAAAGTATTAGAAATTAAGAAGTATAAATTGGTTCAGTTGAAAGATGAAGGACTTATGGGTATCCCACTTTCGGCTGCCAACCAGTTGAGGAATGATAGAACTCGTCGAAACAAAAATAAATTTAAATACTACATTTTCTCGAATTCTCAAATGGGAGGAAATTAAGGGTGCCTGAAAGTGTACCCGGGTGTACCAGTCACAATTTTTGAGATACAGTGAAATGTTACTGATAAAACTTGAACTACTTTTGATTTCCAACAAAAAAGTGAATTAGTATTTTTGCCTAACAGTAAAATTGAAGGCGTTATACAACATCAAAAAATGACAAAAATTTGGAAATTCTCCCCTAATTCAGGGGGAAGGGAGTAATTTAGGTCAGGTAGAGTGTTAAGCCAGGGGACTTCAACAAACCAACATTGATTGAATTTGGTTCAGTGCATCCAAAGTTATTACCATTTGAAAATCGTTATTGTACAGGGTGTGGCATTTATCTTGCAAGCCTAAATCATCAAATCGGTTGCGGTGGTGGCAGGCTTGAAGTGTTGTTAACACCGCGGTAGAATCGAAACGCGAGCAGATGCGGATGAATCATTGCAGTAGTGTGATAAGTTTTGTGCGTTGAATGCGTAATTCATTTTTTCCAGAAAAACGGTTCATTGGAATGAAGAACGGGCTTTTATTATCGAACATTATTTCCGGCATGTTTCTTACCACAAAAGTGCGTGAAATGGTTGTGATGAAGTTCCTGTATTGTAAGGCGTCTGATAAGAGCATGAGTCAACGAATTGTGACGCAATTCCAGACCGCACACACTGTTGGTAGCGGCTATGTTGATCGACCTCTAATGTTGTGCAACAGCTGCTTCCAACAAATTAAAAGAAGCGCACACACTCTTCGGACTGGGCAAACAACAACAACGCCGGAACTGAACCTAATTGATAAGCAAACGGTGATGGTTACTTTGACGTCAGTACCATATTCTCTCGTACTGAACCTACAGTGCCAAATACCATCACAAACGAACACAAAAATAGAAACGCACAGATCAATGTCACGCCTTTGACAGCGGCATTTTCTTACATTGAACCTATACAATATCAAATACCACCACTAACAAACACAAAAACAGAAACGCACAGACCAATGACACTCCTTCGACAACGGTATTCTCTCCAATTAAACCAACAATGCAAAGTACTACCACTAACAAACACAGAATGTAGAGACCGATGACACTCTCTTGAATGCAGTATGCTCTCAAATTGAACCTACAGTGCCAAGTACCACTACTAACGCACTGACCAATGACATTCCTTTAACAGCGGTATTCTCTCAAAGTGAACCTACAAAGCCCAGGACACTGTGCAACAATTTTTATTCTTGGTTTGTCCATGGGTTTGGTATTTTTGAATACTTCCAAGGTCTAGAAAAAACAAAAAACTGCAATAGACCATTTAGAATTTTGTTTCTGTCTTAGCTGTCTGCCTGACCAAACACATATACTACAATGGCGTGACCAAATCCAAATTTAGGCATATACAATTTTTTCTTGCGCACAATATCATGAAAATTAATTACAAAATGAGAGAAAAATACTGAAAAAATTCCTAGACTTCTTTGAAACCCCAAAAGGGCTTAATACATTCGTCGGCCCAACGATGGGTACTTTTGCTAACAGTAACTCACTGTGTGACGTCAGGGAAATCTGTCTATTATCTTGCTTGAAACCAAAGCCTCAGTCGATAGATGTTCCATTTGTCGTTAACTATGATGTAAGAGACAAGAATAGATCATAAGTAGCAATGTCAAAATATTCTGTTGCACGGTGGTATCGCCACTAACAAACACAAAAACAGTAACGCATAGACTAGTAACACTCCTTTAATGGTGGTATCTCTCACACTGAACTTACAACGCCAAGTACCACCTTTAACAAACACAGAAACGTAGGGGACCAATGGCACTCCTTTGAGGGCAGTGCATAGGGTGTTCAAAAAGTAGATTAACTGTCGCAGCTGTGAGCGACCTGTAGCTAGCTAAATTGTTTTGGTATCATCTAAAAGTCTGAACATTTTTTTTCAGATGATACAATTTTGAATGTTCCGTGTGTAGGGTGTGCCAATTCACTTTTTCTTCTTTTGTATTCCAGAGCGCTTTCGGCTGTTATGCTATCATCAGTGGAGTACCCTAAATGAGACTTGTCTCTTGTGGTCCTGTAGTTATAGTCGAGAGTAGTACCGTATGGTAAACCTGTTTAGTCTTGTGCTCCTGTCCAAATTAACTGATACCCAAACTGGGGCACTTTGATTAAAGGTATCTCATGGCGCCTCGGTGAAATGAAAAACAAAATCAATAAATCATTTTTAAAAAAAACTTCAAGCTCTTCATACATTTGATAATACATTCTCATCCCCTTCAAAATATGTATTCCTCCAACTTCTAGATACACTTTCTTCAGCATGTCTGCCATTTAACAAAACACTATGCAGCCTGTTCAGTGGGAATGGCTCGAAACGCTCGGATCGTGTTTTTTTTATTTCGTCGTCGATGTCTTTGAACCACTCGTAGGAACGAAATTACGGGGGGGGTCTAGAGGGTTGAGACATCGCCCCTCCCCATAATTTAGCAGTCGGCAAATTTTGAAACTGTTCATTTGATTGTTTGTTTATTTATTTGTTGTTGTTTTTTTTTAATCAAAAAATATTTCGATGAAATAATCAATAAATTTTCAATTTTTTAAATAAATTTTATCGGCGAGTTTTCAGCTTAAAAAAGATTTGTCGACAAATTTTTCTTCTCCACCCCCCCCCCACAACTGAAAGTCAAATTTCGTCTCTGACCACTCGCTTTACAGTACACTTTAAGGCTTCAAAAATTCTACTTTGGGCATTATTTGGAATTCATTGTTACCAAGGGCGTTGATAAGGGAGTCCTGGGGGCTAGGACCCCTGATAGCAAAAAATAAAGTTTCTTCAGAAATTATGTGAGGCAAATCATGGGGAGAAGATATGAAGGGTCAGACAAGACAGAGAGAGAAAAACTTTTCAGATCCCCTCCTTTTATAACAGCGAGCTATCCATTCCCTTGATTGTAGCAACATAAAAACCAGCTCTGCCGAGCGCAAACGACACCTTTCCACATAAACGAACGGGGAGCTGCTTCCAAACAAGACAGAAGTTTCGAAAACGTCACATTGCCAAGAAGAGGGTTTTAGCTGCCTATCCCCCGCCCCCCTCTAATTGAACAACATACAATTATTATACGAGCCGGAGTGGCGAGAGTCCAACTACTTTTTGATCATCCCTTGTATTCTCTCAAACTGAACCTTCAGGGCCAAGTACCACCACTAAAGTGACGTGCGGTGATTTTTCCTGGGAGGCAAGCGATAAGCTTAGAGGTGAAGTAAAATTCAGAATAAAAGTATGAAACATGCTACTACAAAACAGCATTGATGAAATTATTCAAATTGTCGTATCTCTGTGTAGGGCCATTCGATATGCATTTATTCTTTTCTGTGACGAAAATAATAAACACAGGGACGTACCACCGAAAAGTTCTTCCAGGGAGGAGGGGGGGGCGAAACTTGTGAAAGTCCCAACTGACTCAACTCAAAATTACCAAGGACCAAAGCAAAATAAAAAAAAACTTTTGACTTGTTGGATTTTTCCAACTTCACAACTCAATTCCCAAGTATCAGAGCCCCCCCCCCCCAAAAAAAATAAAACTTTTTGACTTGTTTGGATTTTCCCAACTCCGCCTGCTTGAAATTGTAAATTTTCCCAACTGCTGAGTGAAAAATTCTAACAAGGGGAGTTGCCCCCTCCTCTATTGGTACGTCCCTGAATAGACATGGCCAACAAAACAGTTTTCCACCATATTCACAAACGGTTAACCACGAAATGTTTTCATATTGCGATACGTGGTAATGTCTAGTACAACACGAACCACCTCTCTTTTGCTCAGTTTTTTAAAATGGTAATTCTGGTTTAGGCTTCCCACCATTAATAATTTCTAATTGTTCATCAAGAGTATGTCGCGAAAACGATTTTCCAATATGATCTCGGATACGCATTTTGTGGCCAAAAAAACACGGAGCATTCAAACATAACGCATTGATTAGTAGAAGAACATAATCACGTTTCACTGTCAACTTCAACGTTCGTTTGTAGCCAAGCCGAGCCAAGCCTGACTCAAAACGCTTCCAGAAAGCAACCAAACGCTCAGGTTTTGTCGCGTTGAACACGCTAGTGTGGTTTGGAGGTTGGTAATTAACACGGATGCGGAGTGTAAGTCCTGCAATGTTACTTGCAGTGTGGAAAAGAAGCGTGAGATCCGCCGCACATCTTGCTGGCCTATAAGAATATACATGTACAAGGATTGCCAAACGCCGAACAGTATACATCTCCTGTAAATTTATTATATACCTAAGCGTAAGCGTCATAAGCGTCAATGAAGCCGCTGTGTTGCCCAATGTTTCATTATCTTTTATCTGTTACAAGTTGAAGTTGATATTGTACAAGAAAACTTATTTTCTTGGGGATTTCCAGGTAAGCGGCGCTCACCTTGCTTATCTAGAATGTACGCCACTGCACTACTAACCAACACAGAAATACGGAGACCAATGACACTTCTTTAACGGCGGTATTTCCTCAGATTAAACCAATACAATGTCAGGTACCACCAAAAACAAACACAAGAACCTAAACACACAGACCAATGTCACTCCTTTGACGGCGGTGTTCCCTCACACTATAATGCCAAGTATCACCACATCTAAGAAACACAAGAACAGAAACACATAGACTGATGTGACTCCTTTGATAGCAGTATTCTCTCACATTGAACCACCACCAACAAACACAGTCGGAGAACCATTAATAACAAATGAAACAGTAGCTAAGTACTGACACTTACAGACACAACCTAGAGTAGAACTCCATTTCTGAAACCTTTATAAATACAAGGTGGCTCGCAACTTTATCAGCGAGTAGTAAAATGCACCAATACCAATAAACATACCGTTAGTTTGAAAAAAGCAAAACAAATACATACCGGTGACAGATGTGAACAATGACCTTCGGTAAATACCTGTTAACAGACATTAAATGACAGGTATTAGTTGTTAAATAATGATTGACTGACATATTATATGTTCAGCATAGTTAAGTAAATAATAGTTAAATCCTGTTGGGTAACATTAATTGAACGGCAAGTACCTATTAGCTAGAGGGAAGTTCAGGAAAAAATTTTCCACAGCGAACCACATTCGAATATTGAACCAGATTATAAAGAAATTCAAAAAGCATGGCGTAGAGGTATGGCTAATAAGACTTCTGATCCGTTGTACCACAATAAACGGTGGCAGTTTTTGGCAGAGCAAGGACACCCTACAAAATAATCGAAATTCTCGTCTATCTGCATGAGTGTTCAGAAGCTTATGTGCGTACGAATGTCAATGGTACGAAATTTCCTATCGAATGGGGAGTAAAGCAGGGTTATCCCCTATCCGCGAACCTTTCTAACAGCGTACTGGAACAAATTTTTAGAACTTTAGAACAGGAAGATCGTTGGCTGAACAACCTTAGGTTTGCGGACCATACAGTAATAATTGTAAAAGACTTTGAGGAAATGGTAAAAATAATCAAGGACCTGAAAGACAACTTCGAACTTCCTAGGAATCTAAAGAAAACAAAATGCGCGTCAAATAAAAAACGAGAAGACGAATTCTAGCTCGAAGGGGGGGGGGTATAAGTGCTTGGAACAAACTACAGCTTTTGGTAATAACATAGGAGGGGGAGGTGTTATTAACTCAAGAATATCAACTCGGTGGAAATCTTTTTGGACACAAAAACATATTCTCAAAAGTAAAATGAACATACTTCTGAAAATGCAAATCCTAGGAAGCTGTGTAGTCCCTTTCTGGGATATGGGTGCCAAACATAGTCCTTAACAAAACATCAAATGAAGCTACAACTCAACGCTGAGGAGTTTACTGGGGATCAGGTTGAGGAACAGGAACACACTCAGTTCCATTATAAAGCAGACAAGTGTAAAAAATATAGAGTATAAATTAGGATACAGAAATATAATTACATGGGTTTTTAGATAGGAGACTGCAAAGTAGAATTTGGCGTGCACGGTGCGGGTCCTTATGAACAGGAAAGGAAAACCAGGCCGACAAGCAACCCGGTAGGTAGACGAGTTCCTGAAAACCCTAAGTCCACGTTGAGGAACCAAGCAAGGAAAAGAAAAAGATAGAAAAGGGTGACACAAAGAGTCAGGAGATACGACCAAAATAGATAACAGAACAGAGGCATACACTAAGAACAGGATTTGGGAGGCTGGAGAGAAATTTTTGGTTTCACATCGTGATCTTGGCTCTCCGTTCTACGTCAGTCTGGCATAGAGGTCAAAGACAATTATTAGATATAGGATGAACTCTACAAAGAGCTGGAGGTGTCTGGCTCCTGGATTCTGAATCTTGACACTTGGTCTCCTTTTTTTTCAAGGTAGGGGACTTCTTGTATATTCGTCTATCTGTTAACTCCAGTCTGTCTGTCGGTCTGGTGAAATAGCAGCCAGTCTGTCTGTTTGGTTGCGAAGCAGTCTATCTGTCTCATTATAGGCGAATGTATACTTCACAGTTTTGTATTTTTGTATTAAAACTTTGCTTTATTTATTTGTCTAGATATTGTGGTAATATGTAGACATATTACAGCAAATTTTCGGATTTCAAGTTGGCACTGTAAAATAATAACTATTACCAAAGGATAACTCTTAAGTGCTTAATACAGAGGTGCTGTGATCCCCCTGAGCTACTGAGGAAAAGCCTTCCTCGCTCTCCAAAATGGGAAGAACCACATTTTCCAAGAAACGAATATCATGAAAAATAAGATTTAGAGCGTTTCTTCAATATTATTGAGTGCTTCAAGCCTTAGCGCGGCACAAAGAGAGAGAATAGGCTATTTCTCATACACAATGATCCGCCATCATAGAGCTGCAGTTCAACGTTTAAGAATATTATGATAACGAAAAATAATTGGTCGCCAAACTCAAATGTTTTTTTGTTTTTGTTTTGCTAAAAAAAAAGTGAAAGTCTTAGGCGATGTTATTGTTGATAAGATTTGCGAATACTTTCCTAATCTGTTTAAACTACCTATTTACCAAGAGGACTCCTTCTATTGTTAGAAAAATCATCACAGGGGGAAAATGTTGCCCCCCCAAAGATTTTTTTTTACTGAGGATCATTCTTCATAACAGCATTGTCACAGCACCTCTGGAATCGTACTCATACAGTTTTGCTATCCCTGTTTCTGACAATTTATACCTTTCTTTGTCGGGGAACTTGACCTTAACCTCGTCCCAAAGCAATCCACTATGGACAGATGATGAAACAAAATACTATATCATAGGGTAGACAGGAAAACTACTAACTAAAGATGAGAAGATTGGGGAATTACAGGTAGACAACGTATCTATTGAAAGGGTCCGCAATTACAATTACCTGGGTTAGATCATCTCCTTTGAAAACCGTGCCGCCAAAGAGTTGAAGATAAGAACCGCGAAAGCCTGGAAAGCCTTTTAGTCGCATAAAATTATTCTAAAAGGACCAACCAATTTGAAAACAAAAACAAAAACCAAAAACCCCTATACGGGAGATGAGTTGTGTATTCCCGGTGCTGTCGTATGGAGCTCCAAACTTGGGCCTTAACTAAAAGTCAAATTCAAAAGTTACAAAAAACCCAAATTCGATGTTAAGAAAAATGCTAAAAATTCGCTTGAAAGACAAGTTAAAAATACTAAAATTAAAGAACTAACAGGGGTGACAAATTTTGGGAGTACGGTTGGAACATTAAAATTTAATTATGTAGCCCACCTAGCAAGGAATAAAATCAAGAAATGGAACTTCATCTTAACAGCATAGATCCCATACGACAATAAAAGAAAACGGGGTAGACTAGCAACTCGCTGGCACGACGAGATAATAGGATTCGTGGGATTACGATGGCCGAGCACTGCCCAAAACAGGGGGAGCGTGGGTCAGGGTGACGAATGCTTATGCCCAACGTTGGGCGGACTAGGATGCAGTGGCGCCCTGAATTTTGAGTTGAGTCAGTTGAGACCTTCACAATTTTTGCCCCCCCCCCCCCAGAAAAACTCTTCGGTACGTCCCTGGGGGTAGACATGTAGTTAGTAAGTCCTACCAGTCTGAAATATAGTCACTAAGTTAGAGACACTGTTTGAGTGACTGAGTTCACAAATGAAATGAAATAAAATAAAATGGAATGAAAGTAAAGAATATAAAACAAATTAAAGTAAAACGAAAAAAACAAAATTAATTAAACCAACCTGGACCAAACCCAACCAAACCAAACTGAACCAGACTGAACCAAACAGAACCGAACAAAATAAAATAAAACAATGAAACCAAACCAAACAAAATAAAATGAAATGGAATGAAATAAAATAAAGCAAAATAAAATGAAACAAAACAGAACAAATTAAAACAAAACTACAAACACAAACCGGAATGAAACAAAGGGAAACGAAACAAAAAATGAATGAAAGAAAATGAAAGAACAAAACAAGACAAAACAGAAAGAAATGAAAAAAAAAACTGCAACAAAATGAAATGAACAGAAACGAAATGAAATAAAACGAAATTGTAGGGAAGGGAGCAACCAGGCAATTAAGTGACTGAATGAATGAGTGAATCAGTTAGTCAGCTGGTGAGCAGGGTCATGTTTGCCTTCACAACTTCATCATTCGAATGCCCTTCATATTACCAAGGGCCGTGGGGCCAAATTTTTTCTACATTCCATCATTTTTGATCCTTTGAAAATCGCAATGCCTCCGTAATGTGCTGAGTGCAGAGCAGTAAGCACCTGTACATGAGGCACACAGGCAATATGATCAATGGACACTCCCTAGGCTGACAGTCAGACTAATTAACAAGAAACAACGTGATGGGCAAGGTGCTAATCAGGAATAATAAGCAGGGATTCTGAATTAGAGTAGCCAGTTTCGACGATCTTTAGCAAAGTAGGAGTCATTTTTTCAGGCTCCAGACCGCCAGAGTTGTCCTTAGTCTGATCTAGCTTCATCTATCCATTTTGATTACACTAAAAACCTGGCTCACGTCACCGCTAACACCGAAGAAAGAACTCCAAGCTCTTAGATGGGCAAATGGACAAACCAATAGGCAGCATTGAGTCTTGAAGCGGCCACGGCTGAAGCTCTTAGGACAGTTGACACAAAGGTATTCTATCACCTTTCTTCTACCTATAAGAATGACGAAATCATACCCAGAGTATTCGATTTCCAAGGCTCGCACCTCCCGTGAGATTCACCCAACACGATAAATACCTGTCCTCAGCATCTGTCTAGATACACATCGCTTCCGGTACGTGCTCCAAAAATACGAATTCGAATAAACCTATTTGCTCGCGGTTCCGTGAACGTGTGCCCTCGTCTACATCATTTTTTGGTGTTTGGTAAACACAGAAGCCCCGACAGCTAAACACACCGCCGTTTATTTTTTGGCCGGCAGCCATAAATTTTCATCATTTATGACAATTTAACGTACGTTTCAATATACACGGTGCAGCGTATAACGCTCGATTATAAATGATTTCTTTGGCCGCGGCAGCGGTACCGTATATCGTGCGTTTTCGGAATCCTGCTGCCGAAACGATGGCCGGTCCCGGCTCCCCGGTCGCGACATAATTACGTTTTAATTAGTGCGTCTCGAGTACGTGTGAACCCGTAATAATGATCTTCTTTTCGGTGTGTTTTTGCAACAGAATGGAGAACCATTCGATGCTGCCGACGCCGATGACCAAGGAGACGGAGGATACAAGTAAGACGATCATTGTATACGGATACCCGGAGCCGGACGAACCGAAAATACCCCCGCCGCCGGACCTGACCAACGCCGGACCTGTAGGTGAGTGCGAGAATTGTTTAACGCACCCCTTGAACAGGACCGTAGCGAAGTACATTATTGAGAGGGCGATAATCGAGCATTTTTCATCTGCTGAAATGGAAAAATCAAAAATAATTTTCCAACTAGTAGATCCCCCCATTATGTGTGCTACCTTGGCGTGGTAAGCGGGCGAAGACAAACTACATAGAAACCCTGATACAAGGGAAAATTACATTAGTATTCTCTACTTCGGAGATGGGTCTCCCACCTTTTCACTTTTCCTTCCGCTATGTAAATAAATTCTCCCTCTTTATTTTTTATATTACTTGCTTTCTTCCTTCTTTCTCCAAACTCCATTTTTACTTTTCTATAGGCCAAGTCTATTTGTCCTTTATTCATAAACTCTTCTATCTCATCACTTTCTTCTTTCATCCATTCCTCCTTTGCTTTTTTAGACTCTCTCTTTATTTCATTCCTTAACCTTTGATGAGCTAATCTACCTTCCTTATATTTTGCATTCTTGTATTTTGTTCGTTCATCCATTTTCCAGAGGATTTCTTCGACGATGAGGGGCCACCCCCTCATCTTATAAACGATGAAGTTGAAGCAGTTCTCAGTAAGCTCAAAACGAAAAACAAAGTGGCGAATCGAGACAAAATTGAAAATTACACTTTAAAAATTCTAGCTCCAATCTTGTCACATGTCCTGGCTAGTCTATTCAACAAAATTTTAACCCAAAAGGTTACCTCCCCCCACCCACCAGTGGCATATATCGGAAATAGTTTTACTACACAAAAAAGGGGCCAGGAAAAATTTGAAC
Source organism: Acanthococcus lagerstroemiae (assembly GCA_031841125.1). Taxonomy (NCBI): domain Eukaryota; kingdom Metazoa; phylum Arthropoda; class Insecta; order Hemiptera; family Eriococcidae; genus Acanthococcus; species Acanthococcus lagerstroemiae. Next base: position 44,874,508 of record CM063112.1, read on the forward strand.
AGCTACAGACCGACCAGCCTGACATCCAACCTGAGCAAAATCTTCATGATGAGACTCAAAAATAGAATTTTTGTCATGTAGGATTCGCAACAACCTAATTGCACAAGCTGGTTTCAGGAAATAATTTTCGACAGTAGATCATATTCTGGCTATCAACTTGCTGATTGGAAAAGCGAAAGAATACAACTTTGATCTACATTTAATGTTTATCGACTATAATAAAGCATTTGATTCCGTATTTCACGAGTCCGCTTGGGATGCATTGAAACAACAAGGAATAAATAAGGAAGGACATTATAACTACCTATGCGCAAATTGTTGACTACTGTTGATATACAATACCTAATCCGAGGTCTATTCTATAGTAGATACCCAAAAAACTGTCATGGGCGTAGCAAGGTGGAGTGGGGAATTGGGGCGCTTGCCCCAGCAGACAGAGACTGAAGTTATACTGTAATGTACGTTACTCGACATGAATAGATATTTCAGCCGTAAAATGATTTTTAAAAAAACTATTTTTTTCGAAAATTATACGCATTTTTGCGATTATCTCGATAAATATATTTTCTAAAGAAAAGTTGTATGGGACATTTTTATAGAAAATTTAACAAGGAACATTCCATGTTATTTGCATTTTGGTCCTAAAGTGAATATTTTTTTAGATAACTACGATTTAACGAGTGATGATCGGTTATAAAAGAAAAAATAAAATCCATCTTCCTCGAGACTTTCACACATTATTGCGATTATCTCGATGAATATGCGTTTTAGAGAAAAGTTGTATCGAGTCTTTTTACAGAAAATTTACCAGGAAACATTTTATGTTATATGCATTTCGGTCCTGAAGTTGATATGTTCCGAGATATTCGCGGTGTTTTGTTAACATCTCAGTATTACACATAACCTTAAGGTCGAAGCGGCACGAGTTAATGACTTCAGATTGAGGTCAAATTTTGTACAGCGAGTTTCTAGGTCCATTGGCAGTGCGACCCTAATCAATTGGCGAAAACTTGTAAAATAAGAGAGACACCCTACTGCGAAGACCGACTGTTTGGATTACTTTTTTTACAGTTCATGTTATTTGTCCCCTTATTTTAAATGCAGTTTCTCCTGCGCACCATGCAAGTTTCAGCTGATTGCGCAGACGAAAAATTCTTCATTTGTAGCGAGGTTTCACGTCTGTCATGGCAAAAGAAACGGGGTAACGTTCGGCTATTAAATTCTCGAAAATTACGTTTTGGAACGCTCTGATTTCAAAACGTTATATCTAAGTTGGGAAAAGAGCTAGAGACTTGCGATAAGTTGCATTGGATTCCCCGGGCTTACTTCTTTAAAAATTAGTTAAAATTTCAATTTCAAACTTCATCACCCTAAGGTATGTTTTCTCGCGACGCCTCACATATTACTATAATCATTACCTGGACTCTACCATGTATACCTTCTTCTGTAATGATTTTCAAACTGGGTATTTCCTATGACTACCGTAAGCTATGCTTCCCACATAACTGTATCAAATGCTCATTCCTCACTACTAATCGAAAATCCCCAACTATATTACTCTCTTTTCCTTCACCAACTCTAGCATTCCAATCACCCTATTATTCTTGTAAGGCTCGAATCCAGGTAAGCCTGGTCCGTTAGGGTTTCGTAGACCATTCCCCTATTACCCCCAACTTTCGGCCCAATTTTCGGCTCACCTTTCGACTCAACCCCAAAAAAATGTCCTACAAACTGTTAAAACTCAAAGCAAGACGTTCGAAAAAGAAATTCCCCTAAAAAAGTTCGAAAGTAACAAGAAATCACTTGATAAAAAAATACAAAGAAAAAACAGTGCTTCAGGCAACCCAAAAGCCAATACCCCACCATCACAAATGAGAAAGAAGTCAAACACGGTATACGTTGCTTCCTTAAACGTAAGAACGCTAAAACACAGGGAAAATCTCGACGAACTAGAGCTAGTCTTCGAAAACTCCAGCATAGACATAATAGGCCTGGCTGAAGTCAGAAGAGAGGGTGACACAATCAAACATTTTCTGCTACAAAGGCGAAAAAGGAGGGCAAAGAGGAGTGGGCTTCTTCATCAAAAAGAATAAAAGTCAAAACCTAACAGAGTTCAAAGGGATCTCAGACAGAGTAGCACTGTTAAAACTAAACCTGGGCAACCAGAACTTAGTAATTATCCAGGTTTATGCGCCCACAGCAATGTCGGAAGAAAAAAAGAAACAGCATTATTTTATAAATCGTTTAGGGAAACCATGAACACGGAAAATTGCAATAGGAAAAACAAATTAATAATCATGGGCGATTTTAACAGCCAAATAGGCCCGCAGAAAAACAGCGAACACTACACCGTGGGTGTATGTTCGGAAAAAGAAATCATAGGGGGAGTAGGCTGGTCCACTTTTGCCAAGCAAACAACTTCAAAATTGTAAAGTACGTTTTTCAAAAAGAGAACTGGGAAAAGATGGACCTGGCGGGCTCTCAATCACAAGTTCAAATCACAAATTGATTACTGTCTTGCCCCGCCAGTTACATTTAAAGACATCTTTAACTTCGATGTAATGAACAATTTTCAATTCCATTCTGACCATCGCCTTATCTTCTGTGAAATTAAAATGAACAAAAAGAGATTTCTACCAAGAGAAATACTGCCCAAAGCCAAAATAAGTTCTGAAAACAGAATGGAACACCAAAAAGAAATAGAAAAAGCGATTGACGAGGTGGAAGGGAGTGGAGAACCCCCAGCTGGGACCAACTAAAAGAAATAATAAACGAGGCAACAAAAAACCTCCGACCTTCCGACTTCAGCAAGTTTTCACTAGCTCTCCCAAAAAACATCAGAGTTGATTTCCAAAAGAGAGAAACTCAAACGAACGTCAAAATCATTGAAAAACAGAATCGAACTAAATCTAACCTGTAAGCTTATTAAAAAAACGTCTGAGAGAATTCAACCAGGAAAAAGCGAGTAAAATAGTACATTTGATCATGGAAGACTCCAGAAGTACAATAAAAAAAAAAATTAAAAAGAATGCTCCACGAGAAGCTTACCTCATGACCTATCTGAAAGACAAGGAGGGAGTCAAACAATACGAGAGAAAAATTAACAAAATCGCCACAGAATTTTACATGGAATTATACTCCGACATATCAGTCAGCCCAAAGGCACTAAAGTTTGTCAGTGAGGAAGTCAAAATGCCAAACTTCATGGAAAGCGAGGTGAGGAGAGCAGTACTGTCTCTGAAGGACGGCAAGGCAGTGGGGCTAGATGGGATCACCAACGAACAAATTAAGTACGCAGGCGAAAAAATGATAAAATTTTAACCAAACTTTACAACGAAATCTGGGAAACAAACAAGATACCACCAGATTGGAAAATCTCAAAAATTATTTTGCTTTTCAAAAAAGGTAATCGTTACGACATTAGGAACTATAGGCCAATTAGCTTCTTGTCCGCCCTGCTAGACTTCCGTCTGAGAGGCATGCTGGAACTACAGCAAACTCCCTGCCAAGCAGGATTTAGGAGGGGCTTCTCCACGACTGACCACCTCCACACAGTCAACTTACACATACAGAAAGCAACGGAATACCGAGTCACTGTCCACCTAGCCTTTATCGACTTTACGAAGGCCTTCGACCTTTTAAAACAAAATTTTATGCTCGAGGCTCTGACAAGCCATGGGGTCCACCCCTCTATGATTGGAATAATGCGAGAGATGTACACGAATTTGAAATCCCAGATAATTACTGACGTAGAAGGAGAATAATTTGGCATCAGAAGGGGGTGAGGCAGGGCGACCCAATCTCGCCACTGCTGTTCAACTGTGCGTTGAACGAGATTTTCAAAATTTTTAATTGGGAGAACAAAGGAGTTAGCATCAATGGTCGTCGACGACCTAATAGTGGTGGCGGGATCCTCGAGCGACCAGCAAGAGATGCTGGAGGAACTCAACTTTCGGAGCAAAAAGGCAGGCATGGTAATAAACCTATCAAAAACCAAAATTCTTACCAACTCAGGGCACCTGCAGGAAATCAAAATCGAAAATCAAAAAATTGGGATCGTAGAAAATATAATTTACTCAGGGCAGCTAGTATCATTCCAAAACCAAATGGAAAAGGAAATAAACAGAAGAATTATAATTGCATGGAGAAAATTCTGGAGCTTAAAATTTATTTTGAAAAACAACTATTCCCTAAAATCCAAAAGCCACTTTTTTAACAATTGTGTTCTTCCGGCACTCACCTACGGCTGCCAAACATGGACGCTGTCCAAACAGCTACAGAAGAAACCTCAGTCTACCCAAAATTCAATGGAAAGAGCTATGCTAGGAATAAAACTGAAAGACAGAGTCAAACTGAAAACAATAAAAGAAGAATTTCGGCAAAACAAAAGTATAACACACTTTACAAAGAGATTGAAATGGGACTGGGCAGGCCATTTGGGTAGACTAAAGGACGATCGCTTGTCATATAAAATTTACTTTTTGGCACCAGAGAGGAGGGAAAAGACGGGGTAAACAGAAGGCTAGATAGTCAGACGACTTCTTTCACTTTATAAAAGTAATAAGATTGTTCCATAGAACAACGGCTGATCGGGTCGAATGGAGGAGATTGAGGGAGGCATTCGCCCAAAAACAGGGCCTTACGCAAGATAACGACATCGAAAAAGTTCTACCTAAAATTGTAAATTTTGCGTAATAAAAATGCTTATAATAATTCTTGTAAGGACTGGTTTGGTATTGATTTCTATTAATATTAATCTTTCATTCTATTGTTTATAATATACGACTATACTTAACTTTGTTACCTATTTGTTAATTCATATCAACTCCGACGCCTGCTTGCTCTTGTATTCCCTTTTTGTATTTATTACGCTAAAGTCTCCTGACCAAAAATCATTCTCTTCTCTCCACCGTGCTTCACTTATTCCAACTATTCCTGGATCAAGCCTTCTTCATTTCTTTCTTGAGATTCTCTAATCTTCCAACTCCATCCAAACTTCTCACATTCCAAGTTCCTATTTTAATCACGCCTTCCTTTTTAAAACTTTCGGATGATGATTCTCCCCCGAGTAGCTTCCTCCCGGACATCCGAATGGGAAGCTTTTTTACGTCCGGAAAAATCACAGTAATTGATATTTTAGAATAGCTACATTTCTTAGAAAGAGATACTGTTGTAGTTTTTCATTGCTTTCAGCAAGTTTTATCAGTCGGAGTTTGCCTTCTCCTAGGTGCTTTTTGTCTCAATTTTAACGAAATTTAACCTCATAGATGAGGGCCCTTTTATTTTTTGGTTTTTACGCTTAAGCCTCCTCACCACGGCAAGGTATCACCCAAGAGGAGTTTCAATTGCTACATGTGCTAAAAAGCTAAATGACCGCTACTGTACCTAGAGAAGCGAACCCTGTCTATTATGGGAGTATTTTAAAGCCTTCGCGCAGTCCATCTTAATGCCTTTCTCGTATACATGACCAGTTATTGGCTTAGTGCCCCAGTATTTTACACCGATACCATCGCACAACGGCCACCGGGCACCAGTATTTTGTCCAAAGTTGAAATTTAACGTGTAATTCGACCCCCGCGATGATATCGGTTGACAAGGTGGCTCCCCAAAACGCGAGAAGTAAAATCCTTCGCGAAATATTCCGACTCTAATCCTTTAAGGCAAACGTCAGAATTAATCTGGCTCCGAAACTTTTCACGGCCGCTAAAATGAAACAGCCCGAGTTATATATCCGGCGGTACTTTTGACGGATTTGAACTTTTTCTTTTCTTTTTTTCCCTAGTTTACCTTTTTTGCTCTGAACAACGTGCCGCGAAGGACAGCGCGTATTTACATACATTTCCCTACAAACCCCGCTCGTCCTAATTAATTAAACGTTTCTGTGGTTTTCACGCCGCGGGAATTGTACTCTGCACAGTCCTGACCACAGTAGTGGCGGTGATCTTTGAGGTCGCGAACGAGTGCGAACTTCGTGGGGTGAAGATGGACGGTACGCGGAACAGGGCACGGGTTGGATTGCCGCATTACACGAAGCCGAGAAACTTCAACAAAGTTTAGTTACTGAAAAATACATGATTTCGGTAACTAATGGCGCGGAAGGTATTTCGTGTGCATGTTCAGCGCACGTCAGATCATTAACCCGCTTTGTACGTTTCAAACGAGAGCGAAAAAGGGGAGCAGCTTTTTGAAACCCGCGATCTCGGTTTCCAAGGGCAGGGTCGTCGCCATGGGAGCATGAGAGCGACATACCTCCGATCAACTTTTAGAGTTTGCAAATTGGTTATTTCAGTAGGCGAATTCCCGGGTCTCAAGAGGGTTTTCTAATATTGTCTTACATGCCTTGGTCTCTCGACTAGTACGTTGCGTCTCGCCATTTTCCTCTCTCTCTCTCTCTCTCTCTCTCTCTCTCTTGCAATCTTTTCATTTCTAAGAAGGATTTACGCTTTGTACCTATCATTATCTGCTTTCCAAAGCTCATTTTCTGCCTCCACATTTCTTCCCCTCAATCATTTCCTCTAGCAGTAATAACACTATCCCTGGTTGTCTTTTATAGGGCTTATCATTTTATTTAACTCTTCTCTTCGCAATTATATTCCAAAGTCCTCTTTCCTTTTCTATTCGCCTCAGTACTTCCTTATCCCTGGTCTCTTCTATCCATTTGACTTTCAACATTCTCCGATAACACTACATTTTTTTAGAAATGAATACAAGCGAAACAAAACTATTATCCAATATGGAAGGGGAATGTAAACCACAATACAAGGAACTGAAATAGAAAAAAATCTCCGAATTCGACTATTCGGGACAGATACAATCGTTTGAAGACAGAACAAACAGAGAGATAACTAAGAGAATAAATAAAGCACGAGCAAGCTTCTGGGCTTGGAAAAAAAAACATGTATAAAGGTAAAATGAAGATTGAAATCAAGGCAAAAATATTGGAAAGATGCACTCTACCAGTCCTCACTTATGGAGCCCAAACGTGGGCCCCAACGAAGAAGCAAATAAAAAGGTTAACTACCACAATGAGAACAGGGAGAAAACTAATGAAGTGGGCGGGCACGGGAGGGTTGTTCCAACCCAAGCCTCCACCGGAGTTGGACAATTTCAATAGATGGATCAGAAGCTGGGAAAATTCAACCAGTCAAAAGAGATTTCGAGTTTTTCCCCCTTCTTAGGTAATACAAAAAAATTAATTGATGCTTAGGAATTTTAAGTTGAATCAGTCGGGAATTTAATAATTTGTGCCCCCCTAGGGAAAACTCTTCGCTACGTTCCTGAGTGAGAAGGATGGAACAAAGTATACTAGGGTGAAGAATAAAAGACAGAGTGAAAAACAAAAAAATAAGAAAGGAAACTGGTATGAAAGATGTAACTTGGAGATCAAGAAATTAAAATGGGATTTACGCGGGGTCATACCGCGCATCAAGAAGGGACAGGATAGAAAAAAATTATCAGGGAGTGGGAATCTTACGACAAGAATAGAAGGAGAGAAAGCCCAGATACAAAATGGCGTGATGATATAACACAAATTACGGGAATAATGTGAGGAAGAGTAGCCCAAGACCAAAAAAAAAAATAAAATAGGGAGGCCTACACCCAAAGGGTTTGAGTAGTTCGGTGTAAGTGTATATATCTTCTACTGTATGTGCTCGTATTTATCAAACTGTAGAACTACACAAATACAAGACTGATATTAAATATTATCCCAAAGATTTCAGTTTTTGTAAACCATATGTGGCAGTTTCTATAGAAAGGGGTAACTTTGTCAATCGATCAAAGTCTCAGAAAACGCGAAAAAATAAAAACAAAATTTTTTGGTCGAAAAAATCAATTTTGGGATTTTGGTTGATTTCTATGGAAAAAACATCGCAATAACGAAGAGACAAAATTTACGCGCATGAGAGAGAAGAGGGAGAGAGAGAGAATGAGAAAGGAATGCGAATGTCTGCGTTTGCTTTTTGGAGCTCACGAATAAATCCGATGTTCTGAACTGTTACCACGTAAAAGAGCGAAAAATTACCTTTCCAACAAGCCCTCGCCGAGGCTGGTAACGTGATTCCGCGGCGAGTTAGGGCCGCTTGCCGGAGTGAAAGAGAAAGGCGTGTCTAACTTCAAACACGTTTCCCCTCCACCCCCAAAACGTGTTTTCGCGTGTTCTTGTTACACTCATCTTTGACCCTTTGTATCTCCGGAACAAAAAATGCTACAAATCTCGCCGATAGCTCGTTGGAATAGGTATTCATTCCTCTATTACATACTGCCCGTAACTCAAAATCTGTCGAATCGACAATGTTACCCCTTTTTATAGAAACTGCCACATATTCAGAATTCATACTTTAATTATCCAAGTGAATTTTCAAGAACCCTAACACCCTTGTCTGACCACGAACATGAAGTGATCAGCTGCAAATGAATCAGGACACTCAGAAAGAACGCAATGTGACTTGAAGAGCAGGTGTCTAGGAGGTCTGGACCCCCTTACCACTTCGTCAGATAGTTTTTTCCCTCTTAATTTTAGCAACCCCGTCTACCTCACTTAAGCCAACTTACTTTAGCCAGCTCACCTCAGCCAACTCACCTTAGTCCACAGTTTAGATGAGCCGCGAGGCGGGTCAGCTAGTAATACACATATATAAAAGAGTTAGTTTATCTGTGGGTAGGTATGTTAGCGGGTGAACCATAGGAGCTGAGGGCAGAGGTGGATATAGGGGGAGAGGGTTGGGGATCTGGACTTGCTCCCCCGAAATATCTAAATACCTACCAACGCAATTTCTTTATTTTGTAATATCAGTTGAGCGATGGATTTCTCAATAGGCACATTAGGCAAGTGCCTCAGGCGGCAGATTTCGAAAGCGACAGATTTTCGTACAAAAACAGCGGGGAAAATGGAGGAAATTCGGAGAAAGAGCAAAAGAAGAAGAGACAGAGAGAAAACAGGAAAATATTGTGGAAGTTGCAGAAAACACAACTGGGAAATTATTATCAATTCTTGACCTGTAGCTCATTAGGAGGATATTGAGTGGAGAGGTGAGGGGGACATTTTGTTGAGTGCCTATAGCGGCCTAGCTTCTAAATCCGCAGCTGGTTACAAGGAGTGTGAGCAAAAAATGGAGTCCATAGGACATTAAAAAAGAAGAAAAAGAAGTGAAGTGACCACCTGCTTATCAGTTGTATTAAACGCCTGCTGACTTCTGACATTCATATATTCACAATTAAATTCATTTCATTAAAAAAAAAAGTTTGGCCGAACAGAATATGCACAGAAGAACTCAGAATGGTTTCATCAATTTTCAATTTTTTTCATACACAGATAAATGCTCTTCATTTTTTGCCTCATCTTCCAGTTATCTGCCAAAAAATTCTAGTTTTTCAGTAATGTCCTATGGAGCTCCCTTTAGAGTGAAAAGGGTTATGTTTGGCATCATTTTGCGGGAAATTTCAAACAGCGTATTTTTCTACCCCAATATCTCACTTAGGTACTGTTCGACTAATTTGGAAAAATCTGACAAAGGGGGCACATTTATCACCGTGGTGGAACACACACGTGGATTAAAGGGGATGTGTTTTGTTTGGGTCATTCAGTGAGCCTGTGGGTTTTCCGGGATTTCTATGAGAGGTGTTTAGACTGGCCGACAGCGAGGTCATTCGAAATCACAGAAACGAGCGTTTTTATAAAGAAAGCGCGGGTATTGATCGATCAACAGAAAAAACAGATCTCAGAACGAGTGCTACACACACTCGTATCTGTAACTCAACTGTAACTGAACTAACCTGATGCCCTACCTGGCCCATCGAGGGAGAAAAAAGGGGATGACTCGTGAGAAAAAGAAGAAGAAGGTGGTTTTGAAAAGATCAAGTATCGGAAATACCGGAATGCAGGAGACAAAAGACGTTTGTTAGACACTCGCATCGTGCTACCCAGAAAGTGACCTGGCTCAGATTAGACGATTTATACAAAAATTTAAATTTAATAGGAGGGGATCACTGCAAGCCATTCCGTACAATAATCCATAAAGACACTTTTAATCGCAATTTTCTCCTGTTCAGTCTCGCTTTGCGGCTAATTTGACTAGACTAGTCTGACAACTGTGACTGAACGGTTTCCAGTTCATTCGAAACACGAATACCGAACTCGATAAAGACATCGTTAATTGAGTTCACACGTTACGCTGACATGTTCGCAGGTCCGATTGTGGTGCGCACCGAAGAAGTGCTAATCGTGGTGTTCGTGCTAATTTTATGGGCTTGTGCCATCGCTTTGTTTTTCAATCGATGGGGTAAAATAAGAATGTTGGAACCGTACCAACCCAAGTTTCACGAAGAAGAGCACAGACCCAGCTGTCCGCTGGTCGAATTAACAAACCCCGTTATCGGACAGGTACGTAAATGACACTTTTTTAAAGTTTGGCATTTAACTTATCCCACTGCCGGTGACACCGAATGCCAGAAACCGAACATTTCCAAAAGTGTACAACGAATACACACAATCGATCGTCTATTAAAACGGTGTATATTTTCATGTTACACTTGTTTCGCTCTGACTGATAAGACATTGACGGCGATGACCGAGTGCTGGATATAAATCTGCTCACGATTCCTTCAAAATAATTGGCCTGTCTCGAAAAACAAGAATTCTTTCAGCTCAGAAATCATCGAATAAATAGTCACTTGGATATAAAATTGCCTCCGGAATGGAATAAGCGGTCATCCCCTTTGGAGAGAAAACAGACGGATAGTTAAAGGCAAATGGATGCATTCGGATGTGGGCGAGAAATAATTCTAATGAACTGTCAAGTTTTTGACCAAAAATTGCACCCCCCTCCCCCTCCTCTCCATAAAAATAACTGTTGGTAACAGAGGTTCGTTCAGTAACGGCTGAAGGAGGAATGAATGGCGAGTGACTGCCCCACGAAATTTTCTGGTATGATACTGGAATCCCAACTTGAATTATTATGCGAAACAAAGTACCTTGATCACGTTCCAGTGTTACCAGGCCTGAGATTGAGGGTAGGTCACAGCCCAACCCAAAGATTTTACAAAAAACCTGTAAATGTAATAGTTATTTACATGCACCTAGTGTAAAAAATTGAAAAATGCGTTTCCAGTGCAAATTTTGCAAAATGACAAACGAGGCGAAGCCGAGTGAAATAAAACACACTTAAGACTCGTTTTTCATATTTTTGCACGGGCAGAGTACAATATTTTACTGTAAAAAGGGTTTACTCGAATTCGATGGGAAATTCCAAGGCGAATAAATTTAGCTCCTTTCCAATTTTTAGGGGCGACTACTAGTAGCAAAGCCTATTGCAATCGAAATTTCCATTTTCTTCCCCAATATTTCTCTATTAGTTTGTACCTAGTGACACTAATAGACTGATTGTCTACTTTGGTTATCATAGCGCAATACTACTCTCATTTCTACAGATGGTCGAAGTGTGAATGTTGTGGCAGGACGCTCGACGCAGTCGAAATGTCAATAGTCAGCAGTGTTTATGATTAGTGTTCTGTTTGATTACCGCGTAGAACACATTAAAACGGAAAATTAATTCTGAACTCATTAAACGGAATAATACGGAAAAGGAATTCTCGTTATCTTTGTGGGTTTTTGAATAAGCAGTGTGTTCTGTTGTTCTGTGTTGATCGGATATTTTTCGTGAAAGTTTTTATTAGGGTTCTGAAAGCCGTTAACATTCCTGAATTATATTGTTTTGATTATTTCATGATTAATTATAACTATTATCAAGCGACTTTCTATCGTTCTTATACCAATGCTGAGTTTTTAGCGCATGAAGAGTTACATTTTCCTCATCCTAAGATGCCACCTGAATTAGTTGAATTCAGTAATGCAGAAGAACGTTTTTAAGGTCCGTTTCAGCGTTGTCATGTTTTATATTTTGGATTTTACTTTTCAACGGAATTATTTTCTCAAAGAGGTAAAGCTTGTCTAGGCGATGAGGAGGGATATGCGAGAATTGTCAGCAACAAATAGTGTTCTAGTGTTCAGTGTTGGTGTTTAGTATTGTGAAATAATCTTGTTTAAGCAGAGTAATATTGCAACACAAAATTCATACATTATCATATTTTTATGATTTATACAAATTTATGAAAGGGTATGGAATATAGATTATTTCAGCTAATTAATTATGAATGCTCAACTTGGTGCAGTGGAAGGCTTGTGATGAGCTAGCAATGTTGTTTACATACTGAACGTCACTTTTATAGGAATGAAAAGCCATAGTATATAATAGAAGATATATTACAAATACTTGTAAATAATGAGCTCCTAAAGTCAAGTAGGTTTCTTGCGGCGGCTTCGGTCTTGCTTCTTGGTGGCTTCATCTAACAGTATACGTGAAACAAACACATATACTGTCAGTCATACGATGTCAAGATAACGGTACGATTAGTTAGGTGAAGCGCCAACATAGGAGATCCTAGGGGCGGTTCAGGAAGTCAGTACAAGGCGGTGTGCAAGGCGTTTGGATGACGGCTTGTGCGGCGGCTTATGTCTCTAAGTATTAGTCAAAATTGTGGAAGACAACTTAAGAGCTTACCAGTGAACTCAATGTCAAGTACTGCTTGAACATCAAACGCACAACAAACATCGCAACTTACAGTGGACTCAAGTGTCAAGGACTGCTTAACACCAAATGCACCAAAACCACCACAACTTACAGGTGGACTCAGTGTCAAGTACTGCTTAACACCAAATGCACCACAAACCCTACTACCTATATATGTGGACTCAGTGTCAAGGACTGCTTAACACTAAATGCACCACTAGTAATGGGAGACGGGAACTTACAGAAGTGGACTCAACGTTAAGGATTGCTCAAACATTAAGTGCACTACTAGTAATACCCATAGGAGATGAGAACTTACAGAGGTGGATTCAACATCAAGGATTGCTCGGACATATCAAGTGCACCTCTAGTAATGTTCACTTATTACAGGTTGTTGTTGGCCGACAGGAGTCGGTGAATATATTGCAGGGTTCGTTATAGTTAGCATTTGCACAACTTACTACAGAGCCTGTCTACGTATTGCGACTCGGGGCCAGTGAGCGCGGGCGAGCGCTAGCGAGAGAGAAACAGAGAGAGAGAAAGAGAGCGAGATCAACTTTGGTAAAATTAGTAGTAAAATCTAACGGTTATCTGACCTGTGATTCTTCACAATTCTGTTTGGACCGGCATCAACATAAACACGAGCGCAAATTCCCGTTCACAGTAAATTACACGACGTACGAGAACGCAAGAAAAACTCACATTTGAACCATATGAACATCTGAACAGAAATGAGACTAACGAGACTAAGGTCTCCTGCTGGCTACCAGGTGCCGAAGTAGCTGGTATAAACATGATCATGACTCACTGGTTTAACGTTAGTTTTCAGTTAACAGGCTCAAGCGATTGGCTTTGTTGAAGTATCTGAGGCTGTTCGGTACGAGGAGTTATAAAAGAGACTGAACCTTTTTTACCTTATCTATTTTATCGTTTCGGCTATTAACAATAGCGAAACACTACTGCTATCAGTCGAAGTCGAATTTTCCAGTTACAGGCTGAAGTGCTTTGCTTTGAAAGCATTCGAGGCTGTCCTTCTCGAGATATTAACTGATCGCATGAATTCAATATTTCGACTATTAATTATAGTGGGTTAATAATTAATGTCGAAGTCGAATTTTTTCGACAAGTATTATCCTTCAAGCATACAGTAATATGGCCAAAGTTTTATGTTCATAGCCAGTTCAACTAGTAGCGTAGTAGAGAGAAGCGAACGATTATTTATTGATGTAGCAGGAAAGACGTTATCAGTAAATCAGTATGTTGAAGTAAACATTGTTTGTAGTTTGTACCAATGTCTTTGCATCCTATAAACTTTTATAAGCTTGTAACATTATTCAGACGAATCAGTGACACCCTTACTAAGGCGACTGAAAAACTACAAAAGGCAGCTGACCATTTACCACAGGTGGACGGGCCTGTGGAAAATCCAACCAAACGCCATATGAAATCATCATATTATCATATTAACATCACTCTGTGGCAATACAATTACACCCCAGTGACACTCGAGAATCGAATTATTCCACAGAAGAATTTCATTTATTTACTAGTTGACCCATCACGCGTTGCTGCCATGGGCGTCACCGAACTCGTCACTTAATCACCTATACCTGGGAGGCTCAGCGATTAGTCGGAGGTTGAGATGTATGAATTCGGCACTAGGACTTGTTTGTTTAGAAATGATTGAATTCGTCACTCCAATCGTCCAACGTCCAATCGACCTATTAAGCTTACTGTTACACGCTGGTATTGTAGCAGACTAAGACCAAGATAAAATACCCAGAAACGAGTGCTTTGTCGAAGATCTGATGTCAGTCAAGCCTGAACTGGAAAAACTTGATAAATATTGTGATTATTTAGTTGATACGTACATATCGGAATCAGCAACTTTTCCTCCAGCCATGTGGGCTGCTTGTTCTGATTCCATGATGCGAACCACTAATGGATGCGAGTCTTTCCATGCTCACCTAAATTCTCAGTTTTACCACACACATCCCGACATTTTTTCATTTATAGACGTATTGCAAGATGTTCAAGTTTCCACCTACATAAAACTAAATAGCAGAAATTCAACTGACGGTCGTTCCCGAAGTAAAGATTTGAATGTCCGTAAGAGGGAACAATTCTTAACTGAAAATATCGCCAAACTTCAAAATGGTAGCATTTGTAGACTAGAATTTGTGAAGCTGCTCGGCTACTTTTATAAACAGGACAAGAAAAAGAATAAGAAGTAGGTAGCATGCTGTTACTGACATTTTTCAATACAACCTTTGGTGACGAATACAGGTATCTCGTTTCTTCTACAATCCCCTCTTGGTGCCGAGTTCATACATCTCTCTAGAGCTCAGTGACGAATAGTGCCGAATTCGTGGCGGCCCGCTGCCATCTTAGAAGAAACGAATTGTTTTCATGAATTTATTTTTTTGTATTCTATTATCATTTGTGTATACACGCGCGTCACCTACCGTAAGATAGGGGTCGGGAGCTCATACCCCGCCATCTCCCCGGTGCTTTCAGGATGTACTATGCCAGAAACCATCGCAGGAGTGTACTGAACAACTTATAGTGTACGCGAGGCCAAACATACAGACATACCTTCGTTTTTATCTACCGCGTGTCTCTTTTGCAATGGACCCACCCCCTTCCACCTGGTAAGTAGGCTACCTACGCCGACAATATGAAAATATGTTTGCATACTATTATACTTTTGAGGGGGCTGAGTTATGGTCAAATTTTAAAAAGTGTTCTATCTTTGAAATTTTCTTTCTTCTCACGACTGGAGATAGATAGAAAGATAGTACCAGTAGGTAATAGTAGAGGGCAGCTGTGGTAACCACAGAAAAAAAATGGTCAGAATTGGTTCAACAGGGTGTTCATAAAATCAATTTTAGTACCAATAGTATCAGAAAATTTTCACATTTTTTCAATGTCTCCTGAAACTTGCTCTCTTAAGCTATTGTTGTTTTTTTTATTTTATTTGCAATAGATTGTAGATTAAATTTCCCATAAAAAAAGTTAAAAGCAATTTTCTAGTATCTGGATTAGAACTGCTTAAAATGAATTTCAAGGTATCCCGGTTAGGAATTATTACAGATGGACAGACCTTATGAAGATAATCATCATCGTCTTCTGCTGCTTTACCACTTCACAGAGTTATATCGTTTATGGGGCTTATCATCCACCCTTCCTCTTTTCATCTATTTACCCCATATTCGAAACTGAGGCCAATACAATAGGAGGGGGGATTCTAGTATTTTGTAAAGTTTAATATGGATATCCAATAATTGGTTCTAAAGGTGGCTAAATTTGGTTTTGGTAACATTTTAGCCATATTCCCTGAACTGTGGCGCATACCAATGGTTAAGAGGTGCAAGATGACAGCTGTGGTAATCACACAGAAAAAAAATTAAAGATCATGGAAAGTGGTTAAACATGATTTTCATCATAAAATAAATTTCAGTTAGTATACAATTGTATTGGGAAATGTTGGTATCTTTTCTATTTACTGTAACACGCTGAGGGAGGAGGGGTATTCATTTAGTGATAGGAATGTTATTTATGTAGATTATAGAATCTAGGCCCAACAAATTTCTGTTGATGCTTGATGTGGATAGAAGAACCAGCTGGGTTCAGGTGGATTACGAAATTACTGCTAACTTTTAAGA